>OZ007591.1:310094293-311344293 GCA_963931845.1 Maratus michaelseni
TTTTAATGATGTTAATATATTTTAAATACATTGAAATTGATATACATCATTGAGGTGTACTATAAGATGCTTACTGTAGAATAAGGTATGATTAGTATTTATCTTTCATTTACAGGAATACACAAGATAATTTAGTTACAGTTCTGTATATGAGCGATAACTGGATATGAGCGATTGGAAGTACGTTTTCAGTTGTGGTACGCTGTTTTATTTTTTGTAATATTAATGTTGTGAATAAATTCTATAGATTATGTACAGTTGACGCGCAAAAGAATTTATTTCCATTAATTGACGGAAATTGCTGTGTAATGCCTTTCCTAATTAAGTTAAATTTTAGCATATGTAGCTATGTAGTGTATATACAAATCTATAGGTCATATCTCAAAAGAATTTGAATACTATTTTGACTATAAAAGGTAATTTCTGAAATTGGGATTTCAATTGTGTTATGCGTTTGTCAATTTTTTTATATGTATAATCTTTCGCCTTATTCAACGGGCAAGTTTTGTTGTAGTATTCTGAATGTGTTGGAAAAGTGTTTCATAATCTTTGCTTGAATACGATTTTTATTTCTTGTTTAACAGAAAATAATTCCACAGTTAACATTGGAGTTAAATAGTTGGA
The DNA here is from genome assembly GCA_963931845.1 of Maratus michaelseni. Classification (NCBI taxonomy): domain Eukaryota; kingdom Metazoa; phylum Arthropoda; class Arachnida; order Araneae; family Salticidae; genus Maratus; species Maratus michaelseni. Next base: position 310,094,918 of record OZ007591.1, read on the forward strand.
CCAAAATTTTCACATTAAAAAGTAGATTTGTTTCTGAAAAATAGCTCATTTAAAGGAATTCGTTTTGACAGTTTTTCCAGCAATCAGAATTTGTTATATTACAGTGAAAAAATGCCAAAATTTCTGCTATACTATAGAATTACAGCTGTCTCACTTTCCAGAGTTTCACTGTATTTACCGTCTTAATTATTTCCGTAGTAAAATTCGTCTTTATTCCTACCGTTATCACGATTTTGTTATTTCATTAAACAAATAATGGCACTAAGGTGAATCATTCCTACATAAAACTGCATCGTGAATTCTCAAAGAATGTCATAAGAACAATAACATCGTTTATTATTTATGTATAATTTATATTTATGTTTCATTAAACGTAACAAACTTCTTAACATTTGAAAATGTATTTGTTCTTTCAAAGTTAAAACATATTTCTAAAATATAAGTTGTTTTACCCAAAAGTACACTAAACAATACACACATAGAAACTGTAGATGTGTAGATATCAATAAAATTAATGACTTTTCAAAGAAAACAAATAGTACCATTTTGATAAAATGTAGACCACTATAAATTTTTCCGGCAAAGAATTGTGTAAAAGTGGATTACTTTAAAATATGAAACACGCGCAACTATTTACCTCTGGGACTACAAAGAATCATATTTACTGGGTCATCCATCGCTAGAGATAAAAATGTGATATTTTTAAAACATTTCTGAGGACATATTAAAAACAATTTCCTTTCCAAGTACAATAAGCTTGCCCTGACCTTTTTTGTCACTTCTGTGATTTATAATCGCCTACAATTTTTCAAATGTTACGTATATTTCTCCTTATTAACTTGCAGTATATCCTTTGAATAATTTTTTAACTTTAAAATTTCCGCCTGTGGATTATTTTTCTGCTGCAATATCATTTAAATGTGTTGTTTTATATGTAATCCAATTTAAAAGACTGCATTTTATTATTCGCACTTATTCGATTTATTCTATTTTGTAAAACTTCCCAACTGTTAATTATATTCTCCCGATTCTTTTTCTGTTAGTTTCATTGAGTTTATTCTAGAAATTTATTTTACGGAATAAAGAAACCTTTTCTAAAACTTGACAAATTTAGTTTCATTCGTGTTTGGGTTCGTCAGAGATAAGGGACGTTAATAAAACCAGTTAGCGTACAAGTGTCTATTGGTAAAGATCCGAGCTTACAGATCAAAAATCATACTGTTGATTTCAAAATATATTTCATACTCATGTCAATTGTCATAAATCAGTATGTCATTAATTGTATATAAATCAAACTTTCTTCAATTCGATATCGTCCAAATGAGTACCCAGTTTACTTTAGAGTTGGAAATACCGCGTTAGGATGAACACCTATCGATTGTATGTGCTGTATATGTATAACGCCTCAATGCCCATGATCAAGAAAACGTTGTTGGACACTGTCGCCAATGACCCTTAATAGATGTTAGCGTAACGGAACTTAGATTAGAATTGTATATAAATAATGAAACGTTGCTTATGATAGACAGAAATCAGAAGAAAAAATCACAGAAAATCATTTAAACAGTTTTCTGTATATTTCAAATAGCTAGCATATTAAGTCTGAATCAGAATTTAAAATTAAAAATATACACAAATTGCACAAATTGTGTTTTTAAAATACTAGTTAACAGTGTAGTGTCCAAATGGATTCAATTGTAAAAATATACATTTCAAATCAGATATATTTAACTAAAAAAAAAAACATTAATATTACAAAATAAAATGAACTGTAGACGTTTCAAGCTTTAAACAAGCTTCTCTTCAGAACCAATGTCAATCGAAAAGCAAATAGTTTTGGAGGTGTTTAGGACTTCGAATTATCTTACCGCCTGTCCTCGCTGTATCTCTCGTAAGTGTACTCTTATGGCCCTGAAAGTTTTATATGTTATTGACGTTTACTATAGCGCTGTTGCTATTGAAAATGAAGCATGTAGAATTTATATTTCGTTTATAGGGACAGTCAAAATTATTCCGTTAGAACACGGGCAATGGAAAAAAATCGTTTCAAGTGCATTTAATGATGTTACACTATTTGAAACACAATAAAATTGATATACATTTATAAGGTGCACTAACATATGAATTCTGTTGAAAATATGGAGGAAAACATTTAATATTCATTTACATGGCCCTACAAATGTATTCCGTTGCATAATGGTCTAAGGGGAAAAATAGGTTGCGGCGTATTTAGATTATGTTACACAGTTTCAAATATAATGAAATTGATGTACATTACTGAAGTTTACTACAAGATACTATCTGTAGAATATGATGTGCATAGCATTTATTGTTCATTTGCAGTGTCACACAAAAGAAATTGGATGCAATACTATATCCGAAGTGCTGTCTATAAGCGATAATTACTTGAAATAACGTTTTCAGTTCAACTAAATTTTTGCATACTATCTAGGGTGTATAAATGTTATATATCATATACGGTGCGACAAAGCGAATTCGTGAGTATTAATGAAAAGGAGTTTGGATTGCTTAAAAGTAGTTTTTTATTGAGTTGAGCATTTTCAAGCTGAACTATATTTAGCATCCTAAAAGTTGTTTGTAGAATATAAATAAATCATATAATAGACCATGAAAAGAACTGGATACATGGCCGCCTATCGATGATAATTTCTAGAATTGTGATTTCAGCAGTTTTAAATATGTTTTAACCCGAAATAAATTTACGCTTAATATGTAGCGTGTATAAAAGTCTGTAGGTCATATACAGGACTGTTTAAAATAATTCATGTTTGTTTTCGTCTATTAGTAGATATTGCTGAAAGTAAATTTTATACCTATTATGCTGTTTTATAATACACTAAAGTTTAGATTACTATATAGAATATATACAAATGTATATATTAATTACAGGGCAACACGAAAGAATTTGAGTACTTTTTCTTACTATGGATGGTAAATACTGAAATCTGGTTTTCAAATGTTTACCTTATTATACAACGAAGCTTTCTTAAACTATTATGGAAGTGATGGAAAGTGTTTTTTAATCTATGCTTGATGCACGATTTTTCTTTCTTGTTATTATTTAATTTATAAGCTTTGCCCCTGCAAATCACAATTTTTTAGTTTTTGTGAAATTTACCATGCTTTTTTTTGGGGTACATCCATAATAAATAATATGGTTAGTTTTACTTCACCTTTTCTTTTATTTATTCACTCTGATATTGTCTTATAATTCAATGCTTATTGGTAGTCATTGGTAGTATTTGTAATAAAATGTATCATATTTCGTGCAAAAGTTTGATTTCATTTAAATTTTAATCTAGTTGTTGTCAGATATTGGGTAATTTTATATTTTACGCTTACAAAAGTGTTAATATTGATCGAAAGTCATTACAGTTTTCTCTCGATTAGTGCAGTTAAGTAACACCCCGATATTATCCCACTAAACGAAACATACGTTGAATGGCAAAAATTGCGATAAATCTACTGCCAATTTCCTGAGGCACTCAATATGCAAAAATAGACTAAAGTAATAACTTACTACGATATTGTATTTGATGTATTATTGTTAGAAATAGCATATTACAGCTTGACTTGAAACTTTAAAAAAAGGTTATCTAATTTTCATGAATTTCCCATTGATATAAACACGCGAGAAAATTTAATAAGTAACAATGGAGAAACAGTGAAAAGTAAATATTAATTTAAGTTCTGCGTTACTACAATGCTTTAGGTTCTTTATACTAGCTTACTTATTTTAATTTATTTATGCGAAAACTAATCAATTGTAAATTGCACATTTTTTATGGAATACACCTTGCGGTATCATAAAATTTTATTTTTTAATCATCAATGCACTTGTATAATTTCAATGATGCCAATTTATTCCAATTTATATTAATCAAATGCGAAATTAGGCATTCTAATTTTCGATAAATATCTTAGAATTCTTTAATGTCATTTCTTTTTTCGGCATTTAGTATAAATTTCAGTATTAAAAATTCGACGGCATATTGCTGGAATAAAAACACTCATTTCGTGCTATTTGCACCACTAAAAATTTTGCCTGCACTAATCGAGAGAGCATCTAAAATAAGTTTACCACACTAACTGAAATTCGCACTAACCAAAACTGTAGTAAGCAAGGGATATCTGTACTTCATTCTCCAGTATCGTAAATATACAGGCTGATTCCGAATTCATAGTACAAGCTTTAAAAGTTGGTAGAGGACACTGTAACAAACAATTTTTGTATAGGAAAGAAAGGTCGGAAATCCATTTATATAGTCAAAAATACAGGGTGTTTCACTTCAATCCGAAATCACGTTTTCATTAATAACTTTATCCGTAGTGAAGGTATTTTAACGAAATGCTTACAATATGCTTACAATTCATACAGAGATAAGTCTGTTGTGAATTTTGTTAAAATATCTTCGATGCTGTTAAATTTATGAACGAAAACGCAATTTCGGATTGATTGATCCTTGTAATTTGGTCTATATAAATAGATTTCCAACCGTGGTTTCCTATAAAAAAATGTTTGTTACAGTGTACTGTACCGACCCTTAAATTTTGTACCATGAATTCGGAAAGACCCTGTATTCAATCTAATTTTCGCCATGTATCATGTGCGGAAATATAGCAATAATAAATAAAATTTCACATCATTTTTATTTTAACAGTATTTACAGTTTTGAATATCTTATGTTATTTTTCATCTTAGTTTTAATAATAAGAAATATTCTACAATATATTCAGTTTGAGGCTTTCTCTTTTCATTATTTAATCATGTAAAAGTGACACACATATTGAACGAAATTTTGTATCAGTAACCGCGATGGCTTTCCACTCCGTTAGGATTGATTAAACGCATCAACTCAACAAAAGAATTTTATTTCGCAGTTTAATGTTGTTTTCAATCAAAATTACTGAGGGATAAAATAGTATAGTACTAGTCATTTTTTATGAATTTCCTTATAGTTGGTGTTTCTAACCTATATTGAATGTATTAGATTTAATTATGTGGACTGCGTTAAAATCTGTTGCTTTTTAACTCTTTCAAGAGCATGTAATTGTGGTTTTGTAATAGTGAATTCTCACGAGAATTTTCGAAAAATTGTATTTGGAAGTAACGAAATGTAATTTTACGAATTGTGTTCACCAGAGTTATAAAAATTAAAATTAATTAAAAAATTCTGGTACAAATTGTGATTAAAATTAGGTGAGATAGAATATATCCCACTTCTTTTCAAGGGATTAAACTATCATTATACAATAAGATATTTTAACTTTAATAAGTAAAATATATAAAGCAAGAATAAAATATGAACTTTTATTCTTGCATTAAACTTATTTTTATCACAAATGGATATAAAAATTAACTGTTAATCATTAAGGGTTATTTTTCTCAGATTGGTTTGCAATTTATAAATACCTTTCAGGACCCAAAATGTTCATAATTTCAATATTTTCTTTTAACGTAAAGATTTAAGACTGTTATTTAAGAATGCAGACTAAAAAAACCATAATAAATACAATTCCTTATAATTTCATAGTACTACAATATCTAAAGTTTTTAGTATCGAATTATAAATTTCATCATATTTTGTAATAATTGGGAAATGCAATATAAAATTGTTATCATGAATGCCTTACATTTAATATTAAATCATATAGAACTGGTGGAAATAATGAAGAAAATACAAAATGATAGGAACCACGATGGCTGTTTACTCCATTTAGGACAAAAGCTTCGAGTCATCGAATGCTTTGAGGATTTCGTACTTTAATGTTGGCTTGAACCAAATATCCCGAGGAATAGAATAGATAATTAATTTACTTGCAATAAATGCATTTTTTTTTAGATATTACATCTGGATTATACCCTATATATAAGTTTCACAACCTATGAAATTATGTTTACCGAATGTAATTAAACGTGTTGCTTTAAAAATATAATTATACATTAAGTCTTTTTTTGGATTCGTTGAAAATTGAAAATTAATAAATATTGAATCCATGGGGACGTTTCTCAAACTTTTTCACATAAATTAGCTTTGTACTTAAGGAATTCATGCTAAAATTTTAAATTAAATATTTTTTTATTTAATTTATTATCATTTATAAATCTTAATACAGCTGCATCGATTGCTAAACATAATTTTTATGTCTATAATGTTAACTATTTTTTTAGGTATTTATGTTTTTCAAATAGCTTGTTTTAATTTGCTGTTCACAAAATTTAAAAAGTCGGAATTACAATATTCCCAAACAATGTACTGTCTTATTGAAAATTAAATTAAACTTTAAAATAGGTAAATTATTATGTCCGAAAAGCAGTTTAGTGATGCAAATTACGTCATACTTAAAGTGAATTTTGCATTTTTAAGCATTGAACAATTTTTTAATGAAAAGTGAAGCACAATGTCTTAATTATAGAACGTGAATAAGAGTGCCTAAAAATATTTCCAGTAGGCCTTAACAGTAGACTTGTAAACAAATATATATATATATATGTCGTGTTTCCAAGTTCAAATCCGGGAAAAAGGCAGTCGTGCTCGTGATAAATAGGGTTAGCGATGTTATTGGTTTCCCTTTTAGTTCGCATCAGGCGGCCGGGTGGTATCATCAACAACAAGAAATGTCAGTCCATATTTTTGTCGAAGAACCTTTTATTTCCAGTTTAAGACATCTCTTCAGGGAAAATGCTCATTAGCCAACGCTAAACGAAAAAAAAATACAACGTTCCATTATTTACTAGAATCCGTCCCGATTCTTTTAGCAAAACCCCAGCGTCCAAAAATCCTCCCGAATCAGGATGATCGTGTTTTTAAACTAGCTTGCGTAATAATACAGAATACGTCACGTGACCCACTTCTATCGAATCAAAAGGTCTCTTTTGGAACTTTATCAATATTTCCGGCGGATTTATTTTGTTGTAAAATGCAAAAACTTTCTACGCCCATCCAGAATATTCCATAATCTCGTACCAGATGCCTGTCATATCAACAAACGAGCTTATTCGTTTTTGAGGCTGTAGCTAAACTTCGAATTTAATACGTAATAAAAATAATAAGAAGAAAAGAAAATGAATCTTTATAAAAGGGAAAAAAAAAAGAAAGAATTAAAGTTTCTCGGAAATATTTTAATAGACATTTGATATTTAATAATAGGATAACTTTATGAAATAAGGTTTTTTGAGCGGAATATTTTAAGAGATACGATATTTTAGCATTTAAATAAAGAAGTTATAGCAATTTGACCACACGGGAATAATACTAATGAATTTTAATAATGGATTAAAATAAAGATGTTCTATTTAAAGAATAAATTAAAAAAGCTATCGCCATTTTTAAAATAACTACATTCGAATAAATATTATTAAGTGGATTAGGAATAATTGGCTTTACATATGGATAGTAAAAGGCTATTTTAAGAATGAGAATTATTTTAATAAGCTGGGTTATATACCGAATATTATTGAATGGACAAATTTTATAGAATAATTGCGGAAAAAATTTAAATTTTGTAATATTATCCCCTGAGCAACACAAGGTGGAACAACATCCTTCAGTCCTTCTTCATTAAATATTAAACTCATTTGATGAGCTGTGGAACCGTGAGCCAAAGTTGGCTTACAAACTATTGGAAAATCAAGCCCAGCTGCCTTCATTTTTGCCATATTTTCAGAGACATTGGTTGTAGACAATTCAACAAAGGCAGGAATGAATATATCTTCTTTACTCAATTCTTTGACAACACTTTTGTATTGCACGTATCGATCAGTCAATTTTTTTATGCTGGGCAAAGGGTCAATGACAACAATGTCTGGATGATCTTCTACATATTTCTGGAATTTTTCACAAATAGCTTTTGCTTCTTCATCACCTCTCTCAGCTTTAACAATGAAGTCAGTAAGTTTATGGACAATTGCAATGAATGGTCCTTGATCTTCCAAAGGATGATTCAAATCAATCTTAATCAGTTCAAATCCATACATACGACAAACATTTGAAAATTCTTGAACATTAAATTTTCGGCTTTTCTTTTCACTCCACCAATATCCGATGCGGCCCATACAACATAAACTCATTTTGAATACAACTACTAGGTCTATTAAGCACTTTAGCACCAACGGAAATATGGTAAAGGTATAATGAACATCTACAAAACAGGCTATAATTACGTAAGAGACGGGCAATATATATTCTCCACGCCCATCCTATAGAGAGCTACTAAATATTACACGACCCGTCCAATACCAAATTCGAGAACTTGAAAAACATAAGTAGTTCAAATAGTTGTAAAATATGTAATTTTGCAACTATATAAAATGAATAATATATTGTGATTGTGCTATGAGTCCAGAGCTGCTGCTAAAACCCGGCATGATAAATACAATTAAACAGTAAATAATACTACGAATAAAAACATTATTTACGTGGGTTGGTTGGCTGATTGCAAAAAGTCAACCTCCAGAGGAAGAAAATATGGTACTTCCTATACCTTTAACTGTAACTTGAATATGAATTTTTGCTTAAAATGTAGACTGCGTAAAAATTTTAGAATGGTTAGTTTTAGGAATAAAAAAATCCATATTTTCTCTCTATTAATGCTATTTTTCATTTCTAAAATGTGAAAAAAGTGTTACATTGAATCAAGGTTTTTTTTTAAAGCAACTTAATAAACTGATTTTTTTTTTTTTTTTTTTAGAAATCTACTGAATTTTCTTTTGCATAAGTTGGCAGATATGTGTTGGTAAAGTAGCCATAAAAAATATGCATAGGTTAAATAAGAAAGTTAAAAATAAAACAAAAAACCTGTTGCAAATCTCATTATAACTATTTTATTAATAATTAGAACCAATAAAAGCAGTAAAATTCAAGTTATTATCTATAATGATTAACACAGCTCATATTGGAGATCGATCCAGGCAAAAATTAGGGCCCCTTTAAAAAATCCTATTTAATAAAAAGGACCATTTTACAAAATTTAATTTAATAAAAAGAGACCATTCTCAAAATTTTATATCACAAAAAGTATCCTTAATGCAAAATTAAATTCCATAAAAGTAAAGTCATCATAAACTTATCTTGTTAAAATTTCACAGGCTATTTTATAAACAATAATTTGATCAAAGAAAGAAAAATGTTAGGAATAGGTTTTTTAAAAAGCTAACAATAAAATCTTAATTTGCAGCATTCGATCTTTTAGCGTAAAAAAAAAAATTTGTCACAAAATTATAAAAAAAAACTTCATTATTTCTTGCATATAAAGTATGTTCTTTTCCTCAAAGTAGTTTAAAAATGCTAATTATTTTATTATTATTATTATTTTATGCTTGCTAGATGGTGCCACTAAATTTCTTTTAACTTGATGTTCACGGGAGAACGATTTTTTTTTTTTTTTTTTTTTTTTTTTTTTTTTTTTTTTTTTTTTTTTTTTTTTTAAGAATATCTGTTCTTAAAACATGAAAATATAAATTATACCGCTGTCTATATATTACAATGACGTATCACACGAAATCATCAAATAAATTAATTAACCTTAACAACACTTAAATATTTGCAACAGAAATAAATTTTAAAAACAAAAATTTAATCAGTATAACATAGTATATAAAACCTTTAAATTTCAAGGTAGACTATTAAATAAATAAAACATTTTAAATATAACATAAACTAATAAATATCAACATATAAAGATACCAATAAATAAAAATACCAACTTACAGTTACTCTTGAGCATATTTCACAGGAAAGTTTCACACATCCTTTAAAACCAACACCATGAAGACGCTTATGAAGATGAATAGTATATTCTCTAGCAACAACTTCACTTAGGCCAACTTTTCCTCTTCTTTTCTCTTTTAGGCTTGACCATTTTTAATTTATTATAAAACTACAAAATAACAAAACACCAGACGTAAACGTGCTGTAATGGCGTAGACGTCCTCGTAACATCCCGTAAGGCATGGTGACGTCACGGCGACGTCACTGTGAAGTCACACTGTGACTTTGTGACCGTCGTCGTGACGTCACGTGACGTCGATGTGAAGTCACTGTGACGTAAATGCGAGGTCGTTATGGCCGTTTTCAAGGCTTTCTGTGACCTCACAATGTGACTACTTTGTGAAGTCACCGTGCGACTTCAATGTGAAAAATGTGACGAATCTGCATCGGATAGGGTGACCAGATTTTGCCCGAATCCTATACGGATTGTTCGGATCAAAATTTTTTTATGGTTCAAGTTTGTGACGTTTGTGACGACACTGCACCGGGTCGGGTGACCAGATTTTACCTGAATCCAATCCAGAAACTTCGGATCGATCTGTTTGGATTTGTTTGGCTACAGAACAGATTTAGATTAGTTGTCGTGTGACCTGATTTTCGTGAACCCGATCTGACCCGAGTCGGGTATAATGTTTTTATTGTAAGTCTTGTTTGGAATAGAATCTTGCATAAGACCGAGTAACCAGATTTTATCAGAAATTGTGTTACGATACAATTTCTGATGTCGGCTCGGATCTAGAGTCATACACGAATCCGGTTATATACTTCTTGAACATGATTGAATGTCAACTTGAACATGAATGATGGTTGACTGAAACTATATTTTGATTCAACCCGTATTCTTATCCTAACCCAACAACAACAACAACAAAAAATCTGTAAGCCCACAACCCGACCGAACCTGATAAATGATTTCGCATAGATTCGGATAACAAGATTTCACCAAATACGGATAAGATCGACGATAAGGATTGGATCGGCAATCATTTTTATTGATGCAACTCGTATTCAAATTAAAACTTTGCATCTGATTGAGAAACCGGTTAACACGAAACTTTCTGACACATTTATGAACAAACTTTTAAACGCATGGCACTTGCATGCCTGATTATTAAAGCTATTTGGAATGAATAGCGTTCTCCATTTTTAGATAAATGTAATACTTAAGATCAATGTCGGTCACGTTTTACCCGTTTCTGACGCTGCGCGTCGGAAATTTGTTTCAAAACACCGACTTTGATAGTGTTTTCTGAAACATCATCTGCCGTTACCAAAAAATGGATAACGCCATTCGATTATATATAGGGTAGATGTGCCAGTAATGGACACCCTTAAGGAATTTCTTTAACAATTATTTTTTAATTAATAGTTATAATTGTTATATTCAACATTTTTTAATATTATATTACTCTACCAACAATATTTAACCATGCTCATAGTCACATTTCCCAATGTGAATCTAAATTTAATTGTAAATAACAGAAATAAATCAAAACACCCTAAACTCCAGTAATGGACACCTCACAAAAAGTAATAGATAAATGATATTATGATTGCATTTAAAACTAGTGCTCGCGATTATACGTTTATATACGTTTAAACGTATACGTAGTCAAGCCTTTTTTCCATATGATTTCAATACGTTTTACGTTCAATACGTATGATACAATACGTTTTATACGTATTATACGTATAATCGCGAGCACTATTTAAAACTAGAATTTAAAGATAGCATATTAATGAAATAAATAAAGCTGAATTTTTATTGGTTATTTTTTTATAAACCAAAAACATTGAAGGTGTCCCATTACTGGAAGGCGGTCCATTACTGGCACATCTACCCTGTTCTGAATAAGAACACCTGCCAATTTCATGTATTTCCGAATAAAAATGAATTCAGAAATATGCCAGAAATTAGCTATTTTGGATTTGAGAACAACTTTAAAGAAAATATAAGTATACATTTTCAAATAAACATTCTGAAAAATTTATATTAGGAATCAATTTAAATAATAGATATACCTATTGTGCGATATTATTAAATAATAAACATTGTATCAAGCAGTAAAACAGTTTTCGTTGTAAATGAAATATAGAACTTAAGATCATAAATGCCAAAAAAAAAATTATATTTTTTTTTTCTTTACAAATTATTTTATTTATAGTTTTTGATAGAATACTAAATGCAGAACTTAAATATCAATTTTTACAGTAAAAACATTCGATAACACAGCTGGAAAAATTACCTTAACTAAACAGTTATTTTATTGTTTCATCGATATTTATTATTTTTGTGCATCTAACATTGACATATCTCGACAAATAAATTATTCAATGCATTAAAATGTCACATTTTTTTTTCAAATATACCGGACAAATATTTCTGGAAACCTACACTAGCAACGAAATTATTAAATTGCAAATCAAATATTAATAGTTTTAAAAATTGCAATGTTTTTAATTATAATGAATAACTATTAAAATTGAACTAAGAAACGCAAAACATTAAATAAATGCCTCCTTTTACATAACACTTTACATTTAGAATACATATTGTTAGTAAATTCTTTAAGCTTTTTTCCAAATAGTCTATTTAAAAAAATTTAAAACATTAAAGATAAAATTTAATACAAGTGATTTTTTAAAAGAAAATTTAAACATCTTAATTTTTAAATAATGCAATATTAAATGTACTAGTACTAAACATGCACTATTAACAAAACTGCGAAGACATTAAAAGTTACCTGCTGATCTATAGGTAAAGGTGTTATTGTTGAATGCTCCTTATCTGCTTCCCTTTCATCGAAAAATTAGACTGTACATCCACTACAATAATTTTCAAATTATTCCAGCAGAGAGGTGTGTTCATAGATCTGAGAAATCAAATATCACTCAGGCCTTATGAATGCACCCGGCTAGACACAGGGAGATGTTAAAATGGATGGTTTACTTTAAAATGGAGATTGTTCACTTTAAAACGTTAATTTACTTACACAGTATAAATCTACAAACTTCAAAGAACCCAACACACGCTAATCCTAGCTTCGAATGAGAAAAAGTCGTCTGCCTTCAATATGCGCGCGCAGTATTGTTTAAACACAACAAAATAACAGCTAGCAGATGTTTCCAACTTTACCGCAAATGATATAGGAAGAAAATAATTTAAATAAAGACATTTCAAAACCTTTGTAATTTGTATGGCTGAAAAATGAACTTCTAATGATGCTATAATATTCTTTTTTTATATGAGAGACTTTTGTTTTCTTAGAAATAAGCTGTGAAAATTTACATTTTTATATATTTTTTAATCCATTGCATTTGCTTTAGACGTCAAAAGTAAAGATAAATTTTAAATAATAATTGATTTAATAGGCTTTATAAAGTAATTTCGATATAAATTTAAATTGCAATCAAATTTCCTAAGTACAAATTTTTTATTTTTTACACTCTATCGAAAAGAGCAATATATTTAATAGAGGTGACATCTTACTAAGCACTGGCCAGTTTTGGATAAATTGCTATAGGAATGACGTTTTTAATTCATTTTTGCTCGGAAATACACGAAATTGGCTCGTGTTTTGTTCAGAAACTATGTTATTGAAAAACCTTTTCCATTTTTTGTTAAAAGCAGAAGACCTTTCAGAAAAGAATGTCAAAGTCGGCGTTTTGATTTGAATATCCGACGTGACAGTGAAAGACAGGAGAAAAACTGGTCGTCACGTGACACGAATTGCTTATAACTTGATAAATAACTAAATTTCTATTTAAGGATTTTTACCTGTGTATTATATAGTATATTTTGTTAAATTTCATGAAAATGGTAATGAAAATTGTAAAAAAATATCTGCCTCATATATGTAGACAGATATTTATTTATTATTTTATTTTGGAAATACTCAATATATTTAAATAGTGTGTGACAATATTTTTATTAATGATTTAGGTACATGACATAATTCAAATCTATATTTTATGAGTTTTTTTTTTCCAAATTCACTTTCCGATCACACCGTGAAGTCACAGAGTGTTGGCATTTTGGTCATAGTTTTTACGTGACTTATGTGACTTGCAGTGACGTCATTGCAACGTCACAAAAATTTCTAAAGCTGTCAAAAAGTAATTTTCTTTATGTTATAAGATGTTCTAAAGTTTATTTTAAGTTTTCTTTAGATCTCCAAGACGTTCACATTTTGGTCACAGTGTGACGTTACAAAGTGGTGGCATTTTGGTCACAGATGTGACGTGGCGTACGTGACTCACATTGACGTCACAATGACGTCACTGTGACTGTGCATGCTATGAGGGATATTCTTCTAATCGGCAAATTTCACGTTTAACTACACAAACTTTCTGTTGATCAACAGCATTCTGTCTGACTTATTATATTAATGTCGTGTTTCCAAGTTCAAATCCGGGAAAAAGGCAGTCGTGCTCGTGATAAATAGGGTTAGCGATGTTATTGGTTTCCCTTTTAGTTCGCATCAGGCGGCCGGGTGGTATCATCAACAACAAGAAATGTCAGTCCATATTTTTGTCGAAGAACCTTTTATTTCCAGTTTAAGACATCTCTTCAGGGAAAATGCTCATTAGCCAACGCTAAACGAAAAAAAAATACAACGTTCCATTATTTACTAGAATCCGTCCCGATTCTTTTAGCAAAACCCCAGCGTCCAAAAATCCTCCCGAATCAGGATGATCGTGTTTTTAAACTAGCTTGCGTAATAATACAGAATACGTCACGTGACCCACTTCTATCGAATCAAAAGGTCTCTTTTGGAACTTTATCAATATTTCCGGCGGATTTATTTTGTTGTAAAATGCAAAAACTTTCTACGTCCATCCAGAATATTCCATAATCTCGTACCAGATGCCTGTCATATCAACAAACGAGCTTATTTGTTTTTGAGGCTGTAGCTAAACTTCGAATTTAATACGTAATAAAAATAATAAGAAGAAAAGAAAATGAATCTTTATAAAAGGGAAAAAAAAAAGAAAGAATTAAAGTTTTTCGGAAATATTTTAATAGACATTTGATATTTAATAATACGATAACTTTATGAAATAAGGATTTTTGAGCGGAATATTTTAAGAGATACGATATTTTAGCATTTAAATAAAGAAGTTATAGCAATTTGACCACACGGCAATAATACTAATGAATTTTAATAATGGATTAAAATAAAGATGTTCTATTTAAAGAATAAATTAAAAAAGCTATCGCCATTTTTAGAATAACTACATTCGAATAAATATTATTAAGTGGATTAGGAATAATTGGCTTTACATATGGATAGTAAAAGGCTATTTTAAGAATGAGAATTATTTTAATAAGCTGGGTTATATACCGAATATTATTGAATGGACAAATTTTATAGAATAAGTGCGGAAAAAATTTAAATTTTGTAATATATATATATATATATATATATATATATATATATATATATATATATATAATATCTATGAATTTCAAAAAACATATCAAGTTCTTCTTAAATCTCAAAAGAGATAATTAATGATAATGTGAATACGGAATACCACATAGCTAATAGTTTAACCAGTGCAATCATAATATTACCATAGCTTATGCTTCAATGGTAATTGGCCAAAAATACTGAA
Organism: Maratus michaelseni; assembly: GCA_963931845.1. Taxonomy (NCBI): domain Eukaryota; kingdom Metazoa; phylum Arthropoda; class Arachnida; order Araneae; family Salticidae; genus Maratus; species Maratus michaelseni. The sequence continues at coordinate 310,110,328 of OZ007591.1, forward strand.
AACATGAAGAAAATTTAAAAAGAGAGAGAGAAAGATAAAAAAAATAATAATAATTTTGAGTTGCTATCAATTGAATAAAAATGGATTAAGAAATGACATATGAACCATACACAATGGAAAATTTTGACAAGAGAACAAAATCATAATTGGACATGAAAAAAAAAACACATGTAGATATACTCTTCAGCCTGGATGTACCCACATGTGTTTTTAAAAAATAATTCAGTATTTCATAATTCTACTGGCATATATGTTAAGATCAGTAGAATCACCCAGGTATACTGAACTATTACCAGAAAACAATTAGAAATAATAAAATGTGAAACAGAATCCGCAAAGAACACACACACACACACACATATATATATATATATATATATATATATATATATATATATATATATATATATATATATATACGACGTAAACAAACTGAGACTTCCTGCTTTTTGAAAAGATCCTAGGCTGTTTCCAAGAGCCAGACTAATTGGGGAATCATCTGCCTTTTTCTAATCGACCTGAAGTTTGTAATGACTCTCTGCAGTTTTAGGCTAATTAGAAAATGACCAGCTTTTTGTCTAAATAGCGTAGTTTTATCGACACTTATTGCAATAAGATCAAAATAGGGCATGCTTATGCATTATTATATATAAATATACCTTTTTGAAATATTGTATTGCACATTAAAAATATATCTTGCTTGAATTATATATTAGATTTAGCCACTTAAAAACTCTTATAAATATTGAAAATTAAAAGTAATATAATCAAATAAATATGAATAATCACTACAATAAATGCATATACTGACTGTAATATCGTCACTTATACAAGTAACATAATTATACATAAAAAAGTATATAAATAGCGTAGATACGCCCTACGTGACTAATTCGGACAAATAGTTATTTTTCGTGACAAAATTAGTTCCACCTTAAACTTTTTTTTAAATTATTTTTATTTCTTCAATTCTTACAAAAATTAGCTGTATATAATCAATTTTATAACGAAAATTCTAATATGAGAATGAGAGAAAAAAAAGGACTGAACAAATCATTTATTCTAATACGAGCAAATTTTGTGTGTGTGGTTATATATATATGCAAATTTTATCTTAAAAACGGCTGTAACGATTTTGACGAAATTTTCTATCCTACCATTTTGGGGCACCATTAAACCATTGGGATAGGTCACATGTTCGAGAAAATACGATTAGTGGGTCATTTTGGGTCACCGTGGTCCAGGGTCAAGCTTTTTGTATCTAAAAAACGGTTCAATTGATTTTGACTAAATTTTGTATCCTACCATTTTCGGGCACAAGACTATTGGACTGCGTCACATGTTCGAGAACTTTCGAATGGTCATTTGTCATAGTGGGTCATTTTTGGTCTATGCGAGTCAAGTTAATTTTATCTAGAAAACGGCTCAAACTATTTCGACTAAATTTTGCATTTTATATTTTTCGGGCACGAGAAGACTGTTGGGCTAGGTCACATGTTCAAGAAAATTCAATTAGTGAGACCTTTTGGTCATGTCATTATGGGTTAAGCTATTTTTATCTTAAAAAGGGCTCAGAGGAGTTGTACTAAATTTAGTATCCTACAGTTTTAGGGAACGAGAAGACTATTGGGCTAGGTCACATGTTCGTGAAATTTCGATTAGAGGGTCATTTTTGTCATTGGTCATTAGGGATCAAGCTATTTTTAGCTTTAAAACGGATCAGATGATTTGAACTAAATTTTGGCAACACTTTGTCGTGCTTAAAATCTTTCTAAAAGTATTCTATTGTAAATTACCATTAAAATAGGGTAAAAAAAGGTTAAAATAGGTTTTTCGTCAGTTTTCAGAAAATCAAATCAACAAAATCATGCATTTAGACTTCGTGTAAAATAAAGTTTTAAACTGTATTAAAAATGTATTTGTACTTTGCATAATCATATTTAGGTAAAAAGAGCAGAAATGTAATTCTCCAGAAATTCATATATATTTCTAACCCCAAAAAATTGTAATCACCAGAAAATATTTCATGTTTTATTATTCCGTTATAACATTTTAGTTGAATGATTCCTAAAATCCAATACGAAATTCTTCACTATAACTGGTGTTCACGTATTTAATTAAATTAAATGAAGTGAAAATGCATTTCATGTTCGTGACACAAAATTTAGTTTAACAACACAGGCTACTCTTATAATTTACAACTTTAAAGTAAAACTCTGAATAATTTATTATGTTTTCCTTGTTATGCAATTTATGCGACGCAAAGTACAATTAGAATTGATAAATAGCTTAAATATAAAATTCAATCTGAAATATAATTAAACAAGTTCTAGTCTTTCTCTTTCTATGTATCATAATTTTTTACCAACATTTTTTCGTCAAATCAGTGAAATAAATTCTACACCCTAGAAATGTGTAATATAAAAAATACTGCTTAAATCTTTCGAAGAACAAATAAATAGCGAAAATATAAATAAATCGTCAATGGGGTATATCGTGGAAATATTAAAACTATCGCATATTTTATGTTGACTATTTTTATCAGAATATAATAATAAAATTGTGAATTAGATTGGAAAATATCAAATAAATAATATTCCAAGTACGTTGTTTGAATGGATATATATAATGAGAAGAAAAACTGCATTATTAGCAGACATATTTTACGCGAGACAATATAGACACGCTTTCATTTTTAATTTACCTTCGTACTTAATTTTCCATACATTATCTCCATATTTAAGTACATTTATTTCGTTATTTATAAACTTAAATACATTCACCTTATATGTTTATAAATTATTTATAACATATATACATATAACTTTCAATACATGAAATAACTTAAGGTTAAATGTTAAGGTTAAGGTACCTACATTAAGATTACCATTTTATGAAAAATTCGGAAAAGTTAAAAAAAAAATTATTTGAAAGAGCATTCTTTAAAGATTCCAAATCTGTTTTACGTTTATTCTTACTATTACTAGAAGATTACTAGTACGTGATACTAGATTATGGGCAATTTAAAAAACCCGGAAGTAATGAGTCAAATACCGGAAGTGAGCGTAGAGAAATGTAAAAGCCAGGAGAAATATAAACAATGTTTCTATGCATGCTTTTCTTACATTTTTTTTACATAAAAACACTAATAAACCTTAATTGACACTTCTAGATTAATTTAATTAAAATTAAATCTAAATTAAAATAAATCTTTCAAGGCGATTTCTGAAAAATCGATTTTCCCGTTATTTCCATGTTTGATAAACTTCCTTACATAAAATGCTTTAAACATATTTCAGTGAAATTTTGTCTGAATGCTTTCCATATTACTCACTATGTTCTGAACAACAATCTAAGCTCTATGTGATAATGTAATTATTTTATAGGTACTCGAATATAAAAAATGATCATTTTTAATAATAAATGTGCATTTTTCGACATATTTTGAAATATTACAGTTGATTTTGAAGATATTGCAAAACTCCTAGTTCTGTGTAATAGTATTCCTAGTTCCGTGTAATAGTGTAATAATAGTATGTAAAACAAAGTAAATTCAGATATATGTTGTTGAATTGAGTGTATGCTGTGTGGTGTAAGCATGACATTTTAGTAATAAAATGGCTAATAAAACCAGTTTTTTAAATGTTATAAAATTACTAGCTAACCTACCCGGCGTTGCCCGGGCCCGAGATAATTACAATCTCAGAGAAAGGCTTTAACCCCCTCCCTCCCCATACCCGCAAATATAATGAATAATTTGTTCAAGAGAACCACCGTCACGTACATTAACGCGATCATTAAAAAAATAATTACATTTTTCTGATAATTAGAACATAACGAAGCGCTACGCTAAAATAGCCGGCAGATGACACCTTTTCCCGACCTCAATTTCAAATCTATATCTTAATTAGTTACCTAAATATTTGTTCATTAGTAAAATTTGGCAATTATTTCCTTTCATTTTCGCAAACTAAATGAGAGGTATCGGCCAGAGAAACAGATCTCTTTGTAGTTAAGTTTTTAATGAAAGCCGATCCCTGTCTGAAAATTTCTCGGATCGTTTTCACTGGCGTCGGCAGATTTTTGGCAGTTTTTTGCGTAAATTAAAAAAAATTACAAACCGAATTTTTCAAAAATCACATAGTCAGATACAGAATATTTTTTTTACATATGCTCAGAAATTTTCAAATTGATATCTCAATTAGTTTTCTTAAAATTCGCTAATTAGTAAAATAATTTCGAATTTGTTCATTTTCGCTCGCAAATCCAACGCGCCAGCCCGTTTCATTCACCATTTTGTTTTAAAAGATGACATTTTAGAAGCGATGGTTAATGAGAATCTAATTAATATCTAGGCTAATTATCAAAATATTAAAATTCTGAGGCTCAGGTGCACATGACCAGACCTTGGACTATCCACATCTAAATTTCCTGACTTCTAGGTGGGCTAGATTTTGCTAGCCATCGCCAACAGACACACACACAGAGCGAAACTTTCTTTTATTAGTATAGATTGCTAAGATTTAACGTTTTTGCATCATTCTGTATTACAATTGAATTAAAAATATGTGTATTTATTCAATATTGTACTTTTTTTTAAAGTGCTCCAAACATAGGGACCTTAACATTTTTTTTTTTTTTTTTTTTATATATATAAGGGGAAAGTATATTTAATCTTGATTTAACTTAAACTTAATGTGTTATTAAGTTTATGTAAGTTGTGTCATTGTATACATTTTATTTGAAAAAAACAGGATACATAAATGATTCAATAGTAGACTCAACTTTATGACTTAAAAACAGTACAACAATGGTTACAAACAACAATGGTATTAAATGACAATGCGTTCTTCCAGCGGCATAAAGCAACGAGCAACTCCGTCATTTAAAAATAATCTAATACATTTAGTAGTACAAATAATGAAAATGTAACGCTTTAATGAATAAGATACGAATATACTTATACGGAAAATAATTAAACCAACCCTTGCAGAGTAGATGTCTTATTTGCGTAACATTATGAGTATAAAAAAAACTCGTCTTTCTAAAAATCGGGAAAGTAGGAAATAAATAATTAAAATAAGTTGAGATTTTATGCGAAAATAATTTTTTTTTAAAAATAGCATGTTCTATGCAAGATGGAATTTCACTTTTTGAGCTCCGTGATTGACACCATTATTTATTTTTCAGCTTATTAACTTCGTACTACTTTAATAGTTACCAAAACAGATTACGACGGTGCCTTCGATCTTCATTGTACAAGATTTTGCTTCTGGATCCACTTCTGTGCGAGGTTCTAGGTTATAAGAGATACTATAACAACATTAAAATATACGGCAAACGATTTTCACCGTAGACCATTATGTAACAGAATTCTTTTGTGTCCCCCTGTAAATAAATGATAAACGTTTATCACCTACATACTACAGAAAGTATGTTTTAGTGCATTAAATGAATGCCTATCAATTTCAAACGGTGTAACATCCTCAAAATGCACTTCAAATGATTTTTTTTCATTGACCGTAATGTAGCGAAATACTTTTAGTGTCACTGCAAAAGAACTATAAACGGAATGCTACACACTTCATTTTCAATAGCGATCGTGCAATAAAAAACGCCAAAAACATATAAAAGTTTCAGGACAATAGGAATATATATACAGGAATTGGAGCACGGTGAGACGACTATGTTGGAAAGTGTTAAAAAATATGTTGGAAATTGTTAAATACATTTCTGAGTACCACTCAGGTTTTTACCACTTAAATCATATTTGTACACTTAAAATTCCAGATTTCTGCAAACACGTGTATATCTTCTTATTAATATTAAAGTTAACAATTTTTATCAAACATACAGGTTATATTATGGACTAATATTCTTCAATATTTTTACTGTGGATGTATTATGAATTCTGGTAGTTGTTACCTTATTAATTTTCACACGTTTATTGTCTTAATACCATTACCATTTTATTTAATACTTAGTCTTTATAATATTTACTAAACTAAACATATAACAATGCCTAAAAGATTCACTCATATTTAAATATATAATCATAAGTCTTAAAAAATGTCATTAGAACAGAAAACTTATTTTATATTTATGTATATAATAGATAATTATGCTTCATTAAAAATAACAAACAATGTAACATTTTAAATATTTATATGTTTTTCCAGAGTTTAAATGCAGTTCTAAAATATAAAGCATTATACCCAAGAGAACGCTAAACAATACACAAAATAGGAACCGTAGATGTGTGGATATCAAAAAATTAATGACTTTTCCAAAGAAAACAAATTGTACAATTTTTATAAAATTTAGACCACTGTAAATTTTCCCGTCAAAGAATGGTGTAAAAGTTGTTTACTTTGAAATATGAAACACAACACAGTATTACCTCTGGGAGTACAAATAACCATATCTACTGTGCCATCAATCGCTAAAGATAAAAACTTGATCTTTTTAAAACATTTTTGAAGAAATATTTGAGAGAAGTGAAATATGGAATTTCCTTTCAAAGGGAATAAGCTTGCATTAAACTTTTTTTCCTACTTCTGTGACTTATTATTTATAATCTTCCATAAATTTTGAAATTGTACGATATATCTCTTTTGATGTATACAATTTTATTCTTTGGATAAACTTTTACGAATTTTCACTTATGAATATTTACAGTGCTGCAATATGATCTAAATATACAATTATATGTAATCGAATTTAAAAGACTGAGTTTTATTATTGTGTAAATATTCTGTTGTATTTTTATTCTATAATTTTTACTAAACCTCACGGCTCGTTCATAAACATTTATATTGGTTTTCTTTCTGATAGTTTCTTCAGTTTTATCCCAGCCAAGTTTGCACTAGAATTAGGTCATCTATGATCCAATACGTTATTTCTCGCTCATATCAATGTTGTTTTTCATAATAAAAATTATTTTTTTTAACTTTTCTTACATATTCAGTATAATGCCTTAACACTAATTCAGTTGAAACCCAACAAATACATTTTTATCTAGAGGTCTGTATACCTAGACGGAAAGTAGTACAATGTAAGTAAAAGTCATGAATCTGTGTATATTTAATTTGTATTGTGTTTTAATATCTTACTAATATGTAGAAACAATATTACGAAATTTAAATTGACAAATAAAAGCATATTATTTAAAAGTTTTTTCTTCCTTTTCATTTCATACGAGCTGTCAAAATCTCAAAATATCTATTCTGAAATTACAAATTTGAATTTTCTTTGATTGTATCTATTCACTAAATTTCATATTTCATCCTTTCATTTTTCACTAATTCTGGTCTGGAGGCACGGTCTGCCAAGTCAAGAAAGCACAACCGTAAACAGCCTTTTCGGGAAGCAACTCAAGGCACATTTCACCCCCCCCCCCATATCTTTACGCTGGAGTTTCCAAAAAACTTGAAACTTCGTTTATCTAGAGTATCTGGCACTTAAGACAAACATTTTAAATTTCACGTTTCTGTCTTTTCAAGATCAGACGATATATGATTGTAAAGTTTAAGGTTTTTGCCACTCAGTCATCCAGCAGTCATCAAAAAGATAAGATACGTACATACCGTAGCGCTAGAAACTTGAAATTTGGAATAAAATTAGCGTTTAGGATACAAAGAAGAGAAAAATTAAAAAATCCGGAAAATTCGGAAATTTTTTTCCAAAATTCTTAAATTTAAGAACAAAATTGAAAATTGAAAATAATTCGAATTCGTAATCATAAACTTAAAATTTGGTGTGAAGGTTGTGTTTAGGATTAAGAAAAGGAAATAATTAATTACACAACAAAAATTGAAAATAAAATGAAAATAGCGAATTTTTTTTTTAATTTAAAAGTAATTTGATTTTGTAGCGCTAGAAACTTGAAATTTGGAATAAAGGTAGTATTTAGATACAAAAAAAAGTAAAACAATAAAAAAATTCAGAAAATTCGAAAAAATTGAATATAATTCGATCTATTAGCTTTAGAAACTTAAAATTCGGTGTAAGGGTAGTGTTTAGGATTCAAAATAAACAAAAATTAAAAACACAATAAAAACCGAAACAAAATCAGAAAATCGAAAATTTGAAAATAATTCGTTTTTGAAGCGCTAGAAACTTAGAATTTGAAATAAAGGTAGTATTTTGGATTTAAAATAAGAAAAATAATAAAAAATACAGAAAATTCGAAAAAAAAAAAATTCAAACATCAAAAATTCGAAAACAAATCGAAAAAAGTTTAATTTGTTGGAGTTTCCCGAAATTATAATTTTTATTTCTTTTTATCCTCAGTAGTACTTTTATACCAAATATCAAGTATCTAGCGCTGCGAGTAAAACCTCAGATCGGTAGCACTTTTCCTGGAAGCAATTGAAAGTACTCTGGACACACCCCCACCATAACTTAGTGTTAGCTTAGGAACTTGAAATTTCTTTTTATCTAGAGGACTTTGGAAAAGGAACTAAAGCTCCTCATTTTTGGTACCTTCAAAAAATAAGGACAGGGCTTTGCGAAAAGCAGTCGATGATGTCCAATAAGAGCCCAAAATCCAAGAAAAGGAGGATTGTTTACAAAAAGAAGTGATATCCCATCAAAAACATCACATGTAAAAAATGCAGCCAAGTCTCGTGACCCTTTTACCGTAAAAAGTTTTGAGATTGTGTAAAGCCCAAGTTCATCTCTCATATTAACTCTGAAAATTTCCTTCACAAATCTCTCGTAGTCTCTAGATCTTTAGTTAAAGATTATTTTGTGACTTGGCAATTACGCAGCACAAGGAAGTTATAACACTTTATTATGGGTGTAATGGGATGGCATGGGATTATTTTATTAAACCTATTATGAATACTAGGAATAAAAGCATAAAGGAGGGATGTCGTACGTGAATATCTTTCAAAAACGGGTTGTTTGAAACGTATTCACATTAAATCGGAAGAAAACCACCCAAAACTCCGGACATCCAGCTCAACCGTAGAAGAGGTTTCGCATACGGGCTTACAATATTATATAAAACTAGCTGACATGCCCGGCGTTGCCCGGACCCCTTTCCTCTTTTAAACTCAAAATAATATACAGTATTAGCCAATTTATTAGTCTCATTCGAAAAAAAATTCCTAAACCGTGTTTCTAAGATGAATATATTAAAATTAATTAAAAATCATCCACTCGCATAATTCAGTTTTATATTTTAACAGAATAGTAAGGCTACTATAATATGTTACTCGTGCTATAGCCAGTATACATCAGGACACATGGCCGTTATCATTATCTTTTTATGCGTGAAGATTTCGTTATGGTACTCCATTGTGAAATTTGTTAATTTTTGAAATTCAATATTTGAAAAACGGCATAATCATTAAATTTGAAATATATATCAAGAAAAAAATTTTTTTTACCTTTCTAACGAAGTTTGTCTAACAATTTTCTGACAAATACTTATCGAGCTATAATTTTTTCGGTAACTTCAAATGTTTCATATTCCGAGTTTAATCTGTGGCAACGATTATCGAAAATCCCAGTCGTCAGCAACGCATAGCTTTTTATTAAAGAGGATAAGTCCACGCTACAAATACATATATGTTCAATGCTCATATAAATACTATTTTATACAATGTTTTATTAATAAACTTTATTGATTATTAAAATGTAAGCAACAGCCGTTCCATTCTCTTGTTGCGTGGTTGCCAAGTCACAAAATAATCTTATCTAAAGATCTAAAGACTAGGAGGGATTTGTGAATGAAAATTTGAGAGTTAATAAGAAAGATACTTGGCGTTTCACGATATCAGAACTTTTTACGGTAAAGGGGGCACGAGACTTGACTGCATCTTTACATGGGACGTTTTTGATGGTCATAAGTCACAAAATAATCTTATCTACAGATCTAAAGACTAGGAGGGATTTGTGAATGAAAATTTGAGAGTTAATAAGAAAGATACTTGGCTTTTCACGATATCAAAACTTTTTACTGTAAAGGGGGTACGAGACTTGGCTGCATTTTTTACATATAACGTTTTTGATGGTCACAAGTCACAAAATAATCTTATCTAAAGATCTAATGACTAGGAGGGATTTGTCTATGAAAATTTGAGAGTTAATAAGAAAGATACTTGGCTTTTCACGATATCAGAACTTTTTACGGTAAAGGGGGCACGAGACTTGGCTGCATTTTTTACATGTGACGCTTTTAATACTCTAGAAGGTAAATTGCTTTAATCATTAATTAAAAATCATTGTATTAATCATCAAAACTTATTGTGTGTATTTATTTCACATTCAAAAGAAGGATAACACCATTTAAGTCGATGAATCATTTACGATACACCCCAGAATAAAATAAACACGGTAATTATAGTGTTAAAAGAAAATTCAAATTATTAAAACAAATTTAAGGCAATGGTGCAGAACATCTACATGCAGCCGAAAAATTAACTATAACAAGCCGTGAATGACAAGAAACGTCTACTGACTTATACTGATGGACTATTAAATGGATGCTGAATAAACAGTTATAATTCCAAAGATAGACAGAATAAAGATGGCGAATAACGAAAAATTATGAAAATAGTCAGAAAAGTCATAAAATTCTCTAATCGAAACAATCAAAACGTCTGACACATATCTAAAGAATAAATAAAGTACGACTTATGGTGTTGTAGCACCTGGTGCATCGTAGTGGGAAGATTGTAATAGAAATAGAAAGAAAAGTTAGAAAAACTATAACTCAAAATCACTTAACAAAAGACAAGCCTTTGAACAATAATGCTGTGGGAAAAATTTCTTTTCAATTGACAGAATCGTCAACAAACTTCAAACTCTTAAAAAAAAAAAAAAAAAAAAAAAACCTCGAATATTGAAAACAAAATTTGAAGTTGTGAAGTGGTTAATAATGATTTAATTAGAAATAATCTTTTACTCTAATCTTATATAGAAATAATCTGTTATGATCAATTACTCAATGGTTTTTGTCTATTTTAATAATTTAATTAGGAGTTGGTATTATTTTTTATCATTATGTATAAATTCCCAGTTGTCATGATTTTCTTCTTATTCAGAAATGTAATTTTTTTTTAATATGGTTAAATGTGATTGTTCTTATCTTAATAATTAAAACAGAACATGTTTATAAAATACTAATGAAAATAGTTTTACAATTCTCACTATTTTGAAAATAATAATAATAATTCAAACTTTTATTCGTTTTAAAATTATTTAAATTTAAATTTACTGAAATAAAGAAAAAAAATGTTTTAAGCTTGCATTTATCAAAAAATATCATTCTGCTGTATATTTTTCTATTATTTCATCATCCTAAGTTGATTACATGCCTGAAAAGTGAATGACTTAAGGGAATAAATTACAAATTTTTACTCATTTTCTGTAGCCTGTATGTACTTTTGGAAAATTTATACGTTGAGAGATTGCACTTTATATTTATTAAATAAACCTGTATTCGTTTCAATTATTATTTTGTATATATTTCCCTTTGAACAGTAAAACTAAACTATAATACAAAGTAATATTTTCTAATATTTAAACAAAAGAAAAATGAAATATGAAGAATCCAACACAAAAGCATATTGTTGTGTTCAAAATATATGTGATAATAATGTCAATTTTGAATGCATCAGTAATTGTATATAAATCAAACTTTCGTCACTTCCGGGTCGATAAAATGAGTATCAAGCTTATATGATATTTGGGAACTAATCACTGAGGACATCGCGTTAGGTTGGCCACCTAACAGGGACATATGTTGTATAGTGCCCCAGAGTCCATAATCAATGAAAACGATGTTGGTCGGATATCATCTTTAACGAATTCTAGCGTCGGGGAGTTTAGTTTAGAAATGTATGTACTGAAAAAATTGCTTCTTATAGCTCGAAAACATAGCATTTACTTAAACATATTTGTCAAATTTATCCGCATATTTCTGCAGGGTTGTTTTTAAAAATAAATTCTTAACACTATATTTTGAGATTAAATGTAAAAGAGAAAAATAATAACAAATCTTTACGGCTTAGTCGAAAGTGCCGGTTGGTTTCTTTATTTTTATTTAAAGATACATTATATCAGATTTCATATAAATTAAGCAAGTTGGCTGTTTCCTGCTAAGTACGTTTTATTGGCTGGAAATTATAATTTATAAAATTTCACGGATATTTTAAATCTGGCTTAACAAAAGTGTCTGAATTGATATTAGGCAATTTAAAATTTTGTTGAAATCATTGTTTCAAAATCGTCAACAAGGTAGAATATATTTATGACACTCAATCGATCTTAGGATTCAAACCATTCATTGAATACCTCCCAAAAATTTGTGTGTCCCGATGTGCGGAAAATAACAGTTCCATACTTCATTAATGAACTAATTCATAATGCAGTGCCGATTAGGTTCGAATTGGTTTAGTATTTCGAACTAGTTCATGGACATCAGTGTGTTATTCCGATGACACTTTTTGAAGCTTTCGCTTTTGTATATCCCTCTAAAACAAAATAAGAGCTACTTACTTGACGAACTAATACAAGATACCTGAGAGATCAGTACAGTGTGCTAATTGGTTTCGAATCTGTTCATTACTTCGGACGTTATCGTGATGGCAATATTCGCATTACACAAACACACACACACACACACACACACACACACACACACACACACACACACACACACACACACACACACACACACACACACACATATATATATATATATATATATATATATATATGTGTGTGTGTGTGTGTGTGTGTGTGTGTGTGTGTGTGTGTGTGTGGGATTATGATGAATAAATAATAGTTTCAACAGAACGGAAGATTCTTCAAATATAATATAAACAAAACAGGTTTAATAAAATAACATTATACACGACCGTGGATTGTATTCCAATAAAAATATATAACTAGATTAATATCTATGAACGATACAAATATAAGCTTCTCTGAGCATTGTATTAAAATTCACCCAACAACCATGTCTCAAAACTATAGAAAAACTGCTCATGCTTGCGTGCTTTTCTTCTGACCTTGCGTGAACTAATCGCCTTTATCGCCTCTCGTGAATAGTATTAATTCATTGAGCTCATATTATTTTTGTTGTTACTTCTGATTATCCCTCCCCCATATATATACATATATATACATATATATGTAGCATTTTGACGAGGTTGAGATATTACGATGAATAATATTCGATGAAAAGATGGCATTCCTTCAACGATATAGCAAGTTGCAGTCGATATTAGCAAGTATGGCGAAGTAGAAGGCAATGAAATGATTCCACCAAAGTTTTCCAATAAATCCAGCCAATCTCCAGACGAATAATTTTATTAGAAGACGAACAACACAGAACAATTCCCAAAAGGTCTAAAACTTATAGCCCTCGGGCTAACGTTGCTTCACTTCATTGAATTAAGATGTTACTGGGCCAGTTGAATATTCTACGGTCATAACAATACCAGACACATATTTGTTTAGCTTCCGAAAACGTCAAAAATCTGCCGCTCCGACCGGCGCGGGCGAGTTTTGATCTCTCCGCGGAAACATACACAGAATTACGTCACGAGCGCTCAACCCAATGAGTGAGAAGCTAGCTCCAGCCCAACGAATGAGGCTAGAGGGCGAGGCTAAAACATTAAAGAATCCCTTACTTTGGTGCGGACCAATTTAGAAGTTAAAATCCCAAGCGCGCGAAAGAATCAGAGCAATAATAATAATAATAATAAAAAGAAAATGGCTTTTAAAAACATTCGAAATGAGAACGCGTCTCAGAATTTTATAGATTGGGGAACTGATAAAAGTTACGAATGATCTTAAATTTTAGATTAAGATTTGGAATAAAATAATTATTAATATACGGACATTTACTTTTAAAAGGACTTTAAATAGGAATAGATATTATTAAGAATTAAGGAAATACTGACTATGACAGAAGTTAGATTAATTTTAAAATATTAATGCGAATAAAATGGAAGGATACGAAGGAAATAAATTTTTATATAACACACACACACACACATATATATATATATATATATATATATATATATGTAAAGTTAGAGAGATATAAACACACACGTGATTTCAGTAGAATAAATGAACCTAAAATTAAATACGTAAAATGTTTGACCAATAGTCGAAAAATATCAAATATTGACATAATATTTCACAAAGCATGATGATTTAAAAAGTACATAAACGAAAAAGTAATAAAGTAACAAATATGATTATCAGTATCTATGAATACACTATTTTTCTTAGTGCATCATACGGTGTATAATATAAAATTGTATACCACTGGTTTTTCAGTCATAATGTTTTAGCTCAAAAATAAACGAGAGTTTGATTAAAATCATTATCAAAAAATTAATGATTGAACTAGATATTCATTTCAGTAACATTTTTATATAAAGAACGGTTTATTTTCTTTGAGCTGATTATTAAAAATAATTTTATAAAATAATTTTATAATTTTTTTTAATAAAATAATGACACGCCTATTAACACGGACGATATACCAGAATGTGAAAAACTGACAGAAATAATGCAGTTATTTTAAAGGACAATGTAACAAAAATGAAATTTTTATTGTCGGTAAAAGAAAAAAAAGAATTTTAAAACTAACATCATATTACTTTATTTATTAAAATTTCAAATGATTAATTTTAAATTTTAAAGTTTTTTCTATATTTAAGATCTGCAGTCTATTATAATATACAACATAATTTTTAGAACTGTTAACTAGACATTTTGTTTTAATTAAAACGTGAATTTAATTTCTTTTTCCAGCTTCATATTTTAAAACCCAAAAGAAAAAAAAATATATAAAACAGTATATCATATATTTTTAAAATATTCAATACTTATTAATTATTAAAAACCTTTACACACGCACATTTACATAAAAATTAATATTCTTACTTCTGACTTGATCCCTTATGATATATAAAAATAATATATCATTTTTTAAATAACTATTACATAAGAATAGTTTCAAATTAATGCTTCTGGTTTCAAGAAGTCGGTACGAAATAAATTTATAAGATGGAAAGAAAGATAAATATAAAACACTTAATAATATAGATCTCTATTAATTGTGTCACTGAAAGCACCAATAATGTCTAGCCATAAATAATAACTGAAAGCAAATATTGATGTGAAAATAGTGTAGATGTCGTATGTACCCATTCTGCTATATATCATTTTGATTTTAACAATACTTTAGCAATGCAATTTTCCCTTCATAAATAATTTTTAATGTAACAAATTTATAGAATGTGTTTTAAGAGAGGTGTTTTGGTGTATGTTAAATCTAGAATCTCTAATGTTGATTTTAAATATAAAATTAATGTTATTTTTCATGAAATCAATGTGCAACTGGCAAAAGAAAGAAAAGAGAGAGAGAGAGAGAGGGAGAGAGAGAGAGAGTTTTATACATTTTAATTACCAAATTGTCGCTGAAAAAACGAAAATAGTCCATTGATTGGGAATTATATCTTCTGTCAATTTACGTTTGAAACAAAATTTAGAAGGCCGTCTTTATAGAGAATTTGCAACACAATTTATAATTTGCATTACAATCAAATAATTTTGATTATATATATGCTTAACGTTAAACTGTACAATATCAAATAAATATATGATTTTATTTTACTAAAAACGTGCTAAAAGTTACAAATATGTTCTAAAAACTAAAAACCATTGTAGATAGATGTTAAAATGCTTCCCGAACGATTTCAACTGCCACTGCAGTCATCATCGTGAGTGATCTCGTGATGTTCAAGAATTACCGTTTGTCTTATTGTTGGAGACTAGTCTATTTATTGAAGGAGGAGGGAAGTTAACATAAGGCGAACGGTAAATCTTGAACATTTCGCTCTTGACCGATTATTTAATTTTTATTTTTGTAATTTAGAATAAAAGTATTTGTTTTATTTTTTTCCTCTGCAATAGCTTTCCTTCAGCAGCGGCACATTTGTGTGTAGATGATATCATAATTGATACAGCAACATCATCAATACTGCGATGTGTGTGTGTGTCCTGATTTGTTTATGTTGAAACTTTGCTGGGTAAATGAAACGTTTAATTTATATTAGCTTAAACAATTAATATCCACTAATAAAAATAGTTAAAGGGGAAAATTTGGATAGGGAATATCGGGAATATGTTTCAAAACATATGGTAAAGTTTTTTCATGATTTAAAATGTAAAAGGTTTTTTAAATATTTTGTTATCCATAAACAATAAAAAGTCGTACTGCTGCAGTTCAAAAATTTTCTACAAACTTTTGAAACTGCTATACGTTTTGTTTAAAGGTATTCATCCATTTATTAAATGTCATATTAAATCTTATAAAAAAAAACTTTGAGTGGTATTCAAAAATTTGTCTATCTGATAAAATATTGATAGATTAATAAGTAAAAGTGTATGACTAGATAGAATGGTTAATTGAATATCGTATATTAGTATTTTCCTGGGGCAATACTCAAATGTAACGTACAATTAAATATATTGTTATACCAATAGTTTACTCCATGAAGTATTTGACAGGCTTAACCCTCATACAGCTAACAAATCCCATGCTTTTCTGTTCATTTCTGTGAAATCCCATCAATGTAGTTGTACTTTTATACTTCACTTTTCTGGTTATGTTGTATCACCTGGTATATAAGATAAAATCATCTTTCATTTTTGAAACGATTTGAGCTGTTATTTTTTTTTTTTTTTGATAATTCAATAGCAATCTTTCAGGAATATATATTTTTTAAAGCTGTAATAGTATTTTCTAATATTATATTGAGTTTCATATTCGTTTGCACGAAAATTTAGGAAAGACCTCATAAACTAAGGCAGTTGTATTTGTTATGATAAAGCTGTTAAATATTTGCAATAGCTTTTATTATTATAAATGAAGATGAGAAATTGACTTATTCCTTTAGATAAAAAACACAGCTAAAAGAATTTAGTGATAAGTTATATTATTACAATTGTTGAAAATATTTTCACATATTTAGCATGTATATTAGTAATGCATCCATGTGTCATTTCATATTTAGCATATATGCATTCATGTTATATTCATAATAGTAATTCATTTGTATATAAAATGTAGATAAAACTTTTAATATTATAAATTTTTGTTAGATAATGATAAATATATCAATCTTTTTAGTAGATAGAAAAAAATAGTTTATTTTCCTTTTTTTTATCATCTTTCTGAAATATTTTTTATGATAAATCTTCTTTTTCTCACATTTTCCTTTCATAAATAAAAAATGTTATTTCAATTGTTTCGAACAAAACTTAAGGTTATTTTACTTCATGAAAAAATTTCGTTTTTCTTTTCTTAAATTTCATTGATTAAGTAACACAAAATAAAACGTGGCAAAATTTCAAGAATCAAGATTGTTAAACAGTTTCATTGAATTTCTTTGAAATGCACACATTGCCGCAAGACAGAACCTTTCAGTTGCATATTCTAAAATTTAAAACACATAAAAAATAAACCACGATATTGTTACTATTGTTTATTTTAGCAAGGTGAATTAAAACATATAACAAAACGTTGAATACGGGAAAAACAAACGAAATAACCATATACATAGCCTGAAGAGATTAATTTTTGCAGAAGGATAAAAGCCCCAATCTAAATAAAACAAAGGAAAAAAATTATTACAAATAAAACAAAAATGTTATACCAATATTTAAAATTGTGATGTCTCTATATCAGTTTCAGAAAAACACCAATTTTTAAGTTCATTCGATTTTTTAGACGACATATAGTAAAAACTTAAAAATGTTTTGTCTTTTGTGTGTCTGTTTGGTTATACGGAATTGGGCTCAAAAATGGTTTCTTAACAGAGACTAAACTTATCAGAAACAGAAAAAGAATACTTCTGGCTACAAACACAGTCTTTCGCATTCTGATATCTAAAATAGTTTTTTTTTTTTGAGAAAATAGGGAAAATCCGGTAATCAATCAATCAATTAATTGCTCAGTGCTCAAAAACTCGAGAATTAAAGGACCTATTTTAGGAAATTTAACGGCAATTGAAAGGTCTAATTAATATTTACAAACAATAACAATTATATTTTTTCTGATTTATACATATGTGGATTTTAATTTTAAAACTGGGTTGATAAGTATTTTCTGCCCAACACTCGAAAGATCTTATAAAATGCAAATGCATTACAGCAAGTTATGACGCAGCTAGAGGGATATTATCTTAATAGAACTAAAAAGTATTAGGCTGCATCAAACGTATTTTTGTTTTTAAAATGCTTATATACCAAAGAATGTATCTGACACTTTCTCACCTCTATTGTTGAACATAAAATATTATTTAAGAGAATACTTGTCCTCTATGTTTTATAATCATACAGGCTTCTTTCTTTCATTTTCAGGCTACATAAAGAGTGATACAATTATGCAATTTTATGCATCTTAAGGCTTGATTTTAAAATAAGCCTTAAACCAATAAAGCTGTCCTTAAAACTCGTGCAGTTGGAGGCCAGGACAACCGGACAGTTCAAAACAAATCCAAGCGTTTTAAAGAAGGGGAGTTCAGCCTTGAAACCCAACCCAGAAGTCACAGTTTAAGAGAAAATAGAAGAGAATCCATTCTCCATACTCAACTTTGATGCTACAAATTAACAAAACTACACATTCAAACATTAATAAATGTTGAATGCGTTTTATTAATTAAGCCAGATTTCTATTAAAGGGACCGTAAACATCATAATCTGATAATTTGTATACTATATCGTTGGGGATTTTATAAATATTATTGTAGAATTTTTAGAACAATTTCTTTTTGTAATGAATATATTTTTAATAAAGTATTTTCTAAATAATTGCTCTGTGGTTGTAGTTTTAATATAACATATTATTTTGAAATTGCAAATAATTATACATCTTTGAATGCAGGGAAAAGTATCCAAGGTAAACACCATCAATATTTTACGAATTCATAAGAAGTATTTCGCATTAAAACACATAAATTTACATGAAAAAGCATTTCATATGATACACTAGACCAGTGGTGCAAAAATCAAGGCGCCAATGAGCCGATTCCCACCACTAAATTTTTAGTATTCTTCGCCTAATAAGATTACTGATAAAATTTAGGCGAAGTATACTCATAACATTTGACGAAGAATACTAATAAAATTTAGTGGTGGGAATCAGCCCATTGGCGCCTAGATTTTTGCACCCCTGCACTAGACCAATAATTCAGAAATCAAATTATTATTTTACAACTTATTTTCAATTGTTATTATTCGTGAAATTATTACAAACATTCGCTAGTATATTAGTATGCAGATAAAAATATTTTATACAAGTGTAAATGTTATACACGGTTTTAGATAAACATTGTACTTTATGAATAAAATTACCATTGCAGAATTTTTAAATGTTATTCTTTTAAGACACGCATCTTACTATGCAATTAAGTGACAGAAGTGAAATCTGTACATGTTTGAAATCGAATAAGAAATATTCATTTAAAAATTGGTGACGATAAAAACTATACTTTCCATATACCGCCAAGAATTTTACCCGTGATTAATAAAATTTATTCTCTGAAAGAACTAAATATTATGGACAGCAGTACATTGAGTTTGTAAGCTTGCATGACAAAACTTCCGTATCCGTAGTAGTCATTTCAAGTTTTTTGAATTCATATTATATTTGTTATTTAAAACCCCACATATACCATAAATATAGCTGAAGCTATATACCGCAGTATAGTTACGGATGTCAGAAATGAAAAATGCCATAATTCATATTTAAAGAAGCTATTTGAGTGAATTTAATGGACAGTAAATAGTCAGTTCTCATAAGCTGAGATCAACAACTTTTCATTTAGATTGAAAAATTATATTATTACATTTATATTCGAACATATATTTTTTAAGTTTTACACACTGTGCAAACATCATACAGTGGTATCCCAGAGATGTTGAACGACCGAGAAGTTAACACGGTTTAGATGGGGCGAATAAATCTGAAAAGTGGCTGGAATTAATTGGATGAGTAAAGCATTAGACAGAAAACAATGGGAAAAAATGAGGAATACCTGCATCCAACAATGGACTAAAAATGGTTGATCAGGATGATGCAGTGCATATGAATGAAAAAAAAAATTACGAATATCCAAAAGAAAAGTGTTACAAAAAAAAATAAAATTTATTGTATTAAATATTTAAAAAAACAGGAGTTTTGGAGCAAAGTGACTGAATAAAATACCGAATATTAATTGAAACTAAAGTTTATTTAAAATGCTCTTTCTGTTTTTAGTGCCCGAAAATGCTAAAAATTCATGACATTTAAACAATGCATAACTTGATAAGGTTTGGTCGCACAAAAAAAATATTTTTTTTTATTGCTTTATTTGTAAGAGTATACAGAAAGAAAATTCTTTATATAAATCATATTAATAAAATAAATAAATATTATAATAATTATGCAAATATAAATTATATCATCATGGGACAGATTTCGAATTTCGTAATTTTTCAAGAAATAACAGCTTTGATGTAATTACACGTTTAATATTAAGGATAACAGCATTTGAAACCTTTTTGAAATGGGAAATATACTCTCTAACGGTTTAGGTATTGGCTATAGTTAAGCGATAAGAAGAGCCACGAAATGTAATTTTTTTTACTGAAAAAAAAAATAATAATAATGTTTTACAAATACATGGGAATATTTGAAGATAGGAGAAATTTATATAACAGTAGAAAGTATTTCTACTATATAGATATTATCTATTTAAACCCGTGCTTATTAACTAATTAAAATTTAAAACGATGAACTCTAATTACATTTTTTAACTAATGCTAAACAATAACATAAAATAATTAAATTTGATTAAGAAAATCTATTTCAAGAAATTTGAAAATCTTACATATTTAGTTTTATTGATTTTTAGGGTTTCGTTCATCTCACGAAACCCTATTAATCCCGCTCCGTTTTCTGTCCGTCACAGAGCCACTCTCAGAAACTATGTCACTTGCAGAGTTGAAACTTTGTATATATATAACTGAATACCAGCTATGAAACTCAAAATATTAAAATTGGAAAAAAATTGTATTATTTTAATAAATACAGATAAAAAAAACAAAATTCTAACAGCCTTTTCCTATTAAATTTTAACATTTTTCGTTATAGCAGTTGCCAAAAATTTAAAATCCCCAATGAAATTCTACAATAATTAATTTTCTATTGAACGATTTCCACGTGAAAAATAAAAATGAAATGAAGTTTCACCAATTGAAAAAAGATTAATATGAAATAAAAATTATTGACGTCATAGTGGTAATAAAACGGAAATTTTCAAAGATTTCTCATAATACAGGTAGTATGAGTATATGTGTATGTACACAAAACAGATTAATAACACGTCATTATAGAATAGAAAATAAAATCTGACGTCATATTGGACGAGTAACGAATATTTCAAATGTTTGAGAATAATACAAAGCGAGTATCAATATGAGTAACAGAGAATAGTAAATATACGAGTTTAAGAAACATATTGAATCATGACAAAAATCCGATTATGGAAATATTCGCATATTTTAACACTTTGAAGGTGTACAACATGTTTCATTTTGAAATTATTTTTTTTAATATCGCATTTAGTCCGCATGACAGATACTGTTATGACAGAATATAATGGCGGGCTGGTTTAGATATTCGAAAAAACGAAAAAATAGACCGGTAAATTTTTACTTTATAAAAAACATGACTTTTTTTTTTCTAAATGAAATTTATTTAGATTTATTAAAGAAAGAATAAAGTGTTTTGAAAGAAATATTAAACGAAACCCTTTGAGCTATCTTCGATCACACTTACCTCCACTTGTTATGTATTTACAACAGTCATAAAGTTAAAAAAAGTACCGTAAATTTTCTTTAATTGTACCAATTTTCAAATGAAAAACCTAAACTACAGTCACACATTAAAAAGGTCAAAGTAATATTTGTTTTTTAAACTAAATCTACAAATGGTTTTCATGTGCAAAAATGCCCAATAGTAAGGTAAAAAGAGAATAATTATAAATATTTGCAGTAGAAGAACAATGAAGAAAAAGAAAAGTTTCCAGTTAAATTGGTGGCATTGAGCTCACAGGATTTTCACACTATTTGTATATTATACTCCTATTTCAAAGAATAATGCCCCTCAAAAAATAAAGAAATCGATAATAAATTAAGGGGAATTAGCCCGCCGTTCCCCCCTTTATAATTAAAAAATGAACCCCCAAAACTAATCAGGGAAGCGCCTTATCGAAATGAACCTGTATACAAATTTTGAAACAAATCGGATAATTCTGAATGAAAAACCCATTTATCTAAATTAAGGGGGGGGGGGGATTGCCCCCCTATCTCCCTTTTAAACCTAATTAATGAACCCCAAAACTAATCAGGGAAGCGCCTTATCACAATGAACCTCTATACAAAATGTGAAGCAAAGCGGATAATTCTGCATGAAAAACCAATTCATCTAATATAAGTGGGGATAAGCCACCCGTTCCCCCTCTTCATACAAAACCAATGAATCCCCAAAACTAATCAAGGAAGTGCCTTATCACAAGGAACCGAAAAACAAAATTTGAAGGAAAACGGATATTTCTATCAGGAGTTATGGCGTTACGCACACATATACATGCGTACATACATACGCACATACACACATACTGTGATCTAAAAAAAAAAACACTCATAAAGTTTACAACAAAGAAAGAGAAAAGGTATTACTATAAAAATAAACAGAAACATTTTTTAAACCTATGAATGATTAAGGAGATTTATCAGTAGAATAGATAACACTGAAAAAATACAAACATGATCTTTCCGAACCATCAACAAATGAATGATACATAATGAAGCAATAAAAAACGGGAAATCATTTATGTCCTTCTAAGCTTAAACAAGATAGCTGTGCTTTTACTTTTCCCATCATATTGATCAAGTGACTTATGGAGGCGATAAAGTTTATGCACATGGTTAGACAAGGAGTAAGTTCGTCAAAGAATTGTATTTATCATACTTTTTCATTGCTATATTTGTTCATAAAATATTTTTTAACAGGGAATTAAATAATCTCTTGGTATTGTTAAGCAGTATATTATAAATAGAAACTTGTAATGTCAGTTTATTTTGTTACAAAGAAGAAAATAACCTTTTAGGCCTTTTTTTTTTCATTTTTACTATTTTTTTAATTAATTTTTTTAAACAATTATACAGATTTATACAGATATAAGATCGTCAAAGATTTGTATTTCTCATACTTTTTCATTGCTGTATTTGATCACAAAATATTTTTTTTTTAACAGGGAATTAAATAATCTCTTGATATTGTTATGCAGTGTACTATAAATAGAAACTTGTAATGTTCGTTTTTGCTTTGTTACAAAAAAGAAGAAAAACCCTTTTAGGCTTGTTTTTTTGTCATTTTTTTATTATTATTTTGATAATTACAGATTTATACAGATATATATTATTCCGATATAATTATACAGATGCAAGACAAATTTTAAATATGTATACGTATCCGTTTCAATATTCGAAGAATAATAGGAAATTATAAATTGAGGTAAATTCCTCAATATAGAATTTTCTGTTCTGTAAAAAAACAAAATCTGAAGTTTTTACGGAGATAAAAACCTATTGACAAATACAAAGTGTTTGTGTTTTGGAAAACGACTAAAATATTTATAATCAATTACAGAAATTAAGAAAGTTTTTTTTTTGTTGTTTTTAAAGAATTTTAATGAATAAGAAACTCTTTTTCTATAGAATCAAGACATACTGTAGAACTCGTTAAGACACCCACGTCTAATATGTTATCAGGTTTAATTCCCAATCAGGTTTAATACGTGAGTTTTTCTGTTCCCTTGAATATCGCCCATAAGAAAATGCAAAAATATCATGCTTTATACGCGGACGGTTAATACGCTATCCTGCATAACATGCGATAGAGCTTTATCCCATGAGCCAAAACATATTTCCCTGAAGACGCAAAAACATACCCCAAGACGAGCATATGGTCGTAATTAAGGTCCCAAAACAACACAACCGACATCGTCTAGATCAGTAGTTTTTCGGCAACATGACACGGAATCAAGGGTCAAATAACTGCATGGAAAGAGATTGAAAAGAGCAGTCCATTTTAAAGCCGCAATTTTTATTCATTTCAATATAACATACATGGTTTTTTTGCTTTAAGAACTCTTAAAAGTGCACACCCCGTTTAGCAATCGGGCCCTTTACTCGAAAATAAAGTCATTAAAATAGTGTAGTATATATATATATATATGATTTTGGCATACTGTTACTCTCGTATTTATGAACTGATTTAGATGTGACTGAGCATGAGTACAGGTTTACCAAAATCTTGACCGTGTTCGTTGGCCAGCCTTACCCGCCATCTTGTTTCAAATTTGGCTGCCACTTAAAAATTTCAAATTCCGAAAGATGTGAAAATTAATCTAAATTAAAAAAGTTATTCATTTAAGTGTTTGGCCTTGATACAAGCATTCCGGAGAAATTTTTCTTTACCCTCAATCTTAAAAAATGGCTCATATATAGCAGTTTAATATTCTAGGGTTGCTGATATTTTGAAACATGACAACTGATTCCCATTCTGTTGCACTCGTGTATATGAACCGATTTAGATGTAACTGAACATGTGTATAGGACATACCAACGTCTCGACCGAGTTTGATGGCCAACTTCATCCGCCATCTTGTTTCAAAATTCGTTGGTCCGCTTCATCCGCCATCTTCATTTAAAATGCGGCTACTTAAAAAAGTCAATTTCAAAAAGATATACAAAAAATTAGAAAGTCAAGAAGTTTTTTTCTTTGAGTATTCGACACTGATATAAGGATTTTGGAGAATTTTTGTTTTCCCTTTGTCTGAAATATGGTTGAGACTTAGGAGTTTGAAATTCTAGGGAGGGAGACATTTTAAAACAAGACAACGAACTAGATCGTGACTTTTGTAAGTCTTGTACACATACTGAGTCAAATCAAAATCGGTTCATAAATACCAGTGCTATTGCAGGACACAAATCTGATATATACAAATATATATATATATATATATATACAGACTTGCCAAGTCTCCGGCTTTTTGAACACCAGTATTATTTTAGAGTTAATGTTGTTCTTTTAAATCGCAGAATGTTCCAATTACTTAAAGCAACATTCTCTGTACTAAAATACTGGTGTCCAAAAAGCCGGAGACTTGGCAACTCTGTATATATATATATATATATATATATATATCAGCATTTGAACGGAGGGTGATTTGGGGGTTTGAGGTCATAATGGGGGAAAATATATCAAAAGTTTGTGAAATATTGACAAATTTGGCGACAAAAAAAGGTTGCTGTAATTGAAGCCTACTGCGCAATTCGTGACTAATTTTTTTAATTTCTCAAAGAAATTTAATATTGACGAAAACAGCGAATCTTTAATAATAGAGTTTCACCCATTTGAGCTACGTGAATTTGAGTAAAATTGGTTGAATTCTTAAAAACAAGGAATAGGGAAGCAAACTTTTCATCCCGGTACATGCAGGAAAGGTTTTTTGATCTTGTTAGGTGCGTTCGTAATTATATAAATACGTAGCACCTATAGTCGTCGTTTGGTCCGTCCGTCTGTCCGTCCGTCTGTCTGTCTGTCTGTCTGTCCGTCTGTCTGTCTGTCCGCATATAACAACGCAAAAACTACCCAACCAAATGGTTTGCAATTTAAAATATATTATCTTTGCAGAATTTTGTCGAGACATTTCAAATTTTATTAAAATCGAATCAAAACTTTAGGAGATATTAATAAAAATATTTATTAAGAAATTTGATTTTTTTTTTTAAATCGGTGCTTTTTTGTTATAGGAGCTTCCGAAGTTGAATCGTCAAGCGACCGAGATACTTATTTTATGACAGAAATTAATCTGCAGACGATATAATTCATTTCACATAATTAAAAATCATCAAGATCTGAATATTTATATAACTAGCTGATACATATATATCTGAATATTTATATAACTAGTTAAGATATTTGTATGAACAGTGTCATAAAATATATACTTAACTAGCTGTTTAACCCGTTCTACGCACGGGATATCATGAATTTAATTCTAAAACGTGCGTACGAACGCACCTCGTTTGTAACGTTTGACGTACAATTTCCAACTTGTTTTTCATTTTGTTGTAGCAGGTTAATTGACAATAAATGCTTATGTGAAAGCATATTTCATTTCAGTTATTATCTATGTCGGTTTCATAAAACCGGCTATGAATTAAACTTAAATACACTTAATTTTTAATCTGAATGTGTTAAATGGCATAGTTTGTTATCGTAAATATATACGCTAAACCTACGATATCTATTTCATGATTAAACACATAAGTATGCGAATTGTATCAAGTTTTTTAATATGCGACTATTTTAAAGTTCCTTGAAACGTGTTTAAACTAGGTAAACTGGGTTCGAAACTATTTTTGACAGAGTAGTATCCAGATATCAACTCTTTAACTCCGTTTATAATTTCGTTGCTCTTTTAAAAGTGTCCATTTCTATGTCCTATAAAGCAAAATTGATTTTGACTCGGGGCTAAAAATTGATGCAAAACATTTCACTAGCAACACATAGTCAAAATATCCTTCTAATAATCTCATTTATGTGTAAACGAAAGACAACTCAAAACTTTTACTGCAAGCAATGTGAAAACCGAATTTAAAAATAAATAGAAGTATTTTTTTTTTCGCTTGAGCAACCTGGGAATTTTACCTGTTTGGAAGATAAAGCGAAATAAAATATAATCTAAATATTTCCGAATAATCAACAAATAGATGCTATATAATAAAGCAATAATAAAAAAAAAATCACTTCTGTCATCACAGATTTATACATTATAGGACATATTACTTTCATTTATCATGATGCTGATCACGTGAATCGTGAAGGCAAAACCTTTTTTCCCGTAAAAGAAATGCACGCAATTAAGCAAGTAAAGTTTTCCGTAAGAAGTACGTGCTTTTTACACAATTACACACACATATATATATGTGTCATTGTGAGTTATTCAAATGAGGAAATGAAGATTCTTTAATTGAATTAAGATACACACTCAGAAATAAAACACTCAATTTTGACGATTCCTCAATTCTTAGGCCTAATTTCGTTATTTTTGACAGTAATTTCGTCACAGAGTCACGTGGTTTTTGACGAAACGCGAATCCTCAAATGTCTGACGAAACTGTTTTCTCGCTGTCAAAAAAAACTCTTACTTTTGATGATTCCGCAATTCTTGAGCTATGTTTCAACATTTTTGACAATCATTTCGTCTCAAAATTAAGTGATTTTTAATGAAATGGAAAATCTCAAATATTTGACAAAAATGTTTCCCCATTCCCGGCCAGATTATTTTTGTTGTTACAAAATCGTTCAAAAAAAAAAAAAAAAAAAAAAAAAAAAAACACGAAAGTACTAAATTTACAATATATTAATGAAAACAAAAACAAAAATATTTCATCCTTGCGGAATATTTCATCCTATAACACGAAAGTACCAAAATTTCTACTTTATTTTTCATATCTGATAATTCGCATCTATCCTTTTTGTAACGATTTTATGCACTTCTATTGCCTATTCAAAGATAAATTTTTCTAAAATTACAGAATTTCGTTAAAAACTGTTAAAATAGCAAAATGCGATCAACATTTGGTCCATTTTCGACCGAAAGCAACAACATTTTCCCAATAGTTAAATATATATATCAAAATTTTAGGAGCTCTTTTTTATTTAAGAAATATATTCATATAACAATCAAATTCAAAATATGTATAACTGACCCCTTCCCCTCTATAAACAGTAATCTTATTCGCTAAAATTGATGAACTCTTCTCCAAAATATGCACTTCAAAATTAATTATTTCTGATCAGCAAATTAACTAGACCATATTTTAATCATTCATTGAACAAAGGAAATTTCTCTATTAAATTATTTTAATTAAGCCATATTCTAATTATTTATTAACCATAGAAAAACCATAATAATAATCTAGCCTTATTAATTAAAACATGCAGAAATTATAACAGGACCGATAAAAATATAAACACACATCAACATCCCGTAAATACATTTAAAATAAAATAATTCCGAAGTCCGGCTGGCTAAGTGGTCAGAGCGTTCGTCTGCCACACTAAAAGTCGCGCGTTCGCATCCCCTTGAAGACTTGTGAAAAGTGTTCTTATTTTTCCTCCTAGTCAACTAAAGATGCTTCTAAAATATCCGATAGATGGCACCACCAACCTTATTTTTGGAACTTTCGAAGAAACAATTTGACGAAACTAATTTCTTCATAATTTTGAGGATGCAAATTTACTCGATTTGACGAAATATTTATTTGGAGCACTTCTCAGGAAACAGTTTCGTTAAAAACGAAGAAAATTTCGTGCAATTTGAGTATCCATTTTTAAGAGTGTATTATATTAAAGTATTTACAATAACTATTTACAGATTAGTAATCAATTCAAACATACTAAACATCTTCATCATGTAACGTTTGTTCCGCTTTGTTAGCAGTCGACAACAAAAGCATCTTAACAGTCTGAACACGTCTTTGCTTCTGGCACGAAAGTTATTTTAACGGCGGAGAAATAAAAAGAGTGGCGCTGCTGTCCATTGCCGCTAGCACTCTGCTTGGAGGCGCCATCTGTAGACACTCGGTCATTCTGCATGCCATGTCCTCATGATAACGACAGTGCCAAGAACTGAAAATGCAAAAAAGAAAAAAGCAACAGCAAGGGAAAACAAATAAGAAAACAAACAGTTTTAAAAATATATATAGTAACTGCTGAATACTGGTGATGATTTTTTTTCTCGTCTTCGTCATAATCAGGCCGTCTTAACTTTTGTCGTCTTTGACCGTCTTTATATTCTTCGTCATCTTACAGTCGCAACACGCGTCTTAATATCACCATATCATCTTAATATTACCAGATCATAGAAATATTATACCATGTTCGTCGTATGAATGGTAATTGAACACGTTATTTCATCTTGCTGTATAGGTCTTAAAAATGTTCATAAACTTATCTTCTTAAACCAAATTGGAATGAAACAAAATATTAATAGACATACAGTTGTAGAATAAAAACAATAATAGAACTGTTCTTGACAAAAAATGGAAAACACAAAAATATACTTGAATAATTAAATAAAAGACGTCGTGTACAGGGTGTTTCACTACCAGATCGACAAACTAGCAGGAGGTGTAGAGGGCACAGGGACGACTCGGAATCACATAGGAATGCATCGTCGAAAATGCCATAGTTGCGAGCTATGGTTCAAAGAAGCAGAGAAAAAGAACAGAAACAGCAACACATTAATGGGGCAGAAAGCATTTTATTGAAAGGTTGTACTAAAGAAGGTTTTCGAAATTACTACCAGAAGTTGTCGGGCAGGCTTGGCAGTGGTGTCGCATACATTCACTTATGTTCTGGAAGATTCATGGTGTGTCGCATATCCTGCCGGCAGCTACAGATACTCAAGCGGTGAGGCAGGATAAAAAACATCTGTTAAGCCCTGCATATAGCAATCATAAATGGTAGTCAATAAATCAGTTAGATACTTTAAATCTATTGTGTTTTTCCTATGAGAAAAATAAACATATAAGTTATTCTGAAAGCAGATGTTAATTGATGTTTTAGGAGAAAGTATGATTACTGAAAAATAATTACCTCATGATGACTGTCAATAAATTATTTAGAGAAATCAAAAGACAAACAAAAGTGACTCCGTGACTGGCACAAGCCAATAAATACCATTGAACGAATGGATGCAAAACTCATGTTTTAACCAATAAAAAATATTTTAGGAGCCTTTTTTGTGCCTATCGAATAAAAAATTGTAAAGTTTTAATAATTTTTCAGACAAATGAAACAAACACGTCGAAATTGTGTTGATAACAATGATGAAAAAGAGGCTTTTAGAAAAGAATGTGCTAATAGGAATAAGATTTGTACAAGTATAAAGTACACACTAAGAACAATTTGAGGTTTGGAAAGAGGAAAATTCAGAAGTGTTTGAATGGAATTAAAAAAAATAATTAATTCTAACAATGAGTAAATTAGAATGTTAAGACATGGAAAGTTAAAATTTATTACACACACACATATATATATATTAATATATATATATAATATTTAACTGTTACGTAAAAATACTTACAAGGAGACCGCCAAACATGATGCGCACAGATTTTGATGATTTTAAAGTACGTTGTAGGGATCATACCTCTAACTATTCAGGTCAAAGGTTTCCTTCAAATGGGATTTAGTTTTCGAGAAATTTCGGGTTAAAGTTCAGCATGCATTTCAAATGCCATTACTTCGGAACCCTGGACATGGTCTCCGTGGTGCCGTGGTAGCGTTCGCGATTTGAGAACCGCAGATGGGTGTTCTGTCCTCTCCTGTGACTTTTACCTTTTTTTCTAACAAATTTTATATATTTGTCGCGTTATAAGTTGTATGCAGAATTATGAAATCTGCATCTTTGAACTTTTTGATATTTTCATAATAAATTCCATTTACATTTTCGAATATTGCGTGAAAATTTATAGTTTTTGCGCAATTTTTATTCGAATGTTTCTGCTGACGAAAATTAAAACTAATTTATGTCTTGATATCTCGTCTTTTTAAAATGATTATTGTTTACATTTATGTATATTTACTTATTTATTTATTGTATTTATGAAATAATACATTTTTTTTAATTTACATTTTCTATTTAAAAAGAAAATTAAATGATTAAGAAAAAATTAACAAAATAACATATCCTTTTAATATTTGATTTGTTCTAAATATATTGAAATATGTTAACTGCTGAAATACTAAAATATTTATCATCACCGACATCGACATTTTTAGTTTATTAAATATGGAATTAATTGTGTTATACCTATCGCAAAAAATATTCTAAACAAATTTCACATTAAAAATCGCCTTTAAATAATTGTTTTAACAATATTGGAAGAATGTATAAATTACCATATTATATATTCTTTAAATACTTAAATTGTGATAAATATATTTAAAAATGCATTAAATTTGAAAAAGAAATTATTTCAAACGTGGTATTTGTCTGCAAAGGAAGCAAAACGAAATTGATAAAAAGAAAATTTTATTTATTCTGATGTTACCGTAAAAGTCGTTGCAGACGATTTTTTTTTCAGATATTTTTTATATGTATTGTAATTTACAAGCGATTTTTCATTTCTAGTTGAATTTTTCTGTATGGCATCGACTTGTTAGACTGAAAAAAAATTAATTGTAATACATTATTTTTTATTTGTGCAAATCAAAAATGACGGGGAGTTTGAACTTTACAGTTAAATGTATTTAAATAACATAATATATATATATATATATAACTGGCTAAAACTTGGATATAATCGTATTGCTTTAATATTTTATTACTCCTTTCAAGATATGTTTTCTGAATTAGTTAGTTTGGAATTTCGTCAATAGAAATATTAATTTCAAAACTGCACAAGAAAGAAAGAAAAAAAAAAAAAAAAAAAAAAAACGTACATTTTTACGAAATATTTGAAAATGTAAATAGAATTTATTAGGGAAATATCAAAAAGTTCAAAGATGCAGAATTCATAATTCTGCATACAACTTATAACGCGACAAATATATAAAATTTGTTAGAAAAAAAGGTAAAAGTCACAGGAGAGGACAGAACACCCATCTGCGGTTCTCAAATCGCGAACGCTACCACGGCACCACGGAGACCATGTCCAGGGTTCCGAAGTAATGGCATTTGAAATGCATGCTGAACTTTAAAACGAAATTTCTCGAAAACTAAAGCCCATTTGAAGGAAACCTTTGACCTGAATAGTTAGGGGTATCATCCCTACAACATACTTTAAAATCATCAAAATCTGTGCGCATCATGTTTGGCGGTCTCCTTGTTAGATATAAAAATCTTCAGTAAAAGCACATACTCATTTACCTGTAAATTAAGTATAACTCTAAATTTTATTGCAAACAAAGAAAAAGTGGATTTCTATAAATATATATATATATATATTAATTTTACTTTTTCCTCTTGAACGAACAAAGAATTTTATTTGTCCGGACAACAATATGGAAAAAATAAAACAATAAAAATTAGAGCTTTTCTTTTTAACACCATATTGATCGTGTCACTCAAAAACTAGTAATTTTTTTTAAATGAATAAACATTATGTACAGTCAGCCAAAAAATAGAGAATGTCCCGTACATTCTAATTCCCAAATTGTTACGAAGAAAAAAAACGAAATTAGCCATTTGACATGAATTTTTGTCTTCTTTCAATATATGCTAAATCACAAAATCTTAGACGGCCGTTTTCATTGTACCAATCTCGAAACTTTTCATCACGAACACATAGATTTGTCACAATATTTGATTATTTTTGCAGATTTGATCTTAAGTTGCCAAACGGGAATTAATTTGGTCAAAAAGTTTAGGAATGATGATGAAAAAGTTTAGAACTTTTAATATTTAATTAGTTTATAATAAATTAAATATTTATAGAAAATTCTATATTTTATATTGAAACGTCATATTCACCATAATAAATTAAAATAAACAGCGTGAGCCCATTGACTCACAATTCATTTATTACTAAAGTATGTGCAAATATAATATATTTTTTCAGTTTAACTCCCCTGTTGATGGCTAATGTTTAGCTGAAAGCGCTCGGGTAATTTTAACATGTTTAGACATCTGTGTTTTAACATCTTGATAGTTTTAATGTTTTATAACTTTTACATTATATTTGTACCTACTACTTTAGTAATAAATGAATTGTGAATCAATGTTTTCACGTTGTTTATTTTAATTTGTAATCATTGCAAAACAGATTGCAAAGCGGGTATCTTTTTAAACATACAGTGGAACTTCCCTTTAACGAAGTCCCTATTTAACGAAATTTTCTA
The DNA here is from genome assembly GCA_963931845.1 of Maratus michaelseni. Classification (NCBI taxonomy): domain Eukaryota; kingdom Metazoa; phylum Arthropoda; class Arachnida; order Araneae; family Salticidae; genus Maratus; species Maratus michaelseni. The sequence goes on from OZ007591.1 coordinate 310,143,338, forward strand.
CTTAACGAAATTTTCTGCAGAACTTTGACTTTGAACACCATTAACATGTAAATTAATCTCCATAGTACGAAAAATATATTCTATATAACGAAGTTTATTTCACTTTTGTACGTGTACAGAATTCAAACGAAGAGGTTGCTGCTGCGATGGATATGCGAATTTATTTCAGCGGATTGTATGAAAATGAACACATTTAAATAATTTCCATTCTGCTTGGTTCTAAAGAAAACGATTTTTTTTTCGCACTAAGAAAAACACTTTTGCTATCACCACTCTCCCACACCGAGACTCCAGCGCTGACAGTTGGGGGAAGTCAAAATCCCTTTTTTACATTGAATGATTTAGAGGATGCAGTGACGCAATTGGACCAAAAATATCAATTAGAGACATATTTATCATTCTGACCTTCCACTGCTGATAGACATTTGCTTTGTACATCCACAAGAATGTGCTTCAAAATGCAAATCGCAGAACCTCAAAGTTATTTTTGTTCCTGCTAATAAAACTTCTAAACTTCAGCCATTAGTCTAAGGAATAATACAAAATCTTGAAATACATTATGGAAAAAAGACAATGTAGTAAAAACATTAGTTTGAGAATCTGTGTATCAGAGCTGATGAAAGCTTTGGAATATGACGTGATTTCATCGACCGTACACAACTTTTTTGTAAAAGATTGCTTCAAAATTGAAACGGAATCAAATACTTTTGAATCAATTACCTTTTTGTCATATCTGAAGGAAAAATTTCCTGAATTTAAGTTGATTTCTATTTAAAGAATTTTCTTCATAACGAAGTTTTTAAGTGTAACGATGAGACTTCGTTAAATGGAAGTTTCATGTATTTCAAAAACTAATTGACGGAATGAGCTGTAATTTGGATTTGCATATTTGAAGGTTCTGAAAATCATTTCTTGCTTTAAAATAATCATATATTACAATTAACATTCTTCGCGAAAATTAATTAAAACAATTGTTTTTTTGTTTGTTTTTTGAAACAAATATGAAATATAACCTGTAAATTGTTTAACAGAAATCGCTTTCTAGAAGCTTCGAAATTAGAGCTCATTGTGCAACGTAGTTCTGAAGTTATGCTTAAAAAGTTGGTTAGAGCCGCTGATGTTGTTATACATTTTTTTATGTGGTTTACTTTATTTTTATTATTTTAAGAGTTCATTGTGTTGATTATATTTTTTATTACCATGTTTTTAACAGCTGTTATGTTTTAACAAAATAATTTATTTTGGCACAGTCAAAATTTTCTTTTAAATTTTTCGGAGACATTTTTAAGTATATTTTTAGGAAGTTATTTTACGATTGCACATTTTAACGAAATAATTTATTTATACGACGTCGTGTATTAACGGAAGATCACAGATATAGTGATTGTTGTTATAACAAAGTACAGGACACGATCAAAAATAACAGTTTTTTTTCTAATTTTTGAGAGCCTGAAACATAAGCTACCGCGGAACGTGAATAGGGCTGATTTCCTCTTATTATTCTGGGCAGACTCGGGCTGGACCAGGTCTGCTGGTATATATATATATATATATATATATATATATATATATATATATACATATATATATATACAGTGGAACTTCCCTTTAACGAAGTCCCTATTTAACGAATTTCTCTACTTAACGAATTTTTCTGCAAAACTTTGACTTTGAACACCATTAGCATGTAAATTAATCTCCATATTACGAAAAATATATTCCATATAACGAAGTTTATTCCACTTTTCTACGTGTACAGAACTCAAAATCAGAGGTTGCTGTTGCGATGGATATGCGAATTTATTTCAGCGGATTGTATGAAAATGAACACATTTAAATAATTTCCATTATGTTTGGTGCTAAATAAAACAATTGTTTTTCACACTAAAAACACTTGTTATCATTACTCTCCCACACCGAGTCTATAGCGCTGACAGTTGGAGGAGGTCAAAATCCCCTTTTTATATTCAATGATACATCTACAAAAATGTGCTTCAAAATACAAATCGAAGAACATCAAAGTTATTTTTGTTCCTTCCAATGCAACTTCTAAACTTTAGCCATTAGTCTAAGGATTAATAACAAATCTTGAAGTACATTATCAAAAAAGACAATGTAGTGAAAACATTAGTTTGAGAACCTGTGTATCAAAGCTGATGAAAGCTTGAGGCAAATTTTGAAATGTGACGTGATCTCATCGACCGTTACACAACTGTTTTGTAAGAGACGGCTTCATAATTAAAACTGAATCAAATGCTTCAGAATCCAATACCTTTTTGTCATATCTGAAGAAAAAATTTCACGAATTTAAGTTGATTTCTATTTAACGAATTTTCTTCATAACGAAGCTTTTAAGTGTAACGATGAGACTTCGTTAAATGAAAGTTCCACTGTATATATATATATATATATATATATGAGTGATTTATAAGGGAAGGCCACAAAATAAAAATTTTGTTTTAAAAATAAAATAAAAGGGAACAATATAAATTTCCCTCTATAAGTTACCTCACCTAAAAGGTAAAACATTCACAGTTCAGTTAAAGGGAATATTTTTCACACTTCATATGCACATTGGATTTTTGAAGATAATGATGGGCAAAATATCACGTGGAGTTAAATTGTTGAATAAGACCTAACCTCTTTTATTTTCTGTTTTATTTAATATATCACGGGAAAAGCTTGCAATAAACTGACTTTTATGAACTTTCTTTAAAAATACGTGAGAAAAAAAAATTGTTTTTTTGTTGTTTAAAAGTTTCCCGGAGGTTTCTCCTATACATGGATGTAAAGGTTATCTATTAGTGATAAATATTATATAAACACAGTATTTGATAAATAAAAAAGTGCTGAAAAACTTACATAAAAAATGTGTAAAATTTCAAAAAAATATAGGAACCAAATAAAAATTATTGACAACAGAAAAAAAAATTCTTATATTGGCGTAACAATTTGAATCACGATTCGTTTTACTCATGTCAATAAATCGTTGCAAATTTCGAAAAAACTCTAAAATCGTATAAAAAATTAAATAACAAAAAATATAATCAAAAATTCCAAAATTTGAGTCCTAAGTTTTTCGGGAACTGTCTTCATCTATCGGGAACCAAATGTGCAGGCCTCTATGTGCAATAGATTTCCCTCGCCACTACAAACAAACGCACACGCACGCACCGACAGAAAAAGCTTCCTTTTAATAAGATAAGAAATACAATAAAATATTACAGATTGCATCTGAAAAATAACAAAGGAAAAAAAATATATTAAAAATTGCTCTTAATAATAATGGGGTAATATTTTGCAGAGTAAATAGGAAATCTGTTCTTTCATGATCACAATAGAAAATACCCTTTCTCTTTCTGTTCCTTATCTATGATATGACTTATGAAAGCTGTAATAGTTTTGCCATTAGAAGTATTACTTAAAATGTTCCAGTTTGTTCTTCTGCCATTAGAAACAGTATAAAGTTTTCTTATTATATTTTATATGGTTTAAAAAAAAAGGGTAAGAGTTTCAAGTGTATTTTTATTTTTGTAAATAATAGCTCTCACGTAATATCATTTGTTGAACTCTATATCAATATAGGATATACCAGTGAAATAAATGTTCATGATTATTAACTTTATGGATTTCTTTTCAACACATACTTTTTCTTTAAAAAAATAAAAATAAAACAGATATTTTAACTGCCGACCATAATCATTACACTAGAGCTTTGTACAGTAATGATTACAAAGTTGTAACATTTCGATTCCAAATATTTTGTTTTACTCCTTAGATTTTTAGTTGTTTTTGTGATTAGAAATAAAACACATTTTCAAAGAAATTGGGCGTTATATGAAGCATTCTGAGTAACAGTATTTCAAGTCTATAAAACATTATACAGCTATATACGCAGATAAAACAATGTTTCTGAGCATCAGATCTTTTTAACCGTTATATTAATGACCGGGGGCCCGGGTACCATTTTGCTCTTTTCATTCCAATTTCAGGATGTTAATATTAAAATAAAATAAAATGAATTTCAATCCCCATTATTTGTAGTATTCACTCTCCATTAGTTCAATCCCTTTAAAATTTTGAAATTTGTTTTTGTTTTATTTTGGGGCATTAAACTTTTTTTTCTGCCTTTCATCAATGACGTGCCCGGGTACCAGGCGAATTTTCTGTGGAAAAAAAAAACAAAAATTGATAGAGTATCTAGATTTAGATTAATAAAACATGAAATTAACTTCATAATAAGAGTTATACATATTTTTTTAGGTAAAGAATATTTTATTTATCTGAAATTTTACATGTTGGGACAAGTTTAACAGTAGAAAAATATGTACGAATGTACATCACATACTGACTTTCTCATATTTTTACATGATTTTCTGGTTTTCATGCGCCGAATTGCTGCAGCTTTATGATTTTGAAGACGTTCCGCTTGTGTGTTCTATTTGTGAAACCGAAATAGAAGAATATTCCAAAATTGGTTTACGCTGGTATTTGCTCGATATAACGGTATGAGTTTATTTTCCACATTTCTAATGTTGTTTCTAATCTTTGTTTTAATTGTTGACTCCTGGAGTAATTAATATTCCTATAAATGCGCCAAATTCCTTTGTTGTTGCCTTCGTCAAAACAAGTTTTTTTTTTTTTTTTTTTTTTACTTGAGTTGTGTTTATATTTTTCATAAATGATGGTTGCTTTCTGGCTTGTACATCGAATGATCATATCAAACATTTGATTTGTAAGATTGATCTAAATGTCTCACAAATTGATAATGATTTTTTCATCAATATGGCCCAATTTTGTCACGTATGATGTTGAAATCTGGCGTTTAGTGATGGGTTGGAAGAGTTTTATTACATGCAGTTCCATCTTTAGATATAAAAACACTCATGGGTGACGTTAGATGATGTTCTTCTGATGCGTGTCCTTCACCACTAACACTTTATTTCACAGTTGTTACTACCATCACAGTTATTATTCAAGAACATAAAAATAACTATATTGAAACAATAACATGTAGGATCTGAATAAAAACTTACATTTTTCCTTTTTTTTATTTCTGCAATCTAATTAAATTTTGTTTGCATATCTGAAAGTAGACTGGAAATTAATGAATACAACAAAGGATGTAAAACATCACTTACTACGCAGCGTGCAACCAAGAGAGTTAAAAAATTTTCAGATCGGAGCCCTTTGGTATCACTCACCAGTTTTCTACCATTTGAGCTATCCGGACGAAATCCAGTCTAGAATTTCTCACTTTGTTGGTTGTATGCAGTGTAATAAGTGATAATTCACATCCTTTGTTATATTAATTTCCAGCTTAATTTCAGCTCTGCTCAAAAAAATAATTAAATATATTCACCGTTACTGGTATTTAATTCGTCTCATGCATGCCACTGAAGATGTGTTCTCATGATTGACTTTCCATCTTGTGTTGCAAAGTTGCAGCTTTTCCAACATATATGAGTGGGAAATGCTAAGCTGGATGTCGTTCGGATAGCTCAAATGGTACATAATTTATGCGTGATACCAAGGGTTCTGGGTTCGATTACCGTCTGGACGTTTCTTAACTCTGTTGGTTGTACACTGTGTGGTAAGTGATAATTCACGTCATTCGATGTTTATTAATTTCTGTAATACTCAATGATAACAATGAATGAATAAAAAATAAAATCTGTAACTAATCATATTATGAGGGGTGAAGGCACAAGCAAATGAATATAACTCGGCCATTCTACGTGTACTCAAGTAACACAGTGGAGTAGCTGTTAAAATTTTTGAGTGTGAGGGGTGGAAGTGGCGAAATTTATGACAAAAAAAAACATTATATAAATTAATTTTAAATCAAAATTTTACAGATTTTTTTTTATTATTTGGGGGTGGTCCGAGGTCCTCTCTTAATTTCCCTCACTTCCTCTCCTAAAAGGCGGGGGCAGTTACATTCTATGAAATAGGGGTGTCTTAAAGGGGTTTTAAATAAAGTTTATAGCGAGTGTATGTTAAAATCGCAGCAGATACCAGGATACACCAGTCATTTGAGATAAGGGCAAATATTTGTCATTGACAGAAGGGTTAACTAATTGCAGACTGCTTTAGGTAGCATTAAGCTTAACGTAATCAGTGCAAAGAATGATGAAATTTTGCCCATATATAGAGAGAAGAAGCGGATTCGAGGGATAAATTGACCAATGTAATTACAGGAAATTACATAGAACAGCCAATAGAAAATTCTTCGGAAATTGCGAGTAGAGATGAAGAAAACGATGTTTTTATATTATATTTTCAACAAACTGAGTAGCATTTTTCCAAATTACCAGCTCTTTTCCCTATTAATTGTTCCCTGTAATTTTCTCTATTTCTATTGGCCAACGAAACTGTCCGTATAATCAGTTTCTTTTCTACATACTGAGCAACATTCCATCATTCTTTGCACTGATGAGGGTGCGCTAAATGCTGCGTAAACTACTATGCATTTATTAGTTAAAATATTCTTGTGCTTAAAAACGTTGTTTTTTCTCCTATGTTATACTGCGCTAAGTATCATCTTAATTGTCAGTTAGCCAGGGATATTTGGAAGTAAAATTAATGGATTCATTGTCATTTCATTCATAGTCAGAGGCAACTAGCGGTATTTTTTGCTCATATTTTCAACCAAAGCCTTGGTTTGCTACGGAACCAAACAAATTACTACAAATTCAGTTGAACAAAATATGGACCCATTTTGGTTCTGAACACATAATTGCAGTACCAGAAATCTAATTGGAATATTTTCTTGGTAAATTTGCTACTATCCGTACCACACAATACTTTTCAAAGTAGAGTTGGCATCTATCAAACAGAGTTAACACCATACACCCATCGCTTTGAATTTCATTCCGAGTTACCACTTCATCGTAATGCGTAGTATTGTTTTATTTTTATACCTAACATTTTGTAAAACGTTACATATTACATTTAAAAATTTTATGTATCACGGAAAAGTGCAACACTGCCACTGTAAAAAAAACATTTCAAGAAAGTATGGAAATAAGCTTTGTATATTGAATGCAAAATATTAATTTGTTTTATTATTTTTAAGATGTTTTGATTGATTTTACGTAACTTAGCATGTAAATTTAATGCCTCCTTGATAGAATAGTCTTTTAAGAATAATTAATTGTCTTACGCAAGTTTAGAAACATTGGTTCATTGGACTAAAATGTTTCAAGTATATCAAACTGATTTCTTTATAATTGAAGCGTTCAAAAGATCACCGCACATTTTAAATATGCTAATATGTGAAAAACAAACTAACACATTTGTAAAAAATACGATGGTGTTTTGAGCACACCATATGAAAAAATGCATTAACACTTTGTAGGCGGGAGGCTATGATGACGGCGTTGAATACTGGCGGATTTTGTTATTTAGAAACTCGGAATTTATACCAGAAAATTATGTATCTGATCAGAATTTTCTACTGAACTAATTTTGATAATTATTTTTTAAATTGCCAATGCCCTTCCAATTGATCTACATGGAGCAACAGCTGTTCGAGACAAAATATATTTAACAAATTATAAGTTATGAAATTGTAGACACAAGCAAATAGAATTTAATATCATGGAGATTTTCGAAATTAAAATACAGGGTGTTTCTAAATGAATATCGGGGTTTTAACGCTTAATAGTATTTATTACATACAACTTAAAAATATAATTAATACATAAAATGAAAGAGCAACTCAAACAGTTTTACCTACAAGCTTATAATTGTTCAACGTGAACACCTTTCGTCACACAGCACACATGACGTCGATAGCTCAGTTCTTCCCAAACGTTAATTAGTGTTTTGTGGGGTAATTGTTGCAACAGCTGCCTCAATTCTGTTTCTTAGGTTGGTAGGTCAGCTGGTAGTGGAGGCACATACACTCGATCATTTATGACCCCAACAGGTAGAAATCACATGGCGTCAGATCGGGTGAGCGTAGAGTGACGTTTGGGAAGAACTGAGCTATCGACTTGATGTGTGTCGTGTGACGAAAGGTGTTCACATTGAACACTTGTAAGCTTGTAGGTAAAACTGTTTGAGTTGCTCTTTCATTTTATGTATTAACTATAATTTTAAGTTTTTTATAATAGATATTACAAAGCGTTAAAACCCCGATAATCATTTAGAAACACACTGTACTTAACACATTGCCGATCTGGAATGAGAATTCTCGTTTCTATTCAAAAAAATTATTGAATAAAGGCGTGGTTTCTAACTTATAGAAAATGAATTTATATCATGTTGTACAATGTGTTTTTAGATTATAAGACATCTTATATTACATCCTTACATTGCAAAATATTTACTGGTGCATAAACTGGAGAAAATTATCTTGGAAACCAATTTATGAAACATATTTAGCAGAGGAAGGAGCTTCTACTATTTCAAAACCCAGATTTCACAAAAAACATACGGTCAGTAATGTGTTATTATATAATATAAAACAATATGTATAACCATTTTCCGTCTCTTGTTTGACGTAAAAAATCTCTTAATGCATAATTATATTTTAAACTTTTCAAGTTCATTACAAATAATGCACATTACTATTAACGATCCTTTAAAAGAATAATGTACCCAGAAAAGGAATTGATTAAAACTACAAAACATGTTTTGTTGAGTATATTTTGGTTGTTTTAGCGAAATTCAAGTAAAATTGAACCATTTTACTTCAATTAACAAAATATTTTTTGCTGACGATACAAAATTTTTTTTAATTGCAAAAAACAACTTTTTTGTTGATTCAAACAAAATTTCCATTGACCTATATTTAAACAAAAAGTTTTGTTGAGTCAACCAAATTTTTGTTGATTCAACAAAACTTTTTTCTGGGTGTGATAAGTAAATATACATAAAAACAATTGAAAATGGTATATCATTTAATTAATTGGATTAAAAAGTAATTTTTTCTGCTTTCAGTTAAATTTGAAGATATAGTTCAACAATTCAACCATTTACGAAGAAAATTAAACTATTTTAAATTTTAATATTATAATTGCGTCATAGATATTAGTCTTTTTACATATTAAAAAAATTATAATTCATATAATCGAAGGAATAAGGAAAATAATATCTAATATCATGCAGATTTACAAAAATAAAATAATTAATAAACTAATAGAGTAATATAATTTATAATTTAGTAGTTAATACTTGATGAATAAACTAATGGAATAATATTGGTTATAATTTATTAATTACTACTTAATTAATTAATAAAATATTTAATTAATACACTAAACAATATTTACAATAATGTTTCGTCTCTTGTCTGATGTAAAAAATCACTTAATGAATAATTGTATTTTCAATAGTAAGCATTCCACGAAACACAGTATATATCTTTACACACATCGTCAATATTTTACATTCAGTGAACGAACTTTTAAAACAAATTGCATTTATCACGAACATTTTCATTATATATTTTATTTCTTGTACACTTTCGGTTAAAACCATTATTAAATTGCAAAGTAAATTTCCTTGTATGAGTGGATGCTCTTAATTAAACGTAATGCAGTGAAAAGCCATTGCGGTTCCTGCTACAGCATTTCGTTCATTTCACACAGCCACTCTTTCACGATTAAGTAATTAAATATAAGGCGTTCAAGCTAAACATTTTATAGTGTACTTCTTTATATATAGCGAACACTAGAGAAACTTTTCAGTAGAAACTGAAAATTCAAGTTATTGTTCAAATTGGAAATGCGCTATCTTAGTCTAGAAAGAATTTTAAGTGAATTTATTTATATTAATAAAATAGCACACAGAATATTACATGTACAATATCTTGATTCTTGTATTGTTGTTTGCATATAAATGAAAGATGATGAACTTCTTAAAAAATTATTGTCACTTTCTTCTGCTGAGCAATTATGCAATGCATGAGTTGAGCGTATGTGCATTTGATATCCTGGCAATCAAGTAATGTGCCTCGTTGTAAAAAATATTTATTTTTGAATAAAGATAAAATATTTTATTTAATATGCCAAGAAAATGAGATAAAACTTGACTAAAATGAAATTTTCTTGTAAAACTAATTTTAATACATCAAATCAAAGAAAAATATTTTTAAAAATGCAAAAACAGGTACACAGAGTAATAATGATCATGTCATTCGTAATCGAATTCATGATCAAAGCTATCTTCTTTCTCCGCATGCGAAAAAATGGCATATGTAAAAAGGTAATTTTTAACACTTTCCCTCATAGTTGAGAAGTTTTTATGAATTCGGTTTGTCTGTCTTTCTGTCTGTCTGCAGTCTATCTGTCGTCTGTCCGTGCTCTGACTCGCGTAAATATACTCGGATTGCCTTGAAATTGATATACGTTATTGAGATTTACTATGGCATGTTTGGTATTGAAAATGCATTTATGGTTATTTTACAGAGACAATCAAAATAATTCCATTCCATTACAGTCTATGAGGAAAAATCCCTTGCGACATATTTTAATGATGTTATACTATTTTAAAGATAGTCAAATTGATACATATCACTGAGGTTCACTAAAAGGCGCTTACTGTATAATATGGTATCCATAGAATGTATCGTTCATTTACAGGGACACTCAAAAGAATTTGGTTACAGTACTGTCTATGAACAATAGTTGCCTGTAGTTCGTTTTCAGTTGTGGTATGCACTTTTAAATGCAACTAATTTCTCACATATTAATTGGTGCATATAAATTCTATAGATCATATACATTTCCGGTTACTGAAGGAATTTGCAGAAGGCGCATTTTCGATTGTTCTAAGTGTATCATTACTGAAGTAAATTTCAGCATACTGTGTTTTCGAGGGATATACAAATCTATAGAACGGATACAGGGCTGCTCAAAATAATTCGAATATTTTGTTTGACTTTTGGTACTAATTGCTGAAATTGTGTTTTCAAATGTGTTATGCGTTTCTAAATTGTTTACTTAGTAAAGTGCGAAGTTTTGTTGTTCCTGTATTCGGAATGTGTTGGAACGTGTTTCATAATCTACGCTTGTTGCATGATTTTTTGATCTTGTTTAAAACTTCACTTCATAAAAAAATTGCATTACAATATCAAGGCTTCAAGCTGAGCACTGGAGTGTTTGGAAAACACTCTTGTTTTTCTGTCTGTTAAAAAAGACTGTTTTGACCCTTGAAGGAGACGAAAGTTTCTACTTATTTTATAGATTTTAGTATTATTATTATTTTGAGTGGAACGGCTAATATTCGAAAAATAGTTTTTTCTTGTTCCTCTTTCAAAACAAAATCTACTAGAGCAAGTGTAAGATTGTTAGGATTGCTTTGTTAAATTATGGATGTAGTGATTAATAAAAAGAAATATAATGTGCACAAAACAAGATCTTCAGTGCAATTGTGAATGCAGTTTATGAGTGTAGAGAGAAAGTAAAATGAATAATAATCAGAAAAAAAATGTCAATAGTTGCATCCCATGTTTTTTAAACAATGCGTACATTAATAACATTTGCCATTCTCGAATCTTAGCATTTTGTGCATGCAAAAAGTCTTACTTTCGTTTCCACATTTTTTACAGTACGGCATTGTTATTTGTATTCTAATCTTATTTCCATTCTTGTTATTTTTTATTCTATATACTTTCATCAAAAAATAAAATTATAACCTCCCCATTTTTGATTAAAAATTTAAGTAAAAGTAAATGTAAAGTAATTTTATTTATTTTCATTATCCTCCATAAGTTTGCCGTTGTTCAATGTATTGATTTATATTTCATTAAAAAGAGCATTCGACATATAGATTACATAGAGCCTAGAGACACTTCAGTGACAAATGTGTCAAAACTGTGCTATAGAATATTAAATACTAATTCTGTATAGCATTTGGAGTGGGGAGAATACGGTGTATTTACCCATCTACTTATAATAACGGTTCCGGGCGCGACCACTCTGGTCTGCGAATCCACCATAGTCAAACGCCATTTAGGCTTAATGAAAAACCTATGCTACATCCGATCTGCTGTTAAAATATTTGTAAATGCAAATTAAAACTTTTAAATATACATTTTTTAAACCTTCAAAAAATATTTCATATAAAACATGTCTGTCAACATTTCTGTAAACATTTTTTTCTGTAAGTACTGTTTTGTTCAGAAATAGCGTTGATTTCTTTCGTAGAGAAGATTTGAGGTTGGCGATACAGTATATTGGCGCCATTTACCGGCGGATTTTGAAATTTTGCTTCCGGAAATCCTCGAATCCGGAATCCTCGGGACCAAAGGCTTTCCGAGTTTTGGAATTTTTCCGGATTTCGGGTTCTCCCGAAGTTCACGATTATTTGAAAAAAATGTATGTTATTTTTTCTTGATTCTTTGACAAAATTTGCATTTTTTTCTGCTATTCTTTGACAAAATTTGCGTTTTTCTTCTACGATCCTTTGAAGAAATTTGCAGTTTTTGCTGTTCGTTGACGAAAATTGCCTTTGACGATCCTTCACGATCCTTTGACAAAATTCGAGTTTTTTTCTCAGATTCTTTGACGAAATTAACGTTTTTTTTTGCGATCCTTTGACGGAATTTCACTCTTTCGCAATGCCTTAACGAAATTAGAAAAATTTTCGCAGTGCTTTGAAGAAATTTGCGTTGTTTTTCGCGATCCTTTGAAGAAATTCATGTTTTCCGCAGTTATTTGACGAAATTCGGGGTTTCTTTTTTTACGATCCTTTAACCAAATTTGTGTTTTTTTTTGTGATCCCTTGATGAAATTTTACATTTTTTCCGAGTCCTTGGAAGAAATTTGCGTTTTCTTCGCAAGCCTTTGACGAAAATCGCGTTTTTTTGCGATTTGTTAACAAAATTAGCGTTTTTTGGCAATCTTGCGACAAAATTTGCGTTTTTTTTTCGATCCTTGACGAAATTCACGTTGTTTCCGCAATCCTTTGAAGAATTTGTTTATTTTTTCTGCGAACGATAGACATGATAGATTTTTTTCGGCGACGATCGTTCTAAATTCGAGATATTTTTTATGTTGGAATTTTTCGATTTTGCGAAATTTTCGAAACCGAATGCCTTAAATTCTTAGGAAAATTCGGAACAGTATCACCCCTGATGAAATAAATATATAACTATTTTTTGTTTCTAACGAATCGTAATATAAATCAATTTTAAACTAAAATTTGAGACAAAATGATTTGTTTCTAATTTCGGGAAGAGGTGTGTGTGTGTGGGGGGGGGGGGTTGTGTTTACCCGCCACCGAAGTAACAATATTTTAGTGATTACACATGGAAACGCAATGGACTGAAAAAAAATTAGGAATCGGTAAAATTTTCGAAACATTTCAGAAATTGTAAAATTTTAGTACAAATTTACAAATTTAGAAAATTTTCGATTTTTTTCCGGACATCGGGTCCTTCTAGATTTTGGAATACCGGATAATGGGTCATATACTGTAAAATGATTCTTTCTTATCAAACGTAATTAAAGTATATGTAATACATAGTACAGCGTAATTTGCATATAATTTAGCTTATGTAATCAAACAATGAGTTATGTGGTGAGTCAAGCAGTTTAGAAATTCATTGATAACACTTACAAAAACTTTTGCACATGGATTATTTGTTTATTATTTAATTTGAATGTTTTGTCCAATCGTTGAACTATTTCAGAAATTTATTACTGAGTAAAATATATATATATATATATATATCCTCATCATTTTTATTTGTAGAAATCATTTGTCATTTTTAAATGTACTTTTCTACAATACAAATCTTTCAATAATAAAATCTTCATGCAATATGTTTGTATGAAGTCTTACGAAAAAGAAACGCAGATCAACAATCCGTCATTTTTGACGAGGTTATATACTAGTTATAAAAATATAGTACGAAATAAGCGTTATTATCAGTAAAAGTGCAGGATGAAAAAGTTATTATGTACATGTTTTGAGAATAATTAGAAATGATTTATATTTTTATTTAACTGTATCCGAACTTTATATCAGTAGTTCATATCAAATCATACTTCAGATCACATCTTATTTCAATTTAGTTTACGCTCAATTCATATACACTTAGTCTAAAATAAACTTAGACTATGTTCATGATTTATAATTAACATACATTTTAAAAACTGCATAATTCGCTTCTGTAATATTAAAATACGAGGAGCAGTCGGGAAATACGTTTCCCCTGGCGACTGTGCACAGAGGAATGTATGAAAGACAAAAATTGTAATGAGACATTATAGATAAAACATAACTTATTTTTCCACATAAGTACCAAGTACATTGACACATTTGTCATACCGCTTTATAAGCTTCAAAAAGCCCTTCATGAAAAAATCAGGGATTTGCATACGGACGAAGCGTTGAACGGCTATGGCCGAAAGACGACACGGCAGGTGAACGCGAACGTGCAAGATACCGATAGACCACAGGGAAGAGGTCAACCGCGATCAAGCAGAATGCGCTGTTGCAGCGCCTGGGCAGATGGCACTGTTGCAATGTAGTGTCTGGGCAGATGGCGCTGTTGACTGCAACAGCGCCATCTGCTTGATCGCGGTCGACGTCTACCCAATGGTGTATCGGTGCCGCACGTTCGCGTTCACCTGCCGTGTCGTCTTTCGGCCATAGCCGTTCAACGCTTCGTCCGTATGCAAAGCCCTGATTTTTTTCCTGGACGGCTTTTTGAAGCTTATAAAGCGGTATGACAAATGTGTCAATGTACTTAGTACTTATGTGGAAAAATAAAGTCATGTTTAATATTTAATGTCTCATTACATTTTCTGTCTTCCATACACAACTCTGTCCACAATCGCCAGGGGAAACTTATTTTCCAACTGCCCCTCGTACATTTGTTTTCAGGAATGTTTCTATCATCAGGCGCAACTAGACAGCCGACTAGTTCGTACAAACTAGAGAAAATATCATTAGCTGTACAAAAATATTCTACATACTTGCAGCAATTACCTTTTATTTAAAAAAATAAATAAAAGAAAAACATCAATTAATATAGACAACATTAGATCTACTGCCATTGCCATTGCTCAGACAGTAGAGCGATTCAGTGACGAAAATGACTTAGTCTTTCGTCGCTAATGAATTAATGGCTTGTTTTTCGTACCTTATCTTCAATCTAAAATTGATGCTTTGCTAAGTTGTTTTATAACAAGCAAAAAATTGGGAATTGCATGGTGCAATATCTGTTGTTTAAGACGGATGTGGTTAAAATTTATTTTATGGTTTCGCTTATTTTCGGATCAAATTTATGGTTCGTACAGATCTTTTATGGATTAGCAAGTCACTGAATTCTTACGTGTCCTAGTGTTTTTATATCAATAGTTGAAATTCTATCCATTCCCCTGGTCTGTTATAGATCCTCTTTTCTGTATTTTTCTCTACCAAACGATTTAACTGAAAACTGTAACGTTCTGCACATTATTTGAAGAGTTCATCATATAGAACTCCCACTTAAACCACAAAATACTTCAATTATTATGTCCATTAAAAAAAAAAATTTCTAAACATAACATCTTGTGCAAGTAATCTATTTGTAGAGTATGATCAATTGTGTTCACTTGCGCAATAACCATTAAATTCTTTTCACGTAACGCCCTTATTGAAAACGAATAGAACATTTTTGTACATCTAATAAATTAAAAATCAATTAAAATAGTAGGTATGCGGGGGAGGTATTTTTAGCTCTCTTCTAGGGGGGTAGGTAAAACCTCTAGCAGCAACCATAATTTTAAGTAAATCAATTTAAACAAGGGGAATCTTTTCAACTAATTGAGTTCTCAATATTTTCGTAGGTTAAAAATAATTCTTTGGCCAAAAAATTTTATAACGACAAATTTCCTATATACTATTAAAACATATTTTTCAATATACGTACTATATTTTTCAACATACGTATAATAATGTATGTTTTAAAAGAAAATATTTTAGCATATTTGTATCATGATAAAATATTGCAAAAGTCTGCCTTTAAACTTCCTATTCTATTTTAACACTGTTTATTCCACGCGGATCACGTTCTGACAAACAGAAAAATCTATCGCTAAAGAAAAAATATATTTTTCATCTCTTTAGCAGTCCCTGCGGATATTTGTGAACTTTTTTTTAAACTCAAGGGTACAAAACTATGTTATTTCAGTTGTGACTCTTATAACTAGATATTACATAACTGGAATTTAAATTCTTATAAAGTTACTGTTGCAATATCTACAAAAATTCAAAATTTAAGTACAAATATGTGCTTTTTCGGAATATCTTGAATAATTTAGATAACATTTCTATAAGATAAGACTATATAACCAGATTAAGCTTTGATTGGTTACTCATACCATGTGTTTCAATAGTCCCTTTCAACAGAAAATCGCGATGAAAAATATCTGAGGATCGGCGAGACTTGCGGTTTGAAGAATATTATTCAACGTTATCCGTTTTTTATAGACATGATAAAAATAATTAATTCAAAATCTCGACTGTAAAAGGCAATCCTCAAAAGCATTTGCTGAGTTTACGCATTTGTATTTTTAAAATATCTTCTCCGGTAATTAATATTTTTAATTTCTTTAATTTCTGTACTGTTCTTAAAAAATGTCCCCCCTTTTTAGTTGTCAACATATTTCAAAAATATGTGTTTAATTTTAATTGCACGTATTATGATCTTAGGGAAACTGAGTAAGATTTTAACAACACAATTAAATACATATTTTCGAAAGAAAATTGTTACATATATTTTTCTATTAAATAAACTAGTTTTTCGCGATTACACGAGGAAATAGAAAATATGTTTGGTTGGTTGGTTGGTTTTATAGCGTTTAATGGCACAAAGTCCCTTTAGAGACATGCTGCGCCAATAGAAAAAAATGGAAACATCAAACGTTGTTCAAATATTATAATTCAAGAAGATTACATTTGGAATATTCTTTTTACTAGAGATACAAAATCAAAAAAATTGTCCAAAATGCGAAAAAATCTTTTTCATATTCAAGCTGATGCAGACAATAATTGATTAATTTGGGGGGATTGAGCTGCTAAATAAAATGATACAGGGAAACATTGATAAAAGTCAATAATTATTCCGTTGTTGCATTGCTATACGTTTAAAGAAAAAAATTTTCGGAAATCATTAATAAGTATCGAACACAATAGTTATGTATTATTTCAAAGACATATATTGCATATTATAAAAGAAATCATTCAAAATAAAATGCACACAGTCGGTCTCAAAAGTTTAGGCGCACACTGAAATATATGATAATAAAATTGAAAGGATAAATATATGGAAGAATTGAAATGTTTAAAACGTAATGGAAATGAAACATAGTAGAGATAGCACAATGGTTACTTCACAACTGTTTATTTTTAAATAACGAGGTTTTTATATTCGTTAAACAAACACTGTCTTAAAAGTTAGGTACATTCTTCAAATATTAACTAATGCTTTATTTGTTTCAACCAACTTACCGTGCTAACCAACCAACTGGTTTTCCAGTGAAGAATAATGGCGGATAATCAATTTCAGTCAGTTATTTAAAATTTGAAGTTTACTGATTTCTCAAATGAGGAAATTTTAAAGATTTTTTAATTGAAATAGAAAGGTATGTATTTTATGAAAATTTCTAGATTATTAAACTTTAAAAGCGGAGACTATATTAAGTATGTGTTAGAAATAAGAATTTCTACTAAAAATCAAGAGTGGGTGGCGACGTGCATCAAGTTTTCAGATTGATCGAAAAATTGGAAGATTGATGTCAAAACAAAATACATTCATAAGAGAAATTTAAAAATAATATCGGTTTCACTTTCTCACAGGACACAGTACACAGGTGCATAAGATAATATAAGAACTTTGTTATTTTTTCGAAAACGTTCTTGCAAAACGCGCCTAAAATCACACAATAAACATACCAGAATTGATGGGGCTTGAAACTACAGGTTTTACAGGGACAAATAGCTCAACATATTAATCAGTCACGAAACGAAACTAAATATGGATGGTTCTGATGGTTCAAATTACTACTGGCTAGATTTCAAGAAACAGCCACCTACTTTCTTCAGTAAACAACGAGGCAGTAAGTTTCTCCTCGTTTTGAAAGCAATTGGCTCTAATGGTCTAAACTTTCTGGCCTTTCTCCATGAGACACATCATTCAACAAAGTATCAAGAGACACTTCAACAACATCTACTTCCATTTGATGACAGTTTTAATGGTTCAGAGTGGAGATTTCAGTTCAACAATGTTTCGATATACAAATCACATGAATAACAATTGTTGTCTACTGCGCAAAATGCTAACTTTTTAGTTTGGCCATGTTTAATTCCAGACAAACACAACACTAACACAAGTGAAAACCGGACAAACACAACTAAGAACATTAAGGCTTTCCTAATACGTAAAGATTATAAGAATAGAAACCAGTATGAGTTTACTAAAAATAAAAAAGAGGTCATTGTAAAGCATGATATTCTTTGCCATCAATAATATTTAAAAAAATAATTTATTCAAGATAAACACGATTATTGGATGTAATCCCAAACAATGATGGAAATACTATTAATAAATAGCATCATACAAAAGTGTTAAATAATGTATTTTTTCATTGTACCTAAACTTTTGAAACATTATATAGTCACAGTATTTTATGAGTTTTTATTACAGTTGTAATAATGTACCCTTTACCCATTTCGATATGATTTATTAGAATAATTTTATAGTATATAATAAGTAAATAATGCGTCTCTGTTTAATTTTGTATCGTTATTTAATTAACGATATTTACTGATTGTTCCTAAACCTTTGAGAAAGTTTGTATTTGTATGTATCTTTATCATTAGTCTTTATCACTGTTTTGAAATATCATTCTTCCTGTTTCACGCATCCATGCAC
The DNA here is from genome assembly GCA_963931845.1 of Maratus michaelseni. Lineage (NCBI taxonomy): Eukaryota > Metazoa > Arthropoda > Arachnida > Araneae > Salticidae > Maratus > Maratus michaelseni. The sequence continues at coordinate 310,162,215 of OZ007591.1, forward strand.
ATTGAAAGCAAGTGACAATCATTGAAAATTACAGGATAAAGAATTCAAGTGTCTTCTTTATTTATCATATTTAAAAAAGGATTTGATGCATATTTCGCGATTTGTACAATGCATTTTAACCGTCTACTGATAATTGGCAATTGTAGTGTAAAAAATAAATATGTATTTGATTCTGTTTTGCTTAAAAGTATTTTTTTTTTTTTAACTAGAAGCTTTTTCGTTAATATTGTTAGATTTATTTTTCAAGCATTTTTTAATATACAAAAAGTTTTTTATATCTTGTGTTTTAATTTCTGAAAATAATAAAAATGTTTACAAATAAAATTTGGGGATATTTATTTTCATTCAGGGAAGCGCTTGTTTTCAATTGATCGTTGAGTATTTTTCGCATCTGCTTATTGTTTGCTATACATTTCACTATTAATTTTAAATTTCTTAACAACTAACAATGGCTGTTTAAATACACTCCTAGACTTTGCCATTTCGGCAATAATTATCGTGTTATCTTGAGTTTTCCATCTCTTTCAATCGGGAAAATCAACACTTATTTATTCCGCGCATTAGTGCTTTTTACATACACCTGTTTATAAAAAGTAATTTTTAAGGTAATATTAATCATAACTTCGAAGGAAGATTCTTACAGTATTGCAATGATTTTAAGTTATTCCAATTAAATTGACGTAGTTAAGTCAGAGAGGTTTGACAGAATAGCGTATGTTTGTGGCAACACTTTATTGCTTTATCCATTCATTTTATATCCCATTGCTGCCAATATTTTGGATGTGTAGTAAGTAATTATATAATGAAACATTTTCGTGACGTTGTGAAGAAACTATAAACGATACAATCATTAATAACAAAATGCATTAAGAATATTTGAACACCATGTTCCAAATTCATACTTTTTTGTCTACTTTTGAGAATGTTAGAAGTATAAAATAGAAAAAAAAACTGGGAAATAGAACGTAAGACAAAAATGCCATTTTCGGATTTTAGAGAAACAGAAGAAAAGGCTACAAGTATGAATAACTTTACTATAAAACAGATTTTTCAAAAAGAAAGCATCCATTCAAAATGTATACATAAACACACACACATATACATATATGTTCATATAAATAAAACTGATTTGTATAACTTCTTTATTTCGATAATAAATATAAACAAATTGAAAAACAAATTGTAACATTCATACTGTGACCTGAATAGCACTCTTTCCAACAAATATATGTATATTTGCTATACATAAATATATATATACGTAATATATATATATATATATATATATATATATATATATATATATATATATATATATATATATATATATATATATATATATAATTATAATATATATGAATTTCAAAAAACATATCAAGTTCTATTCTACTTAAATCTCCAAAGAGATAATCAATGATACTGTGTATACAGAATACCACATAGCTAATAATTAACATGTGCAAACATAATATTACCATAGCTGATGCTTCAATGGTAATTGGCCAAATTTTACTCATACCAAAAGAATATTGAAAAAAGAAATAGAGAGAAAGGGGAAAAAAAATTATAAATTGGAGTTGCAATTAAGTAAACACAAATGGATTAACAAATTAAATATGAACCATACACAATGGAAAATTGGACCACATGAGAATTAAATATGAATTGGACATGGAAAAACACATGCACATGTACTCATCAGCCTGGATGCACCCACATGTGTTTTAAATAATAATTCAGTGTTTCATAATTCCACTGGCATAATGCTAAGATCAGTAGAATCATCCAGGTACACTGAATTATTACCAGACAACAATCGGAAATATTAAAATTTGGAAATATTTAAATAGGAAATAAAAAACCATTAAGAAAATACAATATATTTCACTCACATCGACCATCCAAAAAACTGTAATCAACACCTCACCAAATTACCACGAGACAACAGTTTTGAAACAATAAAATTGGAAATATGAACGCGTAAAGTGTAGATAAAATATTTTACTCACAATAATTATACAGAATCCTTAAAATGTCACAACGTCCACATAATATTCACATCCACATGGCAATGCATCATACATGTTAACTAAGTCGAGTTGAGAGAAATGATTTGTAAGACAAGTTGAGAGCACACTTTTTTTAAAACACAACCCCATAAATGACACCCAATCACAAAATGATTCAAAAACACTCAAAATAATTCTGGTTTTAATACACTTATAACAAATTTATATCCGTGAATATATATTACTCCATCCAATTTTAATTCCTGAAAGTAAAATTAATATACAATCAATAGCTCCCTCTATAGTTAAATTAAATATAATATTAACAATATTATCTACAACTACCTGAAAGGTAAAGTGTCGCCATCTATTGGTATTATAATAGTTCATAATTAATATTTAGTTAAATATCCACTTTATTAGTTACATACTCACTTCATTAGATTTATTTATATAAATAAACTTTAAAAAACAATACTAACTTGTAGTTTTACTTAAAATTCAAATAAAATATAATACTACTATATGAATAAATCTACACAGAATTAATTCAACTTGCACAGCATTTCAGATATTCTTAACAAGAATATATTATGTAAAAGAGATATTATTTTAATTCAAATTATTTTTGCTGCCAGCTGTGTTAATCCACTGATATTATAGACATTTATTAAATAATTAATGTTTTATTTTTACTACTACTTAAATATATATTAGACTTGTTTTTAAATAATTAATGTTTAATTTATACTACATTGTAAATATATTTTATATTTATAGATTAATTTAAATATCTAATTAAATAATTCATAAACAATTCAAAATATCTCAAAATTTATAATGTTGATAATTAATAGTATTACTACTGTTTTTCAATCAAATTAATGCAATGCAGTAATTAAAATACTTGTTAATTTTAATTATTCATAGACAAAAATAAAAACTATATATATTTATTTTTATATATATTGCAAATAGATATATATATATGAGTTATAATCACCAATGTTATCATTGTATAATTTAATTTGTTATTGTATAAGTTAATTCATAAATTTATGAAAACTGCACATCAATAATACCTTAAACAGAGGTGATCGGCAACGCACAATCACAACTATACAAAGTATAAATAATGTTCAATCAAATATTAAATTTCCTAATATGTTATAATTGTAATTATGTATGTTATATTTGTAATTTTCTACATAAAGTGTATATAATGTTCAAACAAATATTAAATATTAAATTTCCTAATATGTTATAATTGTAATAATGTATGTTATAATTATTATTTTCTATATCTTTTGTTATATGTTATCGCACTCTAAAACAATAATTTATTACGTACCATGTTTATATTTAAATTATATAATAAATGTTATTTAAAAGAGTTGATGATTGAATTTATCATAAAAATAGGATATCCATATATTTTTGCTTGATCTCGAATATATCTAATATTTTTGTTTTTATTTATATCTGAGCATAAGTATTTTATACGATGTAGATAATTGATAATTATATTTTTATAAACAGATTTATGTAAACATGAAGCATAATTGGTAAAAATATTTACTTATATATACGTAAATATATATATATACGTAAATATATGTATACGTAAATATATATATATGCTATATATATAAATGAAAATTGTAGCATTCGCTCTAAATTTAGCCGTAGGTATAATTTAAAAATATATATGGAAACGAATTGTATAAGCGCCCTTGATGGAGGTCGGTCTGTTAAAAGCAAATTTGGCTGTAATTTGAAGGAAAAGTGAATTCTCATAAAATGTTACTTTTCTGGTTTATCCCTTTCACTGAAATGTGAGCCGAGAAACTTCAAAATATGGAAAGATCTAACTATCTCACTTTTACTCTTTAATGATACGAGAGTTATATTCGCAAAATTGTTGTACATAGCTCGTATGTAGGAGAATTTTAGGTAAATGTTTCTTTTGCAGTTCATAGTTTTGTAACAAATTTAACATTAGAATCCATCTAGATAGAATATGAGTTCAGAAAGTTCATGAAAAACAGGTGTATTGAAGAATTAATTCACTTGTAGGCATTATAAAATATGCGTGGTTAAAAAATTATTAAGAAACTATTATTAGTATTATCTAGATTGTATTCAATTGCATATTGCATACGCATTCGCTTATTTAAAGCTGTATGTTTTATAAAGTATATAAATGAATTTATATTTATAAAGTTCATTAAAAGTAAATATTTATTTTATTTCTCTATGAAAATTGATATTAATTTACATTATAACACTAATATAAAATGACTATAGAAAAAAAAATATATATAAGAAGAAAGTCAATTTCCGTTTAGTAAAACTTTCTTCCTTTTTTTATGCTTAATATAAAACTCCCCCTAAGTATGTTTAACACATTTATGAATTAAATTACGCTGTTAAAAATTTATAAATTTTGGAACAACAAACTGGGATGTAATGAATAGTGACTTGGCCGAAAAACCGAATACCGAATATTTGGCCAAACTTTAGGCCTAATGGTATATAATTAAAAAAAAATCCATGTATATTGATGTTATATTATGTTAATTATTCATACATACATACTAATTTAAATATATATATTAATTGAGTATACACAGTAAATAAAAAATAGAAATACAATTAAACACACATCAAAATTATTTTTTGTTGTTGTTATTTGTATGCTTAAAATTTTGACAACTTTGTGTATTTTTGTAATATTTCAAACATATAATATCATGCTAATAATAGAGCATGATTTTTACTATGTTATCTATAGATACGTGCAATTCAAGTACGTTTTATCTAATACAAGATCTTATTACCACTGTAAATGTGTTTTTTAAGTTTATTATTATTTTTTTAAATAGAAACCTTTTTTCAACGTAAAAAAATAAAAATAAAATTAGCATTTTATCCATTTATCCACAGACGTACGAAATTGGCCTTCTGTAAGTCAAGATGATAAATTATTATTTTCATAGTGATAAAAATAAAAGTCTTTGACTTCTACTATTTAGTGATACATTTACCCTTTCTTACATTCATAATTAATGATCACCCCACAATGCTTACTCTTCACCGTGATTCACCATGAGACACTTCCTGTAATAGCTCTTAGTCAAGAGTTTTTTTTTTCTTTTTTTTTTTGTGAGATCTTGGTATTACTACTGGTGAACAAATTGGAAAAAGTAGAAAATACATAGTTAACAAAACTTTTAACAGTTGATACAGCATATGCAGAACACAAAGTTTTACAACATACAGAATATATATTAGACATATGGACAGAACTTTATTCCAACTGTATGAATAACCTTGAATTTTACGCGATATTTTGTATGAAAATATTTTAAACTATTCTTTAAAAATATATTTACAAGATATTGCTGAACAATGTGAATTTTTCTAACACATTCGCAAAGTCAATTAGATAAGCGCATGAAGTTTACAGACATAAAAATTCAAGCGCCTTAGAATCGGATAGCATTTTTCATTTTTCTACAAATGAAATGCATGTTGAGTTGAAATCGATCATTCCTCAGTGAAGACCCTTCTCTGACATATGTATCTGTAAAATAGATTAAAATCTGCAACTTTGACACAAATTCCGCAAAAAGCCTTAGCTTTTATAGAAACTTTTATCTGATTTCTTAGAATTTGAATCACAATATCTAACTTTTTTCTGCATTTCAGAATGCACATGATCTTCAATGTGTCAGGAAATATCCAAATTGGATTTTAGAAAACTATTGTATAAAAAGAAAGAAAAAAGAAAGGAAATGGATATGTTTGGCTGACCTTGGATGTATTCTGCTATATGACCAACAATATTCGACTACACATATGCGGCTGAAGTTTTCGACCATCTACAGCTCAGTATTCAGCGAATATCATATTCGTCAAAAGGGCTGAATAGACCGAATACTCAATAGTAGTCGCATATCAGTTACATCCGTATACTTTCAAAATCGTAAAGAGAACAGGCAGCAAGTTGCCGGAAGATCCCTGTGATTAGAAAGAGATTTTTGTCTCTTATTTGAAGAAGTTTACCTTTTTGATCTTCTGTTTGTAACTTTTTTGTATTTTGAAAGAAAATGGACACGCATAAAAATTACTTTTAAAATACATAAAAATAACAACAAAGCACAGTTGCCGGAACACTCCTGTGATTTGACGAAAATGCAGCTTTAGATTGGAGCATTTTAGGAAATTTTTATGTTAGAATTATGGTTTTCTGTAATTTTTGCTAGAAATGAGGCACATTAAAGTACACCTTTTCAGATTTTTAACGATAAATAAAACCTTCATTTCACGTATATTTTTTGAGTGTGCAACATACATTATGGAATTATGCCATATGTGAAAAGAATAAGGTGTGTTTAAAAGTTAAAATTTTACATAATATGAGTAGTAGTATTGTAGAAAAATAATTAAAAATATCTTTCATTTCAATCGTCTGAAGTATTTGCTTTGAAAGGACAAGTTGTACTGCAAAATGCAAGCATGTACAATATCCTAAACACTGACAGCTAAAAAAAAAATCATTCTGCAGAAAACATGAACGTGACCTGTTTGGAATTTTTCCACAGTACTTAATAACAAGGAAAAAGAAAATCATCGAACATGTCACGAATCACCATGTCATCGAACACTTGCTGTTCAGGATTGTCTAGACAGCGAAGGTATTCAACACTTCGTATGGCCAGCGCGATCTCCATATCTAAACCCCTCTGAAAATGTTTGGGATGCTTTGGGGTGGCAACTTGCTAGTCGAAACTATCCTCCAACAAACAAGAACACCCTTATCCGTGCACTGACAGAGGAAAGGGATACATTGCTTCAACAGCTGTTGGATAATGTGGTGCAAAGTATGGTGACGTGTAGAATGTTGCATCACACTCCATGGTGGACATGTCCCGTACTGACACCTTTCTTCAAAGTGCCTACTGACTTTCATATGCATTGTTCCATTTCTCCGTATGCAGCATGAAATGAACATTTTTTTTTCTTTCAGATGTTTCATAGCCTTTAGTATTTCCCAGAACAATAAATGTCCTTTATTCTAATGTCTGAACAGTGTGGCAACAATATTTTATCCTACTAGGTCTCATATCTCGCTTAGTGTTATGCTACATTGCAATTTGTTATCCGTCCTTAGCAATTGTCCAGCAGTGTATACACACACACACACACACACACACACACATATATATATATATATATATATATATATATATATATATCATAAGCAGTATATATGCCAGTAGTGAGAGGTAAAATCAAGGCATTATATCGTTATGTGATTTTTTTTCCTACATACGCTAAATAATTATTTAATTAATTAACTTACAATTTTTTCTGGAATTTTAAATTCAACTGTTCATAACTATGCCCTTATTAAATACTTCTTAGCCACAAATCATTGTCATGAGACTAATTTGCAAACGTCTATAATAAAACTTGCTTTGAAAATTTCTTTAAAATTAAGATGATATTTTTGTGATTCAAATGTTTATTTAGTGTATCTTTTAGGTATTAGAAAACTTCAGCTTTCTGAATCACATTCATTGGTAGTCACAACACAGCTGTGTTAAAATTTAGGAATACAGAAAATTTTACAGCACCAAAGAGATAGAAGATACTGAGGAAAATATAAAAAAGAATGGTAAAATATAAGAAGATTATTTGCAATTTCATAAATATCTATTACTTTTGTACTCCAAGTATTTTATGATCGATATCTGTCATAACCATAAACCACTTTTTTCTATAATATAAAATAACCAGTGGACCCCTGTGAGGATTTCGCACTGCAGTCTAATAATTTTTAGCAATATCTAATATTTTTTAGATGTAGATTTAAACTTCTAAAGGGAAACTAAGGTTAAAAATATCTGCAAACAACATTAGTTAAGCCAGAATATCGTTCATTTATTCCATCAAAATTACAGTTAAAGCTGATTAAAGATAGCAAAAAGCACACGAGAGAAAAAAAAATTAACAATCTTATTTTAACTTCATTAGGGGATGACGTTATCCGCTTCTTTAAAAACATGAAATAAAGAAAAATAAATTGAATGCATTTAAAATAAAATTTAATCTAATATAACAAAGTACACCTTTTGTTCTACACGTGAAATACTACTTCTTCGATCGATCGATGGTGTCTTTTTCTTATAAGCATTCAATTTCAATATTGCTTTTTAACCATAACTTTAAAATAAACCCGTGCTGAGAAATCATTCTTTATATTTTTTGTACTACTAGGGGGGTCTGCCCCCTACGAGCTGCGCTCGCCAACCCCCGTTCTGACACCGCATGATTTAAAAACACTCTGATTTGATCATCTCTAAAACGATTACGGAAGATTGTATTATAATTAAACAACCAGTGGCGATCTGCTGTAACACGGTTTCCATTCATTTTCCTTTGACTGAGGGATTTTAAGGTCGAATCAACTGCTGTTGAAACAGATTACAACTGTAACTGTCACCAAAATATATGATTTAGCGCCAAACGTGCATAATCGTGGCGTCGCGTCACTTTCAGTTGACATCAGATGCGTTACACGAGTTAGTTTTTTCATCGGGGAATTTTTAATTCAACGCTTATTTGTCTTTTGATACTTCTCCATTACCCCGTCAATCAATTTTCATTAAAAAAAAAAAAAAAAAAAAAAAAAAAAACTATCGTTAAACTGTAACACCAAATAAACAAATAGAAGAATTTTGACATTGGAAAGGAAATATTATTATTTACGCTGTTTTAAAATTTGCAATAATGGGTAAAAGATATGTCGAAATAAATTGATCTCTCATGAAAATATAATAATTAATTGAAATTGTTTGGAAATATTGTTCTTTTATCATTTTAAATGTGACGTGAATTTCCCTAGTTACTCGTATTTCTCTTTGTAATATTCACGCGCAAGTATATTTTTATTACGTCATTTTCTACATTTATTGCTTTTAACACGTGATCATTTAAATATTATTTTAAAGTTTTATTTCTGTTTTTAATAGTCTCGTGTAAATACATTTCTTAATTGAAAGGGAATCTTATTACGTGCGCTATTTTACAAATTGGCAACGGTTCAAATAATGGAATTTATGAAATATGAAATAAATCTTCGTCAAAATAATGAAAATTTTGAATAAAAAATTGGCAACGGTTCAAATAATGGAATTTATGAAATATGAAATAAATCTTCGTTAAAATAATGAAAATTTTGAATAAAAAATTGAAATATAACCTGAAAAAATTACTCAAATTAAAAAAGTGATTGCAGTCTGCACTCCGCAAACTTGTCAACTATATCCTTACAAATTATGGTTAAATTCCTGCGGATAGTTTTCGTTCCTATAAAACTTTTTTCAAAAAACTGTTTTGACGAACTTTGATTTTAAATATCTCTTAAAATAATTCTTCGATTTAAAAACTGTTTGCTTCAGCGTGTTTATCGAACATTTCTTTATAAAACTACCAATTTTTAAAATTTTACATGCAATAGTTTTCTAGATATTAGTCCAGAAAGACTTCAAGGCACAAAATCTTAATTGACAGCGGCGGCAGCGGTGGTTAATTTTTTTAATATAGAGAGATTTGTTTTTCTTTATAAATATTGTTAAGCATGGTATAATGCGGATTTTTATTTTTGTGGTTACACTAATTTAAGGAAAACCTTTCATTTTATTTAGGAAAACGATATCGATTTCAGTTTTAATTAACCGCAAATTTTAATCAAAAAACATGTTTTAACGAAATGTGAGTGTACTCTGGCAGAAGACGCCTCGAAAACCTTTTGAAGGATGCTTCATCCGTTGTTGCGGGATTTTTAAATGCCTAGAACAAGGGATGTTGACAACAGAAATTAATTATATGACTAGTTGTTTAACCCGTTCTACGCACGGGAGTTCATGAATTTAATTCTAAAACCAAAATTAAAAATAAAAATCATTATCAAACTAAAACTTATGTATATAAATAATAATTATGACACTTGATTGGTGATAGATATATGGTAGCAGACGATAAAATGATATATTTGGAATAAGGGAATACATAGAATAAAATGATTTGTTGATGTTTATGATAAAATGGTTTTCTTTACTTTTTTTTAAAAATGTAACAATTAAGCGCAATTAAATAATCTCTAATTATTTGCATGCGAGGTAAAATAATTATCGTAATACCCGCTACAGCTTCTTAGTATTGCAGCGTGCCGTACGTAATATTCATATCTCACATTGCTGTAAACATTTAGAACTGGTTAGAACACGCGCGATTACGGGTTAAACATAAAAAATCAAAAACATAAAAAAAAATCTATTTAAAAATTTCGAATTTTTTGCCCCAATCGTTCATGTGCCCCCTACCAGCAACCTGTGTGCAAAATTTCATAGCCCTGCGCCCTGTGGTTTCCGAGTTTTTGAGGATACATAGATAGACACGAGTATATATGCAAATGTATTATATGTGTGTTATAAAACTGTGTTTATGTTTGCAGAATATCCTTAAAAATCTTTAATAAAATGGCATATTTATTGATAATTGCACATTTTATATATATGATACTGTTAATCTTAATACGTACATTTTTTTAATTAAATTATTAATAAAATATGAAATACACACAATTTTCATAATTACTCGTAAAATATACATTGAAACACATTTATTTAATTATATCTTTATTGGTGTAGTATATTAGAAAGTGCTTCAATATAAGAATTTTATATGTATATCTTTTAGACATTTGTTAGTGTGTATTTTAATTCGAAAATCTTTTACTTAAAATGCTAACAAACTACGCTGAAAATCCTTAACGAAATTTAAATCAAGCCTTAAAATACCTATGGGAAGAGCCAAATCAAATTTCTTTCCATCTCATCTCCCCGTAATTACATTGTATTTTAGAAGCAGATTATTTGTCAGTGTCATCATCGGCTGCTCTAAACTGGGAATTTCAGAAAAGAAGTTTTCGACTCGTAAAGTTTTAAACGTAATAGTCTCTCGAGGGAATTAGCTTTAGCCTAAGGCATACTTCTGAAAGTTTATTTTACGAAATGAAATTACGATGCATTTAGGAAATTTCAATTCTTATCCTGTTTAAAGTAGGATTTTAATGTTAAATATATAGTCATTTTGAAAATAATTTCTGGTTAAGTAACTTACTTAAAATTTAATAAGGTAACTTCACAAATATTTAAAGCATCTGAATATAAGTATTATACGATGCGAATGAACGCTTGTGTTGATTACTAAACTATCTTCAAAGCTAAATAATAATTAAAAAAAATAGTCACAAATTAACCATTAACCCTTAATTGCATAGTGATGTAAATTTCCATCACTTTTTATTTAACTTTTAATAAATAAATCAACTTCTTCGCCACCACTATATTTATATAGAAATATTAATCAACTAAATGTCACGTGAACTATGTTGCTGAACAAGGTTAAAAATCTGTCTTAAAATTTCTGGTGTCTAATATTTAATATATGTATAAAAAAACACAATTGTAAAAGAAAAACTCATGCAAAGAAGGGTTAAATATTTTTTAGGGTGATAGAGATTTTACATAATGCAAAAGCTGTTATATTATATTTCTTATACTATTTCTTAAATGAAAGAAATCCCATCAATTCCAGAAAACATGCCATTTCCAAGGTTTAAGTCACATTTGATATCACAAAAATTATAAGAATAAATAAAACGCATAAACATTTGAAATACTTTACATAATCTCAGTTTTTTATGTGTAAATAACTCCATTTCACATGCGTTAATATCCACATGTAGTACGTGAAATTTTTGTGTTTATATATTTTTTTTGTGAAGCTTGGTGGAAATAGTGGTTAAATGGCATAAAACATTATTTGAACATAGGAATGTATGAATTAGTCAGTTTAACGTCGCTAAGTATTTACATCGATATAGCATTTAAACTCGAAATTTTTGGATTGATAATTTTTTTTTGTGAAATTTATTATTCGAAAGCTATGTCTGCAATTCCTATTTTTTTTCTTCAATAATCATTTCTTGAATAATCCAAAACTACCCGTTGTTGTTATAGTTAAAGGAAGTCCTGTAGAGCAATCGTTTTAAAAGTTGAATGTATTTTTGTCTATTGCTAGCATTTCAAATTTATAGTAAAATTCCTATTTTAGAATAACAGTACGGTATAACATTAGTTCTTGTATGCCCCAATTATCAAACAATTCTGTTCAGAAATAAGAAAATTGAAAAGAAATTGATTCGATTCTTGAACAAAAATTCATTTTTCAAACGATAATGTCGTACCCATATTTACTGATTGAAAAACAAACGTAACAAAAGCGACTGAAATGCTTTACTTGTTGCTGGACGCAAAACGGCTATACATGACGTGCAAAGGTCGCAGCGTTAATAAAAGTTATGCATTTTGAGTTTCTTGTACAGCAAGGTCTTCGACATAGTTTAACTGTATTTATGAATTCGATTTGTCTTTCCATCCGCCTATCTGTCCGCCTGTCTGTCTGCAATTTCGCCTGCATTCTAACTTTCGTAAATGTACTCGGATTTCAATGTAATTTATATATGTTATTTATAATTACTGTGTAATGATCGGTATTCAAAAGGAAATGTATAGCATTTATAGTTAAAAAAAATTTTTTGTTACATTAGGGTATATACAGGATGGTGATAATTAAATTCCCACTTTCAAAATGCTGTAAAAATGGAACTAGCGCTCAGAATGACTTAAAATTTGAACTGAATATAGTGGAAGAAAGGGTAAACTGTATGACATAAGAAAAAAAAGTTAGGAATTGTATCAATAGATGGCACTGTAAGCGGCACACTATGCAAATTAAAGACACTCATGCGCAATTAAAAACCGAATCATTGTGTATTTTTTATGCGGTTTTTGGCCCAAGAACAATTAAAAACCGATTTTTCCCATCAAATGTGGTATGCCACCATCAAATGTGGTGGCCAAAACCTCGAGACACTATTCCCATCAAATGTGGTATACACCACATTGCCGTGGTGTATGGAATTTCTACTAACAGTACCACAACTGTTGACTGATTTGGAAGTCATTTTTACCGATAAACAACCGAAACACTCATGGACATTGAACAGTACAGTTGGTTTACTGTGCAACTCATGCCAAAGCCGTCGTATTTCGATTAAAAATTTTACTTGTATAGCCGAATCCATTTTTGTTATGCCGCTCACAGCGCCATCTACAGATACGCTTTGGAACTTTTTTGTCTTATGCCATATCGTTTCCCCCTTCTTTCAGTATATTCAATTCAAAGAAGTCATTCTGACCAATGGTTCCTTTTTTACAGCCTTTTGAAAGTGAGACTTTAATTATAATCTACCCTGTAGATAAAAATCGTTTCCACTGTATTTGAATGATGTTAGACTATCTCAAACATAGTGAAACTGATGTATAACACTGAGGTGCACTACAAGATGCTCTCTGTAGAATAGTGTGTGCTTAGTTTAGTATAGTTCATTTACAGGGACATGCTAAAGAATCTAGTTACAGTACTGTCTGAGAGTGATAATTGTGGGAAGTACATTTCCAGTTATGGAATGTGTTTTTAAATTTAATTAATTTTTGGCATATTACTTATTTTGTATAAATACTAACGATTATAGACAGTGTTGCATAAAATAATTCATTTCCGTTTATTGATCGAAATTGCTGAAGGGTTTTTTTCAACTATGTTATGTGTTTCCTTATTGAACTAAATTTTAGCGTATTATGTAGTATATATAAATATCTATAGATCATGTACAGTGTTCAGAAAAGAATTTGAATTATTTTACGAGTACAGATGGTAATTGCTATGTTATGTGTTTTCCAAACTGTTGCAAACTGTACATAGATATCATATCTCACCTTACTAAACGGGGAAGTTATGTTACAGTAGTATAAAAGTGTTGGAAAGTGTTCCATAAATTATGTTTAATGCACGATTTTTCTTTCTCGTTTTCTATTTTTCTGCTTTCTAGATTCTAATTTTCGAAAATGATAATCATATCAAAAACATCTCATGTAAAAAATATATCCAATTATAGTGGCTCTTTAACCTCATCTCAGTCATCATCATCAGAAAAGATCTCAGTTCATGTAGATGGCAAGTTTAGCTCTCTTATCAAATCTGACATTTTCATTCACAAATCACTCCTAGTGTCTACATCTTTAGTTAATGATTACTTTGTGACTTGGCAATTACGCAGCACGAGAAAACGGCAGCTGTTTATAAGAGACCTTAATCAAATAATATCCCATCCCATCTCATAACATAGTAAGGTATAATAACTTTCCTGTGCTACGTAATTGCAAAGTCACAAAATAATCACTTTGTAGACACTTATGAGTGATTTGGGAAAGAAAATGTCAGAGTTGATAAGAGACCATAACTTGGCTATAAACACTGAGCTCCATATATAACAGGCGTTCTGAGTCGGCAGTCAGAAGCTTGTAAAGCAAATGAAGCAAGGCAAAGGTAGAAAAAGTCCGCATTGTCAATGTCATGTATTAATGTTCTCATTTACTATTATCCTAATTTATACTTCTCTAATTAATCTATGCTTATCTAATGAATAAATTACTCTCTAATGATGTAAGGGAATGCGATAAATAGTATATTTTGCCCCGAATGCGAACTAAAATTATTGTCACTGTATCCTTCCGCGCTGAACACTAGAAATCATGTTGAGGAACAGAAAGACAGTTATATATAGATCTCAATGGCTCTACATGATCTCAAAACTGTTAAAAGAGTGACAAGACTTGACTACATATTTTTACATGAGATGTGTTTGATGGGCTTTCACATTTTTTTGTGAGTAGTCCTCCATTTCTGGGCTTCGGGTTCTTTTTCGACATCATCCACTGGTTTTCGCCAAGCCCACTCCCTGATCCTATTATTTGGAGGTTCCAGAAATTTGCAGCTTTAGTTCCGTTTTCAAAGTTCTCCAGATAAATAGAAGTTTCGAGTTTCTGAGCAACTCTAACACAAATATATGTGGGGTGAGGGGTGAAGGAGATTAAAAATACCCTGAGTTGATTTCAGGAAAGGTGCTATCGATCTGAGGTATTGTTCGCAGTCCTAAATACTAGATATTTGGCAGAAAGTAGTGATTAAAAGAAAGATTTTGCGATAAAAAAAGACAAAATTAAAAAAATTTGGAAAATTCCAACAAACTAAATTAATTTAAATTTTCTATTTTTTTTTTTTTTATGTTTTTAATTTTTTGAATTTTCTAGACAGACAAGCTGCCAAACAAAATGAAATTTTAAACGCGTTTTAGTTATATTGCTAAGTTATATTGCTTTTTTTTATCTTTTTAAATTTTATTTCTTTGAAATGCACATTCAATTAGTCATAATATCGCAATATCTCACTTTCACAGTATTGATTTACTGCAAAAGTATCGTCGCATATCACGTTTATCTCGTTTCACATATATTATGGTATTAATTCATTTTGCTTTTTTATATCATTATAGAATATGTTTATGTTAATATAGAATATTTTTTTTTTTATAAATGTTCATAAATAAATTAAAATATTCTTTTTTGTTGAAAATATTGTAAGTTTGATAATGTTTAAGAGAATATATAGAATAATTAAAAATTGAATCCGTGTATATTAGAATGTTAATAAATAATTAAAATGGTCATGTTTATTTTAACAAAAGACTTAATATATTTTTTTAATTTATTCATAATTGTAAAGTTTATAAACAGTTCAAAAGTGTGAAACAATATACTCAAGAGTACTCTGAAAAAGTCGCAAATAGGAAACAAATTTATGTGAATAAGAATAAAATTAATGGCTGTTTCAAAAAACACAAGTACGGTTTCTTCATTTTGATGAAATATAGACCATTATACGTTTTCTGGAGAAGAATATTGTGTGGTGGATTAGTTTGAAATATGAAATACGGCAAAGTTTCACCTCTGGGGTAGTACAAAGTACCTGTCTACTGTGCCACCAATTCGCAAAAGATAAGAATTTGATCTTTTAAAAGCATTTCTGAAAACACATCTGCGAGAGAAATGAAAAATGGATTTAGCTTTCAGAGAAGCTAAGCTACTTTGCTTCTTGTGTGACTTATGATTTATAATCGTCTATAAAGTTTCAAAAGCTGCGAACATTTATGTTGATTGTTACAAAAGAAACATGATGTTCGTAAGCTGCATTTGATCTTATTGAAATAAATACAGATACACACTTCCATTTATGCATTTTGTCACAGTATCGTTCTTTCATAGTAATATTTTGTTAGAAATTTATCTTATTTTATAAAGAAAAATAATAATGGGTTTACATTTTTTTAAGCAGCATTGTTCTACAAATGCGACCGTCAGTTCGCCACTGGCGACTAAATTATTTTATCCGACGAGTATGTTTTTAATACAGTTTCATGTCATCAACTTTTTTCTTTTTCTTAATGGTGTATTCAAATCCAAAATGCTTATTTTGAGACACATTTTTAAATTCATTTTTGCTCTAAAATGAATCCAATTGGCAGTTTCTCTTATTCAGAAACTTTATAATGTCCGTATTGCCTCGATTTTTTGATAAAGGCAGAATATATTTCAAAAAATGCTGTCAAAGTGGACATTTTGAACCAAATTTCCCGAAGCGATAGCGCTGAAAACAAAAAAAAATAATTATCGTACTGTGAAAATAATTGTTTGTAAATCAATTTCTAATTAATTGAACGGAAAATGAAAACATGGGGCTCTTATAAATCTCTTCATAAATCACGCCACCAAGTTTCATGTTTTTACTTTTAAAATTGAGTCTGAAAATGTGTCTCAAAATTTTGAGTTGTTGAGCATGAATTTTTTTTTTTTGAATACCGCCTTAAGTAACATGAGAAAATCGCCTTAGAAAATGAAAGCAAACGGAATTTTTCTTCTCCATGTTCAGCAAACAGTGATTTTCTTCTTAAGTACTGTTAAGGACGAACCAAAGTCAGGCGGGATTTTTTCTCTCATGGACTGAAAACGCCGCTTCTAGCGCCTATTTATTCATTTCTCTACCTTATCCAAGTAGGACTACAGTCCTGTTATCCAACTAAAATTGAAACCAGTCATATATTTAGAATGAGTAGTGTGAGGGGAGTGAGTTCGACGTGTTCACTTTCTTATCGCGATGTATAAAATGTACGCCCAAGAGAGATAAGCTGCTCCTGAAAAAAGAGAAAATAGGCTGAAATGATAAAAAAATAAAAAAAGAGCAGGGTTTTTTTTTTTCTACACGAGTGATCACAGGAGTAATTCAAAAAATAACTTCTTCATTTATGGTACTTTAGAAAAGAAATCCTGCATAAGTAGAATACATCGGCCACAATTAATGTTGTGAAATGACGTATACTTTTAGTTGTTTCGCAGATGCCAAATCATGTGAGACGGAAACCCATAGACAGCTGATTGGCTACCGCCTCTTCTATTTATTAGGTGCGTTCGTAATTATATAAATACGTAGCACCTATTGTCGTCGTCTGGTCCGTCCGTCTGTCTGTCCGTCCGTCCTCATATAACAACGCAAAAACTACTCAACCGAATGGTTTGAAATTTAAGATATATTATCTTTGTAGAATTTTGTCGAGACATTTCAAATTTTAGAAAAATCGAATCAAAACTTTAGAAAATATTAATAAAAATATTTATTAAGAAATTTGAATTAAAAAAAAAAATCTGTGCTTTCTTGTTATAGGAGCTTCTGAAGTTTAATCGTCAAGCGACCGAGATACTTATTTTATGACAGAAATGAATCTGCAAACGATATAATTCATTTCTCAGAATTAAATACCATCAAGATCTAAATATTTATATAACTAGCTATAGTACGAAAGCACCTCATTTGTCACGTTTCCAATTTTCAACTTGTTTTGCATTTATTGCGGGAGGGAAAAGCTCTCTACTGGGTTATATACCTGTGTCAGTGTCAAGTTTGTAATTGGAGATCAAGACACCGAGAATGATATCGCACTTTTTAATAAAGTATGCCGATAAAAATTTATTTTAAATTAAAAGGATTGTCTATCACCTTTATTGATCGATGATCGAAAAATTAAAAATAATGTGTTGCATAATTAGACGATCAGCTTTCAAGATAAAAGATATATATATATATATCGGAAATAGAAATATTTTGCATTTCGGAAATAGAAAAGTGCGTTGTACATCACTCGTTATACCACTTTCCAACGTAGTTGAAAAGTGTATATGAATTCTGTTTGTCTGACCGTATGTCTGTCTGTCTGTCTGGCCGCCATTACGTGATCAAACGCACATACATATATTTGGATTGCCATGCAATTGAAATATGACAGTAATATATGTGTAATGACATGGTCGGTATTGAAAATGAAGTATGTAGCACATATACTTTTGTTTACAGGAGCACTCAAAAGAATGCCGTTATATTATGGTCTATGGGGAAAATCATTTGCAGTGTATTTTAGTGATGTTACACTATTTCAAATATATTTAAATTCACATACATCACTGAAGTGCCTTACAAGATGCTTACTATCGAATATGTTACGTGTAGAAATTATAATTAGTAAAATCGTTTGCGGTAGATTTTGATCATGCTACACAATCACAATCATAATTCAACTGATATCAATTTCTAAGGTACACTGAAACAGGCTTTCCGTAGAATATGGAATGTAAGAGATTTATCATTCACTTGAATCGCCAATAAAAACTATTCGGTTACATAATGGTATACGGAAAAAAGCTGTTTGGTGTCTATTTTAATTATGTTACACTTTGATATATATTACTGATGTTTTCTACATGATACCTGTTGTATAATATTATGTGCATAGCATTTATCGTTCATTTACAGGGGCATACAAAAGATTTTGGATACAGTACTGTATCCGAAGTATTGTCTACAAGAGATAATTGCTGGCAGTACGCTTTCCAGTAGGCATGCGTTTAAGTAAGGTTTTGCATACTATGTGGTATGTATAAATGCTATGGAATGCTACTCAAAAGAATTCGTAAGCATGACTGTGTATCACCGTAAATTGCTTAAAGGCTTTTTTTTACCGAGTTATGCATTTTCAACGTGAAATATATTTAGTATACTAAGAGATGTTTGTTGAATATAAATAAAATCATATATAGGGCCACGCAAAGAATTGGATTCCTGGCCGTTGATGTATGATAATTTATGGAAGTGTAATTTCAGTAGTTTACAGCATGTTTACACCTGAATTAAACTTTAGCGTAATATGTGGCGTGTATAAAAATCTTAAGGTTCTGCATACAGGGCTATACAAAAGAATTTAAATACATTTCCGTCTACTGGTAGAAAATGCTGAAGGTAAATTTTCAACTGTGTTGTGTGTTTTCTTACTAAACGAAATTGTAGCATACTATATAGAGTATATACAAATGCATGGAGTATATACAGAGCTGCACAAAATAATTTGAGTACTTTTATGGCTACGGTCTGTAATTACTAGTATTCAAATGTGTTGTGTGTTTTCTAAAATGTTTACTTGGGTATCTTATTTAATTTATTAAATAGCGAATATTTGCTAAAGTTTTAAGGGAGTGTTGGAAAGTGTTTCATAATCTATGCTTGATGCAAGAGTTTACTTTCTTGTTTATAACAGTTTCGTAAGGAAATCCCAGCGTTGTTATAAGTCTGGAAGATGTCTAGACGTTGTATTGTAATTCCACAATATTAAATACTGTTACTATCTATTTTAAAATGAAATTGTATGAAACGAAAAGATGATCTGATCTGTGCTTAAGAATATATAATTTCAAAACCTTTTTTCTACAAAACTACAGATAAGATTTCCCTTATCTCTTTTATTTTTAAAGTGTGTTGTAATTTTATGAATTAAAGATTTTAAAAGTTATTAAGTGTAATTTGAATTAAATTTGTTTCCTAATCTACATTCATTAATTTAAATACGTAATGCTGTTTTCTGTGAGAGTATGCTCCATTATGGAACATAAAACATAAAAGAATATTCTATCACTTTTTGAAAAAACAACATTTTGTGTCGTTTAGACATCTGAACGTTTTGAAGTATTCGCCAATCAGATATTCCAGAACTGATTAGTTCAGCTTTTACTGATTTTTATTTTCAGAGTTTTATAATTCTGATAAGTTTAATTATAAAACTTAGTTCATGTTATCTTTCTAAATACTTTACTATTCTGAACTATGTATCTAATAATTATAAACATATGTCTTATTCTTTCTCAATTAATTAATAAAAAAATATTATGCACTTTGAAAATCAATTATCAAATTTAATATACGGAGAAAACGGCGGTGATGCTAAATATTTTTTGATGGTGACTAGATTTTTTCTGTGGACTACCAAATGTTTCAAAATTTTAAAGCCCTTTTTATGACTATAAAATGTTTATGAACAAATTAAAGTATTTCTATATTGTGTTCGAAAGTCTTTCAGATGCAAATATTAACAGCATACATTGAATTAATTCACAAATGTACCCATGAACAGTACAATCTTTATCAATAAATAAAGCGGGCGAATTTTTATTTTATTAATTAAAAATAACAAAAATTAATTTGGTAAAGATTTATGTATATTCATAAAGATTAAAGCTATTTGTGAAGTGTAAAAAATTATACACAAGAGTTCTCTAAACAATAAAAATATATTAAACATATTTATGTGGATATGACCAAAAATAATGAATATTTCAACAAAAACAATAGTCAGCCTGTCCAACCTTTTAGTTATCGGGGGCGCACCTCAGCTTATGACAAATAATGAAGGGCTCCATTATTCACATGACAGGAAACATACAATAATCTCTCACTTTGGTTGTGGTAGCGATACACACACGTCTTTCACGATGCACATATTACCAATGCCCATCTAATAACAATTACCATGTAAAAATAAAATGGAGGGAAAATATACGTCATAGTTAATTTATAATTACATTACCTTGAAAGAGGGTTATTTCAAACACTTTTGAAGGTTAAGGAGTAAAAAACATTAATGCTGTCTACAATAGAAAGCATGCAAATGTTAATGATTTTAAAATAAACTTTTTCTAAAATGGATTTTTATACTTAAAAAAAGCTAGTAACATGAAATTTTCGAAAAGCGCACAAACTTCTAACATAATGTACATACATTGTATAGTGAGAGTCATACCCATGTAAAAATAACTGCACAGAAAGTATAAATTATTTTAAACGTATTATATTTCCCTGAAAAGAGCTCATCTGAAAAACTTTGATAGGTAAAGAACCGAAAACCTTGATGCTGCCTAAAATGTGAAAAGCAAGCAAACATTAATGATGTAAAATGTTTAAAATTTTCAAGCATTTTTTAAATTGATTTTATATTTTAAAGAGCTAATAAGAGGAAATATTTGAAAGGGCGGGAAGAAATTCGTAAAAGGGTGGAATGGTGCCCGCGAGCATCATGTCGAACAACTCTGAAATGGATTAGTTTGAAATACGAAATACAGCAGAATTTCACCTCTAGTAATACATTGAACCGTATCTACTGTACCATCAAACACTAAAGATAAGAATTTGATCTTTTAAAAGACAGAAAGGAGATAAATGACAGAAATTGAAAAATGGCTTTAGTTTTCAGAGACGTGTAGCTTGTATTAACCTCCTTTGCTTCCTATGTGCTACTTGGATTTTGGTGAAATAATGTACAATGTCCCTGTAATCGTCTGTAAAGTTCAAAGTTTGCCGGAAGAGATCAGATTTATGCGAGAAATGAAAAACAAAATTTTCTTTTTGAGAAGTTAAGCTTCTATTAACCTTCTTTGCAACTTCTGTGCAGCTTGATTTTGTGTGATATAATGTCCAGTTTTCCTGTAATCGTCTGTAAACTTCAAAGTTTGCATAAAGAGAGCAGATTTCTGCGAGAAATGATAAAATGGATCTAGCTTTAAGATAAGTTTATCTTGCATTACCCTGCTTTACTTCTTATGAAACTTTCAATTTATAATCGTCCGTACAATTTCAGGGGTTAAGAAATATCTGCTCTTGTTATCCAGAAATTTATGCTTATTAAATTTTCAGAAATTACGAGAGTAATGCGTGACAAATATTGCCTAAGTTGAATTTCATCTCATGGGGCTTTTTGATTCTAAGCTTAAAATGTCGTATTTTCATTATTAATAATATTGTAAAACCCAATAAATTTTGCTAAAATTTATTATACTTCTTTAAAAACTCACAACGTTTTATGATCCACTCTTATCTTTGGCACTTTTTTTAAAACTTTCAATACTTGAGTATTTAAAGTTGATTATTACAAAGAAAAAAATCTTTGCAAGTTGAATTCAAACTTGTTAAAATAAATACTGAAACACACAATCAGCTATGCGTTTTATCGCATTACATCACCCCTTTTACAGTATTTATTAATTAAAAATTTATCATTGAAATTACATTTAGCCCGTTTTACATATCGAATGACAATAATGTTTTTTTTTTGTTATAAGAGTCTAATAATGTTTCTGAATAAAGTATCTTTACCTTTGCTCCAAAGTCTTTTATATGGATTTTTAATAGCATAGACTGCATTAATTAATACATGTATCCATGTATTATACAATTCTTATCATTAATTAAAAAAGTCATATTCATATTTTATTAAAAATAACAAAACATATATATATATATATATATATATATATATATAATATACAGGATGATTATATAAAAGAACTATCCCGATATATGAGCCGTTCACATCATACCGTTCACAGAAACTGAATGAAATTTTGGTTTAAAGTATTTTGAGGTATGCGCTCCAGAATCATGGGAAAAACAACAGTTAAATTCTAACAGTTACAGTTACAGTGACAAAATTTCAAAAATTTCAAATGGCAACACCTACTTTTTTTATTGGAATGTGATCTTCACAGTGAAAAACCATAAAAAGCGTTGGAACGGTACCTGTAGCACGAAAATCGCCGGCGCTAGACACACTAATAAGAATAGTGAAAACAACAAATTAGGACAGAGAAGCAACAGGAAACAAAACTTTTTAATGTGTTTCATACATTTTCCATTTCACACACGACGACACTTTACATGCGGCAGATGGTGGATAACACTGAACAATAAAATGTTTTACTTTCTGTTGCTTGTTTGTCTTTATGGGTTGTTTTCACTTTTCTTCTTATTTTATATTGTAATTATATATTGTAATCATTTTTAAAAATATATTATACCTCTAAAGGTTATTGTATACGTATTAATGCATTCAAAATGTACGACTGTAAATAATTGTCATTATAATGTTAATCTCAAAATGCTATATAAATAACTATAACTAAAGTTTATGTAAAATATCAATTATTGTAATAATTTTAACGTTCACCCAGCCTTGTGGTAAAATTGGTAACGTTTATACTTTGTAAAATTGTAGTTTAACTTGTAATTATTGTAGCTAGCGCCGGATAGTAATATTTTCCCCTCCCTAGGCTTCGGGGTTCGTCCTGGCCATTAGCCAAAAGCTGGTCCCTAGGGTGGGCGCTGTCAGTCTAACGCCGACGTTTTTCGTGCTACGGGTACCGTTCCAACGCTTTTTATGGTTTCTCACTATGAAGATAACATTCCAATAAAAAAACATTCCAATAAACACCATTATACTATAAACAATGCGTAAATGTCAAATATATTTATGTGAATATCAATATAATTAATGACTTTTCAACGAAAACATGTACAATTTTTGTTATTTTCATAAAACGTAGACCATTTAAAATGTTCCCCGAAAGAATAATATAAACTATATTAGTTTGAAATATGAAATACAACAGAGTTTCACCACTGGGAGCACAAAGGAGCACATCTACTGTGCCACCAATTCGCCAAAGATAAGAATTTGATCTTTTAAAAGCATTTCTGGAAAGATATCTGCGAGAAATGAATAATGGATTCTTCTTTCACAGAAGCTAAAGCTTGTATTAACCTTTTGTGCTTATTATTTGACTTATGATTTATAGTCTTCTATAAATTTTCAAGGATTACGAAACTTTTGCTGTTGTTACACAGATATATATTCCTTGGTTAGACGTTGGAAATAGCGAAAGTATTTATTTTTGTACTTTTCTAGCTTAATATGAGTTCATAATGTAATCACGATTCATCAAATTAAAAATATCATGTAGAATATAACATATACTTTATTACATTGACCGATACTTGTATTTATTAAATAGCTATGTTCATTTTTAGGTGCGTTCGTAATTATATAAATACGTAGCACCTATTGTCGTCGTCTGGTCAGTCCGTCTGTCTGTCTGTCCGTCCGTCCGCATATAACAACGCAAAAACCACTCAACCGAATGGTTTGGAATTTAAGATATATTATCTTTGCAGCATTTTGTCGAGACATTTCAATTTTTTTAAAAATCGAATCAAAACTTTAGAAAATATTAATAAAAATATTTATTAAGAAATTTGATTTTTTTAAAATCTGTGCTTTTCTTTTATAGGAGCTTTCGAAGTTTAATCGTCAAGCGACCGAGATACTTATTTTATGACAGAAATTAATCCGCAGACGATATAATTCATTTCACAGAATTAAAAATCATCAAGATCTGAATATTTATATAACTAGCTATAGTACGAACGCACCTCGTTTGTAACGTTTGACGTACAATTTCCAACTTGTTTATTATTTTCACAGTTATGATCATGGAAAACACCCCTAAGAAACTGTAAACGACTACAATTAGTGACAATGCGTTTTTACCTTCCAACGCCTATAAGTAAACTTAATAATTATATTTCGAATTCATAAGTTATATGGTGATGTTTTCCCTAAAAACGATTAATAAAACCATTTTTTTTCAAAATATACATTTTATCAAGTAATTGACACACAAATTCAAGATCTTATCACAGCAACAAAATTTAATGAAACATACGAAATCCTACAAATGTAAATTTAACATTAGTTAAATGTAACATTCAGGTAAACAAAAGGTACTTACGTATTACCCGTGCCAGTTTTAAGTCAACTGCGCCAGGCATGGAGCCAATATTACTAATTATAGTAACCCCTATATATATATTTTTTTCTTGCTACATGCCTGGGAATAATCTACTTTTTTTAGTATTCATTTCTATACGTAGTAAGATTAACAAATAGTTCATTTATTTTAGATATTGCATTTATGAGTAAAATATAAATATTTTATTTGACAAATTTAATAAGATAGATATAAAAAGGATAATATTAGCAGTAAGAAACAACATTTTTATACATATTTCATCAAAATTGCGTAAAAAAGTAACGATCAATGGTAACAAATGGATCAAATGGTTGGCAAGCAGCAGAAGAAAAATATTTTTGATGTCATGTTATAGTCTATTGCGGAATTATTTCCGCCTCAAAACAAAATGTCATTTTAAACCTTTTTATGCATTTACTAAATGTTAACAAAATTAACTTTCTAGAATATGCTATATTATTTGCCATTTTTTATATTATTTATTATTCTTTCTTATTTACTATGTTATTTACCATTTATTAATTTTACTAAAATAAAGTTATTTACTATTCTTAACAATGTTATAAATTTAATAAACGTATATTACATTTTATTTATTTTATATTAATTACCATTTTTCACAATGTTTTTTTTATAATGTTAATTACTGTGTTTGAAAACAACATGATTGGCAACGATAAACAAGATTGGTACTTGGCAACCATTTTTGGCGATCAATCTCCTGGCACGGATAATACGTAAGTACCAAACAAAATCTAAGACTTTCTCTTTATTGAACATTTTTATCTCTCTCAAAAAAAAAAAAAAAAAAAAAAGAGAGAGAGAGAGAGAGAGAACAATTAAAGTTCGCAGTTATTCTTGTTCGGAGGATGTACAAAACTTTGGAAGATCATAGTATCGTATAAAAAAATCCAAGCAATATGTAACTTTCTTATATGATTACTTAAAATTTCCCATATCACACTCTTTATTGTATTTTCATATGCTTTTTGCTACTTTTTAAAGTTTAAAATATTGCGTTGCTGCAGTTTACCAGCCAGTTGGCATATATTAGCGAGCGTGGTTTGTTGCATAATGATCTGCATTGTTGTCATAACTAGCATGTATTTGAAACAGTAAATAATATTTTGCATTTTATCACATGAGCGTGGATCTTAGAAAAATGCCTTATAAAATATTTTGTTAGTTAATAATTAAATTCTAAAAACATTAAAATGTTGTAATGTCATCAGAAATACATTTATCTACCGAAGTTTTATAATAATATAAAAAATCGATTACAAAATTCCTTCTTTAGATGCATGAATCAATTTAAGTTAACCCATTAAGGACCGAATTATTTTTCTCAATAAAATACAAATATTACGATTCACACCACTTTTATATTATAGCTACCTAAGAGTGACTTTATCATGGTGTTTGTGGCATCAAATAAAACGACTATGTATCCTAAAAACAAACTGGTGTTACATTAAAACCTGGTGTAAGTAACATAATGTTGCGAAAACGCAACGTCAGTCTTTAATGGGTTAAAGTAAATCAAAATGTAGAAAACAAACAAACATACAAACCAATTGAATAATAATATCCTTTGTTGGAATTCGGCTTAAAAGTACACTAGCATTTTCTTTATATTTCCAACCTTTCTTACTTTAGAAATTTTCATTCTATGGTATGGAAATACTTTTAAAAATACTAAAATATAGATTTCTTTTAAAAGACATACTGTATTGCACATTTACTTATTATTTTATCGTCCCTCGTTGAATCACGTTCCACGAAAAAGGGGAAAAGGGACAAAACAACACATATTTCTTCGCTACTTGTAACCCCTCAAGGCTTTTATAAATTTTGTATCTAGGAATTCAGCAATTTCTATTTATTAAGTCAATGTTACATTTGTTTTAGCAACATTGAACTGTTTATTTCTTTTTACATAGTAATTGGAATTTGTATCTCTAACACTAAGCGAAAAGTAAAGCGTAAATGCACAAAATCAGTATCAAATACTATTATAAAAATATTTGATATGCAACTGAAAGTGACTTTTGAAACACAAACTATCTATAAAACACAATGTAAACACATTGATAATTTGTGTTACTACAAAAGTGCAATAATTCAAAACACAGTTTTAAAACATTAAAACTATTAGATGTCAAAAATACATGCGCTTTCGGCTAAACATTAACCTTCCTCAGATGACAACAAGCAGTCGAGAAGACGCAGCTCCGAAATGAAGCGCCCTGGACAGGTCGAAAATGGACGAAACCAAACAACTATGAAATGGAGGGAGTGAAGGAAGTTGGGATGATACCATTTCAAGCTGGGGGAGGGGTCAGCAAAAACCAAAAACCCCAGTGACACCAAGTACATTATACCAAATACGAGGGATCTGATAAGATAATTCATCATTACATGTATTATCACCTCTTTTCAAAATTTCTAGGGACTCTCTGATTATGCAACTATTATACTGTGAACCTTGTGAAATTATTTTAGCTTCACTAAACTTACTTTACTTTACTTTTACATCAATATCTTTAGCTTGATTTAATCTGGATAAAGCGGTGGATAATTTACCTTTTTTCATGTCAGCTGTATGTTCATTAATCCTTTCCTTTAATTTGTGAGTTGTCATGCCTATATATGCATATGTTTTAGAACTGCCATTAACTTTAAAAGGGATAATATATATACCAGATTTATCTCCGTTATCAATAGGGTAAATCATTTTATGTACCAGATATTTTAGCTTTGTTGGGGACTTTGCGATAAGAGTTACATTATATTTTTTTAATGCGTATTTAATCCGCTCAAAAAGATGTGGGATATAATCAATACTGTAGAATTTTGAAGATTGCATATCTTTTTTAACTAGTGTAGCTTGTTTATTTCTATATTCATAAATTAACTTATTATTAAATTTGTTTGAAAAACCATTTCCATATGCAATCACTTTAATTTTGTTCAACTCTTCATTTAAATAAACTTCAGAACTAACATCTAACCTCAAACTTGTTTGAGGTTAGTTCTTATTGCATATGGAAATGGTTATGGCATATGGAATTGCATAATGGTTATTGCATATGGAAATGGTTATGGCATATGGAATTGCATAATGGTTATTGCATATGGAAATGGTCTTATTGCATATATTGCATATGGAAATGGTTTTTCAAACAAATTGATTAATAAGTTAATTTATGAGTATAGAAATAAGCAAGCTACAATAGTTAAAAAATATATGCAATCTTCAAAATTCTACAGTATTGATTATGTTTAAGGTTAGTTCTGAAGTTTATTTAAATGAAGAGTTGAACAAAATTAAAGTGATTGCATATGGAAATGGTTTTTCAAACAAATTGAATAATAAGTTAATTTATGAATATAGAAATAAACAAGCTACACTAGTTAAAAAAGATATACAATCTTCAAAATTCTACAGTATTGATTATATCCCACATCTTTTTGAGCGGATTAAATACCCATTAAAAATATATAATGTAACTCTTATCGCAAAGTCCCCAACAAAGCTAAAATATCTGGTACATAAAATGATTTACCCTATTGATAACGGAGATAAATCTGGTATATATATTATCCCTTTTAAAGTTAATGGCAGTTCTAAAACATATTCATATATAGGCAAGACAACTCGCAAATTAAAGGAAAGGATTAAGGAATATACAGCTGACATGAAAAAAGGTAAATTATCCACCGCTTTATCCAGATTAAATCTAGCTAAAAATATTGATGTATTTTTCAGTAAAGCTAAAATAATTTCACTAGGTTCACTGTATAATAATTGCATAATCAGAGAGTCTCTAGAAATTTTGAAAAGAGGTGATAATACATGTAATGATGTATTATCTTATCAGATCCCTCGTATTTGGTATAATGTACTTGGTGTCACTGAGGTTTTCGGTGTTTGCTGACCCCTCCCCCAGCTAGCAATAGTATCATCCCAACTTCCTTCACTCCCTCCATTTCATAGTTGGTTGGTTTCGCCCATTTTCGACCTGTCCAGGGTGCTCCATTTCGGAGCTGCGTCTTCTCGACTGCTTGTTGTCATTTGAGGAAGGCTAATGTTTAGCCGAAAGCTCATGTATTTTTTACATCTAATAGTTTTAATGTTTTAAAACTGTGTTTTGAATTATTGCAGCTTTGTAGTAACACAAAGTATCAATGTGTTTGCATTGTGTTTTATAAATTTGATAAGGTGAATTTGACGTTCATATTATATGGAATTTTCTATATATTTTTATTCACAAACTATCTTTAAACATTTTTAAAATATTTTAATACCGTCGAAAAAAGATTTCTAAAAAATTAAGAAAAGTTAGAAATATTAATAAATGTAAGTTTTATTTTCAAATATCAATAAAATGAAAATTTTATTCTAAATTGAATGCAGTAAAACAAATTGTAACCTTTATAAACTTATATGAATTCATAATATTCAACATATATTCTACTGAAAAGAATATATTGTTTTCAGTAGAATACACGTCACACTTATTTTAATTTTCTTCACACACAATACCGCAAGTTTTTATTATTTTATTGTCGTTCGTCGATCATACTCAATAAAAACAAAAAAAAAGAGGAAGAAATAAGTTAAATTTGTTTCAACAAAATTAAACTGCTTCTTTCGTTTCAGGAAAATAATTGGATTTTTTGTAATTTATACTCAAAGCAAATTTAACAGCAAAAGCACGAACGTAAAATGTAAAATCATTATTGTGTTCATTAGATCTATTATACTCATTTTAGTAACTTTTCTTAATTTTTAAATCTTTATTCGACTGTATTGAAATAAAATGGAAATAAATAACACATTATTCGTCAATATCTGAAGACCCTCTGGACTTTTCCAAATTTTATATGTTGGGAGTCGGCGATTCCTGTTTGATCAATTATAGCTATATTTGTTTCACTAGCATTGAAGTGTTTCTTTTACAACAGTAACTGAATTTTTTATTTCTAATCCAAAATGAAAATTAAAGAACAAAAGCACAAAAATAAATGAATAAATGTTTCATTCATAATACAGGTTTTTTATAAATTATTATCGGAGTTTCCGACCTCATAACGTTTGATTTAAGAACATCACGAAAAAGATTATTATAGAAACTTCTAGTATTATAGAATACTCGAGTAATATGGAGTATCAACGTTTCTGTTTGGTAAAGTGCTGTCTCCAAGCGGCAATATCATAAACTACTGAAGAACGTTTCCAGAATACTTCCACGAACGTGCAGTTCGTCATTCGGCGTCAAGGCGCCTTGTGTGAATAAATATTTGTTTTTCGCTTTAAGAATGTATTAGGAGATAATTTTTCATTATTTTTTATTCATTATTAGAAATAATATTTTTATATTGAAATTAAGTATACTATACACCGACATACTAACACACCCAGAAAAAAGTTTTATTGAATCAACAAAAATTTGGTTGACCCAACAAAACTTTTTGTTTAAATATAGGTCAATGGAAATTTTGTTTGAATCAACAAAAAGAAAAATTCTTGCAATTCCAAAAAAAAAATGTATCGTCAGCAAAAAATGTTTTGTTAATTCAAGTAAAATGGTTCAATTTTACTTGAATTTTAATAAAACAAGCAAAATGTACTCAACAAAACATGTTTTGTAGTTTTAATCAATTCCTTTTTCTGGGTGAGTTTATAATGTAATACTCGGTTTTTAGCTGACGATTCACAGAAATAAACATAGAGTAATTTTTTCCCAAAACCGTCGGTGTAGGGTTATATGGAATACCATTATCTCAAAATACTCCCTAATTAAGGTGGCGAAAAGACAGATTCTTTTATGTACAAATCTGAAGTATGAACTGGAATATATTGGCTGAGTACCTAGACCCTATATTTTGATCATGCTCTCTTCGTACCATTACATCTATTTTTTGACAAGTTTAGTTCGTTTTCTTCATTTTTAACACCCTATTCCATATTTCCAGACTATCTCAAAGTGCTCTCAAAATACATTTATTATTATTATTATTTGTTTGCAAGTGATGCAATTTCGTAAAATTATTTTTGTCTATATAAACTATTCCCAGATAGTTGAAGTGTGTAATTGTATTTCGTTTTCGGATTTTACACAATTTGGGGATGTTGTATTGCCCCAAATGCAAGTAGTATTCCATAATACCCTTAGTTCCTTTATATATTCGTAATGAATAACTCAAAAAAGTTTATTTTAGTAACGCAGGTAAATTTACATATGCTTAAAGTTGCAACTCGAAACGTTACTTTCCCAGTAAAGATTATAATCCAATAATAGTAATTAGTATTAAACATTTAACAAAATTTTCAAAAAATATAGTAGAAACTATTTCACTTTGTGCTCCTAATTTATTAATAATTTTTTATACATTTGAAAAGTTTATCATTAATTATTAGTTAATTATAGTCGTTGATTGTTTCATGTCATTTTGAATAACAGCGTTATGCATGTGTTATTAGAAAACTGTTTGAGTTATATGTTAGGGATATGAAATAGTAATTTTCTCATGATTTTAAATAAGAAGTTACGATGCTAGGATACATCGACAATGATTTATGGATAACCTGTATATGGAAAGGTTTTTGAAAATGTTAAAAAATAGTCCTCTTAACAAAAGACACATTTCATTGTACAGTACTTTATTAATTTATTGTCCTTGTCGTTCACGTACCATGTAAAGAAAAAATGGGACATAGATAACACATTTCTTTTCTCTGCCTGAAGATCCTCTGATCTTTTGAAACTTTTGTACATTGAAAATTAGCAATTTCTATTTACTAACTAAAAGCTACATTTGTTCCAGAAGTGCTGAACTTGTATCATTTATTTATTGAACAAAAACTGAAATTTTTATATTTAAATGTCTCTTATTAAAATAACATTAAAGAGCAAGTGCAAGAAATAAAAAATTAAAAAAAAACATTATTGCTATCATAAAATATTGAAATATATATTTTTAAATGTTTAAATATGGTTTACTATCCAAAAAACACATTCTATTCCAAAGTGTTTTAGTATTTCACTGTCAATCATCGGTCAAGTTCCATGTAAAAAAGAAAAAAGGAATAAATAAATAACACATTTTTTTTCACTGTCTGAGGATCCTCTGGACTTTTGAAAATTTTATATGTTGAACATTAGCCTTTTCTATTTATTAAATTAAAGCCATATTTGTTTCAGCAGCAATGAAGTGTTTCACTTTTTTGTTGATAAAAATTTTATTTTTTAATGTCTATAACTAAAAAAGAATTAAAGAGCAATATTTGCTTCTAAATGAAATGAAATGAAAAATTATTATTACATTCATAAGCTATAGAAATATATATTTAAATGCAAAAAGAAAATTTCTTTTCAAAAGACGCATTCTATTGCACATTTGTTTATTACTTTATTGTCCCTCGTCGATCACGTTCAATGATAAGGGGAAAGTGGACTAAATGCATTTTTCTTCACTGTCTGGGAATTCTGTGGACTTTTGAAAAAAATTATATGTTGAACATTAGCCTTTTCTATTTATTAAATTAAAGCCACAGTTGTTTCAGCAGCAATGAAGTGTTTCGTTCGTTTGTTGATCCAAAATTTAATTTTTTATGTCTATCACTAAAAGAGAATTAAAGAGCAAGATTAATGAAATAAAAATAAATATATGTATTATTGCATACATAATCTATTGAAATATATATTTAAATGCAAAAAGAAAATTTCTTTTCAAAAGACGCATTCTATTGCACATTTGTTTATTACTTTACTGTCCCTCGTCGATCACGTTCAATGATAAGGGGAAAGTGGACTAAATGCATTTTTCTTCACTATCAGCAGCCCTTCTGGGGTTTTGGAAATTGTATATATTGTAAGTCAGAAATTTCTATTTATTAAATTACAGCTGCATTTGTTTCGGCAACATTGAAGTGTTTCTTTCTTTTTATATAGCATTTAGACTTCTTATTTCTAAAGAGTGCGGAAGAATGTTTTGTACATAAGAAAATATATTTTTCTTTTTAGATATTAAGATTTAAAAGATATTCCTGCTATATAACGGTGTAGGTCTCTAATTATCGAAATGCTGGCGTATAATCCATACATTCGGTACAAGAATATTGACATAAAGTAAGAGGACAGTGTAATACACCGGTTATAAACTTTACATGTTTAAAATGAAGGAAAACAGAGAATCATAAGACTTGAAATTTCTAGATTGAAAAACAGGCTATGTTTTTACAAAAAATTCCATACGTTATGAGGTAAAAAATGCTTGTTATAGGATTGCATAAAAAATACTGACTATTATGCTGTTAACTGTTATTTATTATTTTTATGATAAATATGTATTTATTCTACAAATCTTATGAAGATTTGATTGCAAAGAAGGAAGAGGAGGGGGGGGAGAATGACGTTGCGTTATATGGCAAAAATACCGAAAAATTGTTAAATGTGCTATTAAAGGTTAGAACTGCGTTATTCGCCGAAAAATACGGTATGTGTTTCAAGTGCACATTTTTTTTTGTTATATAAAAGCATGAATCGAAAAACTTAAATGCAAAACATAAAATTAGACCTGTAGCAAACACATGAAGTTTTTGTAGAGAATTAAATCTGTTTAAAGTTAAAAGGTCATTTCAAAAACAAAATTATAGCTTCACTTTAATACTAGATTAATTTTTACACAATTATTCAAATTGGTAAAGAAATCATATAAGTTGCAATTTTCCAACTGGAAGAAAAATGACCCGTCCAGGATTCGAACCTGGGATCTCTTGGCTCAAACTGCCAGTGTTCTACCAACTGAGCCATCCCGGTCGAATCTGGAGGACCTAATTCAACCAAATTACAACTCACATGATTTCTTTACCAATTTGAATAATTGTGTTAAAATTAATCTGGTGTAACCACGTATCCAATGTTTACTGACGTTCCAAATTACCTGCGATTTATTCTGTTGAGCTGATTCAGATATCAGACCATAGGCTATGATCAATAATCTTAACTAAATGAATTACGTCCTCCAGATTCAACCGGGGTGGCTCAGTTTGTAGAGCAATCGCAGCTTCAGCCAAGAGATCCCAGGTTCGAATCCTGACCCGGATATTTTTCGTCCAGTTTGTAAATTACAACTTATAATTCACTTTAATAGTCTGTGCCTCACTATGTGAGACTTCTATCATATTTCGGACTGGTATAAAGGTATTATAGATGCAAGAATTCTACTTTATGTTGTGGAAACTTTTATTAAAGTGAGTTAAAAATATTATGAAAGACGTTAAACATACTATATATGTAAAAATATCTGTATAGCACATAATCTGCACAAACTCATTGGGTCTAAGACATATCCATAAAAACCTTTTCCACACACTGTAATCCTTAAAGAACATTAACGTGCATAAACACAAAACTAAACAGCAAATACCATTATGAGGTTATAAATATATATCAGACCAGTTTTAGTGTTCATACGTGAACAGTTTTGTAAAAATAGTTGGAATTCACTTATGACTAGAAATCTTGCGAGTAGTTTAATTAAGTATACTACGATTAGACAGTGTGAATAAACAGCATTTAACATATTTGGTAGAAACAAGTAATTGGTTTATAAAGAATTTGAAAATACAGGTTCTTATTTTTATTTTTAAAGGTTCTTATTTTAGTTTAAAAATAACACAAAAAGTTTATGCATGTATAATTTTAAATTGTGTGACTGTTTCTTTTTTACTTAGATCTGTTCAAATGTTTACAAGTAAAAGTAAACTAGATACAGCTATCTGAAATATTATTCGTGTTCATTTTTATCAAATAATTACTGAAACTTTAAGAAATTCATATCAAATAATTTAATATATTGGTCTAAATTTTACCCTATATCTGTTCCTGTTACTTTCATAATTTTAGATAATTTTAAATTAGCTATACAGACATAAAACACTAAATCTCTCTAGATTAGAAAAAAAATAAAGCCTTTAAATGGGGCTATTCTTACAATTGTTAAGTGTTCCCTTTTCGTTAATTTACAAAGCTTCTCCACTTGTTTCAGCAAAGACAAAAAACAAAATCTCAGTAGAAAATATGAAACTTTTCTGTGCAAAGGATTTTGATATGAATAAAAAATGACAGAAAATAAACTTGATTGGGATTGCATATAAAAAAGAAAGGTATTCTTGGGGAAAAAAAATGTCTATCTCTAAAATATTTTGTTGGTGCCATGAACTGAACATTTGAGTCTAACCATACCGGATTAAAAAGATGGTAATCTATGACTTTCATTGGTATTGGCAGCTTACTGTATATCAAAAAGCTACTGAAACTTTAAGAAATTCATGTGACATAATACAATATATTATTCTAAATCTATTCCTGGCACTTGAACACAAAGCATTTTTCTTATTTAGATACTGAAATAAATTCACGTATAGTGATGCTGCTGTTGATAGCCCTTTTACATGCATATACTCACATCACGTTTAACATAATTCGCATTACTTAGTTTCTAATATGGTATTGTATATGCTATGCCCTGAAATTTGTTTAGTTCAAATAATCGTACCACATCCAAAATTTGAAAAAAAAAAATAAATTAAACGATTTGTGATTGAACCTCCGTATACGAATGATATTTTGTCTTAATTTACGTATATTCCCATAATAAAAGATTTTACTTAATTTGATAACGTATAAATAACAGGATTTACATTAAATTATGTTATATAAAAATGCGTCTATCAATATATTCAATAAACAAAGAAAAATTACCGTTAAGAGTTTATTCTAAAGTTTTTTTTTATATTTTTTAATAAGCTTTTAAATCTACTTTCACTCATGTTTCTCTAGAATTTTTAATAGGCCACCAACAAGTTATTTTGTTTTGAAATGAATGTTCGCCGGTAGTTTTAACATTACTTTTATTTTTCTTTCACTAATGTATATTAGAAATAAAACGCGATTATATTTTTATATATAAGATAACAATTTAAAATAATTCAAGAAGACGTATAAAGAATTTTGTTGTGTTTGAAACACACACGCACACACACACACACACACACATAAACAAACAAACTAACAGAAAAAACAAATATTTTCTGTGGGCAAATGGCGTATATTTAAGTTTTAGGCTACAGAAAAAAATAACAATGATACTGTCACTATTGTTTATTTTAGCAAACCTAATACAAACGTTTACAAGACATGCTTGGAAAGACAAAATCAGCTAAAAAGTAAAAAAAAAAAAAAAAAAAAAAAAAAAAATCATAACATATGTGTATTAAGTTTCATTTTAGGTAGCTTTCAATACAAAAAAGTATAAAGCTACCTATTGCAGCTGTTCTGAGGAAAGCAGTTCCGGAAAATTTCGATATATTTTCACCGATCATGACCCCCAGACCCCAAAACCACCCTCCGTTCAAATGTTGATTTATATATATATATATATATATATGACCATACGATAACGCTCGTATTTATAAATCAATTGCGATGAAACCAATTGTGTGTATTAAGCTCACAAATGTCTCGACCGAGTTCGTTGGCCAGCTTGGTCCGCCATTTTGTTTCAAGATGGCGGCCATTTAAAAATTTAAAACTAAAATAAATACACAAAAAAGTTAAAAATTCAAATTTATTTTTTAATTACGTGTTAGGCCTTGATACAAGGATTCCAGAGCATTTTTTGGTTTACCTCTATCTTAAAAAATGGCTGAGATAGAGCAGTTTGAAATTCTAGGGTGGCTGACATCTTGAAACAAAACAGCACATTAACGCGATTACTCGCAAATTATTTTCTTTCATTGTTGTAATAATTTTCCCAATCATACGCATAAAACTATATATTCATATCCGTTAGCGCCAAATTCTCGCCAAAATTGGCAACGTTTGGCGAAATATCGCCAAATTTGGCGACCAAAATAAGTCTTTATAAATGAAGCCAATTTGGCTATTGCTCAATAATTTGGCGAATTTCTTATTCAAATTCTGTATTAACGAATCTTTTGTAACCGTTTCTTTGCATTTTAACTTGCTGTTTTCATGTAACATTAGCTAAAATTTTAAAACGAAGATATAGGAAAGTTACCTTTTCCTCCCGGTACAGGCCGGAAGGACTTTTTTTATAAAGCCAATTTCCCTAAAGGCATTTAAAAATAACAGATTCATTGTCCTTTTAATCGAAATCTTAAGTAAAAAAATTTAAAAACTAAAAAAAAAAAGTTTCGCTTTAGATTATTACAATACTAAATACCAAAATATCAAATATTATTTTTTATTTTTGAATATAAGTTGAGCGCAGTTTTTTTCAGACAGCTATTCACTAAAGCAAATCTAAGAGCAACTTGAATGAAAATATCCTTGAACAATACCAGATATAACTGTATCATTAAGAGTGTTATGTGGAGATAACAATTTGTAGAAATATTTTAAAATCAAACTTGGTTTTGACTTTAAAAGTAAATTAATTGAACAAGGTGTTCAATAAATTTATTTGTTTTGATTTTTTGAATTATTTTTTTTTCTTTTCACTATGCCCATGCTTGATGTACGTTTTTCTCCCTGGTCTTCTTCTTTCGTACGTTTTCTTATTTTGTCCTTTTTTTTACTAAACACATTACATGTGTTAAATTTAGTATAAGAGAAATAAAAGTATTTCTACTTAGTAATTAATTATTAATTCTATTTCAGATGAATAGCTACACTTATATATTGAGAGTATGTGCTTTTAAATTCAAAAAATGAAATAAAGATTCAATTTTCAAAATTCTTTTTCAAACCATTCTTTCTTAAGAGTGTGCCTTTGTTCCAGGGAATTTCTTAAACAGTTTCCCAGGATTTTATTTAAAGTTTTGAGGAAACAAGTAAAGAGAAGGGTTTTAACCGTCTTTCTTAAAGTGTATATTTTTTAATTCAGTAAAATTTTATCTTATTATTTGATAGGCTTGTTGATATTTATGTTTTTCTTTATGTTTTAGAATTAAAAATAAAATTACAAACACCTAGTTTGTTCCTTTATTAAAATTTTAGTAAATAAATATTATTTTTCTAGATTGAAATAAAGGCATCTCTCTTTGCGTTCCATGTGTAATTTTTTATCACAATAAATATAGATAAACTACTGATATATGCATTATTTCTAAATGATGTAATTAAATAATATATATAAGACGTTCAAAGTACCACTCACTCTGAAGTAAAGTGACGTAAGTCAAAAACACTACCTTTCACTTGAGAGACAAAAAAACATTCACATGTTTTTACTGAAACATAAAATTAAAGCACCTCATTCTGCATGCAACTGTAAAAGCGTGCATAAAATTATAAAATCCTTAAGAATGAAGACGTAGAAGAGCTTTAAAAGATTAAATAAATTTATCACTCTGCACAATTTCTCCAATTTCTGTAGTTGGAAATGGACATATAGCGTAATGTAATCTTTTATTTCGGGATGACTACTACTGTGGAACATTCCAGTAGCAAGATGCCCCTGAATGAGACCTATTAGTGCAATAATACGCAAAAGATTTTTTTGGAATTGTGCTATTTTATTTGTGGGTAAGGGATATGTTTCTACGTGACGCCACAAAATTAGAGACAAACTATCCAGAAGGTTGATGAACATTTTTCGTCAACTTGCAGGAAAAATATTCATATCTTAATTAGATGTGAATGCGAATTTGCAAAGGGTGTAAATCGATTTAGCAGTGTGTAACACCAAGACCACGACATCTGTGATATGTGCAGCATGGCATACGGACAGCTAGAATCAAGAAGACGTGAGCGAATAGGTATGGCTTAACGTCTAAAGAAAGATGGTGGTAAAACTTTTCCTCAGAAAGCTACATTTGGTGACATTAAAATACCAATACAGGTGATTCGAAGGCGACGCATTATGTATTTCAAAAAGGAGATTGGAGATCATGAATAAAGTTTGACACAGTTATTCTTCAAACACCATTACTCGTGGATGAGAACAATGCTAAAATAGACGAACCGATCCAGGGGGGAAGAAAATTTGTAAATTTACAAGTTTATATAAGACATTAAGGCTAAAAAAAAACTTCTGAGGTGTGCAACCACTTTTATGTTTTCTTTGCGAACGATAAGAGGAACGACCATGAAGAAAGTCTACAGATATCCATTTTTTGTATCTACTAAATGAATTGGAAGGTCAGCGTTTTCAAACTGTTATGAAAGTCTGGGCCGCAATAAGAAGGGTGTTGCAAGCCTTGTGCCCAGACCTTTATTAAAGGTAATCGATACGTTGATGCAATGTTTTTGTTTTGTTTGCTTCATTGTGTACCGTGATTTTGTTAAAAGTTAAAAAAATTACTTATCTAGATATTTAATGTTTGAACGCACTTATTGCAAAATAAAAATATAATACAATGGAAAATGTCTCTGTTTAACAATCTATGTACATATACATATTTTACCAGTTTATTAAGAATCGTATGAACTAATCATGTCATAAATTCATAAATAAAAATATAAATCTATAATCATGTTTTCTAAAATTATTCTATAAAGGCTTCTTCTGAGTCAATTTCTCTACTTTTAGTCATCTACACTCACAGAAATAAAACACTCAATTTTGACGATTCGGCAATCCTTAAGCCCTACTTTTGTTTTTGATAGTCATTTCGTCACAGAGTCACGTCGTTTTTGACGAAACGCGAATCTTCAAATATCTGACGAAACTGTTTCCTCACTGTCAAAAATAAAACTCTCACTTTTGACGAATCAGCAATTCTTCAGCTATATTTCAGCATTTTTGACAATCATTTCGTTTCAAAATTAAGTGTATTTTAATGAAATGGAAAATCTCAAATATTTGACGCAAATGTTTCCCCATTCACGGTCAGATTATTTTTGTTGTTACAAAATCGTTAAAAAAAAAACAAAAAAAAAATACACGAAAGTACCAAATTTACAATATATTAATAAAAGCAGAAACAAAAATATTTCATCCTGGGGGGGGGGGCGCTGTAACACGAAATTACAAAATTTCTATTTTATTTTTCATATCTGATAAGTTGCGTCTATCCTTTTTGTAAGTTAAACATTTTTGTAACGATTTTACGCATTTCTATTCCCCTATTCAAAGATATTTTTTTCTAAAGTTACAGAATTTCGTTAAAAACGCTTAAAAAATTCTTCTAAATTTACAAAATTTCGGTTAAAATAGTAAAATGCGAACATCATTTGGTCCATTTTCGACCGAAAGAAACAATCAATTTCCCAATGGTTAAAAAAAAAAAAAAAATTAGGAGCTCTTTTTTATTTAAGAAATATATTCATATAAAAATCAAATTTCAAATATGCATTACTGATCTCTTTCCCCTCTATAAACAGTAACGTGTTGAAATCTCATCTCCAATATGCACTTCAAAATTTATTATTTCTGATCAACAAATTAACTAGACCATATTCTAATCCTTCATTGAACAAAGGAAATTTCTCTAATAAATTATATTAATCAAGCCATATTCTAATTATTTATTAACCATAGAAAAACCATAAAAATAATCTAGCCTTATTAATTAAAACATGCTGAAATTATAACGGCACCGATAAAAATGCAGTCTACGTTTTAAAAATATAAACACACATCAATATCCCGTAGATACATTTAAAATCACATTCGCACAAGAGCTCACTGTCAAAGCAGGCAGCACGTTCATCTCCCAAGCCAAAAGTTGCGCGTTCGAATGCCGTTGAAGACCTGAGAAATGCGATGCAAAATTTTTCCCCGTGTCAATTAGAGATGCTTCTAAAATTGTCAATAGATGGCGACATCAGTCTTTTTTCGAACAAGCAATTTGACAGAATCAATTTTAACAGATTTTTGTAGATAGAAATTTACTGGATTTGACGATATATTCGCTCGGAGCATTTCCCAGGAAACAGTTTTGTCAAAAACGAAGGAAATTTCGTGGAATTTGAGTATCCATTTCTAACAGTGTATGTTCTTTGTTATCATCATCACACATACCAAAAGTGTTCCTATTTTGAAATGTACTTTTATACGCAAAATACATTAAAGAGTATATATCTGCAGATTTTTACCATGTTAGAATCATTTTCGTAAGAGAAATATTTTAGAAAAATAATTTGTTTATTATACACACAATGATATAATAATAACTTAGAAATATAATATTTTATTAGCAAATTAGCACATTAACTAACCATATTATTTTTAACATATAATTAAGAAGGAAAGAACACAATCACTGCTTTTAAAAAATACATTTATGATTACATAACAAATCACATATATATTAAAAACTTCTATTTAAAATTCATCTTGTGTCATCTTATATCTTTTTCCTGAACTTTGAGGAGAACATCAAGATTTTCTCTATCTTGATATAAAAAAAAATCCCCATAGAATACGCTGGAAAAAACATATATATCTGTGTATATATGCGAGATATGTCTCGAGAGAAAGTAAAAAATACCAATTTCAGAAATTTTGCAGTCTGTGACTTTGAAAATTAAACTTGTTAATCCACATTTTATACCGAACGCATCATACATAAAAACAAAAAAATAAACTTTTATTTAAGTAATAAATAATAATAAACTGAAAATTATCTAAACTTTCTTCTCGATTACATAATCATATCGATTTGTTTAACATAAAATATTGGTTTGTTACCCACAATGTCATTAAAAAGGTTCAATCCTTATTTTCTATCTCTCTATATTAAAAAAAAGTAACCACCGTCGCGGCCGCCGCTGTCAATTAAGATTTTGTGCCTTAAAGTCTTTCTGGACTGATATCCAGAAAACTATTGCATATAAAAATTTAAAAATTGGTAGTTTTATAAAGAAATGTTCGTGAAACACGCTGAAACAAACAGTTTTTAAATCGAAGAATTATTTTAAGAGATATTTAATATTAAAGTTGGTCAAAATAATTTTCTTATAAAAGTTTTATAGAAACGAAAACTATGCACATTAATTTAACCATAATTTGTAAGGATATAGTTGACAAGGTTGGGGTGTGCAGACTGCAATTATTTTTTCAATTTGACTCATTTTTTGAGGTTATATTTCAATTTTTTATTCAAAATTTTCATTATTTTGACGAAGATTTATTTCATATTTCATAAATTCCATTATTTGAATCGTTGCCAATTTGTAAAATAGCGCACGTAATAATATTCCCTTTCAATTAAGAAATGTATTAACACGTGACTATTAAAAACAGAAATAAAACTTTAAAATAATAATTAAATGATCACGTGTTAAAAGCAATACATGTAGAAAATAACGGAATAAAAAATATACTTGCGCGTGAACATAAAAAAGATAAATAATTAAACTATTCCGTGTTTTCAAAGCATTAAGTAGAGTAAGATTAATTTATTTCGACAAAATATTTATCTATTATTGCAAATTTTAAAACAGCGTAATTAATAATATTTCCCTTCAATTAAAAGCTATAATTTTACGTTTAATAATTACGTTTAATCAACGAAATAACTAATAAATTGGTAAAATATAATTAAAAATACACAAAACGTTGAATTAAAGATCACCCGATGACATAACT
This sequence comes from Maratus michaelseni, assembly GCA_963931845.1. Classification (NCBI taxonomy): domain Eukaryota; kingdom Metazoa; phylum Arthropoda; class Arachnida; order Araneae; family Salticidae; genus Maratus; species Maratus michaelseni. The sequence continues at coordinate 310,204,843 of OZ007591.1, forward strand.
ACCACGCGTAACGCATCTGGTATCAGATGAATGCGACGCCAAAGATACGCACTTTTGGCTTTAAATCCTATATTTTGGCGACAGTTCTTTTCTTTTATAGAAAGTAGTAGTCGGGATAATGGAGTAATACCCAATTTTCTATAGCATCGTTATAAAATTTCTCGATGCAATGACATTTCTTACTAACCATTTTGCACGAGTTGATTTTCAAATGTTTAATTAACCTTATTTTATCAACAGTTGTTAGCTGTCTCGACAGCAGTTGATTCGGCTTTAAAATCCCTTGGTCAAAGGAAAATGAATGGAAACCCGATTATAGCAGATATTACAGCGAGCAGCCGATTACACAAGGCCGATTATAGCAGCCGATTACAGCAGGTCGTTTAATTATAAATCAATCTTCCGCAATCGTTTTAAGGTTGATCCAATCAGAGTGTTTTTAGAGTTTGTGGTGTCAGAACGGGGGTTGGCGAGCGTAGCTCGTAGGGGGCAGAGCCCCCTAGTTAAAAAAATAAAAATAAAAATAAATACCAGGATGCGACCACAGATTGTTAAAGTGAGAAGTATTGTCCACAATGTAATTCGAATGCATGACACTTAAAATAGTATAATTTAATATATTTAGGCTTGCGATAAATGCGAAAGTTGTAAAATTGATTCTTGAATATATAATGCCTTTAATTTTTTTGCATGATTCTTTGCCACACAATTTGATAAAAATACATGAAATCTCATCTGTATTGTATATAAAATACAATTTCAGGACTGGACTACTGAATGTTAAACTGCATAATCTACATTTTATCTCAAATACATGCATGTGATAACAAAAGACAAATAATAATAAAAATTGAACAACAGTAAATGTGAAAAATGGTATGTTTACAAAATTATCTTTCAAATGGTTAGTACTTAAAATTTTAGTTATATAACATGTTACCTTTCTAACAAAATAATTAAATTATTTAAAAAAATACATGAATATTTGTCCCTTTTGTTAATGAAATGCAACCCGAAGATGTCGTACCCCGATTGACATTTTATCAGGGAACGTACGATATTATACAAAATTCCATGATAATGATTAAAATGGAAATACAAAGACAACATAAAAAAGAAAAGAGAGAGAGAGAGAGAGAGAGCGAGACTTCGGGACTTCCAGCCATATACACTAACAGATAATCAAGGTAGGCTATACAGCAAAAGTATATTACATTTGTATAACAATTTATATTTATGTTATAAAACTTTTACTTTTATCATACTTACAATTTTAACAAAACATTTAATAAAAAATACATCAAACTTTGAGTCCTTTGTGTAAGAAATGTAAATCCTAAATTCCTTGTTCCAATTAAATTTTAACCCTTCTTTGCATAAGTTTTTCTTTTACAATTGTGTTTTATTTATACATATATTAAATATTAGACACCAGAAATTTTAAGACAGATTTTTAACTTTGTTTAGCAACATAGTTCACGGGAAATTTACTGGATTAATATTTCTATATAAATATAGTGGTGGCGAAGAAGTTGATTTATTTATTAAAAGTTAAATAGAAAGTGATGGAAATTTACATCACTATGCAATTAAGGGTTAATCATTAAAATTCGACATTATGTTATACAAATTCCCTTTATTGTAAAAACAGCCGCAGCCAAAAAAAAAAAAAAGTGGAAGATTGCGACTTTTCCAGCCATTTTGACTATCAAATAATCAATATAGAATGTAAAGCATAACTATTGTATCTCTAACTATATTAAACAAGAACGAAAAATCATGCGTCAAGCATAGATTATGTAACACTTTCTAACGCTTCCAAAATAATTTTACAAGTCATACCGTTTAATAAGCTGAAAGATAACATCTAACTAAACAATTTGAAAACGCATAACATATTTAAAAACGTAATTTCAAGTATTTCCAACATATGCAATAATCGGAAAAATATCCGAATACTTTTATTCAGCCCTGTATATGATCTATAGATTTGTATATATACTACATAGGATGCTAAATTTTAGTTCAGATAGGAAACGCGTAGCAGAGTTTAAAATTCTCCTTCTGGAGTTTCTGTCAATAAACGGAAATGTGTTCCCAAACTTTTGTGCTTCCCTGTATATAATCTACAGAATTTATACGCACCACGTAATAGACAAAAACCGAGTTAAATTTAAAATCGCTTTCAGTAACTTAAAACGCACTTCCAGGAATTATTGTTAACAGACAGTAGAGAATTATTTTGTGTGTCCCTGTAAATGAACGATGACTGCTATAGACACACTATTCTGTAGTAAGCCTCTTGTAATTCACTTTAGTGATATATATATAAATTTCAATGCGTTTAAAATAGTGAAACATTATTTAAATTAACCGCAGACGATTTTTCTCCATAGACGTAATGTAACGGAATTCTTTTGACTGTCCCTGTAAAGTAACTATAAGTGCTATGCATGCCCTATTCCATATTAAGCTTCTTGTAATGCACCTTAGTGATATATATAAATTTCAATGCGTTTAAAATAGTGAACCATTATTTAAATAAACAGCAAATGATTTTTCCCCATAGACCGCAATGTAACGGAATTCTTTTGAGTGTCCCTGTAAAAAAACTATAAGTGCTACACACTTCCGTTAAAAATGGTAACATGCTACAGGTCACGACAATAACATATAAAAATTGCAGAGCAATCCGAGGATATTTACGGCAGTTAGAGCACGGCCAGACGGCCAGACGGCAGACGGCCAGACAAACCGAAGTCATAAACACTTTTCAACTAGGTTGAAAAGTGTTAAAAAGGAAGTTTGTGTATGTGTGTATCCGTATGTGGGGGTTTGTCGACTGTGTTCTGAAGAGACCGCTGCACGCAGAGCTACAAAATTTGGTGGGAAGGTACTTCTATGTATGTAGTTTTGCACCTCGAAGCCCGATTTTTGAATTTTTTAATAATTTTTTTTTATTTAATTTTTTATACGATTTTCAGTGTTTTTCACGATTCGCTGCCATTTTTCCACATTAGTAACAGGAATCCGTTTACAATCTTTTAGCCCAATATAGTAAATTTGTTCTCTTTTCTATAAAGTTTATGCGGAATTCGTACAGCGATTTTTGTATTTTCAGCGATTTTTTTCCTTCGATACTAAGAAAAGTTTAACAGAATGCTTGATTGGTTCGTAGGTTCCTTCCATTTTGGCCTCAGTTATGCTCAGAATCGTCATTAATTTCTCGTTTAAGCTTGGAGAGAGTTGATAATTTTTTACATATAAAAAAATCATGATTTTAAAAGGGAAGGGCGGGTATTAATTATTCCAATTTGAATTTTTTGATTAGATATTTTTTTAATGCGTTTTTTTTTACGTTTTTTCATGTTTTGCAGAGTTTTCTGTTTCAAATGACGTCACAAACCGCCCACAGGCAGACAAACACCGTTGGAGGGAAGTTGTGATTGGTAGCTGAGAGGATTGCAGGGACAGCCGGAAGTCAACCGGGCAATTGTGATTAACAGATGAAAAGGTAATCAGCTGATCGCAATTCCAACAGCGAGTTTTTCGCGATTTGTTTCATGCAATTTTTAGAGTTTTTTCATGTATGTGACGTCATTTATGCATTTGATATCAGAAATTAGTAACGATAACTAACTGTATTTGTATTGCAAAAAAAAACAAAAAAAAAAAAAAGAAAAAAAAAAACAGTCATTTTGTTTTTGTTTTAAAAGTTAATGATAAATCTTAATTTTTTGAGGTCGTTTGTTTACTTCTGAAAGAGAGGAGAAGATTGTCTGTAATTTAAATATCGCGTTAATGTTCTGATTGAACATTGAACCCTATTTTCCTCGTAACTCCAAAATCAGACCTTTTTTATTATTAGTCCGATTCAAACGAAACATTTTCTAAAATTCTTCACAGGACCCCCAGGTACTAAATATGCTTTGGCATCATTTTTTCAGTCCTTGGTTACCATTCATAGACCTTACAATAAACTAGACCCCACATTGGCAACCTTTTCGGTGACAGACATCACAGGTGGAGGTGGTAGATTTAATCCGCCAAACTGGTTTTTCTCCCGCCAAAATATACTTGGAATTTCCCCTATTTTCCCGCCGAAACTTTATATTGCGTCTGTGCCTGTCTGTGCTCTTGTTGTTTCGCTAGAGATTGACTAATATTTTAAATTCCAAACAGTTCTTTTAAGAAATGTTTGGAATTGCATCGGAAATTCGGTTCAAAATGCTGACGGACTTTTCTGAAATATCTTCTGCTTTTATTGAAAACATCTTTTGATTTCAAACTTTCTAAATAAGAACACCTGCCAATTTCATACATTTCCGATCACAAGTTAATGAAACAATTTCCTGACGGCTCGGCCTACAGGCACAGGTAGATTTTGAAAATACAGATAGTGGGGCACTTGGTTATTGGGAATTTCAAAAGAAATGACCTTTTTGCCATGATGCGGCAGTTTAGAACACCCACTTCAAAATCTACCTGCGTCTGTAGACAGGAATAACCCTATCCCCCCTCCTTGAGGTCATTTTTAATGATATCAAAAATCTGTCATACATAAATTTTCTGCCCTTTTTCTAGAAGTACTAATAACTTTAAACGGATTCGATACGTATCATAATTAAGAAGTTATGGGGATTTTTCTGTTTTCATGCCCCCCCCCCCCGCCCGTTTGGTTCGATTTTGCCCATTATCGAACTTTACCAAGATTTTATGCCCCTTAATTTTGTGTATCAGTTTGGAAGAGATTTGTGCAGAATTATTGAAGTTATCGTGTCCATAAAAAAGTGATCTACGTAGATAGATAGATAAAAGTTTTGAATTGCGGGTGGTTTTGGGTTCTGGAAGTGATGATCGGCGTAGATCTGCAAAAACTTTTCAGAAATTCCAACATAGGGGAGAATGTAATAGGTAGTATTTCTTACGAAATCTACCTAAAATCATAAAGTAGCCATTTTGTATTTGAGAAGGTTTTATAGCATCTAATTATGACAGCACGTATTGTTTAGAAGTCAACATCTTCAGTAGTTGCCTGTGGTTATTATTTTCAATAATTGTAAAGAAAAAAAAAACACATGAGAGTTAAACTTAATTTTTTATAGCATTCAAAAGTTGCAAATTATTTCTTCTCAGAAACTTATGCAAAATAATAGTTATTTAATAGAGAGACAATTACACAAGTTCTAACTTAGTAGATATGAAATATCCTGAAATTTTTATTTTTCATACAAAAAAAAAAAAAAAAAATACTGTGCATTTGTAATTTTTTTTCTATACATGCGTATATGTTATCTATCGATGTTTTCCTTTTGATTAAAAATATTGTAATACATTTATACTTTCAATTAAAAAAATATATATATATGTATATATGAAAGATTGCAAAAAATATGCCTTTAAATTGGAACATCAACAGCAAAACAAAAATTCTGGATTGCAGCAAAAATATGTTCTATAGAATGTATTGTTAAATAAAGACAGTATGTGATTTCAAGTTTTCAAAACCTATAAAATACATTATCAAATCAAATAATATTTTATAACATGTCACTGCTAACTTTCCACAAATTCTTCACTTTTGTAAGAAAAAAAAAGATACTGTAAATACTGTTCGATTTTCTGTTATTTTAATAATGCCTGCAAAATTTAATACATTTTTAGAATTAAAAAACATCTGACATTAATTTGTTACATTTCGTGAAATGATTGTGTCAAATTGAAGCTTTCCAAGCAGAAATCTCGAAATAATTTGTGTTACCGTACTTAATATCTTATATCACTAATAAAAAATATATAATTTAAGTAAGATTTATTACACGGACAAAGCCATTTTATAACATTAAATTAAAATACAGCAGCAAAAACAGAAAAAAAAATCCATCCAGAAGATTAAACAATCCTTTTTTCACCATGGGTGGGACTCTTATAACTTATTTCTATCCTTCCTCTTTGAGATTAAATCCTAGAAGGAGCAACAGTTTCGTTTCGCTTTATTTGTTTACGTTTATTTTTATTGCGAGAATGAAATCGAAGTTGCCAAGAAAGCGATCACCGCCAAAACAGACAGTTTTTAAAGCGCCAATCCCAGCTGATCCTGGAACCGGATTTTCAACAATATAACAAAGAGATGTGGTCTCTAGTAGATTGTTTCTCTGAGTTACCACCCGTAAGGCATGGTGACTTCACGGCGACGTCACTGTGAAGTCACACTGTGACTTTGTGACCGTCGTCGTGACGTCAAGTGACGTCGATGTGAAGTCATTGTGACGTAAATGCGAGGTCGTTATGGCCGTTTTCAAGGCTTTCTGTGACCTCACAATGTGACTACTTTGTGAAGTCACCGTGCGACTGAAATGTGAAAAATGTGACGAATCTGCATCGGATAGGGTGACCAGATTTTACCCGAATCCTATACGGATTGTTCGGATCAAAATTTTTTTATGATTCAAGTTTGTGACGTTTGTGACGACACTGCACCGGATCGGGTGACCAGATTTTACCCGAATCCAATCCAGAAACTTCGGATCGATCTTTTTGGATTTGTTTGGCTATAGAATAGATTTCGATTAGTTGTCGTGTGACCTGATTTTCGTGAACCCGATCTGACCCGAGTCGGGTATAATTTTTTACTGTAAGTCTTGTTTGGAATAGAATCTTGCATACGACCGAGTAACCAGATTTTATCAGAAATTGTGTTACGATACAATTTCTGATGTCGGCTCGGATCTAGAGTCATACACGAATCCGGTTATATACTTCTTGAACATGATTGAATGTCAACTTGAACATGAATGATGGTTGACTGAAACTATATTTTGATTCAACCCGTATTCTTATCCTAACCCAACAACAACAACAACAAAAAGTCTGTAAGCCCACAACCCGACCGAACCTGATAAATGATTTCGCATAGATTCGGTTAACAATATTTCACCAAATACGGATAAGATCGACGATAAGGATTGGATCGGCAATCATTTTTATTGATGCAACTCGTATTCAAATTAAAACTTTGCATCTGATTGAGAAACCGGTTAACACGAAACTTTCTGACACATTTATGAACAAACTTTTAAACGCATGGCACTTGCATGCCTGATTATTAAAGCTATTTGGAATGAATAGCGTTTTCCATTTTTAGATAAATGTAATACTTAAGATCAATGTCGGTCACGTTTTACCCGTTTCTGACGCTGCGCGTCGGAAATTTGGTTCAAAACACCGACTTTGATAGTGTTTTCTGAAACATCATCTGCCGTTACCAAAAAATGGATAACGCCATTCGATTATATATAGGGTAGATGTGCCAGTAATGGACACCCTTAAGGAATTTCTTTAACAACTATTTTTTAATTAATAGTTTTAATTGTTATATTCAACATTTTTTAATATTATATTACTCTACCAACAATATTTAACCATGCTCATAGTCACATTTCCCAATGTGAATCTAAATTTAATTGTAAATAACAGAAATAAATCAAAACACCCTAAACTCCAGTAATGGACACCTCACAAAAAGTAATAGATAACTGATATTATGATTGCATTTAAAACTAGAATTTAAAGATAGCATATTAATGAAATAAATAAAGCTGAATTTTTATTGGTTATTTTTTTATAAACCAAAAACATTGAAGGTGTCCCATTACTGGAAGGCGGTCCATTACTGGCACATCTACCCTTTTCTGAATAAGAACACCTGCCAATTTCATGTATTTCCGAATAAAAATGAATTCAGAAATATGCCAGAAATTAGCTATTTTGGATTTGAGAACAACTTTAAAGAAAATATAAGTATACATTTTCAAATAAACATTCTGAAAAATTTATATTAGGAATCAATTTAAATAATAGATATACCTATTGTGCGATATTATTAAATAATAAACATTGTATCAAGCAGTAAAACAGTTTTCGTTGTAAATGAAATATAGAACTTAAGATCATAAATGCCAAAAAAAAATTATATATTTTTTTTCTTTACAAATTATTTTATTTATAGTTTTTGATAGAATACTAAATGCAGAACTTAAATATCAATTTTTACAGTAAAAACATTCGATAACACAGCTGGAAAAATTACCTTAACTAAACAGTTATTTTATTGTTTCATCAATATTTATTATTTTTGTGCATCTAACATTGACATATCTCGACAAATAAATTATTCAATGCATTAAAATGTCACTTTTTTTTTTCAAATATACCGGAAAATTATTTCTGGAAACCTACACTAGCAACGAAATTATTAAATTGCAAATCAAATATTAATAGTTTTAAAAATTGCAATGTTTTTAATTATAATGAATAACTATGAAAATTGAACTAAGAAACGCAAAACATTAAATAAATTCCTCCTTTTACATAACACTTTACATTTAGAATACATATTGTTAGTAAATACTTTAAGCTTTTTTCCAAATAGTCTATTTTAAAAAATTAAAAAAATTAAAGATAAAATTTAATACAAGTGATTTTTAAAAGAAAATTTAAACATCTTAACTTTTAAATAATGCAATATTAAATGTACTAGTACTAAACATGCACTATTAACAAAACTGCGAAGAGATTAAAAGTTACCTGCTGATCTATAGGTAAAGGTTCTTACTATTGAATTTTTCCTTATCTGCTTCCCTTTCATTGAAAAATTAGACTGTACATCCACTACAATAATTTTCCAATTATTCCAGCAGAGAGGTGTGTTCATAGATCTGAGAAATCAAATATCACCCAGGCCTTATGAACGCACCCGGCTAGACACAGGGAGATGTTAAAATGGATGGTTTACTTTAAAATGGAGATTGTTCACTTTAAAACGTTAATTTACTTACACAGTATAAATCTACAAACTTAGAACGCAACACACGCTAATCCTATCCTAACTTCGAATGAGAAAAAATCGTCTGCATTCAATATGCGCGCGCAGTATTGTTTAAACACAACAAAATAACAGCTAGCAGATGTTTCCAACTTTACCGCAAATGATATAGGAAGAAAATAATTTAAATAAAGACATTTCAAAACCTTTATAATTTATATGGCTGAAAAATGAACTTCTAATGATGCTATAATATTCTTTTTTTATATGAGAGAGTTTTGTATTCTTAGAAATAAGCTGTGAAAATTTAACATTTTTATATATTTTTTAATCCATTGCATTTGCCTTAGACGTCAAAAGTAAAGATAAATTTTAAATAATAATTGATTTAATAGGCTTTATAAAGTAATTTCGATATAAATTTAAATTGCAATCAAATTTCCTAAGTACAATTTTTTTATTTTTTACACTCTAAATGTTTTTAATTCATTTTTGCTCGGAAATACACGAAATTGGCTCGTGTTTTGTTCAGAAACTATGTTATTGAAAAACCTTTTCCATTTTTTGTTAAAAGCAGAAGATCTTTCAGAAAAGAATGTCAAAGTCGGCGTTTTGATTTGAATATCCGACGTGACAGTGAAAGACAGGAGAAAAACTGGTCGTCACGTGACACGAATTGCTTATAACTCGATAAATAACTAAATTTCTATTTAAGGATTTTTACCTGTGTATTATATAGTATATTTTGTTAAATTTCATGAAAATGGTAATGAAAATTGTAAAAAATTATCTGCCTCATATATGTAGAAAGATATTTATTTATTATTTTATTTTGGAAATACTCACTATATTTAAATAGTGTGTGACAATATTTTTATTAATGATTTAGGTACATGACATAATTCAAATCTATATTTTTATGAGTTTTTTTTTCCAAATTCACTCTCCGATCACACCGTGAAGTCACAGAGTGTTGGCATTTTGGTCATAGGTTTTACGTGACTTATGTGACTTGCAGTGACGTCATTGCAACGTCACAAAAATTTCTAAAGCTGTCAAAAAGTAATTTTCTTTATGTTATAAGATGTTCTAAAGTTTATTTTAAGTTTTCTTTAGATCTCCAAGACGTTCACATTTTGGTCACAGTGTGACGTTACAAAGTGGTGGCATTTTGGTCACAGATGTGACGTGACGTACGTGACTCACATTGACGTCACAATGACGTCACTGTGACTGTGCATGCTATGCGGGCATTATATTTTAACATTAATCACCAGGGAGGGATACTTTCTCGGGTTTTATGAGCCCAATTTCAACGAGAATATAAGGATATATAACTGATACAGATTTCGCGACCCCTGGTGGTAGATAAAGGAACTACATACCTGCTATACGGTGTCGTAGGCAGTAGGGACACATACCGGAATTTCGATAGGAAAGAGTTTTATTTAGAACAGAGTGTGCCCCTAGCAGTGGGAAGTGGAATTAAAATATTTTTCATTTAAATTCGGTTCGATTCAAACAAAGGAATCGATTTCAACAAGAATTGATTCATTCGACAATATATGAACTAATTCAGATATAGATAACTAATTAAGACATAGATTTGGTGTCCCCTTGCGGTGGAAAGTGAAACTAAAAGATTTTCAGCGCGTGCACAGCACACCTTCTATACAGTGCCATAAGCAGCGGGGACACATGTCCGAGTTTCGTTCGGAAAGAGGTTTGTTTAGAACAGAGTACGCCTCCTGGCGTTGGAAAATATAACTAAATGATTTTGCATTTAATCTTGATCCGATTCAAACGAAATTTTTTCTAAAATTCTTCCGAGGTCTCCCAGGTACTAAATAAACTTGGGTATATTTTTTTAAACTCTTGGTTAGCATATGAATATTTATCTCCAGGGGGGGGGTGATTTATTTTCTCGGGTTCTATTGGCCCGATTTCAATGGGAATCGATTCATTAAACTTAGCAAGAACTATTTAAGATATATCTATTTAATTAAGATATACATTTGGTATCCCCTGACTGTGGTTCAGAGCACTCCTTCTACAGGGTGCCGTAAACATCGGGAACGAGTGACGAAGTTTCGTTCGGAGAGAGACTTATTTAGAACAGAATGCTCCACCTGGTGGTGGAAACTCGAAGTAAAAGATTTTTTTGCGTGTGCGCCGAAAATAGCTAATTTTATTGAAACCGCAAAAGAAAGTTACCGATATGATTATCCTAGACAACGAAATATTCCCATTTTCACTCATCCTCGAGTATAAGAAAAGTATTGGAGATATTTATTCGAAACTCACAGTTTGTACGTAGTTTATTTTTGTGATTCCGAAATTGCAATTTTTTTAACAATCCGACTGTAACTTAAAAAAAAATTGACCAAAAAACTGACCCGCTTTGAATTACATGATTGAGACATTTGAAGGGGTGATATTTAATTTACTTCCGCATCGACGTCCATCTCTCTATTTAATTTTCGAAAGAGAAAAAGTTACCAGAAGAACGGTTTCGTGCAGCAATTTTTACAGTGATTTCTCATTACGTATTATTTTTTTGACGGGACCGGGCAATGCTGGGCGGATCAGCTAGTTTTTATAATCAAAATATTTTATGTTTATATTAGACAATTATATTTCTATAATAAAACTATTTTATTTATATAACACAATGCGCGAAATAATTGGTCTCTCACCATTTTAGCTGACATATTATAATGACGAACAAATTATGTGCTATCTACCTTTGCAACATGCAAAGTAAACACGCATTCATCCGTGGCTGTAGAAGTACTTGTGCATATGCTATGAAAGCTTATCAGTGAAATTTGGAATGCAAAAGCTAAAAGAGATTATGGTGTTATATAATGTACATCATATTGATCATATAAATGTACAATGATCATCTGTATGCGTGTCGTTTAGCAGAAACATTTATGTTTTAATTTTTGACCACTGTTTAAATAGAAAATTAACGAGATAATTTGTTTAAAGTGTTAGATTGAAAAAGTAATTAATATGTCATCTGTCTCACGAATATCGAACAGGCTAATCTAATATAGATCTATTAATCTAATATCGAACGGGGTAAAAGTGATGTTTTAAGACCACGAACAAATCAGAATCCTGCAGATATTGCTGGATCTATTGACAGAAGTTCAAAAGTCGTCGAAAATTACCTTAAAGTTCTTTAAGGATATGCAAATAAAAGATCATGGGTAGACTATCGTCAGTTACGAATAAGGAAGTCTGTCTTCTGAGGAGCAAAACCTCAAATAAAATTATAAGATACAATTCAATTACGAAGTGGAATTAAATTTGCCAACTACCTTTCGTCGAACTGTTATTTATGTTATGCATGGTATAGGAGATGGGGCGTTGTCATAAGAGTAACAAGAGTAACAAATGACTGTGTCACAATAGTAACACATAACATTGGTTTTAATAGTTTGACATAAACTAGAGTTAAAAGAAAATCAAAAGCAACGTGTAAAGTTTATTCGTTTCCTACCATATTACAACAGTTCGTGGAGTAGCCTGTAGCCATAATTAACTATATTCTGTAAATTTCGATCATATTAAGGTACCTTGATTCAGGTTTTTTAAATGAATGAATTGATTTGACTTTATTTTTATTAATACGCAACATTATAAAAGAATCATGACACCAGATTACAGATAAATTACAACATTTCAATTTGTGTCATTTTTTTTGCATTTTCGTTTAGTTTGAAGCACATGGCCTTTAATAAGATATATTTTAAAAGCTTTGTAAAGCTTTCTAAATAAATTCCGATGTATGTTCTATAAATATTCTTACAGTAATTTTTAAGAAAAGGATTCTAATAGTATTTCTTATCGATGAAATTGTTTTAATACCAGGAAAAATTCAGCGTCAGAAATTGTGGAGAGAAAAGCACAAAAATAAAACATGTACAAAGGTGAGAAAGAAACAAAATAAAATACACTATGATAAAGGGAAATAAATGCCTTCAGAGTCAGCAAATGCTTTAGAAAGAGAGAAAGAAAAAAATATATGGAACAACTGAATTCAGATGTGGTAAGGAAAGTAAAAACTCATATTTGACTCCACAAGTATTGGAGAAAATGGCGAAGTGTGTACAAAGGAAACTTCCCAGTTTTCCACCGAAAAAGTGAAGTGTAATTGAAATACTTAAAAAAAAAATCAGAAACCTGTTGCAGATGTTTACGTCTATGAAGAAATAAGTATAGTGGATCGTTCATCTAAATCTGCATTAGGTAGCGTAAAAAAATATTTTAAAAAACTATCATCAATCCTAAGTGACATTTGCTAAATAGCAACTGTCACTTAGGATTGATGATAACCTTTTATTTAAAGTAAAAGCTTTTACAGACATAAAAATTTGAAAATCAAAATTTGCAGCTTTAAAACCGAATTTCATAAAACCATATAAATATATTCCTCACAAAGTCTGCATTTGCAGGTTATCCTGAAGAGTTTCAAGCAATTCATGATGCGATAACTCATCTACGAGGTTCATCTGGAAAGTAAATTTCAGACGACCCGTAAAAGAAACGAACATAATTACCTGGAAAGATTTATTGCAAAAGATAAAGAAATATTTCGGCTACTTCTCAGCATAAGAACCACTGGAACTGTAACACTTTTCATAGCGTTGGATACGGTTTTGTAGTCTGTGTCATAAATGTCTGCCCCCTGGGAATGGAGACAGCTTGTCACAGTTGTCTGCACGTCTTCGTCTATGGAAAAGTAATGACCAGACAATAACTTCTTCAGGTGCAAGAACAGGTGGAAGTTGCTGGATCGATGAAGGATGGCCGGCCATTCGTCATGAAACATATTGCCTACCTTCGGAAAAATCCCGACACATATTTTCCTCATCACATCCGGTCTATACACTGAATAAACGGACGATGGATTTCGAACGGCGCTACCTTCTGTGCGTTCAATAAAATTATCACGCACCTCGCTGTCGGCCGTGAAAGAAGAAGGAGCAGAGATCTTCGCGCAAAACAACGACGTTAATGTAAGCGATCGCGAAGTTACAATTGCAGCGTACTATAACCACACACACAATCTAGCCGACTTAGGCATTTTGTCAGCGCCATTTTATTTGCGATGTCTTAAACTTTTTTTCTGGATGAACCTTCTGCATTCTTCGTTCAACATTCCTGAAAAATACTTCATTCACGACTTTATTTCCTGTGATACATCATTATTTTAATGTATGAATTTATCGCATCTAATTTAGGAAGATACCATCAAAGAATTGATTGAATCTGGAATCTTTTTTCCAGAACTCTTGATAAATTACTGTCAGTGGAAAAATATTAATAAGAGTTTTGAAAAAGTATCAGTTGAAGAAAAAATTTACGATTCTTTACAGAAACTTCGAAAGCAGCTATATGCATTTCAGCTGCACCCATTCATTAAAACGTGTACACAAGCCTATTTTGATCTTTCCAAAAAAAATTAATCGAGTGAGCCTCAGGAAGATCGAACTGAATAGAAAAAAGTGAAAACAGTAAAATGTTATTAAAATTTTCAAAACAAGTATCGTCTGATATATCATATTTCCTTATATAATTTACTCCCTTGCATATTTTTATAACTCCCATCTTTTGAGAGAAAATTTCCGTAAAATCAAAGTTTCGCTCCATTTTCGCATGTAAAATAGAGACAACTCGAATTACAGAAATGAGAAACATTCAAATTACATAAGATCTGATAAAATTTACTTCGTAATCTGTTTAAAGACACGTTTTGCTTGTTTTTATGTACTTCAAACGACAAATTAGCTAATCTGCTACAACAGTGTAGATAATGTTCTAATAAATAATGTTACATCATCAAACGTGTGATGTATTACAGTTTTCTGTTAAAATTTGCAATCAATGTAAAATTGTTTACGTTCTAAATATCAACAGCTTACAAAAAATAGCAGCAATTTTCTTCGATAAAAAAGTCATAATACAGATAGAATTGAATTTCGATTAAATAACATAGTCATTCGATAACACAAATTTAAAGTAAGCTAAACAAGTGTGCGAGTATTTCATAATCCAAAATCTAGGAAATATTTAAACTTTTTCTAAGTTAATAGAAAGTGCTTACACCGGTTAATTTTAACCCCCAACTGCAAAATTTGCATAAGGAATTTTAAATAAATTTTATCATGCACGTGACAAAAAGCATTTAATTACTTTTAAATCAACTTATTCTTAAATTCTTCTGACATTTAATCATTTCAGTACCCTATCGACATAGTCATAGAAAAACTTAAATAGAAGTAGAACTCCCGAGGAACAATATTTTAAGAAAATTAAGATGATGATTTAAATATCAATTGACAAGTTACATACACTTGAGATAGTTCATTATCTGAAATATTGCTAATATTGCTGAAACAAGATTTTCGTGTTCTTGCTTAAAACAAATTCATTATACTGAACCAAGTTTAATAAAAGTTGTTATACTGATTTATTCAAAATCACATTTCACCTGACATTGCGAATCTAGTTTTTGAACGTGTATCGCATTAACATGTTGCTGTTTCTCTGCTTGTTTCTGTTGCTTTTTTCTGTGCTTCTTTTAACCATTACTCGCAAAAGAGGCATTTCCAACGTTACATTCCTGTGTGATTCCGAGTCGTCTTTGCAGCCCTAACACTTCCTGGACGTATGTTGGTCGGATAGTAAAACAACAAAGAGTAATGTCATTGAAATGTCGAAGTTGTGTCGGAAGCGCCCTCTATCAAACAATAAGCTGTACGTCATTTTGAATAAATTAATTACCAAGGGAATGATCTACACGCAAGCCGCAACAAAATCGATTAGTTTTTTCAATGTTTATGAGCATTTAACCCCTCCCCCCCTCCCCTCTGTTCACTGTTCAAATTTCGCTAGTTACCCGATCCCAATGTTTTCGGTTTTGGGATTAAAATTTAAGTTAAAGTCTAAACTTTAGAATAATTTTAACCCCTTACAAAAAATAACGGTAAAAAGTAGTTGTTCGCTACTCTAAAGTCTAAAGCACAATCTATCGAAAAATTTTTAACGTAACCTTTAAAAAAAATTTTGAAGAAAATCGTGATATAAAGAATGATTTTAGCGAAAACCGCAAACTAATCTATCCTTTTTTTCCGTTTTTTATCATTGCTTGAAGTTTTGGACCTTAAACTTTAATGTCCCCTAGCTCCTAGCTCCTACAGAAGACGCTTGCGCCCCATGGTTCCCTATTTAATAATGTTTGTCTTCATGTCTACTATCACCCCTTAAAACTTGTCGGTCTGGTAGTGAAACACCCTGTATATGTTACAGAGTAGTAAAAGGATCGTGATTTTACAGATGCTTTTGTGAGGGCAATGCCTAATAAATGTTTGGGAACCACTTTAGAGTGTTCCTGTAAACGAAGTGCTGCATAATTAATTTTCTATCGCCAACATTTCATAGTAAACCCTAACAACATATTTCAATTAGATGGCAATCCGAGTATTTTTACACGTGTTAGAACACGACCAGACAGACAGGCAGCCAGACAAACCGAAAACATAAACATTGTTTGAAAGTGTTAAATAATTTATATTTGTAATTTTTATTTCATTGAAATGTACATCCAATAATGCATAATATTGCAGTATTTCATTTTCACAGTATTGATGTATTGATAAATTATCGTGAGATATGACGTGTATCCCGTTTGCATTTTATAAATCATTATAGAATATTTTTATATCAGTGTCCTTGAATAAATTAAAATATTATTTTAAGCTCAAAATTTTGTTATATCGATTTTGTTTAACGGAATATATGGAATAAGTAACAATTGTACCCATGTATGGTATGATGTTAATCAATAAGCTAAACGGTCATATTTATGCTTTATTAAAAATAACAAAATACTTAACTTTTTTTTTAAGTTTTCATATTTGTAAAGTTTAATGACAATTCGAAACCACCAGATGTTATACAAAAGATATTGTAAATAATTCACAAATATGAAATATATATTTATAAGAATATTAATAAAATTAATGACTTTTTCTACAAAAGAAAGTACAATTTCCTCATTTTGATAAAATTTAAGCCATTAAAAATTTTGTCTCGAAAAAAATCGTATGGCGGAATCGGTTGAAATATGAAATACAGCAAAGTTGTACATCTGGGAGCACAAAGTGTCTAACTACTGTGCCACTAATTCGCACAAGTTTTTGATCTTTTAAAAGCATTACTGAGAAAACATCTGCGAGAACATCTGAATTGAAAAATGGATTTAGGTTTCAGATAAACTAAACAACTTTGCTTATCATGTGACATATAATTTATAACCATTGATAAATTTTGAAAATTTAATAACATTTTATGTTCTAACAAAATGTTGTACACTGTTAAACATTTGCAGAAAACTGTCCAGTCATTTAACCATTTTTATAGAAATCGGTTACATAATCGTAATATAACTCTATATTGATGATAATATGTGCAATAATATGGTCAGAATAGAGTTAAATTACGTTTATGTAACCATTTTATCTAAAAACGGTCAAATGGCTGGACAGTTTGCTGCAAACTTTTAACATTGATCTTATACAAAATACATACTGATACACACATTATTTATGTATCTTATCGAAGTATCGCTCTTTCATAGTAAAGTAGTAGAAGGCATCACGTTAAAAGTAACGGAAGAGGGTGTTAGAATAATAAGCGGCAACACATTACGAGTAGGATACATTAAAATTAACGAAGTACCGACAAAAATTGATAAAGCAAGTATAAACAACCATAATCGAGGTTGGGAAGGTATGGTTATTATCGACTGCGTAAATGACGAGGTGAATTTGACTCATATTACAAATTTAGCAAAAAGAGAAAAAAATAAGAAAATTAATAAAACTATATAAGCCGAATAAAACAAAAGATACAGGATTATCTGATGAATGGAATGCTGACTGTCCATTAGGATGGAACGAAAATAATGGTTAATTATTTTTTTTCAGGTAGAAAATTGCTATAGTCGGTAAAAGTTGAAGAATCTAATGAAGAATCTAACAAATAAAGAATGAAGAATCTAAAATTTTGTTGCTGTGCTAAAATATTTTCAGGTGCCGCAAAGAGCTTCAAAAATGACTTTTCTATGAAAAAACGATAAAAATTGCCTTTTTTTAAAAAAAGTTCTTTTCTTGATTATTAACACGTATATTATATACATATATTTTGTAAACAGAATATTCAAAATATGATACTTTTGCAGAAAACTTGCACATTCTATGTATTACGAATTTTTAGATGCCATTACAGAAAGAATTATTTTGTTGAATTTAGCGATTTTCAACATATTAATTTTTATTAACTTTACACTAACATATTCTTATAGTACTACATTGAAATGAAAGAAATGCAATCTTTAATTATCGTATCTTTGTAAAACAAATCACACTTATGTAGAAAAACTTTAAAAGAATGAAACCTCTGATTAACGGACACCTATGTGACAAAAAAATGGTATGAAAAAATGAGGTGACTGCAGGTGATTGGATGTTAGTTATAACGAGAGGTTAATGTTTACTGAGAAATTTTAATTTGGCCGTAAGAGAGGGGTGACCGTATATAAGGGTGTCCGTTAAAAGAGGTTTGACTTTATATTGTTTTTAAAGGCAAAACGTTATTTTTAAGAAACATTAATTTTTCTCTAATGTCCATAGTAATCACACATGGTGAAGAAATTGCAAAACGAAATTAATTGTTTGTTTTTCGAATCAGGAACTTTTTCATACTAAAATTTCACTGTCACTTATTTTTAATAATAAATTCTCGTTGATTTTACACTTCAATAAAAAGTTCAGATAGATAAAACTAACAAATTATTTATTATAACCAAGCAAAAGCCTGGTTCAGAAACTCGGATATACCGCCGAGAACATGGTTCAAAAATTACATCACATCCAAATCAGAATTAAAAACTGCAAAAAATACAAATGAAAGGGTTACAATAATTATTATTGGCGACGCCTAATCGCGCCAATCAAAACAACAGAAATGGGGTTTTTTACACACTGCCCCCGGATGAACAATTACTATTGTTCATAATTCAAATTAAATTTCTAAAAAATTTTAAACAACATTGATAAGATAAAAACAGAACATACTTACAATAAGGAGATTACCCAAAAACAGTTTTCACAGGAGTTAATACCGAAACTAAAATATACAAAATAATGGCATTAGAAAACGATAATAATAAGAAAATAAAAATAAAATGTTCATGATTATGTTCATTTTTAGTATATAGTATCTAGTTCCAGTTTGTAAATCAATTGGACTGGTCTTCTTATCACACCGGAAACAGTCTGAATGGCACAAGATCTAATTTTCGAATCTCTTCCTAAAAACAGTTCTGTAATTCTTCCACATTTCCACATGTGGTTTGGAGTTTTATCCTCATTAATTAACACAACATCTCCAACTTCGAATTCAGTTGGAGTTTTGATTGGAACTGTAAAATTGGCAAAACGAAGCTCAAGCAATTATTCCTGTCTCCAACGTTTCCAAAAATGATTTAAAACTTGATCTCGATATCTCAAAATTTTTGTCAGTGTTATTTTATTCGATTTAGTTTTTGGAACACAATGAATATCTGGTAGAGAATTTATTCGCTTGCCGATTAAAAAATGAGAAGGTGTAAGTGGTAGCGGTTCACTGTTTCCTTCATAGACATACGTCAATGGGCGACCATTAATCACAGCCTCAATTTCGGTCAAAGTGGTTTGAATTTCTTCAAATGAGAGACAAGATCTACCGAGAACTTTCTTCAACGGAGTTTTTACCGAACGAACCATTCGTTCCCAAAATCCCCCCCACCAACTGGATCTTGGAACAATAAATTTCCAAACGATATTATTTTTATTAAAATATCGTAAAACTTCAGCTTTTGATATTCGGCTCCAAACTTCTCTAAGTAAATTATCTGTTTTAATAAACGTTTTCGCATTGTTACTATACATTGTTTTACAAATTCCTCTTCGGGCTATAAACCGTTTGAATGCTAAAAGGTAGGTTTCGGTAGATAAATTGGAGCACAATTCGAGATGTACGGCTCTAGTGACAGCGCACGTGAAAAGAACGATGTAAGCCTTTTCTTGGCCAGTTTTTGTTTTGACATAAATAGGATCTGCAAACTCCACAGCACAGGTCTGGAAGGGGGGGAGGGGGAGGATTCTATTACACGATCTTTTGGTAAAGGTGCAATTTCCTGCTTTCCAGGAGAAGCTTTAAATTTTGTACAAATGAGGCATTTTTTCAGTACGGATTTTATCAATTTTCGTGCTCTGATTATAAAATATTTTTCTCGTAGATGAGCTAATGTGGTTGCGATTCCATAATGGAAAACCTTTTCATGGACATTCTGAATCAACAATTTTGCGAAAGTACTGCCATTTGAAAGTATAAAAGGATATTTTTCCCTTTGAGAAAATTCTGAAAATTGTAATCTGCCAGATACAATCAGTAAATCATTCTCATCTAATTTTGGATTCAGATTATACAATGCAGAATCTTTATCGATGGGCTTTCCCTTTTTCAGAAAGTCAATTTCACGATTAAATACAGATAACTGAGTTTGTTTTATCCAATAAATTTCTGCCTTTTCAATTTCTGGAGCTGTCAGCTCACCTGAAATTTTAATTTTACTTTTGTTGATATTATTTAAAAATCTTAAAATCCATGCTGTGATGTTAAGTATTTTTTAAATATTACTAAAATTTTCTAATTTTAACAATGATTCTGGAGGTACAACACCTACTGTACAAGATATTTGGTCAGAACTCAACTTCGATGATTTTCTTTCATTCAAAGTGCTTTGATTTAGGATGTTTACGTTAAATGGTACCTTTTCAGGTTTTGGCCAACTGTCCTTTGGTAATGATAACCATTCTGGACCATAGTACCATAATTTATTTTTAGTGAGGTTATGTAAATTCTCGCCTCTAGTAAGAAGATCACTCGTGTTATCCTTACCCGGGATATATTTCCACAATTTCGGATCAGTCAAAGACTGTATTTCTATAACCCTGTTAGCCACAAAGGGCTTCCAATTATTGGCTGATCCTTTTATCCAGTATAACGTAATAGTGGAATCTGACCAGATATGCATTTCCAAATTTTGAAAATTAAATACATTTTTCAAATATTTAGACATCCTAGCAGCTCTTAATGCCCCCATTAATTCAAGACGAGGGATTGTCAAACACTTAATCGGGGAAACTCTACATTTTGCCCAAATAAGACTGGTCATAATTTCATTGTTACTTGTGATATATCGAAAATAAGCTACAGACCATAAGCCTTAGGGCTGGCATCGGAAAAAATATGAATTTCAATTGGGTCTGAAAATTCTAGGCCCTGTGGAAAATATTTGCGGGGAACCTCAAATTTATCTAAATGATCGATTTCTGAACACCAATTTTCCCATTCAATTTTTAAATCATCAGGTAATTTTTCATCCCATTCCAAACCCCTTTTCCATGTTTCCTGTAGCAAACTTTTCATACAAATAGAAAATGGTGTGATGAATCCTATCGGATCAAAGATTTTTAACATGGCTTTAAGAACAACGCGTTTCGTTGGATTAAATTTCCAATCATCAGGAAAGGATTGTACGTCAAAACGTAAAATATCCCAATTGGTATCCCATAATAATCCCAAAATCTTTTAAGAATTATTCGAATTTTCTTCTGATTCACATAATTTATTTTCCTCCCATATTTTTCTAAGTTTAACAGAATTAGTATTGAATTTTCGCAAATTCATACCAGCTTCCCTAAAAATATCCGAAGCGGTTGATGATAGATAAAAAGCGTCTTCATCAGATTTTGACCCCGTTATTAAATCATCTACGTATAAAGATGAATTCAAGATCTTAACAACTTCAGGATGGTCAATATATTTACGAATATGATATCTAATCGTTGCAGCCAAAATAAAGGGACTGCAAGTTAAACCAAAAGCAGCTCTAGTAAATCTCAAAAAAGTTAAGTTATCATTTTCGTCACCAAACCACAAAAATTTGAAATAATCCCGATCCTCTTCTGATATCCCAATTTGCAAAAAGGCTTTTTCTAAGTCAGCGCAAAATGCAATATTATATTTTCTAAAATTCATTATAACATCAAGTATGTTAGGATTAAGATTAGGACCTGGGTATAAACAGTCATTTAAAGAATTTAAATGCTTTTCTTTAGAAGAAGCATCGAAAACCATCCTCACTTTGGTAGTTAATTTATCCTCTCTTAAAACTGGTCTATGAGGCATAAAATACCCATTCTCAATTATTCTATCAGGGCAGTCTTCTATAATTCCGGTAGTTATTTGTTCCAGTACAATAGCCTTATATTTTTTACATAAGTCTTTATCCTTTTCGAGTTTACGATTTAATTCGTTAAAACGATTCCTTGCTATTATAAAATTATTATCTACTCTAGTTTTCTCATCCGTCCACAATAAACCCGTTTCGTACCTATTATTTACAAATTTTAAATTATTCTCAAATTTATTCACAATTTCCTTATCCATATCTGAAATATTTTCATTTGATTGCGTAATACCCAAAGATTCCATTTCCCATAACAATTTCAAATCCTCTCTCTCTAGATTTACAAAAGACATATTTAAAACAGATGCGTATTTCAAATTCCTTTTTTCATCCTCATAGAATCCACATAATGAGTGTCCGAATAAACTTTCACATAAAAATAGAGATTTAGTTACTTTCTGTACCTCTCCCTCGTGACAGATTTGATAAAAATAATCCGCTCCAATTAATATATTTATTTGAGAATCGCATGGCGCAGCAAGATTCGCCAGCTTATAGGGCGCCAATTTGTCTGTTATCTGTTTGTTGAGAAGTGGGGGATGAATCGTTGCATTAGAAATTACATCTGTTACTAAAGCTTCAATAAAAATGAAACGCGATTTGTTTTCAACATGAGATAATTTTAATTGCACAACATCATAAGTTTTTATTTTCGGCTTAGTAGCTGCAAAGGAAAAAAAATCTGAAGTTTTTCTCTACGAATAATTCGTGGATTTAATTTTGAAACTAATTCTTGTGTCACAAAAGTTTTTTGACTACCTAAATCATATAAACACAAGGAAAGTTCAGAATTTATTCCAGATTCCACTTTTACGCAAGCTGTTTGTAAAATAACCTCTTTAAAAGTATTTTCATTTGAATTGACTTTACAATGAGAAATCGAAGTGATTACAGAGTCTGCTGATTTGATTTCTTTCCGGACAGTTTGATTAGAATTCCTATTTAAACAAACCGCAAAATGGTGAAAATTGCTATTACAAAATTTACATTTTTCAGAATTAAATTTACACTTGGCCGACACATGAAATTTTCGGAAACAAACAAAACAGCGACCGTGGATGCGCAATTTATCACGTTTTTGATGAATAGAACAATCTTTACATGATTTGGAATCGTGATCATTTTCACAAAATATACAAACACTTTTTACATTAGTAGCCAATGCAGAGGCTGAAGGAATGTCGCGTTTATAATTATTCAACTGTTTATAATTGTTATTATACTTTGTATTTTTAGCACTAAAACTATTTTCAAAGTTCTGCAGTGTCATCGTAGCTTCTCGAGATTGCACTTCGTTTTTAATGAAGGAAAGAAGCTCTTTCGATCTCCATTTTATCAGTATTGGCTCCTTTACGATTAAAATCTAGTGCTATTTCAGAAGGTATTAATTTCATTAAAATCGGACAGAGAATATGACCATAACTTCATGACGTAACACCAAGATAATTTAAATTTCTTATTTGTATCTCGCATTTATCATACAATTCTCGTAATTCTTTAACATTCGAAGCATTCTTTACCTGTTTTAAATTTAACAATTTGCTTATATGAGCATTTATAACTAGGTCGTTACGACCATAGCGATCTTTTAACAAATCAACAGCAGCTTTAAAATTTTCCTCGGAAAGTGAAAAACCTGCAACAGCATTATAGGCACTGCCTCCAAGCGGGGATTTTAAATATACGAATTTATCAATTGGGGTTAAATTAGAATTCTTTTCAATAGCATTAGAAAATTGCCCCCAAAATTCGAGCCAAGAACTGCTATCACCAAAAAATTTGTTTATTGTCAGCTTCGGCAATTTCATAGATATCTCTATATTTCCGTTTTGAGAAACGGATTCATTTTTCATAAAATTTTGAAAAGCGTTATTTTGGTTTTGGGAGTTGCGTTCATTTAAGAATTTCGTTATTTTGTAACGCGATTCGATAATTTTTTCACTATAGCTTTCTGAGCTTTCAATTTCTTTTTCAAAATCTGCATCGGCGATTTCGTTTTGTATGTCAGAATTTATTTTTTTTAATGTTTCATATTTTTCATTTAACTGATGTTTACAGATATTTAACATATCACACTTGTTTTCTAATGACATAGAGTCATCTCCAAGAATTGTACATATTTTAGTACACAGCTTTGTTGTTTGCGTTCGTAAACCAGAACGCTTCTTTTTTAAAGTATCTATAGTAGACATATCACTTTTATTTTACAGTTCAACAAAAATATAAATTAGACTGAGCTTACCTCAAGTCTTCAGATAATCATTTATCAAAACCGAATCATAAATCCAATGCAGACATCAGACATCAAGACGCGGGACACCAAAAATGAAGAAATTGCAAAACGAAATTAATTGTTTGTTCTTCGAATCAGGATCTTTTTCATACTAAAATTTCACTGTCACTTATTTTTTAATAATAAATTCTCGTTGATTTTACACTTCAATAAAAAGTTCAGATAGATAAAACTAACAAATTATTTATTATAACCAAGCAAAAGCCTGGTTCAGAAACTCGGATATACCGCCGAGAACTCGGTTCAAAAATTACATCACATCTAAATCAGAATTAAAAACTGCAAAAACAACAAATGAAAGGGTTACAATAATTATTATTGGCGACGCCTAATCTCGCCAATCAAAACAAAAGAAAGGGGGTTTTTACACATGGTCCATAATAATCACACTGGCACATTGAATTGTTTGTTTTGTTTTTGTTTTTGTTTTTGTTTTCAAATCTTGGCATGATCTTTTGAAAATTTATTTTGCTTTTTATCAATGCATCTCTTGAAGAAGTGCTGTAAACAGACAAGGATGACTTGGTAACTAATTTAACAATTTTTTTAACTGCTTGTGTGTGACAGGGGAAAATTGAAGTTGACTCTCATGATCAGGTTCTTCTGCTTGCTTTATTTACTGCTTTAGTTTGTTATTAGCACTATACATCATCATAGGAGGTTATGTAACTTTAACATCATGCCATTGAATCATATCAATATAATCCGTGACAGCAAAGTTTATGCATACAGGAATTAAAAAATTTCTGATGCCAAGTTCATTTCCAGTCCCTGCTTTTACAATTCGGCGTAATGCAAACTCCTTAATGACTTCTATCAGCTGATAGCATACAATGGAGTACATTTTCATGTGCAGCAAAGTATGCATTGCTTTGGCTGATTTGATCAATTACATTTTTAGGAGTGTAATTGAGGTAACGTAAATAGCTGACACGTTTTCACAAGTGCTTCGTCCATAGATAGATGGTTTCAACTTTATGTTAAACCAAACAGTTGCATACACTTTCAAAATGTACTCAGTCAGTATTTGGAGATTTTGTGATGGATATTCTGTTCCCACGTACAAGCGAATTATTCTGTTTGCTAAATTAAACCATGGTGAATTACAATTTTTTTTCTGATTTCTTCATAGACAAATCAGAAGAGCAACTTCTAACGGAGATTGTGTTACACATTACTAAGAAATATATTTGGTCCATACTTAAATTATCCTTAAATTTTAGCAATGGAATGTTATTTTCAATAGGGGAAAACTCAGTCACTAGAAGTTCATAACACTTTTCCAGTTGTTTCCTTAATTTCATTCCAAATTCATTTGGATGTTTAGTTTTTAGGAAAGTTTCTAGGAATTATCTAGGAAAGACAATAGATGACGAACGGGTGGTTTATTTGCATGAAACCGACAAATCAAGCACTGCAATGGCTTTCATAATTCTTTTTCCAATAAAGCAATCGTATCATTATTCAATCCAGTGTTCGAGGCAGTTCCATCATATCCAATTACAGTAATGTTTAAGTATTGGTTGTTGCCATTTAAAAATGTTATTATGTTGTCTTTTATACCTTTTCCAGTGCCAGAAATCGGTTTTACGTGTCTTGAAAATTTTGATCCAAGTTCTGGAACAAGTGGTATATGTTCTTCGATCTGTTATTTTGTAATACTTAGTTCCTTTCTTCTCTTGCACAATAGTCTTGTCTTTTCTTACATAAAAAAAAAACAATTACTTTCTGTAACTAGTTTTACAGTTTCTTCTACATATCTTTTTCAGTTCTTTATTTGTTCTCATCTAATTTTCATTCTGTAAATACATTTCTGTCATAATTCTTTCTTTATCATTAATCAGATCAATATCCTGCAGAGCGGCGCTTGGAATTGTTGCAGCAATTTTGTCTGATACTCAAGTTCAATCGCAAGTAGAAGCCAGAAATCGCAGTTTCAAGCGAATTGGACTACGATTTTGATTACTTCAGGTTTCAGAGACACTGGACGTAGGGGCAATAAAAAAATTGGGATAGTATAGTGTTCTCTTCTGAAGTTTGTTCTGTTTCTACCTCATTTTATGTTTCATTATTTTTGTAATTAAAATATATTACGCAGTAAGTTTACCATGTTTTCTGATTAAAAAGATTTAAAACTGATTAAAACTGATTTAAAAGTTAACTTATGAAAACTATAGCCTATTGAAAAAAATATTAAACATAATTGCGAAATTAGTCAAAATTTTAATAAAAACCTCAAATTTGCCCTTCTTGCGGCACCTCTAAACATAATCCAATTACGCTGATATTTAATTTCCGTCTTTATTTTGATCAAAAGCATTTTTTGAGAACTATAGCATATTGAAATTATTATTATTTTTTTTTACATAAATTCGAAAATTATCAAAATTTTAATAAAAACCTAAAGTTTACCCTTCTTGCGGCACCTGAAAACATAATCCAATTACGCTAATATTTAATTTCCGTCTTTATTTTGATCAAAGGCAACTTTTGAAAACTATAGCATTTTGAAATTAAAAAAAAAGTTTTTTCGCTCCACCCTATTGTCCATCTCCAGAAGAAAATTATGAAATTAGTAGTCCTGCACATGGTAGAAAAGACTATGTGAAAGCCCGCAGTAGGAATTTTGATCATAAGGGAAAGAACAGAAATTTTAATAGACCATTTGATAACAGAAGCAATAATAGATATGTCCAGAGATATTTTAAACAGTCATTTAACCATGGAAATTACAATAAATATAGATATGGGGAACAGAGTTTCGAGAATTCTTACCAAAATGAATCTGAGATTCCTGAAAACTTTGAGACAAAAAATTCTTTGATACCTCAAGACATAACAGAAAATGCTTCATCTAATTCAAAAGCAAGATATAATCCAAAATTCCCCCTAGATACATGAATAAAGGCTACTATCATGGTCGAAATAATTATAATTATGGTGGCCGACGATCATGCAAGGCTAGTTATAATGAACAAAGATATTCACAACCATCACATAAGAATAATTCTCATCATGGTTTTAAAGAAGCTTATAGTGGAAGAGATGCTTATTCAAATTCTTGTCATTTTAGAAGCAATAGGTACATAGCTTCTAAAAATAGAGAGCAATATCCGGAAGAAATTACAGAGCTATTAGATATGCAGATTCTAAAGATAGAGTGCAATATCCAGAAAGAAATAAAAACCTCCAAAAATTAACTGTTTAGGCATGAAAAACATAATGAGTCAAGATGCTGATGTTGAGACGCCATCACGTCAGGATGACCGATTTGTAGGATTTCAGTTTGAACACTTCATCTCCTTTATGACGTAAATGATCATCAGATTAACTGACACTCTAGTGTACTATTATTATCCATGATTTAAATGCACGATTTATAAATATTTTTGATCGCGAGATCAAGATTTGAACATCTTCAAAATTGAAAAAGGGCCAGTATTCTAATTTTTATTGTGAAGCAAGCTTGGAAATGAAAAAGGCGCTGTTAGGCCTAGTTATTTTCTTTGGTAAACAAAAATATTGTATGTGTTTGGCGAGAAGTGGATTAGATGAAAAGAAATTGCTAATCAAGTATTGTAGAATTATATTCCTCGGACTGTATTAAAGTTCATAATTTGTTATTCATCGTCTATTTGTACATATAATTCCAGTAAATCTATTATTTACATATCATCTTCTTACACACACACACACACACACACACACACACACATATATATATATATATATATATATATATATATATAATTATATTAATTATAATAATTATATTAATTATAAATATATTAATTTTGAGACAAATATAAAACATGTTTGTGTCTTTTATCACCTGTCTTAATTTATTAAACAAACTTTGTAATTTCTAGCGCTCGAGTACATCTAGATATTTTGTTTAATTCGATATGCAAAATACGAGAAAAGCCTCTCATAGCATGCACAGTCGCAGTGACTTCTTTGTGACGTCACTGTGAGTCACGTACGTCACGTCACATCTGTGACCAAAATGACACCACTTTGTAACGTCACACTGTGACCAAAATGTGAACGTCTTGAAGATCTAAAGAAAACTTAAAATAAACTTTAGAACATCTTATGGCATCAAGAAAATTACTTTTTGGCAGCTTAAAAAATTTTTGTGACGTTACAATGACGTCACTGCAAGTCACATAAGTCACGTAAAACCTATGACCACAATGCCAACACTCTGTGACTTCAAGCTGTGATCGGAGAGTGAATTTGGAAAAAAAACTCATAAAATATAGAATTGAATTATGTCATGTACCTAAATCATTAATAAAAACATTGTCACACATTATTTAAATATATTGAGCGTTTCCAAAATAAAATAATAAATAAATATCTGTCTACATATATGAGGCAGATAATTTTTTACAATTTTTATTACCATTTTCATGAAATTTGACAAAATATACTATATAATACACAGGTAAAAATCCTTAAATGGAAATTTAGTGACGTATGAAAGTTTTGGCGGAAAGTAATTCAGAAATTCTCCCATTCTAATAAAACTGTTAGCAATTTAGAGATTTGTTAGCATTTTAAATACAAACGTTTAATTTTTTTCTACTACCAGATGGAACTCATTTGCTAATTTTGTGATACTAAAAATATTTCTTTAAAAATCTCCAATCTTTAATTATTCTGAGGGGCCAATCAACCCAATCATCAGTTTTCTGTTTAAAAGTCAGGACACCATTTTTGCGACACAAACACGGCCTTCTCGGGATGTTCATCGAACGTGTTCAAGATTTCCCTTGTACTGAATAATTAAGGTGCTTCTCAACTGACCTGCTCAACAACACGAAGCTTTCCGACATAATTTCTGACTCATTTTTAAACGCAAAGGCATAAAATGGGAAGGACTGACTATGGAAGCAATTTGGAATCGAAATAAATTTTCCATTTTTTGATAAATAAATTACTTATCGAGTTATAAGCAATTCATGTCACGTGATGACTGGCTTTTCTCTTTTCTTTCACTGTTACGTCGGGTATTTGGTTCAAAACGCTGACTTGGACATTCTTTTCTGAAAAATCTTCTGCTTTTACCAAAAAATGGAAAACATCTTTCAATTACATAGTTTCTGAATAAAAACCCCAGCCAATTTCATGCGTTTCCGAGCAAAAACGAATTAAAAATATGTCGTAGTATATGTCATTCCTATAGCAATTTATCCCAAAACTGGTCAGTGCTTAGTAAGATATCACCTCTGTTAAATATATTATTTCTCTTTTCAATAAATAGAGTGTAAAAAATGAAAAAATTCGTATTTATTAAATCTGATTGCAGAATAGTATTTATATTTATGTCGTAATTATTTTATAAAGCCTGTTAAATAAATTTTTATTTAAAATTTATGTTTACTTTGGACGCCTAAAGCAAATGCAACTGATTAAAAAATATATAAAAATATAAATTTTCACAGCTTATTTCTAAGAATACTAAACTCTCTCATATAGAAATAGAATATTATAGCTTCATTAGAAGTTATTTGTCAGCCATATAAACTACAAAGCATTTGAAATGTCTTTAAATAAATTGTTTTCTTTCTATTCTTTTTCTGGAAACACCTGCTAGATGTTACTTTGTGGTAAACAACAGTGCGCAGATCATAATCGCGCATATTGAGGGCAGACGATTTATTTTCATTCCAAGTTCGGCGGATTAGAGTGTGTTGTGTTCTTTTAAGTTTGTGGAATTATATTATGGAATTTATACCATGTAAGTAAATTAACGTTTTACAGTGAATCATACATTTTAACATCTCCCTGTGTCTAGCTGGGTCCGTTCATAAGGTCTGCGTGATGTTTGATATCTCAGATCTATGAACACACCTCTGCTAGACCACTTTGAAAATTAAAGTAGTGGATTTGAGTCTCATTTTTCAATGAAAAGGAAGCATTCAAGGACCATTAAAACTTGCGGTTTTACTTATAGATTAGCAGGTAACTTTTAATGTCTTTGCAGTTTTGTTAATAGTGCATGTTTAGTACTAGTACATTTAATAGTGCATTATTTAAAGTTAAGATGTTTAAATTTTCTTTTAAAAAATCACTTGTATTAAATTTTATCTTTAATGTTTAAAATTTTTTTAAATAGACTGTTTGGAAAAAAGCTTAAAGTATTTAATAACAATATGTATTCTAAATGTAAAGTGTTATTTAAAATGAGGAATTTTTTTAATATTTTGCGTTTCTTAGTTCAATTTTCATAGTTATTCATTATAATTAAAAACATTGCTATTTTTAAAACTATTAATATTTGATTTGCAATTTGATAATTTCGTTGCTAGTGTAGGTTTCGAGAAATAATTTTATGGTATATTTGAAAAATTTTGACAATTTAATGCATTGAAAAATTTATTTGTCGAGATATGTCAATGTTAGGTGCACAAAAATAATAAATATTGATGAAACAATAAAATAACTGTTTAGTTAAGGTAATTTTTCCAGTTGTGTTACCGAATGTTTTTACAGGAAAAATTGATATTTAAGTTCTGCATTTTGTATTCTATCAAAAACTATAAATAAAATAATTTGTAAAGAAGAAAATATATAATTTTTTTTGTCGTTTATGATCTTAAGTTCTATATTTCATTTACAACGAAAACTGTTTTACTGCTTGATACAATGTTTATTATTTACTAATATCGCACAATAGGTATATCTATTATTTAAATTGATTCCTAATATAAATTTTTCAGAGTGCTTATTTTAAAATGTATACTTATATTTTCGTTAAAGTTGTTCTCAAATCCAAAATAGCTAATTTCTCACATATTTCTGAATTCATTTTTTTTCGGAAATACATGAAATTGGCAGGTGTTCTTATTCCGAATATATATAATCGAATGGCGTTATCCATTTTTTGGTAACGGCTGATCATGTTTCAGAAAACACTATCAAAGTCGGTGTTTTGAACCAAATTTCCGACGCGTAGCGTCAGAAACGGGTAAAACGTGACCGAAATTGATCTTAAGTATTACATTTATCTAAAAATGGAAAACGCTATTCATTCCAAATAGCTTTAATAATCAGGCATGCAAGTGCCATGCGTTTAAAAATTTGTTCATAAATGTGTCAGAAAGTTTCGGGACACTGAGCGAGGGGAAATATGGCAAAGTATACACATTTAAAAACTTCAATACTTAACAGCAAAATAGCATAGTTTTAATTATTGTCAATATTTTTGGCGGTTACATAAAACAAATGGAAGTAGAAGTTAATTTAAAAAGTTGTTATT
Organism: Maratus michaelseni; assembly: GCA_963931845.1. NCBI lineage: Eukaryota > Metazoa > Arthropoda > Arachnida > Araneae > Salticidae > Maratus > Maratus michaelseni. The sequence goes on from OZ007591.1 coordinate 310,236,599, forward strand.
TGCACAATAGAATTTCATATTATTGAAATATTTACTTTTATTATAATTTTTAATGGATTCATCTATTATTTTTATATTAGTATGCGTTTTTTACATTTATAATTTTCTTGCTTAACGGCTACATTAGCCGGTTTCCCAATCAGATGCAAAGTTTTAATTTGAATACGAGTTGCATCAATAAAAAGGATTGCCGATCCAATCCTTATCGTCGATCTTATCCGTATTTGGTGATATCTTGTTATCCGAATCTATGCGAAATCATTTATCAGGTTCGGTCGGGTTGTGGGCCTACAGATTTTTTGTTGTTGTTGTTGTTGGGTTAGGGTAAGAATACGGGTTGAATCGAAATATAGTTTTCAGTCAACCATCATTCATGTTCAAGTAGACATTCAATCATGTTCAAGAAGTATATAACCGGATTTGTGCATGACTCTAGATCCGAGCCGACATCAGAAATTGTATCGTAACACATTTTCCGATGAAATCTGGTTACTCGGTCGCATGCAACATTCTATTCCGAACAAGACTTACAGTAAAAACATTAAACCCGACTCGGGTCGGATCGGGTTCACGAAAATCAGGTCACACGACAATTAATCCAAATCTATTCTGTAGCCAAACAAATCCAAAAAGATCGATCCGAAGTTTCTGGATTGGATTCGGGTAAAATCTGGTCACCCGACCCGGTGCAGTGTCGTCACAAACGTCACAAACTTGAACCATAAAAAAATTTTGATCCGAACAATCCATATAGGATTCGGGTAAAATCTGGTCACACTATCCGATGCAGATTCGTCGCATTTTTTACATTGAAGTCGCACGGTGACTTCACAAAGTAGTCACATTGTGAGGTCACAGAAAGCCTTGAAAACGGCCATAACGACCTCGCATTTAGGTCGCAGTGACTTCATATCAACGTCACCATGCCTTACGGGGCGTTTTCTGATAGAAAATGTATTCAGTTTGAATGTAATTACAGAGAATTAATTCGATTTCCTCCAACATCGGAATAATTTTGGAGTACATATTATATATAGAAACTCAATTAATTTATATTTTTAATTTAATATTTAACACCAGTATTTTTTTAATGTACATAGTAATTTGTAATTTTATTGTCATGATTGAGTAAAATAGGAAAAAAATTTGGAAAATAAACATATCAAGAAACAGCTGCTTTTCTAAAGGTTGAAATCAGCAAAACAACTATCCATTCCCTTTACCATGTAACTCACGCAACATTTTAAAGTTGGTTGCAACAGATATAGGAACACTTGCTTGTAGCAAGAAGGGAATTGAGGACTATCCGTGACTTGAAAAAGAATGGAGTTATAGGTTTTGTTTACGTTTGTGTTTTGGCGCAGTTAAATAGTTATAACAATTAAGAAATTGCAATTAAGAGAGGAATTTACCTACAAATTATAATATGCATATTTAGAGAGATATGTAAAACATTTTATCTTTTGTTATCATCAATCTTAATTTTCATTTATTTTTACATCTTTTATTCGGATATATAGCGCTTTTTGATATCTACTGGTATGCACGAGAGAAGGGGCCACTATAATAACATTTATATAAACTACTGTAATTGCGTGTATATAAGAATTTCTTTAAAAGTAAGAGCTATATTTATAAAAATTATTACCGACACATGTGACAGAATTTTAAAAAGTTTTCCGTTTGCATCTATGTATGAGTTGACATTGAATAATATCAAGAAATATTGGTTCAATATACACCATTAATTTATTTTTATCATAATTATTTCCAGTGTATTTATTAGACAGTGCATTTGAGCACTGCTTGATTAGTGAAATAATAGTAGTATTTTAATAATATGTATAATAAAAAAAAATCCCTGACGGCTCGGCCTACAGGCACAGGTAGATTTCGAAGACACAGAACGTGGGGTGCCTGTTTGTCGGGAATTGCGGAAGAAATGACCTTTTTGCGATGATGCTGCAGTTGGAACCGCCTACTTCAAAACGAAACTTGTTTGCAGGCGGAGCCAGCAAGGATTTTTTTTTTTTTTTTGCTATAAGAGTTGGTCCTGTAAAAAACATGTCAATATAAAAGTTTTAGATAATATTAAGAGGATTTATAATATATTTAAGCGGATTTGAAATATTGGGAATTGACGAAGTTATGAATTTTTTTCTTCTAAAACCCCCCTTCCCTCCCCCCCTTAAGGCAATTTTTAATTATATCAAAAATCTGTCATACATACATTTGCATACATACATACACCCTTGGTTTGATTTTGCCCATTAACGAACTTGACCGAGATTGTATGTCCCTTGATTTTATGTATCAGTTTCGAAAAGATGCGGGAGTTGGAACCGCCTACTTCGAAAAATAACTTGTTTGCAGGCGGAGCCGGCAGGGATTTTTTTTGTTTTTAATTTTTTTTGCTATAACGGTTGGTCCTATAAAAAACTTGTCAATATAAAAGTTTTAGATAATACTAAGAGGATTAATAATAAATTTACGCGGATGTGATATCTTGTGAATTGACGAAGCTATGATTTTTTTTCTCCTAAAACCCCCTTTTTCCCCCCCTTGGGGCCATTTTTAATTATATCAAAAATCTGTCATACATACATTTTCGGCCCTTTTCCTAGAAGTAATAATAACTTCAAACGGATTCGATACGTATAATAATAAAGAAATTATGAGGATTTTTCTGTTTTCACAAAAAGCCCCCCCATTTCCCCCCCCCCCCTTGGTTCGATTTTGCCCATTAACGAACTTGACCGAGATTTTATGACCCTTGATTTTATGTATCAGATTGGAAGAGATTTATGCAGAATTTTTCCAGTTATCGTGGTCAGAAAAAAGTGACATAGATAGATAGATAGATAGATAGATAGATAGATAGATAGATAGATAGATAAACTTTTGAACTGGGGGTGGTTTTGGGTTCTGGGAGTCATGATCGGCGTAGATCTGCAAAAATTTTTCAAAATTTCCAACTTAGGTGAGAATGTAATAGGTAGTATTTCTTACGAAATCTACCTAAAAAAGTTATATTGAAGAAATATAGATTTTACGTTAGCAATATTTCCAAATATATACGAATACTGCTGAGATAATGACTTTACTTTAGAAATACTTTAAATGAAATGTAATATTGCAAACATTTTGCATATATTGGACATATGGGAATGCAGTGTTTGACATTTGAAGGAATGTTGCTTTGAGACCTATAGCTACACAGGCTGTTGCCTCGAATGATCCATATATTTTTATTCACAGAAACACACACATGACTTCGACAATTACATAAATCTTCTTGATGAGGACGGGATAGACACAAGGAAATTAGATCATAAAAAAATAATGCATTGTTTCTCTCAGAAATTTTGAAAACCGTAAATAACCCAATGTTGAGACAATATTTCATGACACGATTTTGCTCAATAATTCACCCATAATTTGTCTAAGATGCAGCTATTAATGACAAAATATTATTTTCCTATTTTGTTAGAGGGTGCCAGGTTGGCCTTTTTTTAATTCAAAATTTTCGAAATCTTGCAGGAAATTCGGAAGAATTTTTACTTTTAGTAATCACGAAATGTCTGTCATTAAATAAAGAAGAGATTATTGTAGGGAATTTCTGGTATGAATGCGAAATTTCGAAATTAAAAAAAAAGGCTAAACTGGTGACCCTGCCTTGTTAGGCTTTTTATTTAATTCATAAATTGTAAAAACAGCAATTTTTTAATGTAAAATATTTTGTTATCGTGTTATTATTACATACAACTTACGACATCAAGATTGCAAAGTAGAAAGTTGTTTACTTTACTATACTGAACCAAGTTTAATAAAAGATTTTGTACTGATTTATTTAAAATCACACTTCACCGGATATTGCGAATCTAGTTTTTGAATCTATATTTTAATTTACACTATTTTTAAAACAGTTTACCTTTTAGATTTCGTATTTCTGTATCTTGTTTGTATCGCCGAATTAAAGGAATGGAAAGTGCTATTTATCATAAATTTTGCACATTTTTGAAGAAATAACCTTTGAAGGTGGGTTCGTAATTATATAAATACGTAACACCTATCGTCGGCGTCTGGTACGTCCGTCCGCATATGACAGCGCAGAAACTACCCAACCGAATAGTTTGAAATTTAATATATATAACCGAAGCAGAATTGTGTCATTTCAAATTTTATGAAAATTTAACAAAACATAAAAATATATTAATAAAAGTTTTCTTTGTTATACTCAATCATATCATACGTAAGCTATATAATAAAAGTGCAAGTCATGTGACTGAGGAAAACAAATACGCAAAAACCTCTTTTTTTCATTTGCAAAGCGTCCAGTGTTATTCAAAATTAATTTTTTGAATAAAATTGCATAAAAGTTACATTTTTAGAAAAATCGTTCAAAAAAATTGTTTGTTTGAGAAATGGGTTACATTAAAAAATATATAGATTCTGAGATCCCGTCAGTGGAAATTAGGTTAACAGCCGAATATCTCAATGCATTAAAGTAAATAAACACAAGATATTCGTTCATCGTGAATGATTTTGCAGTGCTATCTGGTGTCGAAAAAACTTCGCATCTGTCAACGTGGCATACGTAATAAGAGAAAAGAAAAGCATGGTCATTTCGCTCATAACAGACGATATAATACATTTCACTGAAATAATAGCAAAGAATTTTTCTACATAGTAAAACTAGTTATAGTAAGAACTAATCACGTTTAACGTAGAATTTCTAATTTATAAATCTTAAATTTAACGCTATCTATTTTAACATAAATGACATTTTTTTGTTCTTTTTAGTTTCGTTTAGTAGAGTTATCTAAAAATATATACTTTACATATGATATTGACTTCACGCAGTTATGATTGCAAAACAAATAAGAAAAAAAGTATGTATAAAAATAAAAACTGAATATTTTATTCCATTTTTGTTTAATCCACACAGAAGCTAATCACTATTTTCATTTGCCATTTTCGTGTTATTGTTTAAATTAAACATCTACACATCAGAATTCCTTACGTTAGAGTATTGTATTCCCATTCATCTTCGATATTATAACCATCTTATAGCCTTACATCATATGTTTGAATATAGAAATCTTCCAACTTTTTCATAAAAATATTTTGTCATCACATTTGGTATATCGTAATCGTCGTTTAATTAAATCGCAACGTTTCTGTAATTAAAGAAGTCAAATTATTCTACTCTAAAATAATGGTACCTTTGTAGCCCTTGGGCTACAGATTAAAAATCCTGAATTAATCTATATTTATTTATTTTAAATGTGTGTTAAAGTTTAACCACAATTTCTTCTTTTAACTTATAGATTGCTTTTTTTATTTCTATTTATTTAAATGAAAAATCTCATTTTAGGATGAATTGTAAAAACGTACTGTTTTTTTGAAGAACTGTTTCAATGTGTTTCGTACAAAATATCTTTTTTAACTTGAGAGATAGAGTAATAAAAATATTTATTTTTTACTATTTACTATAAAACCGACATAAAATGAAAAAAAAAAGTGTTACATGGAATTACTTTTATTTTAAATTATAATAGTTATAACATATGCTGGGTTAGGTGCAAGAGATGGGCAAATTTACCTTTTAGGGAAGGGGGGGGGTGAGAGAATTCCAAATTTGTTATTCACCCATTCGCTGTCTGCCTTTATTTATTTTTCGAAAAGTACTGTTTTAGACTGAAAATAAAATTAATAGATGCAAAAATAAAATAAAATATAATAAAATAAAAACAATAAAAACCAATTTTTTTTTGTTGTTGCATAAAGAAAGTAAGGTTCCTAATTAAAAGTTTAGAATAGAAATAAAAGCTAGAGTATTTAAATAAACAAACTTAAAAAATAAAATTGCATTCCTTTTTTATAATTAAAAATTTTTAAAGAATTTCCTGGCTGTTGATGTATTTTATAATTTTTGCAACACTTTTATATATTTATTGAATGAAAATTATATTTCTATTCGCTGTGCCGTATGTTGCATGAAGAACCTTTTACACGTGAAACTACCTACTTGATAGTATATCTAAATCTGACTTTCTTGACCATATTTAACCTAAAAAATATTTTTAATATTTAAACGAGATACTTCCAGATTTGTAAAATTTGTAAATCTTAAACAGTATTGGAACAAAAAATGGGTATATAGTAAATATCTATGGTACCAATTCAGGTCTCCTACATAGTAACTAAATATACATTATGACATATACATTTTAAATTCTGAAATCAAATAATACATGGCAGTCAATTAACGATAATGCGAAAGGTGAAGAAAGAAATGTGTTTTGATACGGAATATTGGCAAATTAAAATTATAAATATGATAAAGATGAGATCTTGAAATAACTCTTGTGCGTTGTGGCTACCCAAAAAGGAAAATTAGTGTCCAAAAGCTTTTGCCCCAACTCTTATGAAGTTAATAAAATTAATTATAAAATGTATCAATTATATTACTTTTAATGGTAAATGTGAGAGTCACTTTAAGACTTTTTGTTAAGATAACAATGCAGATTATATTACAGTTCTTTAACACTGCACAGGGTCATCGAAAAAGATTGAACACATTTCAAAAAATTATAACTCCAAATATAATTGAGGAAACAGTAATATTCTTTGAACTCGGCAATTATCCAAGATTTTTTAGGTATGACTGCTTCGCAGCCTTGTTCTACAAGCGAAACGAAGAAGCTATTGCAGATTGAACGAGGCCTACATGCTGCCCAATCTTTTTCCATGATTCCGGAGTGGAAAATAATCCTATATCTAAAACTATTGGAGGTATCGAAAAAATGTCAATTAGAAAGTTATTCAGCATCTTCGATTTATTAGGAAAGGGTCTACTATGTACACGAATAACCTAAGCCAAAAGTGTAAATTGCAAATGTGTGGTTTTCAGGTCATCGATTTTGCGTATCGTCTAAATGTCACGGATTTAAAACAGTTACATCTAACAAATCTTGGATGATTGGTGAGTGTCTTGGAAATAAAATTATTGCGTTTATTCAATTACTGTTAGAGTTATGATTTTTTTCAAATCTGTCTAACCTTTTTCCATGACACTGTATTAAATTAGAAAGTACAACAAAACTCTTTTTTGAATAAAGGCGGGGATCTATAGCCTCATTGCATTTATAAATTATGTTAATAACACATTTGTCATAGAAAATTCAATTCTTTGATAAATTAAAATTTATTGTTAAGGCTTTGTAAGACTTTCTCCATGTGAATAGAGTTAACTTTTTAAATAATTATATACATATGTTACAGAGTAGTGAGGGGATCGTGATTTTGCAGATGCTTTTGTGAGGGCAATGCCTAGTAAATGTTTGGGGACCACTTCTTTAGGGTGTTCCTGTAAACGAACTGCTAAATAATTTCATAGTAAACCCTAACAACATATTTCAATTAGATGGCAATCCGGATATTTTTACACGTGTTAGAACACGACCAGACATACAGACAGCCAGACAAACGGAAATCATAAACATTATGTTTGAAAGTTTTAAACTAGATATGTTTGTAAGTTTTAATGCATTGAAATGCACATTCAATAATGCATAATATCGCAGTATTTCACTTTCACAGTATTGATGTATTGATAAATTATCGTTAGATATGACGTGTATCCCGTTTCACTTATCAAATGATAATAATTCAGATGCATTTTATAAATCAGTATGGAATATTTTTATATCGGCATAGTATATTCTTATATCAGTGTCCTTGAATAAATTAAAATATTATTTTAAGCTCAAAATTTTGTTATATCGATTTTGTTTAACGGAATATATTGAATGAGTAACAATTGTACCCACGTATGATATGATGTTAATCAATAAGCAAAACGGTCATATTTATGCTTTATTAAAAATAACAAAATTTTTAATTTATTTTTTTTAAAGTTTTCATATTTGTAAAGTTTAATGACAATTCGAAACCACCAGATGTTATACAAAAGATATTGTAAATAATTCACAAATATGAAATATATATTTATAAGAATATTAATAAAATTAAAGACTTTTTCCAGAAAAGAAAGTACAATTTCCTCATTTTGATAAAATGTAAGCCATTACAAATTTTGTCTCGAAAAAAATTGTATGGCGGAATCGGTTGAAATATGAAATACAGCAAAGTTTTACATCTGGGAGTACAAAGTGTCTATCGACAGTGCCACTAATTCGCAAAAGATAAGTTTTTGATCTTTTAAAAGCATTTTTGAGAAAACATTTGCGAGAATTGAAAAAGGGATTTAGGTTTCAGATAAACTAAACAACTTTTCTTATCATGTGACATATGATTTATAACCATTGATATGTTTTGAAACTTTTATAACATTTTATGTTCTAACAAAATGTTGTACTCTGTTAAACATTTGCAGCAAACTGTCCAGTCATTTGACGGTTTTTATAGAAATTTGTTACATAATCGTAATATAACTCTATATTGACGATAATATGTGTAATAATATGGTCAGAATAGAGTTAAATTACGTTTATGTAACCATTTTCTCTAAAAACGGTCAAATGACTGGACAGTTTGCTGCAAACTTTTAACATTGATCTTATACAAAATACATACTGATACACACATTATTTATGTATCTTATCGCAGTATCGCTCTTTCATAGTAATTCTTCGTCAGTAATTTATAAGTTAATTTATGAGAAATTACATTCATCAAATTTTATATACAGAATTGTAATAATGCATTTATATTATATAGCCATTTGTATAATTTTGTATAAAAAGTTTATGAACAAATATTTCTGCTTGTGCTCGAAAGTCTTTTATATGTAATGTTTAAAAGCGTACACTGAATTAATTAATAAGTGCATTTAATAACATAAATAATACAATCATTAACTAAATTAATAAAATTTTTATTTCATTAATAAAAAATAAAAAATAAAGTAATTCTCTTAATGAATGGTGTAAATTTATAAAATTTAAGGATATACACGAGTGCTCTAAACAATCAAAAAATGTGAAACATAATGATTAGCTTTTCAATAAAATTAATAATTGTTTCAATGAAAAAAAAAGTGCAATTTAGTAGTGGATTAGTTTGAAATATAAAATACAGCATAGTTTCACCTGTGGTAGAACAATAAACTGTACACTGTTACAAATTTGCAGCAAACATACCATTCGTTAGACCGTTTTTTGAAAAAATGGTTAAATAACTGTAATTTAACTGTATACTGACCATGTTGTGGGCAAAAAATATTGTCAGAATCTATATATATATTTGTCTTACGTGACTCGGAAATAGGGCTGAATTTCTACCTTATGGTTGGCAACAATCGTAGTTTCCAGAGCTCAGACCAATGAACAGACAAGTTTGTGTTAGCTCCACCTCCAATATGGCGTCAGTGTCAGAGCACTGAAACTCAAGTTGGCAATTATTAAAAATAAAATAATATGAACGTAATCCAAAGCGTCTGAGATGACTCCTCATTTTAATTATGAGTAATATTTATGAGTAATATTGAATTCTCAACTCTTATTTAGAATTTATTTACGAATTTCACTCACACAAAAAAACGCAGATAATAAAATATAAACATTCTAGAATCCCCTGCTGCCATCTGTTGATGTTTTATTGAAGTAAAAATTATTTGCTTCATTTTCAATGAAGTGAAAATTTCCTTTGCAGAAATCTATAATCAATTAGAATAGTAAAATGTTGAACGAAATTTAAACAATCATTGATGGTAAACCATCTTCCTACCACGTAGTTTTTTTTTTTTTTTTTTTTTTAAGTAAATTTAAGACGTGTTGTACAATATTATAGGTGCAATAAGTTTTAAACTATATGTTTCCAAGATCCTTTTTTCATAGTATTTAAATGATTTATATGTCCATTAGTAGCATCAACTAAATGCATTTTTAGTTGTGTTTTCAACGGATTTTTCGATTACTTTTTTACATTAACAAAATTGTCAATTTCATATGTTCAAATGATTTATTGTAGTACTTGTAGTACTTGTATTTATTGTAGTCCGACTAGAATTATTAGAAAAATAAAAAGGGACGAGCGAGCGCGTAGCGGTCTCAATGTGAATTGCTTTGCAATTCACGGGGGGTTGGCGAGCGTTAGCTGAGCCCCCTAGTAGAGTTATATTACGGTTATGTGAACGTTTTTTATAAAAACTTTTGAATGGCTGAACAGTTTGATTAAAATTTTTAACAGTGTATCGACTATACTACCAATTCCAAAAAGATAAAAATTTGATCTTTTAAAAGCATTTCTGAGAATATGTCTGCGGGAAATGAGAAACGGATTTAGGTTTAAGTGAAATTTATCCTGTATTAATTTTCTTTGCTTCTTATGTGACTTTTGATTTATAATCGTCTGTAAAATTTCAGAGGTTAGGGAATTTCTACTATTGTTGCCCAGAAATTTTATGTTTGGTTAAACTTTTAGAAATCGCGAGAGTATTACGTTAAATATATTGCCTAAGTTGAATATAATGCCATGAGGTTAAAAGATCGTATTTTTTATATTAATAATACTGTAAAATCTCATAAATTATACTAAAATTTCTTGTACTTATTTTACGGAATTACAGTGCACAAAGTTTAATAACACATTCTCCTCGTATGTTTGGCAATTTGTGTTTTTTTTTTTTCATTTGCAATACTTAATTACTTTTTCTTCCGTTAATACTTACAGAAAACACAATCTTTGTAAGTTGTATTCAAACGTTTTGAAATAAATACTTAAACACAAATTCAGATATACATCTTATCACAGTATATCTCTTTCACAGTACGTATTTATTATAAATTTATCATTGAAATTAAATTTAGCCCATCTTATATATTGAATCACAATAATGCATCGACATTTTTTATATGAGTATACAAATGTTTATGAATAAAGTATATTTTATAAAGCACAATGTAAACACATTGATAAGTTACGTTACTATCGAGGTGCAATAAATAAAAACACAGTTTTAAAACAATAAAACTATAAGATGTCAAAATCCATGAGCTTTCGGCTAAACATTAGCCTTCCTCAGATGAACAACAAGCAGTTGAGAAGACGCAGGTCCGAAATGGCGCACTTTGGACAGGCTGGGAATGGGCGAAACCAAACAGCTATAAAATGAAGGGAGTGACGGAAGTCCTGATGATACCATTACAAGCTGGGGAGGGGGAGGTCAGGAGAAACCGAAAACCCCAGCGATACCCAGTACATTGTACCATAAACGAAGGATCTGATAAGATAATACATCATTACATGTATTATCACCTATTTTCACTATCTCTAGGGACTCTCTGATTATGCAACTATTATACTGTGAACCTCGTGAAATTATTTTAGCTTTACTGAAAAATACATCAATATCTTTGGCCTGATTTAATCTGGATAAAGCAGTGGATAATTTACCTTTTTTCATGTCAGCTGTATGTTTCTTAATCCTTTCCTTTAATTCGCGAGTTGTCATGCCTATATATGAATATATTTTAGACCTGCCATTAACTTTAAAAGGAATAATATAAATGCCAGATATATCTCGGTTATCAATAGGATCAATCATTCTATGTACCAAATATTTAAGCTTGGTTGGGGGTTTAGCGATAAGAGTTACATTATATTTCTTTAATGCGTATTTAATCCGCTCAAAAAGATGGGGGATATAATCAATACTGTAGAATTTTGAAGATTGCATATCTTTTTTAACTATTGTAGCTTGTTTATTTTTGTACTCATAAATTAACTTATTAATAAATTTGTTTGAAAAACCATTTTCATATGCAATTCCTTTAATTTTGTTCAACTCTTCATTTAAATAACATTCTGAACTAACCTCAAACGCCCTTTTGATATAAAACCGATATTCTGCTGCTTTGCCATTAAACGGAACATTACTATTGTATGATATTGTGTTATTGGATCTGCAAGGTTTTCTATAAACTTTCCTATCAATGCTACGTAGCATTTGACAACATTGTAAATTTGAAAGCATTTTCTGAAAGATATTCAGCTTTTATCAAAAAATACAGAAAAACATTCCATTACAGAGTTTCTCAATAAGAAAACCTATCAATTACATGCGTTTCCGAACAGAAATGAATTCAGAAATGTGTCAGAATGTAGCTCCTTTCGATTTGAAAACAGCCTTAATTAAATAGATCATATTTATATAACATATATAAGTATTAGCATATATACATATGAAGAAACTTTATAATTAAAAATTCTTTGCAGATTTTATGGTTTTTATTTAACACCATTTTAGATATTAATGAAGTATATACTTATAATAATAAAGAGAGAAATTTATCTGTGCGTGTTTCTGCAGTGTTCTGAAGAGACCTCTTACAAGTTTTGGCAGAAAGACTGTGTCTGAAGTTATGCACCTCGAAGTCTGTTTTTTAATTTTTTGATGAGATATTTTTAATTTAATGTTTTATGCGATTTTTTAGTTATTACCAAAGATATAACATTGCGATTCTTTACTTTTAATTGAGAAAATAACCCCATTGTTTAATTCATACATTATAATCACATTGTTATCCGCATCGTACCTGACGCATACATTTGTGTTTTATGATATACGTAGATTGAGTTTTAAGAGTTTTACTTCCGATGTACGTGGCGACCACGAGTTTCTTTCTTTCCTTTTCTTTAATTTTTGTTTATAAGCGCAAACTCATAGGTAGCGAATTTAGACGTTACATTGTTTGTATAACTTCCAGTTAGGTTTTTTAAGAACAGATTTATGGGGACACACTAACTATATATTCGAATACGCGATAAAACAAAGAACTCTCCTGTAAATTTTGTTACTGCCATGATTATAACCAAGTTGAAAGGATACTAAATGCGCACAAAATAAACAACGATGCTGAAAATTTTCCTGTGGCCAAAAAAGAAGGAAAACAGAAACAATAATTCAATGTTTGGTTGATTTGAGACAAGAGCTGAGGTAGAGTGAGCAGAAAGCATTCGAACATCAGCCACAGGTTCTTTTCTTTCCAAGTTCATTCTAAAACCAATCAGGAAAACGGGCAAAGATCCTCTAGCTAGGTCATATTTATGTTTTAAATGAAACTAACGCAACCGGTAGTGTCTGGTCCCATAGTAAAATAGCACAAAATGAGAAAAAATTCTGAAAGTCACGATAAAAAATCCCGAAAAAATATAAAAATCACTGAACGAATTACGAATAAATTATGTTGAAAAGAGAACAAAATTTGCTCTATTTGGGCTAGAAGAATAAAACCGGATTAATTTTTCTAATGTGGAAAAATCACAGCAAATCGCGACAAAACGCTAAAATATCAAAAATCCCCGAGAACAAAATTTAATGTATTGGGCTAAAAGATTAAAACGATTTTTATACGAGAGTATCGAAAAATCGCTGCGAAACGCGAAAAAATTCTGTAAATTCAATAAAAAATTCTGTACGAATTCCGAATACACTTTATTCAAAAGAGGACAGAATATACTATAATGGACTAAAACATTAAAACCGGATCCATTTTACTAATGTGGAAAATTCGCCTTGAATTACACCCTCCTCCTCAAAAAAATCGTATAACAAATCGCTAAAAATTCAAAAATCACAAAGTGTACTGCAGTGTACTTAAACATTGTAACCAGAAATCGTTCACAAATCTGAAAAAAAAATGGCGCATTGAAACTCGCGGATGACAAAATGAACTAAATTAGGCAAAATATTGGAAACAAATTCCTTTTATGAAAGTTAAAAAATCGCCGCGGAACGCCAACAAATGCTATAAAGCTCATTGGAAATCGCAAAAACGTCAGAAAACGCGGAGGGCAAAATGAACTATATTAGGTTGAAAATTTGAAACCTTATTTTTTTTTATCAAAAAAAAATACAGCGGATTTCAAAAAATAACGCTAAAAATTGCATTAAAAATCACAAAAAAGTCACGGAGAGCAAAATTTTCTTTATTTGGCTAAATCTTTGAAACTTAATTCCTTATACGAACCTCAAAAAATAGTCGCGGATCGCAAAAAAATGCTAAACATTGCATTAAAAATTACTAAAATTAAAAAATCGTTTACGACCAAATTTATTATATTAAGTTGAAAGTTTAAAGTACAATTCTTTTTGAAAAAGTAAAAAAAAAAAAAAAAAAAAAAAAAAAAATTGCCCAACGAATCGCATTATAAATCGCAAAAAAAAAAAAAAATGTGGACGTTAAAATGCATATTAGGCTAAAAGTTTGAAACCAAATTTTAGGTTGGCTAAAATTGTCGCTGTATTCGAAAAAACGCTAAAATCTCACTGAAAATTACATTAAAAATTGATAAAATTCAAAAATTGTGGGAGACAATATTTACTATATTAGGGTAAAAGTTGGAAACAAAATTTTCCGAATATCTAAAAATCGCTTCAAAACTCGAAAAAAACTCTAAAAAACTCTAAAATGTACTTCGAAATTCACATTTAAAATCGTGGAAGACAAAATGCACTATGTTAGGCTAAAAGTTTTAAACCAAATTTATTTTTCGAATGTAAAAATATGGATGCATAACCCTTAGAAAATGGTCAAAATCGTTAAAAATTAGCTTTGAAAATCACACTGAAAATTGCTAAAAACCAAAAATCGTGGACGACAAAATTTAATATATCTTTTTACTAATTACAAAACATTGCAACGAAATGAGAAAAAAAAATCTAAAAATCGCATAAAAAATACGCTAAAAATTTAAAAATTGCTGTACGAATTCCGAATAAACTTTATTGAAAAGAGGACACAATTTACACATTGGGTTAAAAGATTGGAACCGGATTATCCTTATCAATGTAGAAACACCGCCTCAAAAGATGAAAAAACACTAAAAATTGCATAAAACTTAAATTAAAAAAAATCTAATAAAAAAATACAAAATCGGGCATCAAGATGCAAAACTACATACTTCCAAATTTTGCATCTCTGTGTGCAACGGTCGCTTCAGAAAGCAGTCGACAGACACACAGACAAACTTCTATCTTTATTATATTTATATATAACAAATAACCTAATATTTTAAACTTATATAAAATTAATAATTTAAAAAAATTCTAAACTTAATTTATCATACACCATAGTGTTATAAATAGTGTGCAAATATGAAACATATATATGTGGAAAATCAATATAATTAAGGACTTTTTCAACAAAAGCAAATGTAATTTTTTTTCTTTTTTTTTTGATAAATTTCAGATCATTGAAAAATTTTTCACGAAAGAATAATGTACTGTGTATTAGTTTGAAATATGAAATACAACGTTGTTTCACCTCTGGGAAAACAAAAGACCGCATCTACTGTGCCACCAATTCGCAAAAGATAAGAATTTGATCTTTTAAAAGCATTTCTTGGAACATATCTGTGAGAAATGAATAATGGATTCGTCTTTCAGTGAAGCTAAGCTTGCATTAACCTTCTGTGCTTGTTATGTGACTTATGATTTATAGTAGGCTATAATTTTTCAAACGATACAAAATTGTTGCTCTTTTTATCCAGATATACATTCTTTGCTTAGACTTTGGAAATAGCAATAATATTTATTTTTGCGCTTTTTGACATACTTGATTTAATTTTCCATTTATTAAATTGCTGTGTTGAATTTTCACTTATATTCATAGTTCCGATCATGGGAAACACCCCATAAAATCGCAACGACTATAATTAAAGAGAATGCGTCTTAACCCTCTTACATCCATAAGTAAATTTATAACTTTTTTTTTTTCAAATTCGTATGTATATTGTATTGTTTTAACTGTAAAATGTAATGAAAAACAAATTTGATTAAAAAGTGTACATATCAAGTAAGTAATACACAAATTCAAGATCGAATCACAAAAACAAATATTAATCAAAAATTCGAAATCCTACAAATATTAATTCAACATTTAGTTTGCTTTAATATCAGACAAAACGAAATATGAGACTTACTGCTTTTTTGACATCTTTATACAAAAAAACAAGTAATATAAAACATTTTTTTTAAAAGTCAATTCCTACTTTTTAATCATAAATATATAAAATAAACCCGTGCAGGTATAATGTCCCTCGTTATTTTTATTGAACTTTTTTTATAATCATCGTTGCGGTATTTTATTTTCGTGGCATCACTAATTTGAGGAAAATCTTTCATTTAATTTATGAAAACAATGGGAGAAATTTTTTTCTCCCATATAAAAATAAAACTAATTAAATAAATTTAATTAATGAATTAATATTTGAAAAAACTGTATTAATATCGAGTGTCATCTACTACAAGTTAAAAAAATACATTTGAACTTGAGTGGATGAATAGGAAATATTTTATTAACGATTGATAATTTGAACAAGATATATAAATATATAGAGAGTGTGAACTAACAGTAGGAATTGAATGAACACCAACTCATGTCTTTGATTGTTTGGATAAGGTACAAAAGTTTGGAGTGTTATATATCAGGAGTATTATATCAGAAAATTCAAGAGATATGGGGCTTTCTAGACACCAATAAAGGCACAACTGTACATATTCACTATGTATTATAATCTAAGCGTATTCAAATCTAAGCTTAGAGAAAATTTTAAGATATTTTACCTGGCGGTGACAATGGGCGTGTAACAATGTCACAAATTAAAAGACTTCTATTATAAAATGAAAAATTTCGCATTAAAAATCTACTGCTATTGGAATTATTTGATATTTTCCTGTATTACTATGTTCTGCACATTTTGTTTGATTATTACGTTTTATCATACACCCTTTATCTTTAATTATATGTTATTTTCTACTTTTTAAAGTTTAATATACTCCATTGCTGCAGTTATATTTTAGCGAGCGTGGTTAGTAAATAATGCACTAAACCATTGTTGTTATAAATCATATAAACTTGTATACATAAAGAAAATTTGGTGTTTTGTCACCTGCGTCCAGATAACGGAAAAATTCTCAAAAAAATTATTAGTGTATAATTAAGTTTTAAAAATGTGAAAAACTTGTATTCTCATCGGGAACATTTTCTATGTACGTAACTTTTTTTAATTCTAGCATATCAAGAAGTGAGTTATAAATCAATTGCAAAATTCCATATTTGCAAATATGAAACAAATTAAGGTAAAAAAAAAGATTGTAAAAATAAACCAATTGTATAATTTCCTTTGTTGGAAATCGATTTAAAAATACACTAGTATTTCTTGAAATTTTCAACCTTTCTTTCTTTTAAGAATTTTTCATTCTACGGCATTTGAAATACTTGAAAAAAATGATAAAAGATAGATTTCTACTGCACATTTGTTTATAATTTTACTGTCCCACGTCGATCACGTTCTTCGAAAAAGAAGAAAAGAGAAGAAACAATACATATTTTGTCGCTGTTTGTTGCCCCACCAGTGCTTTTGTAAATTTTAAATCTAGAAATACAGCAATTTCTATTTATTAAATTAAAGCTACATTTGTTTTAACAACATTGAAGTGTTTTTTTCTTTTTAGATAGTAATTGGGATTTGCATTCCTAATATTAAATGAAAAATAAAGGGTAAAAACATAAAATTATTAAGCAAATGTCATTATTGTATTCATTAAGATATCGTATGACATAAGTATTTCAATGTTCTTCACATACGAGTGCACAATTTGTTTTTAATTATTAATATATCCCTTTGTTGATCGTGCTCAATAATGGAAGACAAATGAAAAATGAGTTATATTTGTTTCAAGAACACTGAATTTTTTTTTTCAGGATAGTAATTGGGATTTTTGTAGCTTACACTGAAAGAAAATTGAATATCAAAAGCACAATCATAAAAAACAAGAATCGTTATTGTTTTCATCATATCTCTCATACTTATTTTAATATATTTACCCGGATACTTATGCATTAATATTTTTAATTCACTAACGGTTAGAGGTCTTATTTTGTTTTACTACATTTAATTTGCATTAATCTTTTACATCTTGTTGATATTTAGTAAGGAAACTAGCATTTATTAATATTTCTAACTTTTCGTAATCAACGAATTTCAGTGTCATTCAGTGACAAATTGACAAAATATCAGATTCTCTTGTGTGACTGAAAAAATTGTTTTTTCCTGCAACCAGTTGAAAAATTTTAACATTTTTCTTCGCAACTGATCAGACTTTTACAGTTTTATTCTACAACAAATTGATGAAATGACCCCGACTCTCCCCCTCTTTGTGAAACTAAAAAAAAAGTCTTTTTCTGCGACTGATGGATAAAATTTAAGATTTTTCTTCACTACTGATCGACAAATTTTGCAATTTCATTCTGTGGAAAAATGACAAAATACCCGATTGCTCTTGTACAACTGAATATATTCATTGTTTTTTTTTTTGCAACAGACTGATTCACTTTGAGATTTTTCTTTGCAAACGATCGACATACTTTGCAGTTTCACCCAGTGGAAATTAATGCAATTCCTGATTTTCCCTCCCCCTTCCCCCACACGACTGAAAAATTTGTTTTGTTTTTTTCTGGTGGCCAACTGATAAATTTTAAGATTTTTTTCCGCAACCAATCAAAAAATTTTGTAATCTTTTTCCTAGTACTGATCAGCAAATTTCATGATTTTTCACTTTCAACTGATTAACATATTTTGCGATGAAAAAAAAATGAGAGGTCGTGTCAAAATGAGCAATAAGAGCCATCAGCAGGGTTGTTATGATTTACCCCAACCCAAAAAACCTGGGTGGGTTTTTTCTGAAGAAACCCAGGAAAAAACCCAACTGGGTTTTTTCAAAATTTCAACTTTAAATTACATAGGTAATATATTTCTTAATGTCAGTACACCAGTCGTAAAGTTTATCACCCCTCACCAAAAGGGAAAAAAGTCTTAATTCTTCCAATGACAATTTTTAAAACAAATAATTGTAACTTAATTTTCTATAAGTTTGTGTAACTGTCACAAACACAAAAACTAATTTTTTTTCCCATTAAAAAAAATACTTTGATATATAATCCTGAAGTTGAAACTCGTAACAAAATACCACATATGCTGAGAATCCTAATTTAATGATGTAGACATGTAGAATTATTTGGTTTATTCTATTAATTAGTTATAATAAAAAATACTTTACAGCAAATATTTTTTTCCAGTTCTGCGAATTTTGTTATATTCAGTTTCAATTGTAAAAAATTTTGCTGAATTAAATATAAACGACCACCCAACTTAATCCAATAACAACATAAACTAAGGCTAAGGGAAAACCGAAATTTCCTATTTACCTCGGGCTGAGGAAATGTTACTTACTGTGCCTAAGAAAGAATATAGCAACACATTTTGAAATGCAAACAACTCAAAAAAAAAAAAAAATCTTGCAATCCATCATTAATCAATATGTTTCAGAATGAAATTTTTCTAGAGAAAATATTTGTTATATATAGGCAATCACTTCAATTAAAATGAATAAAGATACTTTATCCTTAACAAAATATTACAGCATATGATAATTTCATTGTTAAAACTATTACTAATAATCAAATAATAATCTCAAAGCATAATTTTGGTTATTGTCATTGATTTATATATTTTTGTAATCAATTAGTTACTTTAAATTGTATTTAGTAGTGAGTACATTTTTTTTTTCAAACATTCTGAACCACCTGTAACTTAAAAAACCCTGATAAAACCAAGTGGGTTGGGTTTTTTCTGAAAAAACCTGGGCATTTAACAACCCTGGCCATCAGGCACATAAAATATTTTAAAAGGTCTGCCGGGTGCATAAAGTTAAAAAAGGATGTTGGCACTGCACCCTACCCATATGCTAGAGTCCATATTATTCTAGAGAAAGTGATACTTTTTGACTGGCGAGAATGTAAATACAGAAATTGACACGAAAATAAAATTTATGACACAAAACAAAACATATGAATCTGCTTAAAGCGTAGAAGATTCTCACCCATATACAGAGCAATTCTTTTTAACAATTGCTTTGTATACATCAATTACATTTCAAAAAATAAAATAAATTACTTACCGATGAACAGGCGTGCAGAAAATGTTTTTACTCCGAACATTTCCCCCAATCCATATGAAAATTTCCCCAAAATAAATTCTGTATTACGGTAAGTATAGAAAATTTGCAATATACAAGTCACCTCTTTAAAAACCTATAGACTGAACTTGTAATATGTCTAGTTATTGGAAAGGTATGTTAATGCATGTAAGCTTTAATCTAATTCTTATGCCTTTATTAATAAATGTACAATTTTAACCAACAAATACAATGTTTTTGATTACCTTTTCTGATAAATTGTCAATTATTGAGAAACTGCAATCTTACACTGTCTTTGTGGTCACTTTTCATGTTTTGTAGATCTTGAATCCGTCTCTTGGAGAAAATCTAGTGAAATGAGAATTTCCACCATGAAAATGATGTCTGTTTAAGGATGCTTTTAATAATTCTGTAGCTTTATGCACTGGAGGTCCATTCCATGATATAAACACTTCATGAAAGAGATTATCAGATTTTAGGGTTCGGTTATAAATATGATTTCCAATAATGGAGCCAACAGATTCACACATTCACTGCAAATTTTCAAGGAGGTAGAGTATTTCTGGTACATCAGCGTACACATCAGGACTGGTAAAAGCTTCTTTTATAATACCGCTGTCTTGATCCAGAAGTGATGGTTTCTTTTCAGAATTCAGGAATTTTTTTTTTATTAAATTCAACTTTTAGAATGTTTTTTCTTCAAAGTTATCCACTGATTAAGAAGACTTTTCTCATTATTAAATTTAAATTCTTTTATATTTTTGCTCACCCATTCAGTAAAGAGCTTGTAGTGAGCTTTCCACCAATGGTGGTGTGAGATCTTCTTGATTAATTCTCTTTCTAAAGATGGGATAGAGCTCAAAATGAGTTTACTACTGAAGCATTGTCTCATATGTTTTACAATTTTTAGTTCACATATTCTTTGTTTAAGCTGAGTAGAGGTTTTTAATATTTTCCACCAATGGTGGTGGGGAATCTTCTTGATTTGATTCTTTTTCTAAAGATGGGGTATTACTAAAGTATTGTCTCACATGTTTTACAATTTTTGGTTCACATATTCTTTGTTTAAGCTGTTTAAGCTGAGCAGAGGTTTTGAATATTTTTTCTTGGGAGTTTGAAACACTCACTTTTTGTGATGTTTTCTTGTGCAATGTTAAAATTCCTGGTCACCACCGGCCACAGGGTGACTAAATGTAAAAAATTGACGACTTTATGCTATGCATCTGATTGCCAAGGGGACGATGTCTATTTTTCATGTAGCAGTACATCTTTTGGCCACTTTTGGTTCGCGGGCCACAGGTTGTGCATGTATAATGTATATCATGTTGTGGGTTATTATTTATTGTATAAACTAGATGTGCACAACTTTTATGATGGGAGGGCAACTCACAAAAATGACTGGCTTGTCAAGGTCTACAATCCAACTCGTTCAACAAAATTCTCTATTTATACATGCCTTATCGGTTAAATTCGCAATTTTTATACGCCTTATCAGCTAAATTCGCAATTTTTATGTGCCCGATCGGCGAAATTCACAATTTTTGCATGCCGATCGGCGAAATTCACAATTTTTGCATGCCCGATCGGGGAAATTAACGATTTTTGCACGCCTGCTTGACAAAATTCACGATTTTTACACTCCTGATAGGCTAAATTCATGATTTGATTTTTACTCGTTCTATTGGCTAAATTTACAATTTTCACCCGCTGATCGGCTAAATTTACGATTTTTACACGTCTTATCGGTTAAATTCGTGATTTTTATGCGCCTTAACAGCTAAATTCGCGTCTATTATTTTCCGTAATTCGTTAGCTTTGACAATATAATAATTAACACCTTAATTTATTTTTTAAATGTTTATACATAACCAAAAGATGGCTAAAAATATGTACCGACAGATACTTCTTCAAAACTGGACTATCTTTTAAAAATTAAGATAGATTCAACATATTTATAAAAAATACCGAGGCCTTAGTAGAAAAAATATTTCAGAGGATATATGTATTGTCAAAGTTTCGTTCATATTACCTTATTTTAGACTTTTTTTTTTAATACTTTAATAGTGATGAGTTAATTTAAAGTTTGTTATTGTGAATTCAAATAACTCATATTTATTATTTGCATTTTCAATTACTTTTAATCAAAGTTTATAAATAATATACCAGGAAGAAAATAATTTTATAAAAATTATGATTTAAAGTAATACTATTTTAAATATTGTCCACTTGAATGATGGTATGTTACATGAAATGTTATTAAAAGCTTTTTCTTCCTTCAGTAGCACATTATTGGTAAGTAGTGCCCTTTTTTTTTTTTTTCTAGATTGAACACTGGGTCAGATAGGGTGAAATAGGCAGGTTTCAAAACTAAATTTATAAAAAACACAAACTGTAATTATTTGCAAAAAGTGCAAGAAAAAAAAACTGTGGGGTAAAATAGTTAAAAACTTTTCATTGTTTAAAACCTGCATTAATATTTAAAAAGTGACATATATATACATTATATATATACATTTTTTTTAAAATTACACAAAAAGTACTAAATTTAATCAATAAAAAGTTTAAATTGATTCTTCAACCCTTTAACATACATTTGACATAAATAACATTTCATGTAACATACCATCATTCAAGTGAGCAATATTTAAAATAGTATTACTTTAAATCATATTTTTCATAAAATTATTTTTATCTTGGTATATTATTCATAAACTTCGATTAAAAGCAATTGAAAATGAATGTAAAACCTTGAGAAATCATTAATTGGGTTGACAATTAATATTAACACACATGCGAAGTAGAATCAAGATCAACCAAAACGATACTTTAAATTCCATTGTAACGATACAAGGCTCAAATATTAAATTTAATTTTGTAATAAATATGAGTTATATGAATGTATAAAGTTATGTACTTTAAATTAACTCCATCGCTATTAAAGTATAAAAAAAAGTCTAAAATAAGATTGTAGAATATTTAGATTCCAGAATTATTACAGTTGAGATTTAAATCAATAAATAAATAAAAGAATATCTACGTACCTGAATATTTGTCATGCTCAGATTCCATTCCTGAATTTCTTTCTCCCTCCATTGAATAGTATAATCATGAATTAACACATAGGGGGGTGTTGAAGGCTAAATACACGTTGAATTTATTAAGATTCACTTAGATGAAATTCTATGAAATTATATTTCATTGATCGAAACTTAAATTCTAGTTTCTAAGCTCGATTTGAAGACCAGAAGATTTTCCTTAAAAAAGGCCCAGTAGAATTTTCTATGAATAATGCTGTAAATTAAATCGTAATTATTGAAGAATAATTTCACGATAAATTAATACTTGAGAATTTGATTCCTTTTTTCATTTTTAATAAGTAGACTGACCTTGAAATAAGAGTGTAGAATTTTACAACAATCAGAATTCCGAATAATAAAAAACAGCAGCATTTTATGCTTAGAATACGATACACAACAGAATCAGAATCAATCTTTTTACATCACTACCCCGCAGAACAAGAAAACAGGCTCGCATACTTTCACAAAATCTAATAAAAATAAATGAAAGATAATTAATACAAATATAACAGAAAATATGATAGAATTTTTAAAGCACAATAATAATAAGGTTGTGGAAATTTAATAAAGTTTTTAGAATGTTTTTTAGTCATTTTATGATGTAATAATCTCAGTTTGTAAAGTCCTTTTAAATAGCTGCCATTTCATAGTGCTGCCATCTATCGTTAAGAATAGATACTTTAAAATCATACATCCTCCGCCCCCGGCAGGAGAGGGGACACCTTTGATATAGGACGCTTGATGTCACCGTCAACTGTCTTAATCAGGACAACCCGCACAAGATTATCTGTTCCAGGATAAGTCTTTAGAATTCGACCCAATTTCCATTTCATGGGCTGTAAACGTTCGTGAACTATTACCAAATCACCTTCTCGAAGATTTGCACGTGGAGTAGTCCATTTTGGACGTTGTTGAAGATGTTGCAAATATTCGCTGGACCACCTGCCCCAAAATTGATTTTTAGCTTTTTCTAATAAACACCAGCGAGCATTTAACGAAATTTTAGGATGATTCGATGATTCTGGAATGTCAAGAAGAGGTGCTCCAATTAGAAAATGACCCGGCGTTAAAGCACGAGGATCAGAAGGATAGGAAGACATAGGCGTTAATGGTCTGGAATTTATGCAGCTTTCTATCTGGCAAAGTAAAGTAGTGAGCTCTTCAAAATTGAGTACGCTTGATTTACAAGCTCTCACAAGATGAGTTTTAGTTAGTTTCACAGCTGCTTCCCATAGACCACCAAAGTGTGGTGCATATGGAGGTATGAAATTCCAATTAATTTTTTGAGTGGAGAGAAATTCTTGAAAGTCTTTTTCCCTCAAGTATTTAAAAAGCTGTTTTAATTGATTGGACAGACCAATAAAATTTTTTGCATTATCAGAGAATATATCAGAGGGCAAACCTCTGCGTGCAATGAAGCGTTTGAATGCTGCTAGCAAGGCTTGTACAGATAAGTTGGATACCACCTCAAGGTGAACTGCTTTCGTGCACATGCAAACGAAAACTGCGATATAAGATTTTAGTTTTATTTTGGTTCTTGGCATATTTGGTTTGGTCAAAAAAGGACCAGCAAAGTCTAAGCCCACCTTGAGGAATGAACGAATTGGAGTTATTCTTTCAACGGGAAGGTTTCTCATCATTTGTTGGCAGGCTTGTGCCTTAAGGCGTTTACAAAGTACACATTTATGGAGCTCTTGTCGGACTGTTGAACGACCATCTACAAACCAGTAGTTCTGGCGAATTGTAGAAAGCACTAACTGTGTACCTGCATGTAAATTTCTTTCGTGGACATCCTTTATTAACAATTTAGTTATAAGACTGTTTTTAGGAAGAAGAATAGGATACTTTCTGTCAAAATTGAATGTTTCATGTTGCGATAAACGACCACCCACTCTTAATATGTCAGCTGAATCTAAGAAGATATTTAACGATAGCAATTTGCTATTGCTTGGCAAAGATTTGTTTTCTTTTAAGAATTTAATTTCTGCATGAAATTCATAATTTTGAATTAATCTCACTATAGAAATGATAGAACTAGATATTTCTTGTGCACTTAGATTTCCGATCTTTCTTGTAGAATTCTGTCTTGCATTATGAATAAATCGCAAACACCATCCTATTACGCGTACTAATCTATTAAAGCTTGAGAATTTTAGAATAAAGTCTGGTAAAACATTTATTTTTGTTATGTTACTGACAGAGTTAGCTTGTTGATCTAATTCAACGATAGGACTGTATAAGGGGATTGGAATTGGCTCTTTTGACGACAGCCATGGAGGCCCATGCCACCACATCTTATGATTAAACTGAATTTCACAATCCTTTTTATGGTAGGAATTACTGTACCGAGGAATTTCAATAGTTTCTAAATAATGAATTTCTGCCAAAAATTGATTCCAACTCACTAAGATTGAATTTGGAATTTCCTCATCCCATGAGATTTTTTCCTTCCAGAGGTTTTGTAGAATTATTTTTAAACTTATCGTTATGGGGGAGAGAAAACCTAGAGGATCGAATATCGTGGATATTACGGAGAGAAGATCTCTTTTATTTTGCACGGCTTTGAACTCGCTAAACTTTATTTTTAGCGTATCATTAGATGAATCCCAGAATAAGCCCAGAATTTTAACAGCTTCATCTTCTTTGATTACAGTCTGTGAAGAAGCTTTAAGTTCATCTGGTAAATGAGCAAGTACTTCAGGCTCATTTGAAGTTCACTTTCGTAAATTAAAACCTCCGCCTTTCATGACATTAATGAGTTCTGTAATTAACGATTGAGCATTTTCTTTGGAATCTGAACCCGACAACAAATCATCGACGTAGATATTGTCGCGAATAATTTTAGAAGCCTTTTCAAAAGTTTGTTCGTTATCTATTGCTAACTGATTTAAAGTTCTAATTGCCAAAAATGGCGCACAAGCAGTGCCATAGGTTACTATTAACAACCGATAGGTTTGAATGTTTTCTTTAGGATCGAACCGCCATAAAATACGTTGATAATCTACATGTTTTGGATTGATAAGAATTTGCCTGAACATTTTTTCGATGTCCGCACTAAAGCCTATTGGATGCATTCTGAATTTTAATAATAACTGAAAAATATCCGGTTGTAATTTCTGCCCTATCTCCAAATAATCATTTAACGAGCGACCTTCTGAACCAATTGCGGATGCATCGAATACTACCCGAAGTCGAGTTGTACAACTATCCTCTTTTATTACCCCGTGGTGGTGGAGATAAAAATGATCTGGATTTGAAATTTCTGCGGCGGGAACGAGTTCCATGTGTCCCAAATCAATATACTCTTTCATGAATGAAGAATATTGTTCCTTAAGTACGGAATTTCCTTGAAGTTTATTTTCTAAGGAATTGAAACGCTTTAAAGCTTGAGATTTAGAATTTCCGAGAACAGGTTTAGATTTAAATGGAAGATCCACGATATATCTTCCTGATTCCGTTCGTGATACTGTTTTTATATAATTATCTTCTACTAGTGAAACTGGATCATAACTAGGAATTGATTCGAGTTCCCAAAATTTTTGTAATTGAGAATTTATTTGCGTCGTAACATGACAACTAACAGAAGAATTATGATTAGAATGATTCGAATAAATTACTCCAGATAATATCCAACCCAGTTTCGTATTAACAGCACTCGGTGTTCCCTTAGGACCTAGAATGGACTCTCCGATTATTATGTTAGCAAACAAATCTGCACCTATGAGTACATCAATGGAATCGGACACATGGAAATTGGGATCCGCCAGATTTAATACTTCAATATGAGGCCAATACTTATTAGTAATCAGAAAGTTCGGCAAATTTGTTGTAATCTGATTAACAACTAAAGCATCTAACTGAAAAGTTTCGTTATTAAAATGCGGAGAAAATGTTAAAGAAACTTCCTGAAGAGCTGTCTCTGCGACCAAATTGTTTATTCCTGATATTTTATGAATTGTAGATCTCAAGGGAGGGCCTAGCTTTCTACAACACGATTTTAAAATCAAACTCTTTTGAGAAGCGCTGTCAATCATAGCCCTACAAGGAATAAATTTTCCTGTTTTGGATTTTACATGTATAATGGCAGTAGCCAGTAATGTTTGGGAATTTTCAGTCAAAGTTTGACTGCTTAAACAATTGGATTCATCCACTTGTGCATTTGAATTACTTCCGCTATTTCGATTTGTAACCCGCTCTTGCGGTCTAAAAGAATTCTGTGATGCAGAATTAGACTGTTCGTGATGGAGAATTGAATGATGCTTAGCCTTACAATATTTACAAGTAGTGCTAATCAGACAATTAGCAACAAAATGATTAGCTCTTAAACAGTTCGTACATAGTTTTTTTGCTTTTACTAACTGCCATCGTTGATCAACCGTTAAATTTTGAATTTCTGGGCATTTGTAAAGTGCATGCCCTTCATTGCATTTTGGACATAAGGGCTTTAAAGATTTGTCCCCATTGTCCATGACAACTGCATTTGAAAGAGATTTCTTTGGGCCTTGTTGAGATTTAAAATCAAATTTATAATTAGGTTTAGTTTCATACTTAATAAATTCAGCATTACAACCTTGTAAACTGCGTGCATGTCTTTCTAAAAACGTCATTAACATATCATATGTGGGAAAAATATCCTTATTTAATGATAATTCCCATTGTTTTCTTAATGAGTCATCGAATTTAGTTTGAACAATATAAACCAAAATTAAATCAACAAATTCGTTAAATTCAAATTTTAGAGATTTCAAATTTCTAATCACTTCATTGCAATTATCCACTAACTCTAGAATTGTTTTCTGCGTGGGCGATTTTAATGGTTTAGCATTAATAAATTTTGACAATAGCGAATATGCTAAATTTCTACGGTTATCATATCTGTTAACTAGCGTTTCCCATGCTTGTTTATAATTCTCACCTGAAATAGAAAATCCTGAAATTAATTTAGCAGGATAATTTTTGACACTCGCAATTAAATACGAAAATTTTAACTGATCGGAAAGAGCTTCATTTTTATGAATCGAAGTCAAAAATGTCTCTTTAAATGTAATCAAGTGACTCATATCACCATAAAATATGGGCAATTGGAATTTAGGTAATTTTATTGAATTTTCCCTAATAGAACTATTCTCATCTGCATCACATCGGGTTTTTTTACTTTCGTTTTTAGCTGCAATAAACTGATCAATTTTCACTATATCTTCTACAACTAAGTCTTTAGCAGAAGTAAATGAATCGTAAAGAGTTTCAATTGTTTTTTCAGCTATACCAAAATATGATTTTTTTAAATCACTTTCTAAGATACTAAGTTCCGATTTCAATTTCTCCAATAACTGCAAATTATCTTTTTCAATCGCATCTGATACCTGATCTCTATATCTTTTTATTTCTTTTACGGTAAAATTAAATTTGGATTCCGAAGCGATTTCCGCTTTCGTTTTCGACATTATTATAATTTTGAATAAGATTTAATTGAATAATCACCAGCCGAACTCCGAGATCTCGACGGACCAACAAACTTTTATGTAGAATATTTAGATTCCAGAATTATTACAGTTGAGATTTAAATCAATAAATAAATAAAAGAATATCTACGTACCTGAATATTTGTCATGCTCAGATTCCATTCCTGAATTCCTTTCTCCCTCCATTGAATAGTATAATCATGAATTAACACATAGGGGGGTGTTGAAGGCTAAATACACGTTGAATTTATTAAGATTCACTTAGATGAAATTCTATGAAATTATATTTCATTGATCGAAACTTAAATTCTAGTTTCTAAGCTCGATTTGAAGACCAGAAGATTTTCCTTAAAAAAGGCCCAGTAGAATTTTCTGTGAATAATGCTGTAAATTAAATCATAATTATTGAAGAATAATTTCACGATAAATTAATACTTGAGAATTTGATTCCTTTTTTCATTTTTAATAAGTAGACTGACCTTGAAATAAGAGTGTAGAATTTTACAACAATCAGAATTCAGAATAATAAAAAACAGCAGCATTTTATGCTTAGAATACGATACACAACAGAATCAGAATCAATCTTTTTACATCACTACCCCGCAGAACAAGAAAACAGGCTCGCATACTTTCACAAAATCTAATAAAAATAAATGAAAGATAATTAATACAAATATAACAGAAAATATGATAGAATTTTTAAAGCACAATAATAATAAGGTTGTGGAAATTTAATAAAGTTTTTAGAATGTTTTTTAGTCATTTTATGATGTAATAATCTCAGTTTGTAAAGTCCTTTTAAATAGCTGCCATTTCATAGTGCTGCCATCTATCGTTAAGAATAGTTACTTAAAAATCATACAAGATAATATGAACGATACTTTGAACTTACACATCTCCTCCGAAATAATTTTATTTCAGTAAGGCCTCGTGGTATTTTTTTATAAATACGTTGAGTGTATCTAATTTTTTAAAAGAGAGTCTAGTTTTATAGAAGTACCTGTCGGTAGATATTTTTAGCTATCTTATGGCTATGTATAAACATTTAAAAAAATAATTAAGGTGTTAATTATTATATTGACAAAGCTAGCGAATTACAGAAAATAACAGACGAACGTTACCGCTTACCGCTTAAAGCCACGACGTGAGTCAAAATATAAACACGCGACGCGAGTTGAGTTGAGAAGTAGTGTTTCTTCTACCATTGGAAAATCACTGTGGAGTCGGAAATGCCGTGTCAGTTGCGAAAAAAAAAATCAAATGTTCAAAAGGAAAATTTAAATAAATTAATAAGAATAATACATTTTTCATTTGTTTTTTGAAGTAATTTTCATAAAAACTGGAAGTCATGTCTGTGGTTAATAACCCCAAACTTAAAATAAAAGAAGAACTAAGAATTTTTCGTATGGGGGGGGGGGGGTCAATTACTACTTCCTAAATTCGGGAAGGGGGGGACTTTCCCCCTAAATCCCCCATAAAAGTTATTTATTTATTATTTTTTATATTTATGTGTTAAAAATTTATCTCAAAGGGGTGGTTCAAAGCAGTGTTGAATTAGGGTAGGGCTGGCCCGCGGAATTCTAGCCCTCCCCTCGGAGGATTTTGAAATTTAATAAACAAAATTTTCTTTTTCTTTGAAAGACATTTTAAATTTTTTTTGAGTAACTTAAAATAATTAAACACTAAGAGAAAGAAGAACTAAAAATTTTTTGATAAGGGAGGGCTCGACCGCCCCCCCTCCCCGTGTAAATCCCCCGTGGAAGTAAATTTTTAGCTCTATTTTCGTTTATATGTTTGTCTTTAAAAGTTACCTTAACCAGAGGTTCAGGGGAGTGTTGAATTCAGTGCCAGATGGGAAGAGGAGCACAAGCCCCCCCCCCCCAAATTTTAAAATTTAATTAATGTAATTTTCTTTTTCGCTGATTTTGAAAGAGTGAAATTTATTCTTTTCGAGTATGTGTTTAAAAAGTACCTTAAACGGAGACTCAGGGAAGTGATGAAGTCAAAAAGAGCGGGAGCTCCCCCCCCCCACCCCCGCAGATTTTGTAATTTTATTGACATAATTTTCTTTTTCTCCAATTTTTAAAGACAGTAAAATTAGTTTTTCTGAGTAACTTAAAATAAATAATTAAGTATTAGGAGAAAGATAAATTATGAATATTCATTTCGTAGTGTGCGTGGGGGTACTCCCCTTAATCAGTCATATGGCAGTTAATTTGTGTCCTGTTTTTCTTTTTACTTTTATGTGCTAAAAAATTACCTTAAAATTGAGTATTTCAGGGCAGTGTTGATTTCAGCCCCCCCCCCCCCTTCAAATATGAACAATTAATTAAAATTTTAACTAATTTTCTTTTTTAAATTTATTCTTTTCGAATAACATAAAATAATTAAACACTGAAAGAAAGAGGATAGAACCAAAATTTTTTTTTTAATCTTCTGCCCCCCCCCCTCAACCCCTCTATGTGGGCCTGGCCTTTTCCAGTAAAAAGCTATTTGAATATGAGTTAGATACTTAACCATTTAAGCTCTAATAAAACATTTAGAAAAATTTTCTACATGAAAAGCAGTTTTTCTTTTCCTTCAAAATACCTGTAGTGATTTTAGGGCAGATTTTCTAAGTCACTGAAGGTAATTTGTAGGCCATAAGCTTGCTGAAATAAACCTGTATAAAACCTTTAAAAAACCTTCATATTTCCTGCATGAAAAGCTGTTCCCGTTTTTCTTCAAAATACCTGTAATGATTTTAAGAAGATCTGCCAAGTCAGTGAAGGTAATTTGAAGGTTATAAGCGTGCTGAAATAACCCTGAATAAAACCTTTAAAAAACCTGTAATATTTCCTGAAGGAAACCTGCAGTTTTCATTTACCTTCAAAATACCTGTAGAAACCTTCAAAATACCTTCAAAATCATTAAATTTTTAAAGGTTTCATGCTGATTTTTTTACCTGGGAAATATTTCATTACTAGCGGCCCTCCCTCGCTTTGCTTCGGGTTAACCTTGAAAACCTTCATCTCTTTGTGTTTTCTGTAGACCTTTTTAATGTGTACAATAATTAGTACATTATTTTGATAAATCTTGTAGGGTTCAGCCTGCATTTGCAATGTATAAGCGGAAAAAATGAAATTATTTACGACATCACATTAAAAACCTCAAAAATAACAGTATTTCTCCACTATTTAATGGATGATATTATACATATAAACCTTCCTCTTGAATCACTCTATCTATTAAAAAAACCGCATCAAAATCCGTTGCATAGTTTTAAAGATTTAAGCGTACATAGGGATATAGGGACAGAAAAAGCGACTTAAACTTCAAAAATAACAGTATTTCTCCACTATTTAATGGATGTTATTATACATATAAACCTTCCTCTTGAATCACTCTATTAAAAAAACCGCATTAAAATCCGTTGCGTAGTTTTAAAGATTTAAGCGTACATAGGGATATAGGGACAGAAAAAGCGACTTTGTTTTATACTATGTTAAGATAATCGTTATTTTATTAATGACGTTTTGAAACGTTATTACTAAATATTGAACGTTTATTTTATTAATAACATTTTTGTTAATAACGTTTTACAACTTTAAGAATATGTAATTTTGTTTGTGTTATTGTTATTTGTGTTATTGTTATTGTTATTTTTTTTATTGTGTTATTGTTTGTGTTATTGTTATTTTTGAGTTGTTCGTTACGAATAAATAATAATATTTTTCATTGTTTTCTTAAATCGAAAGTTATGCGGTAAAAAACAAAACAAAAAAAACGACAATAATTTATGGACACCCTATATATTAAAACATTTTTAGAAATATTTGAAACTAGTCTTCTTTACAGAAGACACATTCAACTACATGATATTTTATTATTTTATTGCCCCTCATCGATCACGTTCTATAGAAAGGAGAAAAAGGTAAGACATAACACATTTCTCTTCACCGCCTGAAGCCCTTATGGACATTTATACATTTTACACGTTGAAAGTTAGCAATTTCTATTTATTAAATTGACGCTATATTTGTTTCAACAGCACTGAAGTGTTTTATTCTTTTATTGAACTGCAACTGAAATTTTTATGCATATTACTGAAAGGAAATTGGAGTTTTGGCACAGAATTAAGTGGAAACTGATTATTCCATTCATTGTGTATTGAAATATTTAAAAATAAATGTTTAAAGATAGTTTTATTTAGAAAAGACACATTACATTATATAGTATTTTATTATTTTATTATCCTTCGTCGACCATGTTCCTTGCTAAGTAGAAAGGGAAAAGAAATAACACATTTTTCGCCACTGTCTGCTTCTGGTCCCAGTACCACTGCCCAGTACTTCTGGACGTTGGTAAATTTTATATATTATCATAACAAATCATAATCAAACAGGAACTGTACGGCTATTTCTGTTTGATTAACTAAATATTCATTTGTTTCAGCAGCATTGAAGTGTTTCGTTCAGAATAGTAATTGAAACTTTAATTTCTAATACGAAAAGAAAATTAAAGAGAAAGATCACGAAATTAAAAGCAAAAATATTTTTGCAGCCATAACATTTTGAAATATTTTTAAAAATTCTTAAAATAGTCCACGTTACAAGATACACATTCCACTGCAAATATTTTTATTATTTTATTGTCCATCGTTTGTAACATTCCATATAAAGACTAAAAGAGAAAATAATAACACACTCTCCATTACTGTCTGCAGCCCCATTGGGTTTTTGTATATTTTCTGTGTTGAAAATTAACTATTTCTGTTTATAAAATTAAAGCTATGTTTGTTTCAGTAATCCTGAAGAGTATCATTCCTTTCTTGAATAGCAATTGAATTTTTTATGTGTATTACTAAAAGAAAATGAAAGAGCTTTGGTATGAAATTAAAATCCAAATATCATTATTGCATTTGTTATATATTGAAATACTAAAAAAAAAATTTAAAGATAGTTTTATTTAGAAAAGACACATTCCATTGCATAGTACTTTATTATTTTATTGTCTTTCGTCGATCATGTTCCACATAAAGAAGAAAAAGAAAAGAAAGTTTTCGTCATCGCCTGCTGTTCCACTGGGCTTTTTGAAATTTTATATGTTGGAGGTCTGCCATTTCTGTTTGATCAATTAAAGCTACATTTGTTTCAGCAACATTGAAGTATTCCTTTCAGAATAGTAAATGGCATTTTTTATTTCACATACGAAAAGAAAATTAAACAGCAATAGCATGAAATTAAAAGCAAAAATAATTTTTGCAATCATTACATATTGAAATATTTTTAAAAATGTTTAAAATAGGCCACTTTAAAAAAGACGTATTGCACAGTTTTCTTTTATTTTATTGTCCTTTTTCGATCACGTTGCATATGAAGAAAAAATGGAAAGCAATAACACACTTTTCTTTGCTGTCTGCTGCTCATCTGGGTTTTTGTACATTTTATACGTTGATAATTAGCAATTTCTTTTTATTAAATTAAAGATATATTTGTTTCAGCAGCAATGAAATGTTTCATTCTTTTTATTGAGCAGCAATTATAAT
The DNA here is from genome assembly GCA_963931845.1 of Maratus michaelseni. Lineage (NCBI taxonomy): Eukaryota > Metazoa > Arthropoda > Arachnida > Araneae > Salticidae > Maratus > Maratus michaelseni. Next base: position 310,270,673 of record OZ007591.1, read on the forward strand.
TTTTGTGGCTCTTACTAAATAAAATTAAAGAGTAAGGGCACAAAATTAATAATCAAAAATCGTTGTCGATATATATTTTTTTAATGTTAAGAGAAAATTTTCTTTCCAAAAGACACATTCAATTGAACATTTGTTTATTATTTCATTGCCCTTTGTCGATCACGTTTATTGTCAGGGGGGAGGAGAAGAAATGCATTTTTCTTCCCTATAAGTTGCCCCTCCGGGGATTTAGAAATTGTATATGTTGAAAGTCACCAATTTCGATTTATTAAATTACAGCTACATTTGTTTCGGAAACATTGATGTGTTTATTTTCTTTTTGTCTACCATTTCGATTTTTTATTTCTACAGAGTTATGAAAAATCTTTTGTTCATCAAAATATATTTGTTTCTATTTAGATATTTATATATTTAAATATTGAGACGATATTTATGTTTTACGATGATATAGGTCTTTAGTTATATGTTTCAAGTGCTCATTGAGTTTTCCCTTTTGCTGCATAAAAGTTTAATTCGAAAAACTCAAAAGCCAACATAAAGATTGTCTTATAACAGGCACATAAATGCTTTGTGCAGAAATAAAAATCTGTTTACAATTCAAAAATCAGTTAACAAACACAATTATAGCCTTTGTCTATTATTCTGCGCACAACACGTCTATGATAATTTGGAGTTGGGTAGCGTTAGATGCAAAAACTGTAATTCATTTTGCAGAAACTGGTATCAAAATGAATTAAAAATATCGTTAAGAACAAATCCTTGAACCACGAAATGTATCCCAAAAGTGCTTCTAAAACAAAACTGACTTTTCGGCAGGATGTATGCACCAACGCATTGTGAACCACCAAAAATTCTCCACCCCCGAATCCTAAACGAAAGTTAAAGAGCAAACATACAAAAGTAAATAGAAAACACCATTATTGACTTAATAAATATATTTCATAAATTTTTAGTGTTCATACGTGAATAGTGATGTATAAATATTCAGAATTCACTTACCGATGGAAGTCGTGTAATTAAGGGTACATATGCATTTTTGACAGCGTGAAAGAAGAGCTTTTAGCATGCTTTTTGTAAACTGTTTATAAACAACTTGATTTTTTCCTTATTTTAATTTTTAAATAACGGAAAATCTATCATGATACATAGTTTTATTTTGTGCGAGTGTTCAATTTTTACTTACTTATCTGTGTCCGAATGTTTACCACTGTAGATCATTTGGGTGCAGCTTTCTTAAATATTATTGGATGTAAATCATTTCAAATTTATGTAAAGGTGAAAAATGTCGTATTTAATAATAAGAAGAAGCATTGTTTATTTTTATCATAAGATATGGATTAGAAAAAATTAATTACTGAAACTTCCATAAATTCATAACAAATAATTTAACATATATTCCTGTAAATCATCTGTAACATTATAGTTACCTTCGTAATTAAAATAATAGTAATAAAAAAATAAGTTAGCTATACAGACACAAATCGCTACATCACTCTTGATTTTAAAAAAGTTTAAAATGTGCATATTTGAGAATACGAAAGTGTGAAGAATTTTATACTTTTGTGCACTTAAAAAAGGCTATTCTTGCGATTGTTGTATGTTCCTTTTTCGTTAATTTGCGAGGCTTCTTCCCTTTATTCACAAAACAAAATCTCAGTAGAAAATGTGATAAAGTTCTGTACAAAGGAGTCTGAGTATAATGACAGAAAATGAACTAGAATGGTATTGCATACCGAAAATACATTCTGCGATAAAAGAATTCTATCCCTGGAATGCGTCGTTGTTTCTATGAAATGAACATTTAAACCTAGTCATGTTTGATTAAAAAATACCATATTGTAATAAACTCACTTATAAATATAAATATATATATATATATATATATATTTTTAACATCCCGTTTAAAATAATTCACATGATTCAGCGTCTAATAAATAATTCCATACGCTACGCCCTGCCATTTGTATATTTCAAATACTAGTGCGACATTCAAATTCTGCAACAACAACAACAAATAAAGTAGTTTCTATGATTTTTTATTGAAACTTTCGTAGACAAATGATATTTCGTCTTAATTAACGGTTATTCCAATAACCCAAGCCATTACCTGAATTGATAGCATGTAAATAAAAAGATTTAATATAAACTTATGGTATGTGAAAAAACCTCTATAATTGTTTTCACTAAATAAACAAAAAGTTCATTTATCAGTTTTTTTTAAATGTTTTTAATAGGCTTTTAATTATCCTTTTTAAATCTATATTTATACACGTTTTTCTAGGATTTTTAATATGTTTGTAAATCTATTTTTATGCACGTTTTCTAGAATTTTAATGCGTTGTTAAATCTACTTTTACGTATATTTTTCTAGCATTTTTAATATGTCATTAACACGTTATTTTGTTTTGAAGTGAAAGTGTGCTGACAGTTTTTTTTCCTTCTTTTCCTCTTCAATAATGTAAGTTAGAAACAATAGCGATTATATTTAAGATAACAATTTGAAATAATTCAGAAAGCTAGATTTCTGAAGATCTTTGTTGTGTTTGAAAAAAAAAAAATATATATATATATATATATATATATATAACGGAAATTCTCCGAAGCAGAATGTTTTTAGGGCAATTTTTAAGTTTTATTTTACAGAAAAAAATAACAATTATATTTTCACAATTGTTTATTTTAGCAAACATAATGTAAACATAAACGAGATATTGCTTGGAGAAGGGGAAAATGTTGAGTCTCTAGTAGGCGACTCAAAAGGGAAGAGAATGTTAGGTAAAAATATATAAATAATAGTTTTATTGCTGGTAAAAGAGCTGGAGATGAAACGTAATTATTTTTTAAATCATTAAGTGCTATTCATTGAATTTAATTTTTTTTCAGACAAATATCAAAGCGGTGGAGACTATTGACGCCAGATGGTTCTTATTAAATTGTAACGGTATAATCCAGCTAAGTTTATGTTTGAATACTGAATGTGTAACTTGCATTTGTTCGAGTTCAGTGAAAATTAAATATTTATTCGCCAAAGAGACTTAATTCGATACAGCAGATAGAGGTCATTTTATGAAATCTTTAATGAGATATATTATAAGATTAGTTTTAATGAAAAAAATAAGTCATTACTTGATTTTCTTATTGAAAAAATGAATCTTGCTTACATGTTTCAGTTTTACTAGTAAATATGCATCTACTTTAAAATTATACATTTCTACAAGCGACTAATTACGAATTTCAGCTGATTATTGGTTAATAAAGCGTTGACGTTTTAGGGACTTTAATAAAAGCACTTTTACATGTAAGACATCACTTCAAACTTAATCAAGGACTTTCTATACTTTTGTACTTTACATTTTCTTACTATATCCGACATTTTATTCGAGGGTTTATAACTTCCACATTTCGCCACTAGGTGTGCTGCAGTTACCGTCATATGCTAGCGCAGAGTCTTTTAAGAATTGGTAAACACTTGTTTCAAAATTCTATCTTTATCCATTCAAGCGTTATTTCAGATAAAGGGACTTTGCTATGCACTTTGTATGCCATTTTTTCATCATTAAATTTGTTTGAATGTTTGTTTCTTGTAATGAAAGACTTTTTCAATCTCTATGTTTTGAATCATAATCTATGTGTAAAGCTTCTAATGCATGTTTTTATATTATTTGTTAAAATAAAACATGCTTTGTGTACATATACCATATAAAATGATATAAGTTTCTCATATCTATAGAAATATTTGATAAAATAAAAATAAACACATAAAAAAACACATGAAAAATAAAATAATACCCATATACATTTTTCTACACTTCCTTTTATCATTCCCGTTATACTCAATGAAATTTTCCACCCACATTTAATGCGTTTTAAAATATTATGTTAAATAAAAATAGTTTTGAATTGTCAATAGTTATTCTCAGAAAAAGTGAAACGAAAAAAAAAATAGAGAGCTGAAAATTGTTATTAAAATCTTCCAAATAAGTACAGTCTCATATATCTGAAAAACAAACAACCCTCAAAAAACCTTAATTCAAACAAATGGAAAACGAATTAATTTAGAGAGATAAACTCTCTTTTTTACACTTAGGTAACCAATGGACTTTATATGTCGAGTGGATAATGAAGCATAAATAAATAAATAAATATAATAATAATAATAATAATAATAATAATAATAATAATAATAACCATTCCAAAAATACAGCAGAATCTTTTTTTATATTATAAAGCAATGTGAAGATGGTTTCTGTCTCCCTAAACACAAACAAGATAACTATGTCTTCCTATTTTCAAATTATGTTGATTATATGCTTTATGAGAAAGATAATTTCTCTACTAAGAGTGCTTCTGCTCACCGTTAAACAACAGTAAGTTTTTCAAAAATAACGTTTCCAAAGCTCTAAGTATATATATTTTTTCATCGTTAATTTTTTTCATTTTTTTTTTTTTATGTGGAATGTATTTTTAATCTCTACATTTTGAAGAAAAATCTCTCTGTAAAACATTTAATGTTTATCTTTTATTATTTTACAAAAAAAACATTCTTCATTTTTTGTGTACATATACTCTACAAAAACTGATATATTTTTCAAATCACCATACGAATATTTGAAAAGTTTCATACATTTATAGAAATAAAAAATAATATACGTTACAGTTTATTACATTTTCTGTATATCACACTCTTATATTCGATTAATTTTATGGCACATGTTATATGTATTTCAATTTTTAATCGATGTAAATGTTATAATTAAGAAAAATATTTCTAGGTTCTCAATGGATATATTCAGAAACAACTAAGTGAAAAGAAAAATAGAGAAGAGTAAGCAGTTACAAAATTCTTCACAGGAAGTGCAATCTCATACAACTGAAAAATAAACACCGTACAAAAATGTTACCGCATACAAAGGGAAAATGGATGACTATAACGACAGAAAAAAAATTCCACTCCTAAGTAACCAAGAAACTTTATCTATCGAGACGAAAATTGCAAAAATATTACAAACTTGACTTTTCGGTATTATCAACAGAAGGGTGAAGCAATGCAAAGTAGTATAAAGAATGATTTTTCAACTTAGTATTCATAAACTGAAACAAGATAAATGTGCTTTTATATTTTCACATTACATTAATTATATAAATTAGGAAAACGATACCTATTTTAATAATAATGATTGTAATTGAGATTAAACTTTCGATTGTCAGCTAGAACTACCGACTATTTTTATATTCACTCGCACTACAGTTTACAAAAAAAATTCTATATGGTAGATGTCTTTTGAAATTATACTAGTATAAATGTATGCCAAAAGTCGTGTGAATAGAATACAGAAATAGTCGCTAGAAGGACATATGTCTGAGCCCCGTAATCAAAGCGTTATACAAAAAGTAAATTTTCTAAAAGTAAAATTTCCAAGGCTCATTATTTCATTTTTTTTTCAATAATTAAATTTATACGAATATTTTTTTCTGAAAGTAAAGCATTTTTTATCTCTATGTTTTGAGGCATAATGTTTATCTTTATATTATTTAAATAATATTTTTGTTTCGTTTTTTCCCACATTTTTATTGCAATCTACATCGCAAAAATTAAAGTAAGTTTCTCTTATACATGAGAATATGACAATGTGGGAAAAAAATGCACAGACAAGGAAAATAATACACCAGACAACTGCACTTTCAATACATAGACTGCTTACATCCGATTAACATTTCCTTACAGATTAAATGCATCCATTCCATGACACAGAATTGGATATGACATTGTCAAAGCTAAAACAAAATATCGAATTATTTATATAAAACAATTAAATTATTTTGATTATATAAGCACTCAAACTAAAAGTATCTAATTTTTTTTTTTTAATAAATACGAATATTTTTCGTTAAAAGGCTTTTACAATAAAAGCAACAATACAATAAAAACTTTTACAATAAAACAAATCCGTTGTTTTTTTCTTTTTATTCATATCTTACTTTAATTTGATGTATAATCTTCTCTGATTACTGAACAAATTTCATTCTGTCCGACGTCCTATGCCAGATAAAGAACAAAGCCTGAGGATAAAACGGCTATTGGTTCTTGGGTTTTGATCTAAGGAGCCATCATTTTATTTTTTCTCATTTCACAATTTTCTATTAAACCTAAATTGTCTTATGTGTTTATATTAAAACATTTTATAATAATGTAATTATATTTTCGATGGCAACACATTTAATTACACTCTTTATAAATCGTTTCACAAGTTTTTAAACTTATGCACATCTAATATAATTCGGAAGCACCATTTAAATGAAAATTGCATTTATCACAATAATTTGCATTTTCTGTTTTTTTCCTCGAAAATTGTGGTTGAAACTAACATTAAAGTACGAAGTAAAATTCTACGAATTAATCAATGTGTTTAATTAATCCTTAATGTAGTGCAAAAGTTATCGCGATTCATTTTACAGAATTTCTTCATCTCTTGCCGCCATTTTTTACGATAAAATATTTGAAAGTCAGGCCTTAAAGCCGAATATTTTATGGAATATATTTTTATATTCATTTAACATGATGAATACTGTATTTCGAAAACTCACGATATTGTGGAAATATGAAATGAAGTTAAATTTCATTTATTAGCTAACCCCCTCCCCCCCCCGACTTTGCACGGGCTCGTGATAATAAAATTAAACAAACCTAAAGTTCGTATGATTATAACGCGATTTTGTATGAAATTATTTATTTAAAAGTGGCCAGAAAAGTCTTTATTTTCACTTAAACGAACCTTCGACACGTGTTCATGCTGGAAGCGGCATCATATAGTAGACGTGCAGTGCACGCGATCCAAATCCCAAATTTTTACATAAAATATTCTTAAATCTAAGCATAATATATTTACCTTAATAAAGCAGAACCGATAACACTATTTTTATGCTTTTCTTTCTTTTTTTTTTTCAGTTGCCGCAACACATGCAACGTATCCTTTTCAGATATAAAAATTATATGTAAGCAATAAATGCTATTACAATAGATAAATGTTGGTTAAATATAAAAATAATTAATTTAAAAGTTTTATTTTTAAATCCTTTAAGCACAAAACTAATTTAAGTGAAAAAAGTTGAGAAACGCCTCCATCGATTGAACATTCAATTTTCATGAACTTTTATTTTTCTACGAAACCTAAAAAATCTTAATGATGAATTATATTTGAATAGCAACGCATCTAATTATACTTGGTAAAAATAGTTTTACAGATCAGTTAAACTTATATATTGGATATAGTTCGGAAGTACCATTTAAAAATATATTGTATTATCGATTTTATGCCTTGTGAAATTTCGTTCACACCAACATTAAAGTACTAAATAAAATTCCTTGGATGGCATGATGCGTTTAACTAATCCTAATGGAGTGAAAAGCCATCGCGGTTCCTGTCATTTTGCATTTCTTTTGTTACTTCCACTAGTTTTATATGATTAAATATTAAATGTGAGGTGTTTACGGTAGCAATTTTACATTATGCTTTCTAATTAGTAGGCTATGATGAAATTTATAATTCGATACTGAACACTTAAGATATTCTAGTAGTATGAAATTATAAGTAATCGTTATTTTATGCCTTCTTTAGTCTGCATTATTAAACAACAGCATTGATTTTTTTTTCGTTAAAAAAATATTCCAATTATGGACATTTTGTGTTAGCAAAAGAATTTATTTATTGCCTAGCAAACTGAAAAAAAAATAATTAAGAGTAAATAAGTTAAGGTAGTGACTGAATGTATTGCAGAATATTTCTTACTATTTAGAGAACAAGATGAAACGCAATATACGAAATTGAAAACTCTAATTTTATTTAAATCTGAAATGTTGTGAAATCGTATTTATTATTGTTCTATTTCTCAATATGATGTATTGAAAAATTAGATTGTCTATATTTTTGATATTGAAAAATAAATTAATATTTTGTGTTCAATGTTAACATCTTTGTAAGCGTTAAATATGAAATCATCCAATATCCGACTAGAGTTGGGTTAAAATTTAAATAAAATCACATTTTCGCACGAAATTGAAAACAGTTTGTTTCAAATATTACCAATGATTATCATGTATAATCATGAATTATAAAAAAATATCCGAGTAGTAAAGCTTGTTCAAACTAGTGCCCCCTATTAACGTTTATACGAGTATACGTATAATACGTATTATACGGGGTGCAGATTTTGGATACGTATCTTACAACGAAGGCGGTTATACGTATTATACGAAACAGCATATACGGTACATCGTATATATGGAACTTACACCAGCGGTTAAACGTATGAGCGTTTAAACGGTTTTCGTTCATTGCTTAAACATTTTGCCTTTCTCTTGCTGGTCTGTGAATCAGAGACTTTGAGAAACACCCGCTGTGTCCTGTGCAGCCGGTACTTGAAAAAAAAAATATTTTTTTTTAAGTAAAGAAGTTAATGATCCAAGATGAAGTAAAAACAATCATGTTATCATTTATACATATATACAGAAAATTTATAGTAAATATTACGAAAACGAAGAAATTGTAATGCCGCAAAGCTTATAATTTAAAAAAAATAAAAATATTCCAATGTATAAACTCTTAATTTCATACGTTTCTGTAAACATTGTTATTTGCAATTAGACTGAAATGTACAGTAAACTATGCTTCAACTGCCAAAGAGGGGAATTTTTATATAAAACATTAATACTCGAACAAAAATATTACTTTTCCCAAAACTGGTATACATTAGATGGACAGAAAGAATGGTTTATTATACTTCGTTATATGCACAAATGAGAGAGTCTACATCATTATAAAATAGTAAAACACTCAAAATTTACATTTAGCACAAATCTTCGATGTGGTAACCCAATATTACTCTGAAAATGCATTATGGGTAAATAAGTTCACGCCGTATATTTGTGGGTATGTCCACATCGATGAAACCAAAAACAGTGCTGATTTGTCATTCTGTTTATAAATGCAGTTTGGAAGAGGCAGAATGGAAACCTGATCTTTAATAAAAGTTTGTCTCCAGTTTACAAAATTTCTGAAAATGTATTATGGGTAAATAAGTCAACGGTGTATGTTTATGACCATGCCCACATCGATGAAACAAAAAATAGTGCTGATATCTCATTCATTTCAGAAAGGCAGTTTGGAAGAGACAGAATGGAAACCTGATCTTTAATAAAAGTTTGTCTCCAGTTTACAAAATTTCTGAAAATGTATTATGGGTAAATAAGTTCACGGGGTATGTTTATGAGCATGCACACATCGATGAAACCAAAAACAGTGCTGATTTCTCATTCAGTTTAGAAATGCAGTTTGGAAGAGACAGAATGGAAATCTGATCTTTAACAAATGTTTGTCCCCAGTTTACAAAATTTCTGTAAAACCACACAGTGAAATCTACTGGCGAAAGAACTGAAGATCGCCGTGGCAGTGGTGTAACATTTCCATGACTAACCCGAACTGACACTTTAATAATCGGGTAAAGAGTATATCCCTAGAGTTGGGATATATGACAACGAATCTGTAGTTACAATTTATGTTTAAACCAAGTTTACAATTTATGGTTTGCAAATTATTCAATTATGAAATTGCCTAACTAATTTGAGACCACCGTGTATTACACTGTAATCTTATACTAATAAACGAAAATAATTTGTCTGTGTCTCTCCCTGTGTATGTGTTTGCGTGTCTGTCTGTATGTGATGACTAGGAAAATCTACCGCGCATAGAGGTCTGAATTTTCGGATGAGTACAGTCGATGACAAATCCTAATGAACCTGAGACTCAGAATTTTCAATTTTTGATAATTAGCCGAGATATTATTCAAACCTCGCTATTACGAAGGTCGACCAGAAAAACGTTGCGCCTGTGCATACCAGTTACACATTTCCGAAACGCGGAAACAGAGAAGATCCAAAAGAACGAAAGCGGCTTCCCCCTCCCCACCCTGTCTTTCGAAACTTGCACCGGTTGAACTGTTTCAAATACGGAAAAAAACGAAAGACAGAAAACAACGTCTACGTTCTTTAATCTTTTCAACGGAGTAATCGAAAAGTACAAAAGTTAACCCCTTCAAAAAAAAAAAGTTATAAAACCTCGAACTCATCTTTTTTCCCTGTTTTGCGAAGACAGCATCGGCGTAACTTTTCGAAATGCGAAAAAACAATACCACCAAATTAAAAATAGTACTTTTAGGTTTGAAACGTCACAACTAGTTCAAATAAATATCAAAGTTAACCCTTTCAAAAAAATGTTTCTCGAAATCCATTGCGGTGTTTTTCGCGATTTTCAGACCATATCTACGTTAATTTTTCTTTCGAATGTCACAATCTGTGTCGAAAAATATGAATATTACCCATTTGAAAATAATCTTCTACGGAAACTCATTTTTGTGAATATTTTATTCTGCGATGTTTAAAATTCTGCACCGGCTTCGTAAATCAAAATGCAAAAGAAGCAAAGATGCCAAATCACATCTACGATCATTTCCCTTTAAAACAATGCCTTGATTTTAAATAATATTAATATTTACACCTTCAAGAACGTTCGTTCCCCTAAGTAACTTTCGCGATTTCCGTTTTTTTTTTTTTTTTTTTTTCAATGTTTAAAATTCTGCATCTGCTTCGTAAATCAATATAAGATGAAGTGAAAAATAACAGATCACATCTACGTTCCACTTATTCCTTTCCAATGCCACAATCCGTTAAAGAAAGTGTTAAAATATATATATATTCGTTTATTTTCCTGTAGAACGACTCTTTCGGTTTCGAAAAATTTCATTCTTAACTTTTTCAAAACATTCATTTCTGTAAGGCAGTTTCACCAATTCCATTTTCCTGATTACTTTAAAATTCCGTATTTAAAAATATAAAATCATTCAACACTTATTTCAGATGTATTTAAAGCTATTATCACGGACCCAGGTAACGCCGTCGGGTCAGTTTGTATAGAATAAATATTCTTTGCAAAGAATGCTGTTCCAAAAGATTATCTTGGGGAATAAAATACAGCGTTTATAGTACAGTAGTCACTGATTTTTTTTAGCTTCGTTAAATTGCTCTTTTGAATAGATTACTTTTTTTACATGTCTCACGGCAAAATAATTTTTCTGTAACCATATTTTTTCCTTATAATTCGATTAAAATAGGTGCGGTGCAATTATTTATCTTTTATTACAATGAAAATTGTAATATGCATATAAATTAGTAATTTTGATAGAATTTTTTTAAAAAAAATCTTGTTTTTTATAAAATTTCTTAATTCATTATAAAAACTTGGTAATATCAAGTATTCGGATATATACCGATTTTTTGGTGTAATTCCGTATGCGTGATATAAGAAAAGTGTTATGTTACAAAATGTATTCTCTTTCTGTGTAATTACAGATAATTTTTCGATATCGTGCAACAACGGTACATTTTTGGAGTACACAATTATATATTTAATATATAATATGAATTAATCTATAGTTTTAATTTAATATTCCCCACCAGTATTTTTTATGAATATTTTAACTTAAAATTAGATTTTCATGATCGCGCACAAGATTACTGCAACTTTCTGTTTAAACGTATCAAAAAACTGCTGTTTTTTTAAAACAGTTGAAATAAACAAAATAGTAACCATTTTCAAATATCAATCATTGTTATTCATGTTAATCATTCATGTAAAGCACGCGATTATTTAGTTGTCCGCAATGTATATTGGGACAATTGCTTGTAGAAAAAGTGGATTGCAGACTAATCCATAATCTGTAAAAAGACGAACTTATGGACTTGTTTAATTTTCTGTTGTGAGATGGTTAAATGATTGTAAGGTAAGTTTTGATTTGAAATTTTGATTTTCATTATTGTGTATGCTCATTTCATTCGAAAAGTATGAGGCATGTCAAGAAAATACTGCTTTTAAAAGTAGTTGAAATCAGCAAAATATTAATCAACATAAAAAAAATAATTATCTAGTTTTTTATTACATTCTTAATTTTAAAAATAATTTCGGTATTGTCGAGGATGGGAATAAATTCTATTTTATTGTGTTTTTTTATTTGTCGGATGAAAGGAGAGGTTGTTCTGTTATAAAGTGGAATCACTTTGAATGTAATTATTACAAAGAATAAATATGATATCTGCAACTTTAGTATATTTTTTTATATATATATTTTATATATAAACTCAATTAAATTAATTTTTTAAGTTTGTATTAAACACCAGTATACTTTAAAGTATGCTTTAACTAAAAATTTAATTTGCATGACAGTATATCATGTACAAAGTGACGGATAAAACGTAATAAGAAACTGCTGCTTTTAATAGTACTTTAAATAAGCAAAATATTAATCATATCCTTTTACCAAATAAATTAACTAGAAAGTGCTAATAGTGTCTTGCTATTGTTCTTCGTCGGAGGATATGCATCCGGGTCTCGATCAATTGTCTATTTTGGCGTGTGGCTACCCTGAGGATAAGATTGTATTTGTGGAGGATTTGACCGCTAAGTCGTCCATTTGGGGAGGGACAGGCCAACGTATCCGAAGAGTTGAAAGGTTATCTTTTTCTTCCTTCACAATTATTTTGAGAGTAGGAATACTCCTGGCAGTGCAGCTACCTTTGATAGTCATTAAGGGAAAAGCTGGATCGATTTGTTGTTGGCGCGTAGATGCGAACATAGCATTACTGACTGGACTATTCGCGACTTGGTGACGCTTAGTACTTATGATGCAACGATTTGGACAGATCAAGGATCTCGGTAAACCAGATAGTCGTTTACCGAGGAAAGTCCGCCGTCAGTAGAAACCTCGGGACCTGGTTTGGGAAGATGTTCTCCAGGATTTGCAGACGGTAGGTCTGGCATCTTATAATTACGATTTCGTGATTAAGGTATTGAACATCTTTAATAAACTTTTTTGAAGCTGTGTTCGACCAATTTAAAGCATCGTCCTGCCGCCACAGAGAGACGTGCTGGTGGACTCCAGAATTAGAAATCTGGCGATCCAGAGTGCGTGAACTGAAAAGGTTGTACAAACGTACGCTTGATACTGCTCAAAGAAATAGACTTGAGGCTCATTTAAAGCACTGAAAATAAGACCAAGATAATCTGTTTCAAGAAATCCCTTTAGGAAAGACACTCTACTTACAAATTCGACCAAATCTGCGATGTTGTGCGAGGCAAGTGGAGGCCAGATATTCCAGTCATTGTGGAACTTCCTGATGGGGAGATGTCCTCCACCTGAACCGATACCCTTGCGAGATACCTTTTTCCATCAGTTCGATGAAGTGGTGCACACCGCAATTTAAAAGACTGATGAGCTAAACCCGTTTGAAATCTGAGAGCTAGAGTTAGCTATTGACAATATGCAACAATATTGTCATGATTTCCGGTGAGTTCTGATGGCGCCTAGCAAACTGCCAGACTACGTGGTATTCAGTCTGGAAAATATCCAAAAGGTCTTTCGCCACCACCGACAGTGATTGCTGTCCTTGTACAATCCTTGCTATAAAGAGACTAAGTTTCCAGAGAGTTGGAATCATGCAGCTGTTATCTACTTTCCAAAACAGGTAAGAATGAAGAGCAACGCTGCTGCTAACCATTTTATTTGTCTGCTTCCTGTGATTGGGAATGTATTAGACAAAATACCCGCAACTCACTTGGCAAACTACCTAGACATCAACGTCGTGTTTGATAGCAGGCAGTATGGTTTCCATCGTAAGCATAGCACAAACCATACACTTTACTAAGTGGTGAGCTACATTTCCGAGTCACAGAATGTCGGTCACTAAACAACTATGACAACCCTCGATATCAAAAACGCTTTCAGTAGTGTCCATCGGAAACACTTGCTTTGTCTCATGGCGAGTATGGTGTTCGTTTGGACTTCCTTGGTCTGATGTTTCTTTTCTGTGGTATACAACCATAGTTTTCAACGCAGGTGAACATTTCTTTAATATCGGGATGCCGCAGAGGTCGTATCTAACCCTGATCCTCTGGATAGTTCAGATTAACAGTTAACTGAAATGACTAGGTATTGGCAAGGTTTGGATCATCTTGGTCTTTGTCGATGACTTGTGCAGTGCGCCCAGTCACGTAGTATGGCTGTCTACAGGTTCACAGATATTGAGTGCCATGTTCTTGATGAGATCCATGGTTTAGCAGTTGAATGTGGCTTAGAGTTTAGCAATGACAAGTGCCTGTGCAGTGTCATTCCGCTTAAAGGAAAGATTAAGAAAACGCCTTCTAGCAGTGGTCTCAAATAGTGGATGAACTGTCATAAGTAGCAACTATCTGGAGATTTAAGTACGATGTTCGCAAGGCAGTCTACTCCACGGTAGCCAAGCGTATTATCTTTCATGCGGCTCCTATTTGGTACTCGAATAAACTTGCTATTTGCAAAGGACTCCTGAGCATTCAGCGATGCCTTCTGCTGTGCGTCACTAAATACTACAGCACAGTGTGAACTGGAGAGTTGAATCTCTTGTTCCGTATTCTACACCTGGAACTCCATCCAAAGCTCGAAAGCTATTTGGAGGACCTCACTCGATGGGAAGAGTGTGTTGAAGGAATTGATCTCAGGCTTGATTTGGTAGAGATCTGGAAAACGGACCTTGCCGTGACGGTCTCTGGAGAATACCGTGGACATCGGATCTCGTTCGAATTCTGAAAAATTCTTGATGAAAACAAAAACATATACGGTTAAATTTATAAAAAAGGGGAAACAAAATTGCTTTTCGAAATCAATCAAATTAGTTTTGGCATTGGAAATTCAGCTCCTCCAAAGATATCCGAGTTTAAAGTTATTTCCAGCATAAATACATTTTTGTATTTACGGAATTTTATATAAATATAATTTCAAACATGGTTGTGTAAAAACTCTATATATTTTCCATTTAATGCGTTAGTAATGTGGAAAAATAAATTAATGTATTTTATTTTTCGTTATGCATCGTACTAAGTCTCGCGAATGTCCTACTTTGAGCTAATTAATAATTAAATTTAAAATAAATTTTTGATTACAAAAACTGTTTAATGGAAAAATGAAATTTACTCATCTTTTCATCTTTCTATTATAGCTAAACTTCCTTAATTGACAGGTTAAATAGCAAAATATTTTAACGTAGCGTATAAAAGTTAATTAAACTTATTACATTCAACGTACTTCGGGACCGATAATTAAAGACAAATTGCATTTATCACAATAAACATGATTACCTATGTTATTCCTCTAGAATTTTGGTTGAAGCCAGCATTAAATTACGAAATAAAATTCCTTGGATGATCCGACGCATTTAATTAATCCGAATGCAGCGAAAAGCCACCGCGGACTTTGATACATTATTTCGTTCATTGTTTCCCTCCGTTCTTACATGGCTAAGTAAATAAAGGTGAGATGTTTAAGCTAAATATTTTATAGTGTGCTGCTTAATAGTTAGGGAATGTGATGAAATGTTTAATTGGATTTAGAAAACAAAATATTGTAGTAGTATCAAATATTGAGGAATGGCATTTTTTGGTACATTTTTAAGTGTTCGTTAGACAATGCGTAATACAAACGTTTATCATATTAATATAAAATAAATAATCAAATGACCATGTTGAATTTTTTTTTCTTTTTTTTTCAGAACAATGATGGCCTGAAAAGCCATCGGAGTCGTTCATCACTACAACATTTTGTTCATTACTTCCCTCCGCTCTTGCGTGACTACATAATTATACGTAAGACATTCGAGCGAAATATTTTACAGTGTAGTTCTGATTATTTAGAGAATGTGATGAAATGTTTACTTGGACTCTGAAAACAAGATGTTGAAGTAGTATGAAATGTTCAGGAATGAAAATTTTTGGTATATTTCTACCTGTGCGTTACACATTGCATAATTCAAACGTTTATTATATTGATATAAAATACATCAAACAAACAACCTTGTCAAAATTGTTGTTTTTAATGACAGAAAAGTAGAGTGAAAATCCATGGGAGTCATTCATCAATACATCATTTTGTTCATTACTTCCCTCCGCTCTTACATGACTAAATTATTAAACATAAGAAATTCGAGCGAAATATTTTACAGAGTAATATTGAATTTAGTGAATCTTATAAACAGCATAATTTAATATTGGAATTTTAAGGTATTGTTAAAATATGAATTTAAGGATCTTATGAGAACTCTTTTGTGTTGCTACCTTTTTTCATACATGTTGTACAATGCAAAATTTTGTCGTCTAAACTGTTCATATAAAAGAAAGCAATTAAAATGTATTGCAAACAGAGTTTTCGAAGCCATAACATTTAAAATTATTTAAAATATGTTTAGGACAGGAAGAATATTTAATTGAAATCCGAGCGAAATTTAAGATGATTTTTTAAAAGCTTTACAAAACAATTTTGGATATCATACAGTCAAGAAAAATATCCAAGTAAATGAATAAATTGTTGTTGTTTTTGTCGTGTCAGAGAAAGTGGCATGGCACTTCTCTGAAAGAAGGGGTGCCAGATCTTCAAGAAAGGTTGGACTTCTAGAGCTATTCTCCTAATATTGAACCAATTCCAGATAAGCGGCCTGCACCTGGATTGTCACCCCCAGAGGTATCGTCTTTTCAAACTTGGAGGACTTTGGAGCCACGAACAGATTTTATGTGCACCAACTGCTATTTGTACACCGCCCCACAGCAGCCGCAGTCGGGAGAGGTTGTCACTGACCATGGTCGATGCTGCTTCACTTTCGGTGATCTTAACGGAAACCGAGCTTAATCGTCTGCGCCACTGCGGGACATATAAATAAATTATAAAGATAAAGTAAAAATATTCATGCTATTCATAGGAAAATTCATGTTGAAAATTTATCGAAAATATAATCATAATAAATCTGTCGTGATTTAAAATTGTAAAATATACGTCAACGTATAATTCGCACGTTATGTCAAATTTATTTGAAATATTTTGCTAAATGTACATTAAAATATTCTTTTTAATTTTAAATTTAACGTTGTATATTCCATTATTTCCTAATTATTCAAACTTCATACTTAATTGTAGAATAAGTAACTCATAAATAACATTAGTTGGGATTGTATACCAATAACTTTATTTTTCGGGATAAGAAAAATTTACTGTGATATTAAAACGGAAACTTATGACGATATAGTTTCATTGTGAAACATGGTGTAACAATGGATTCGCTCAACGAATAAAATACAATAACGATTTCCCCGTGGAAGAACAAAATAAAGGAACCGGTGAAAGCACCTTATTTAAAGTTAAAATCTGCATTCTGGAGTTAAGAAAGGAATTTAAAATGTTTCGCTTATTTAATGTATATTGGCGGAAAATGTTACGGTTTCTTATTCAATTAAGGATTTGTAGAGACAACAACCATTTAATTTAAACATTATTCTGATATATAATTTTCAGTTTACATGGACATGTACATACACAGATTTATAATTCATCTTCGTATTTTTCAGCGTTTTAATTTTCTTTAATTAACGAATTGAAACAAGCTTTTGCTAGTTTTATTTACAATATCTAGAATATAAAAAATCATAATAAAAGATTCCATGAGGCCTGTTAAAGTTACAGTGGTCTCAGTCCCAAATTTCTGAAATTTACGCCAAGTGTATGGAGAATACGTAGCATATCAAAGTATTAATAGAAAGAACAGTATAAGTCATAGTTTCACAAAACTGTCTGTAGCTAGCAACAGAAGATATCCTGCCTGATTGATGCCTTATAATGTTTCTAGCAAATCTTTTGTTTTCTGATTTTATTGAAAATTTTTCTACAACACTTGGCTTCAAGCGGTAAACATTTCTCTCCGTTACACATTTGATGTATTAATACCGAGAAATTTTTTACTTTTATTTGATCTATTTACGCCTTTGTACGGTGTATATTTCCTATTTCTTGGGTTTTCATTTCAACTGAAATATACTGAAGTCTGAAAGGTATTTTAAGATAAATTTTACCAAATACTGTAGAAAGTCTTTCTTTTGCATTGTAAACACACTTTGACACTTGTCATATTTCGTACTGAAATGTTCATAAAATGTATGCTCGAGCGAAAGATACATTAATCACATTTTAAAATTTGAAACTATGTAAATTACAGAGATTCTTAACTAATTTTATAAGTAACTATTACGCTATAAATAAAAATAATCAAATTTGATGCGCAACATCATTTGAAAATTAATTAAATGCAAAATGTTCATTTAAATGTCTGTACATTTAGCTCGATCTATTCAGAAAATAATCCGCTGAATCACAGTAGGATAAATCTGCTATTCTTTGCTATATTAATAAAGAACTTATTATTCTAATTCAAGTTTCATTCAATTTGGATTTAACAATTTAACACAGGTAAAATGATGCGTTTCATTCTAGTTCAGCGAATCCTCTATTTAGATATCTATTATACAATTCCATTGATATTTATCGTTTACCTTAGTTGAATACAATATGCGATAGATTCCAGAATGATATTATATTCTAATAAAAAGTATTTATTTGCAGAGCAAAAAAACAGTTATCGAAACATTAATGCACAGTAGGTGATGATCGACAATAATTTGAGTGTAGTCTTTCAGAAATGAAATTTCGAATTGTTTTTCGTGAAGATGTCCGTCTCGCTCTAGATAATAGTAGGGTATCAAAACATTTGTAAGACGACTAAAACTATTAAAAGGAATACAGAATACAATATTAAATGTGTTACTAAAGAAACTGTACAAGTCAGTACACAAGATGACAGGTAGATAATTTGAAGTGCATAAATCGGTCCGTATTTAGCGCGCATTGTATCAGATACCCCTCAAATTAACAAATGTCTATGAATGACTTAGTTTATCTGAGCATCATCTAGAAAGTACCGTGTGAAAGAAACTCTTTATTTATGTCATTATATTTTTTGCGTAAGGATGCGGCAAAATATGAAGTATTTACTTAAAGTGTGTTAATTTTAAATGCCTATACAGTTAAGATTCTTTTAAATTTTAAGATAAATACATTTATATCATCGCTTAAACAAAAAACAACTTTATAAATAATTCATCAAAACGCGTTTTATGAGAAATAAGAAATAGTAAATTGAACTTTCATTAAAATTACTTTATATTTAACAAGTCTCAGAAATACTAATTCATTAAAACTTCCTTTTAAAGCAATCAAACACACATGTGAGGCATATGTGGCATACCGATGAGTAATTTTCGATTCGCCAAATTTTATTACATTCTATATGTGTTTGATTACGAACGTGTGAATTACATTTAACGGGAGCATACTCGTTGTGGTACCATGGTGATAGACATGGCAAATAGCAAAATTTATCTTCAACCAAATATCTCTCGCTCTCTCTTTTATACACTCATCAAAAGTAAAATTAAAATAATATGAAAGAATGTGTGCAGCCATATCCAAATTATAGGACTGGAAATTGTGAGATAAATTTGCAAATGTTTATGTTTATGCGCGAGTTCATTTACGTGGAACCCAATTATGCCTATAAAAGTCAGCAGCTGGCTAAACTCTGTATATGCTATCAGTATGAGGTTGCAGCAGCGAAAGGATTGAAGAAGCGCAAGAAATACCTTGGAGATATCAGGGAGCTGAATATCAACAGTTAACGTACAGATAACAAAACAGAATACTGAAAATGTTTTTTTATGTTACTTTGTTTGTTGATGCGCATGACTGTCCCGCATGTTGGACGTTACGCGAGTACTGTCTAGCCATTTGTGGCACAATTGACGCATGATCATCTGCGAATATTACGAAAAGTGATAGGATGCGACAGGTGCACAACATAGCGTGCTAACCAGCACATTCACCAAACACCACTCCGAGAACCGTTCGCTAAGTTACTTAACATCCGTAAGTACCTTCCAGCATCAAAGAGTGCATCTGGATGCACTAAAACTATTTGAAACAGGTTGAATGATGTACGGACGCACTCGACAATCAGTCACTAGGATTCCATTAAATGTTCGACATACGGCTGCGTGCTTGGATTGGTGTCGTTGCTATTTCAATCGGACCAGCGAATGGCATAGAATATTACTCACGGAGTTCAGTTATTTTTAGGACGAATGACGGCCATCAGCGGGTGTGGTAGCTACCAGAACGACACCATTAGGCAGCTCATATCGTCGAGTTTCATGCTGACTCCATACCGGACATAATGGTTTGGAAAGGTATGTGCTTTGGGCAGCGGACAGGCTTGTGTACAATGCTAGTAGTTTTGGCAGTGGCACCCTACGTCAATTAAGTTAACCAAGTTGTTTTGGCTGTAGTTCAGCCACTTGTGCAGAGTGTCATTGGCGAGTTTTTCCAGCAGAACATGCCCGGTAACACGTCGCATGTTACACTCCACAAAATTCTTATGCTTTCCAGGCCGACATATATTTGTATAGGTGAATTAAAATAACAGAGCATTCCAAACAATCCCGATGTTTTTTTTTCTTTTTAATATAATTATAAGTTTTTATTTACAATTTTTTTTGGGGGGTGGGAAACTGAAATAATTTTCTTCTATTAAAATAAATGATTTTCTCATAATACTGTTTCTTTTTTTCTAGTTAAATGTGTGAATTAGTTTATTAATTACGTGTTAATAGAAAACATTCTATTGAAAAAATTATGAAAATGAATCCATTGAATCCATAATTTATCTGTGTGAACCGTCTAAAAGACTGAAACGATCTCTAATAAAAAGCAGAAAGAACACTCTTTAGACTATTTTCTAGTGGTTTGATAAATGATCGTCATAAATTGATTTTATTGGAATTTTTTATACAATGACAAAACTAATAAAATTAGAAAAAAGAAAAGAAAAATATAAAACGAATATGTTTACTTGCTATAAGGCATTCTGCAACACAAAAATAAAATGAATCACGTGCCAATATTTATGCCACCTTCTATACAAAGCAATTGCAACACGATCTAGTAAGGGCTACGTAAGCCCGATACACATTCGACACGTTTCGGGGGCGCCCGCAAAAGAATGTCGAAAGTTATTTCATAATTATTGCCTTACCACAACTATTGCTTTTTCACATATTAAAAAAATATTTATACATAATATCTTAAATACTGAAGGCCAATTTTAAAAATTGATTTTTATACACCCAAATTAGACTTTTTTCCGTGTGTGCTGAATTTAAGTTAATAGTTGTGTAACTAACATTTTCTTAAATGCACAAATGCAACGCGTTACAATGAATTTGAATGTGGTGAAACATCTCCGGGTGTTGTCAGTTTTGTAAACCTTTCTCTTATGTCAATAATTTGCTTAATAGTATGGCATGGCTAAATCCACTCCATACAATTAATGCTAATTTTCGAAGCTAGTGACCTGCAAAAGTTTAAACGGCTCACTCACAAAAGTAATTTAGAAATTATCAAAGCGTAGAGTGATAAAGTGGGCAAAAATACGTACCTTGTAAAAACACAAGAAATGTTTCCTGATATAGCAACTAGGTATACGAAAATATGATATAACCTCAACCTAATTACACACTATTGCGAAAACCGTTCCTTTATCTTTAGAAATTCCAACCAATGGATTTCCAAGAATTGAAAACGAATTTCTAAGCAAAAATTTCTTTTCCTGTCCCGTAATTTTTGGAGCATTTCCGAGTTATTTTTACTGTGTATTAATCAATTTTTTCGACCAAGAATCAACGCGAAATACCAGTTGTTTAGAAGCTTACATTTCTCAACATTTTTAGGTGAGTAACATAATTTGTACATACAAGAGTAATAAGATAATATTCATTTTACCTTGTTAATTTACCTGTTTGTTGAAAGTGTTTGTTGAACGTGCCAATGAATACTGGAGAATTGATAGCATCTAAAAAACAGATATTTCGTGTTGCTACCGGATTCAGAAAACGGATTAATGCACTAAAAATAACTTTGAAAGGTTTCCGAAAATTTTCGAGAATAAAATAAAAATGTTCCTTAAATGCCTTTTTAAACATCAGAAATCCATTTCATTATGAGGTTTCTGAAGAGGAAGGAACTGTTCTCGAAATCGTGGGTTACTTGGAAGAGGTTACATTTTATTTTAACAAATCTTCTGAATAGATCAAGAGATTTTTCTCTTTCTGTACTATGTAAAGCGTCATATTAATATGGTTATAAGCGTCATATTAGTATTATTGGTGACAAACCTTCAAGCTGAAGTTTTACGATAAAAATGTTCAACTCTTGTCTCGAATATCATCTATACTTTAAAACGAAATGATTAAAAGTATAGGCGGTGGGGGCGGTGTGGGGGGGGGGGTAATAATGCACATATGTGATACAAATTTTAGAAATAGCTGCATTTTGCTAAGAATATCAGGATAATGAATAGAAAAGTACTGCATGATTTAATTGTATTTGTTATGTTACTAAATATTTTTTTTAAAAATAAATATCCTTACAATAGAAAAGCATTATTATTACCGTTACAAAATGTTACAAATTAAAAATATAAAAAAAAATAGTTTCAAAGAATAAGTTCTTTATTTAAGTGGTTTGGCCTCAACAATTTTATCAAGGATAACTGTGACTAAAATAACAACAATAAATGATTAATTCTCTCAAAAAACCATCCTTTTATTTTACATTTTTTATTTACAGTATTAATTCAAAGTTTATGCTATCAGCAAAGAGGAAACGTAACAAAAGCATTTCTTATTTTTAAAATATTATCATATTTTCAATGATTTCCATAAATTCAAATTTAACTTTTATAGCAAAAACAAATTCCACATATAATGTTTCGTGACCGTAAAGTATTTTCTTTGACTTACTCCACAAGGCATGAAAAAACTAGCTTAGTGAAAAGAAAATGTCAGTCTATTTTTGTATTTTTTCTTGACACATAATTTGAGATTATGGAGTCAACACCTAAGGTAATAAAAGAATGAAAAGAAAGCTTATGTATTCTTAGAAACTCAAATAGTGGAACAAAAAGAAATCATATCTGCGACATTAGGTGTATTATTGGCCATCATTTATATTTATTGAGGCTTTATTTACTTCGCTTATTATTTCTTTTTTGAATACGACAAATAGTATTCTTTTTTATTTGTATTTATGCTTGCGCAAGCGAACTATGTAAATATTTAGAAATTTATTTTCGAAATAATTTCAATAAAAATAAATGTCTATGTTAATTCTTTTTCTGTGCATTATAGTAAAATAAAATGCAGGGATATTTTGACAGTTAAAAAATTGTATATAAAAATAATTATTTGTGTTTTTACATTTAAGCTTTGGAATATCCCATTAACGTACAAAGTAATAAGTCAGAAAATTCTAGCATTGAATATGAAGACATTGTAGTCCAAATCGTGTTAGAGAACACACCAATCTCCTTATATGACTAATTTAAAATTTAATTGAGAAAGTTAATTCTATGGCGACTGAACATACTTCAAGAAAGAGTAACCCCTTCGCTATGACAGTCGCATATATGTGACATTTAAGTTCCTCTGAATTCTTCTTTAATTCAGCATTCCTGCAATTAAATAAGGCAAAAAAACTGAATTATCTTTGATAAAATATTAAAACATCTGTGAAAAACGCTCGTCGTGAAAGAGTTACCACTATTAAAACAATTTCTGTATCACAACAATGTGGAACTTACTCATTTGTCCCTACCTATGTATTACAAATCATTATATATTATATGTATTTCTTAAACTAAAATATGGTCTCTGAAAGGAGCCTTTTTTATGATATGAGCATGGGTTCGTCCCTCGGTAGGTTTTCGTCTGTCATGTGGATCAATTGAATTTTTTATTTAATTGTTAAATTTCCTTTTTTCTTTTCTGCTTTATAATTCTATTTAAAACTTTATTGTATTTTTAGGTAGTTTTTACAACATTTATGTATTTTCTTACGGCTCCCCATTTACCTTGAAAGTCGATTACCTTTAAACTGTATATTAAGTTATTTCGCAACTACCTGATCCATGAAGTTTAAAATAGGTGGATTAAACTTTGTGCCGTTATATTAAAATAAATAATCAACGTAAAAATAGCACAAATAAAAAAAATATAAAATGGCAAACAGCTGTTTCGGAGCTCCTAAACGCCATCATCAGTGCAGATTTAAAAGACTAAAAACTGTTCCAAAGGTTTAAGCCATGTAGGTATGCTTGCGTCTCCACACGCGACCAAGGTAAAATGGCGGTGAGTTTTTTAAAAACAACAACGGAGTCAGGAATCACATGCGACATAGGAGACCAATAGAAGCACTCGGTCAGACTGTACGAGTTTAAGTACGGAGAAGAAAAATGAGGGAGGGGGAATCGAAGAGAATGATTTAAATGAAAGGTAGTCAGTATTTGAAAAAATTGGTGTACGGGACACCACTAGACACTGGCTTCACTACCTTGTTTCTTGTTCCCTTGTATAATAATTGACGGCCAGAATTTTCCAGTACGAATTGTTTTTTTCCAAACGGAAGGAACTTTCCGAACAACCCAATAAGTAGAGCTGTTGACTAATAAAAAAAAATAGTAGACACCAGTCACTATTTTTGTATTATTTCTTTTAGCACTGTTTCTAAACAAATACTATCCTTCCGGAAAATTAGTTGAAATGTATTATGAAACTTATTCTTTTGAAGTACTGGCAATAAAGTTTTTTTAAACTTGCCAGAGTGTTTACTTTTTAAGTATCTTTTGTTGTCAAAATGTCTTAAATTGCATTTTTCTACTACAATTACTATGGAACATATATCGAAATTTTTAAATACGTACAACGAAAATATCAGATAAAACCACAATTTTATTTTGAATTTATATAATTACTTAGAAGGCAGAGAAAATATGTATGTTAATATTCTTTTTGTAATTATTTATAATATTCTGTCAGTATATATTTCTTTAATTATATCTACTTGGATTCTTAAAAAAAATATATATATATATTTTTTACTTAAGATCATGTCTTTATCTCGTTTCAGTTGAAAAGGCATGCCGAGTCCGAAAATTGCATGAAATTTTTTTTTTACCGCTAATTAGGAATTACTAGTTTCGGATTTCAATATTGGAGAGCAGTGATTTCCAACTTTGGAACCAGTATTGTCGTTCAGTAACCATCGCCGTAAAAATTCTCAGACAGCCTGGAACCAATATTTGTGTATAGTATCTTAGCCTTATTTAATTTCAGCTATTCTGCGAAACATTTAGGGTGAGTTTACAGTAACCAATTACTAGTTCCAGGCGGGGTGCATATGGAAATCTCTTCAGAGCATTTTGCCATTATATTTTAAAATCCATTTTTTAGATAACTTTGTAATGGGTATTTAGTACCAATTCCTATGCGTTTCGACTGATATTTTTTACATGAATTATCTAAATTCTGTCATCAAAAAATTATCTATATTTCAAACTTTCACCTTTTGGAGTTCCTATTTAACGTTAAGGCATATGAGGAGGTTAGAATGACAGTGGAGTAAGTCAAGAATTAAAAATCGAGATAATTATATTTTCACTGAACGTATATTAATTTCTGTTCAATGTGCTAGTCAAATAAGTCATAGTTCACTTAGGAAGTCGCTAGAGGGGAACCACTCAATGCAACGGAAATACAACGTTAAAAAAAATAAAAAGTTTCACAAAACTTTTTATTTCTCAAATCATTAAATTTTGACTTACTCCACTGTCATTCTACCCCTTCATATTCTGTTTTTTTCCCTCATTAAGTGTGTTTTTAATATATAACATGACTCAGATATTTTTGTAACTTAAGATGATCTTAATTAACTTTCATTAACTCGTTTAAACAAGTATCATTCCCAAATAATTTTATTTTCAATATTAAAGTAGTACAGAAAGAAAATTCGGACTGTATAAATTTCGTAGAATAAACATTCAGTAGTGCATTGAAAACTAAATATTCTTCTCAGAAACGACAACTTTTAAAAAGGTGATTTAAAAAACTACAAAAGGATATATTTTTCCGAAATGTGTTTTTTTTTGCAAACTATCCTTGAAGGTAAGGCCACATATGTAGATTAAAATTACATTGTTTTACTTACCTGTCGATACTCAAGATGTGTTTATTGCAAAAACAACATTAGTTAACAAGAATACTAACAAGGGAACCACTTTTGGTGCAGCTCGCACCTAGCATTGAGGCCTGGTGCATTTTGAAACCCTGTATTACGAATTTTGAGAACTGATGACATTTTTCTGTTAAAATAATATATTTTGATTTTACAGCAGCATAACATTCTGAAAATGCAATTTTCGAGACCACTTATCGGACTATTAACATAAAGTTTTTTTTTTTTTTGAAAAAAAACTTTCAAATGCAAATTAGTTAATAGCAAGAATAAAATATTGAAAAAAGTTTAAAAATTCCTTTAATACCTATGAACTTCATCTTGAAAAAATACAACATTATAATTGCACTTTTGGTGGCGCGACAGTGGCCATAGAATTTTTCCCGGCAACCCTGGCCAAATGTCATAATCTTCTGCTGTGTGAGTGAATGATAAGTGGTTGGGATTCATAGCACCCTATTTGGCGCCTTAACTTGCTTTTGGTCTGTAATAAAATTATAATAGTATAAAAAAATATAAAGTGTGATTTTATCAGATTAAATTTATCGGTTCTCAAACTTTTATGTGCAGGACTACAAAATGCACCAGGTCTCGAAGCCAGGTGCCATCTGCACCATAAGTGGTTCCCTTTTAAGATAAATTCTAATGACCAACAACAGAGCAAGAACAAAATGTTATCGAACACGATCTTGAATATGTCTATGTGCTTTAATTAATAGGTGCCAAAGATTACAGATTTTAAATACCTCGAATTTCAAATAGCATTTTTCGCATTATTTAGTCACACATTTCTTCAATTCAGCTTCAACTTAATAAATCGCAGAATTCTGTGATTTAACGTGAATATTGACATTCTTTAAATCTAATATTTGGCCCCTATGTATGTAATGTCAATCCTTAACCTTTAATTGCCGGCGATGAATTTGAGTGAATATTTAAGGGTTAGGATGACAACGTAAATGATTTATGTCTATTTTGTCAAAAAACTATTAAAAATATCATTAACACACTTTTTAGTATCATTTGGCACAACATTAACAGAAAAAAAACCCCGCAAATCCAAAGGTTTTTATTTATTTTTATTTTTTTAATTTGTTTAAAGTAAATAACTGTTATCTGACATACATATTTAATGATTAAAAAAATATAACTCAAAAAAGTTCTTACATTCTTTTAGAATTTACGTGTAACACAATTTTTATAGTTTCCTTAAAAATCTTAAATCTTGGACTTATGTAGTTTTTCAAATGACTGATTCTTTTAAAGCTTGGACGAGAGGAAAGACATCTTTTCTGAAATGAGCAGCTTAATACAGCTTATGACAGCGCATACAAATAGTGCTCAGTAAAATGCGACAGTAAAATGTAATTACTTAGAGACGAGATGAAACGAAATTTTTCACATAGGGATTTTACAGCTTCATTCAAATTTCATTAAGAATATCAACAACTTTAGTTGACATTTTAAATAAAATATTTTAGAATGAAATGATGTACTAAATATATTTAGAAGGCCCAAGTAGCAGAAATAAGCCTATTTCTTTCAGTTATTTAATACCATACTTTACATTATAAAAATAGATTTATAAAATATAATATTTATGCATAATGGATATTACATGATTTGATATTATATATTCGTTCTAATTATACATATTTCACGCAGAAAATATTTGTTGTAGAAAATAGGAAAACGAAATATTATATCGTTAAATACACTGGCCTTCTAAAGTTAAGGTACATCCAGTTTTTTTAAGCTCACTATTAAAAGATTGAAAATAAATGTAAAATATACGATTCATAGGAGTATAAGCAACTTCAATAAAACCTTATAGAAGTTATTCTCATCTGTATTTAATTTAAAGAATTGGGCTATTATATGGCAGTCGAGAGAAACTGCGAGCATCCCGCAATTGGAATTTTTATGCCATTATTTTTATGCTAGTTGATCCGGAATTTTTTATGCTAAAATAATGTTGTCCATATCTAGGAGATGTCGTTTAACTGATTCGTAAAGATGGAGGGCAATCGGATGGATTGAAATTTTGTTAGCACAACATGGTGCTGCTAGACATCTTAATGTATCTCGTAGTTTTGATCAAAGAAAAGTCTGGGATAAATTTGAATGCGAAAATTCAGTATCAGAAAGACTTGTTCCAGACCACTTACGATATATAACCCTTGCACAAGATCGCGTCGCAGATTTTTTGCCCGAATTAAGAGGAGCACTTCTGTGGTTCAGCTCATTTGGGATCATCGTAACGCAACTGGTATGTCAATATTTGCTATTACTGTGCTCAGATGTCTTCAAAATTAAAAAAAAACTGTATTCAAGACGACCCGTTGTATGCGTCCCTCTTAATTAACAACACAGAAGGGCCCGTTTATTTTGGCAAAGATAGCACGTTATCTGGAACAGACAACAATGGGTTTCCGTACTGTCCACAGACGAGTCCCGGTTTCCTTTGGAGAGTGATTCATTTCGTATGCTGATCTGGAGAGAACACGGCATCATATACTTGCTCCGTTTGCCAGAACATATGTTCGTGCTATTGGTGATGAATTAATCTTAATGAAAAATAGTGTCCGATCTCATTGAGATAAAATCTCTGATGAAAATCTTGAGGGTGCAGGTTTAGAGCGAATGGAATAGTCAGCTCAATCTTCGAGCCTTAATCTGATACAGTATCCTTGGGACTATCTGGGCAGACAGGTGAATGTCGTTAGACCTCTTCCTTGTTAAATGATCTGGAACAAGCGTTGCTCCATGTATGGGCGTTGCTTTCGATTCCACTGTCCGATAACTTAATTGACAGTATGGAAATTCGATACCACAGATGCATTAAAAGTAGGGTCTCACACATGCCTTATTAAAACCCATTTATTTATTTTTTATAAGAAACTGCCATTTATTTTTTTTTATCAAACAGTGGATTTTTGCAAAAAAGGCAGATTTTTATTTGTAAATCATGCTTGATGTTAAAATTAAGTAACATTCGATACATAACTGTTTAAAGCACAATTCCTCTAAAATTCATTTGTTTTCAAATTAGATATAAAATACTGGTTGTACCTTAACTTTTGGAGGCCAGTATATCTGTACTAATAAAATAAAGTTTCACTCTGTGTGTATGTGTGTGTGTGTGTCTGTTGGCGATGACTAGCAAAATTTAGCCCACCTAGAAACCTGAAATTTTATATTTAGGTAGGCCAAACCCTCCCCTGGTATACCTCGGCCTCATAATTTTAAAATTTTGAAAATTTATTTAGTTATTAATTAAAAATTGATCAAAGATCACAAATAAAAAAGTCATACTTCCGAAGCTAGCTCGCGCATGCTCAGAAACCAATATCTTCGGGAATAGAAGAAAGAAAGCTCAAGTTATCCCGTTTTTTTAAAGTTTTTCTAAATTCGGCATGGGCGAACGGCTAGAAATATAGAAAAAACATCTACATATTCTGAAAGAACATATTTTTATGCCTCAAACGATCTGGTTGGTTTGAAAAAAATTTACATTTAACCCTTTCAACACAAAAATAATCAAAAAGCATCGAATTCATGTTTTTTATTTTCTCCCGTTTTCCGAGCCTTGCATCCGACGGAATACAAAAAATACGGAAAAACGAAGGTGCCCTTTTCAAAGCCACGTTTGGTTTTATAAAATACAAAAATTAACCCTTCAAACAAGTATATTTTCTGTATGCCGTTTTGCCATTTTTTCGATTTTGGCAATTTTTAAAAATTCGCATCGGCGATTCAGAGAAAGGTACGAAAAAATAAAATACCAGACAATATTTACATTTTTTCTTTTCCGACATCTGTATTTGTTTTTGAAAAATACAAATATTAACCATAAAACAAAATTCGTGCGCAGGACTCTCTTTTGCGAATTCCGATTTCTGCGATATATAAAATCTGGCATCGGCTCTCTAAAATAACCAAACAAAAAACAAGCACACCTAAAGACATTTACGTTCTATCGGGTTTAGCCAGAAATCTTTAGTTAACAAAAATCACGTTAACACTTTCAAAAACGTTTTCTACTGTAAGTCAATTTAGCTTTTTTAAATATTTCTCCTATCTTTAAAAATCCGAACTGGCGTTTATGAACAAGATACGAAAAACTAAAAATACCTCGCCTAATCTACATCCCTTTGTTTTTTAAAATCTGGTATCCGCTTTGAAAAATGTTAATTTTAACCCTCGGAAAAAAAATCCTTTCCAAAACTCACACACGAGATTTTCGTTTTTCGGTCCAGATTTAAAAATCGGCATCGACTCGGGAAATGCGAGTACGGACAAACAGTAGACTCTATCTAGATCATAGACACGTTCATTTTCTTCAAAACGCACTGTTTAGTTATAAAAAATATCTACAATAACCCTTTCGAAACCGATCGTTTACGTAACCCGCTTTCGCGATTTCCGCTATTTTTGAATTTTTACCTGAGGATAAATTTAAATTTTACTAAGAATTTTGGTTGAGTCGAGTGTTCTGAAAACGCCTCTTCAAAAACAGACTGCGCCCTTTGGCGGTGGTAGCTGGAACTATAGGAGTATCTCTGGTTCTATTGGTCCGATTACGAAGGGGTTTGGCTTATTCGACTTGATATCTATAGTCTATACTAATAAAATAAAGTTTCGCGCTGTGTGTCTGCATGTGTGTGTGTGTGTGTGTGTGTGTGTGTGTGTGTGTGTGTGTGTGTGTGTTGGCAAAGGGTGTGAATCGGGGACTTCTATATGTATACACACCTTCAAACTCAGGACGCACACTCAACCCAGGACGTCCTGGGTTAGAAATTTTTTTAATTTTGCGTTTTTATTGTTAAGTGATGCATTTTTAGTATAAAGACATTAACAGGAGCAATTTTTTTGTAGGTCCTCATTTGCGGGTATTTTAGAGTAAAGTTGATAGCACAAATGTGTATCGCAGAGACGAGTGTGTATGGTCGAAAATGGTAGGTCCCCATTTGTACAGTAAAATTACATGTTACCAGATTTATGAGGGAAAGCTGTTAAACAGGTTTCGAAACGAGGGGAGGAAAATACTATTTACTACGTTCTAGTATTTTATAGTAATTTGGGCCTTTTTTTGCACGTATTTTCTCAAGTAGTTTTTAGAACACACATAGTTTGGGGCTACGTCGATTTCTTTCCTTTTTTTAGATTTATTATTTTTTGATTTTTTGCAAAGAGTAATCGCAACGTAAAATGGTTAATTTAACTTAATGATAAGTTATTTATAATTATTTGGATAGTTTTTACGAAAACTAGGTGAAAAGAAGGAGGAGGGGAGGGGAAGGGGGTCCTTCCTCTTAATTTTTCTTAAACACGTTTATTTCTCAACATAACTAATTGATTAGCTTCCAATTTTGTGGACCTATAAATTCGATAATGATGTTTCCAGAATTAAATTTCGGGCCCCATGATATAGTATGTTTCATGGATAGTTTTTATGGAAACTAGGTGAAAAGAAGGGGGAGGGGGGGGGGTTCCTTCCTTTTAATTTTGCTTAAACATGTTTATTTCTCAACATTATTTACCGATTAGCTTTCAATTTTGTCTCTGCATAAATTCAATAAAGATGCTTCCAGAATTAAATTTTGGGGTCCCGCGGTATAATGCAATGGGGGAAATTTGCCCTTTTAATTTTACTTAAACACGTTTATTCATCGATATTATTAACAGATTACCTAAAAATGTTGTGCATGCATATATTGAGTAAAGAATCTGAATAGTTTATAGGGAAAATAAGTGAAAAGAAGGTGAGGAGGGGGGGGGGGTACCTCTTAATTTTGCTTAAACACGTTTATTTCTCAACATAACTAACCGATTAGCTTTCAATTTTGTATACGCATAAATTCAATAATGAGGCTTCCGAATTAAATTTCGGATCCCTCGGTGTAGTGTAAGGGGGGGGGGGGGACACTTGTCCCTTTTAATTTTACTTAAACAGGTTTATTCAGAGATATTATTAATCGATTAGCTTCAATATGTGTACACGCATATATTGAGTAAATATTCATCTATGAATAGTTTTTAGGTAAACAAGGAAAAAAGAAGGGAGGGGCAATGATTTAGTTTATTCAAAAAAATTAAGCTGCAGTGTATATTTTAGATAAATTTTACACAGATTATCATTAAAAACAAGCTTACATATTTAAACTTAAGATTGTCTGAAAAATTAGGGATATTTTAATTGTAATAATAAAAAAAAATATTTCAGTGATATAGAAAGAGTGATAATTATTTTGAAGAGAGTCGTATTAAAAGAACGAAAGAAATGATCTCATTTTACCTTACTCTGTAGCAAACCGTATCTAAATAATGCATTTTATTATTATTTCATTTTTTATTTTTTGGTTAAAAGCTAATAAAGTTCTTTATGTTACTCTCAACGATTTTAATGGTTTATTTGATGGTGGAATTTTGTTATTTTATATATTCTAATATTACTGTCTTTTCCTTCTATATCGATTTCTTTAACTTGTGGATTGCTATTGCCATATTAAATATAAATAAAATAAAATAAAATAAAACCTTATTATAGGGATTTTTGAAGATCTTCTGCAAATAATATTATATTGGAATCTTTTAAATACAATTTAATACAGAATTTGATATAGAAAGTGATTCGGATGATTTAGAGTACCAGATTTAAAATTTTTAAATTTTGATTTCAATTAAAATTTTAAGAAAGATAAAATTAATATTTTAAACAACAATCAATTTTTAAATTTTGATTTCAATTAAAATTTTAAGAAAGATAAAATTAATATTTTAAATAACAAAGTGACTTTGAAGATAATGGATAATGAATCGAAACTTATCGATATTAAAGTTTCTGTTTGGAAACAGCTGAAATAAATGAAAATACATAAATGAAATAATTTATCTCAAGTTGACGTTAATCCTATTTAAATTCTTTATTTAAAATCAGAATAGCTGCATATCCGAACTAATATTGGTCCCGGTCCCAATTTCTTGTTTCTGGAGCTTCCGATAAAACCAAAATAGTTTCTACTGAAAAATTCTTCGAAAAAGCAGGAAAGGTGAGTTCAAAGGATCCGTTTTCTTACTGCGGTCACTAAATGATCAGTCAAGCTGTCAAAGCGATCATTAA
This sequence comes from Maratus michaelseni, assembly GCA_963931845.1. NCBI lineage: Eukaryota > Metazoa > Arthropoda > Arachnida > Araneae > Salticidae > Maratus > Maratus michaelseni. The sequence continues at coordinate 310,303,872 of OZ007591.1, forward strand.
GCAGGGAGATAAGGTAGACTAGACCTTAACAAGATTTCCAACAGTTTTAAACGTTTTCCAGATTGAAGGAAATTTTATTATATTTACAAATGGCTTATCCATAGACATACTAAATTGTTGGGTAGAATACGTGAAATTTTTGTCATATCATTGAGACGCTTCGAAATATTTTAAATTGTGACATTTTCATGACTCGTTGTGCATTTAAATGCAGAACTGTATTATTCATCCTCTGCTAAAGGAAAAAAAAAAAAGCAAAAGAATAATTCAAAACTAGCGAGTATGCGTTTGAAAGAGATAATTTCCCATTTTTATTGAATGATGGCCCCTGCCCCTACATACAGCGTATAAATATTAATCGACCATTCTGTGCAACAGAATGAGAAAAAAAAAATAGTATTTCTTTTTAGTATCATTTATTTATTGCTTGACTGAGTGTATACTTTTCTTTATCTTTCATAATATGAAATGGAATTTTAAAAAAAAATTGAAAACTCCTAGAGAAATTTGATTCAAAACGTCAATTTTCGTAGCATTTTTTAAAAGACCACTGCCTTTGTAGAAAAATGGATAAACTATTCGATTTAGAGTTTCTGAGTAAGAGATATCACAAAAATATTACATGTTTCTGAACAAAAATTATTTCAGAAATGAGCAATGTGCTCTTTTTTTATGCCAGTTTCCAACGTTGTTCAAAAGAGTATGCATTTCTACATGGCCAAGTTTCGAGGCAGCCCGCAAAGTTTGGATGTCCCAAATAGTTGCAATTTTATAATTGTTCACTTTTTCTTTTCTACTTTATTCGAAAAACATGTATATTTTAAAATACTTCATTTCGCAGCTGTTAAATTTGTCTTAACTATTACGTTCCGTATTCAAACAGAAATAATAATAATAATAATAATAATAATAATAATAATAATAATAATAATAAATAACAATAAAAAAAGTCAAACAAGATTTTGATGGTGTAATTAATCATTTTGAAAACATGATAGTAGAAAAAAACATTTATTTAAAAATATTATATATATATATATATGTGTGTGTGTTAGAATAACTGTAATGAACGTTGCCTCATTTTTTTAACAGCAAAAAATTAATAAAAAAATAAATAAAAATAGAAAAATATATAGAAGTTATATCTGAAAAAATTGCACAAAGTATCATAATAGCTTTTCTTTGATAGACATTCAGATATATAATTTAAAATGCGACGAATTGAACAACAACAAAAAATAAGGACTCTGAGATTAATGGATTTAAATCGTGGAAGGCGGCACAGCAACTACTTTACAAAATAAAATTACAATGGTAATATCTGGTTTTCAACCAGACATTGTCATAAATTGATATAGAAAAATATATATTTAAATTTTTGTTTTCTACTTTTTCGCATATGGTAATAGTTTAAATTATTTTTCTAATAAATACTAAGAAAACTAGTGTTGTCAGGTGTCTCACGTAAATCGGGGCTCCAAATGCTTTTGACACCAGTATTTTAAAGTAAATTTCTTCGCTTTATATAACAGCAGATTTATCAGCAATTAAAGATAGCTAAATACTCTGTGTCCAGAGGAATTGGAGCCCCGATTTATGCGGGACACCTGGCCATAGGCGCAGAGTTTTGAAAATTATTGATGGGGCTGAACTCGAATGTAACTATTTCCCACACAAATACGTATATGTGTGTAATATAGATTGATTACCAATGTAAGACAGTTCTCAAAGAAATATTTTTCCCTGCTCAACAAACTTTCTAAGAAATTTTCTGACTGATGTTTGAACATAAAATCATTATACTTACAGGTTATGATTATTGACGTAACAGTTTATTAAACAGTTTTTTTTTTTCGATATTTTTCCTTTTTTCGCTATCAGTTCAGGTATTCTTTTCAGAGAGCCAACAAAAATGAACAAAAATGCGAACAAAAATGAATTAAAATATTTGACAGAAAGTAGCCAATTTGGATTTGAGAACAGCCTTAATGTTGGTTCTTAATTTCCCTTTAAAAAGAAATTAAACAGATTTATACATAGTTAAATAAATCACAAGTTGAATAAAACGTTATGACAATGTAAAATTTTTAATGCATAGTTCTGTTTATAAAAAGTATATACTGACTGCTATTTGCGAATCGTTTATAATAAAATCACAACGTAAGTTGACTTTGAATAACATCTCCTTTCGGATTCTGTTTTTTTTCCCTTCTGTGTTTTATATGGCCATTTTACTATACGAATTCAAAAGTTTAATATTTTACTTTAATATAAAAAAATATATATAACTTAAAGAGAACAACAACAACAACAAAAATCTAATGTCGTTTATCTCTGTAACAACAGAAAAAGATTATAAAAGACGCATATAAAAAGAATCCATCTTTGAAATTATTGGTGGGGCTCAAGCCCCATGACCAGGGCCTGATTACCAACGGGGCACACTTCCACCAGTAAAAAAGAATTGAAATATTTCCTTTATTCATGGTAGTAATTTTGCATCAATAGGGCGTTTTAATAAGACGAAAATTTCTATTAAATTTTACTGGTGTAAGTGTGCCCCGTCGGTAATCAGGCCCTGCCCATGACCCCATTCAACTCTATTCCAATGCACCTGGCAACACTTAGAAAAACTTAGCCCGTTAAGATCTTGGTTATATTAAAATTGTTAGCGTTTAAAAGTAATCAAAATTGTTTTTATTATAAAAATAAACGAAATTATAAAACAAAAGTTTCACTTCCAAAAGTTACTTCTAGAAAGAATAAATAAATTAAAATCCCTGCCGGCTAGACCTAACATTCACAGGTAGATTTCGAAGTTATATAATAATTTCACCAATAGAAAGTAAAGCAAAATTAGAGATAAATCCAGTTTAACAATTATCTGATTGCTCTTGAAGAGTTTTTTTTTTTTTTTCCCATTATACTTCATTTAAACTCTGTAATGATTGTTTCATTAAATGAGCCATACACTATATATTAATTTCTGATCTATTTATTTATTTATTTATTTTTATTTATTTATTTATTTATTTATTTTTTGAGACACGCCGCTTTTAATAAATTAAGACGAAAATGAACAAGTTTATTGAAAGTAATAAAACCAATACGGGCCTGTTTAATAAGTGAGGCGAAGAAACATTCCTTTTTGTTGTTTATTGATTATTTTTTATTATCTTTTAGCAACCAGCTGCACCTTCACAGAAGTGCCATCAAGTTTTATAGAGCTGTGTTTTTTGATTAAAAGGTTACTTCACTCACACGAAAACCTTCGCTCGCTAATGTTAATTCTATAGAACAATTCTTTTAAGGTGGTTCTCAAATGACCTGCTCATCAAAGCGAAACTTTCTGACACATTTTAAGACGTATATTTCAACGCAAAGGCATGAAATTGACATGCCTGACTATTGAAGCAATTTGGAAACGAAATAAGTTTTCCATTTTTTGAAAAATAAATTACTTCTCGTTATAAGCTATTCGTGTCACGTGGCAATGCATTCTTTTCCAGGCTTGCGCAAGTGCAGCAATAACTTGGTTCAAAAGGTCGAATTTGACAGCATTTTCTACAAAATGTTCTGCCTTTAAGAAAAACTGGTAAATATTTTCCAATTACATAGTTTCTGAATAATAACACCTGACAGTTTCATGCGTTTCCGCACAAACATGAATTAAAAAATATGTCATAAAGTAGCGAGCTTGAATTTGAGAACACCGTTAAAATATCTCGTTAGCATTTTAATATTTTGAAGCAATATTTTTCTTTGCATTTGATAATTAAGATCAATTTCTATAATCGCCACTTTTTAATTTTTCGATTTTGTTTGCAGGTTTATTTTATGGGGATACTTCCCTTTTGGAACCATGATAGTATAGTAATCTAGGGGCAGAAAATCTTTAGTCTATCACCCCGAAATCTGAGTTTTATTCTAATGTGGGGAACAATTTAGTTCATTTTCAGGCTCCCTCCTCCACGGATTCAAAATACTTGATACTCCACTGCTGAGTTCGAATCTCATGTGAGAAATGGGTTAAGAAGAAAGAAAGAAAAAAGGGAAATAGCTGAATTTGTTTACACTATTTTTTTTTTTTTTTTTTTTTTTTTTTTTTTAAATGCAGAATGATGTTTATTTAATGAAAAGTTAAGCGAAAAGGTACGTAGAAAAATTACTTGCGAAACGCAAATTTTTATAAATGAATTCCTTTTTATTCATAAACACATGGAATCGGCAAGTGCTCTTATTCTTTAATTGTGAAACTGAATAGTTTTTTCCATGTTTCGATAAGGAAGGGGGTGTTTAAGAAAATGCTGTCAAAGTGGGCATATTGAATCAAATTTCTGTACGTGACATATATGTAGATAAACAATATTATTTGTAATAGACAAACAAAACTGAGATTATATTTTAAGTCCATTTTTTCCCTTTATTTGATTTATTTTCTTTCTTTTATTATTTCAGTATACATTAATATCATTAACATCAAACTTGAATTTAAAATCAATAAAATAATTTTCAATGAGTGTTTAAAATAAATAAATAAATAAATAAAAGAAAGGGGCGAATAAAAAAAATATTATATTAATATGTTAAGTATCCCAGTACAATATTTTATATTAAATAAATATTAACTATATAAAGTTTATATAAATTTGTTTAGTAATTTTATCTAAATTTTACATAAAATATTATTTTTTATAAATAAATAAATAAACAGAATTTCTAAGTTTTGCACCTTTATAATCATTATATATATATTTAAAATATTTGTATTGTAAATTTTTTTATGTAGAAGAATACATAACTTGTACCCCACTGAATATTTAATAGCAGACCGATTAGCTTTCAATTTCAAACTGGGAATTTTGTTACAGTTTTTGAAGATTTGTACTATGGGAAATTCATTGTTTTAGACCAATTTCAATGTATATTAATATTTCAATGGAACACAAACTAGTTGTGTATTCGATGGAATATGTAATTGATTTATTTAGTACTTTTCTTATATGGCACTACTGACACTTGTTTCCCTTAAAAAAATGTTTGTAAAGTTCGTATTCAATCTAAACATGAAAACAGATTTCGTTTTTGTGACCGCCCGTAAGAAGTTTTTCTACTGATAATAACCAAATATACACCATTGCGGAAATGGCAAATGAAAATGCAGCATCCCCTTTCACTATACCAAGAATAAAGTGGATAATCCAGTTTTTCTCTAAATGCTTTCCTTAAAATTCTTTAACGAATAGACTTTCAGGTTCGTGTCCAGTGGGGAGTGGTGGGAATCTGCTTCAGGCTAAAATAAGCTTAAAATTTTATCCAAGAGAGTGACATATGTAAAAAAAAAATTTGTTTTTTGTGTATGTGATATTGTAGATGGTTCCGTGACTTTTACTTTTTGTTATATTTTTCACAATGAGAATTTTGGATGTATTTTTTAATTAAAAGAATAAAGTATTGAAATGGTTAAAAATTAAACAATAAAATGAATAAAACATGACACATAAATAATTACTCGCGAATAATTTAAATCCTTCTGTGTTGATTTTTCCTATGGATTGTCAAAATCAAATTCCTAAATAATTGTGAATGAAATTCACATTTATTCATGAATTTTATTTATGCAGTAATAAACAATCCTTCAATAATGAAAGCAAATGTACTGTATTAAATGTATAGTTTGCTAAATATATAACTGAGAATAAACTATAAACCATTTCTTAATACTGAATGTCAGTTAAAACTTTACAAAATAATTTATTGTGTTCAATATTCAATTAGGTACTTTTCATAGTGTAGCAAGATGTCTCACTTTGTCTGAAAAAAAAAAAAAAATTATTTTATATGTATATATATAATGCGTGTGTGTATATATATATATATATATATATATATAGAGAGAGAGAGAGAGAGAGAGAGAGAGATTTTGTTTGAGATGATACGGTAATGCTCAAATATATATATATATATATATATATATATATATATATATATATATATATATATATATAATTGAGCACACTTCAAACAAAAATTATACGCATGATTTATTTAAATAAGCCGCATCATCTCAAACAAAATCTTTGCTATTAGAGTCATCGAGTTATATAAAAAACATTTATGGTTGAAATTAATATATTTTATGCATTACAGTTCAATAAAATATTAGAAATAAAAACTATTGTTGTTTATAATAATATTTTACTTTTGATTAAAAAAATATATATATTATTTAAACAGCAACAGGGGACTATATATGTTTTGAAGGAGATTTGAATTATTATAGAAATAGATTTAAATTTAATTACACTTTTAGCCTTGTAACAAAATTTAACTTTTGAGAATAAAGCAACCAGCCAAACGAAATCCTGACCACATTTAGAGAAATTTTAAATGATTAATTTTTACCAGCTCAACCACATAAAATTTCTATTATATTCATAACCTTGTTTCACATATTAAATGTATCAGGTAATAGCATTTACATACCAAAAAATAGAAAAGATTTTATACTTTTTTTACACATTTAATAAATCTTCAATTATAGCATATTGCTCGCAGATGACCATCATTTCGTAATTGTCATGTTAAAAAATTCTATTGTAAATGCAAATTTGACGATATTTTCCGAAATATTTGTTACTTTAATTACAAAATAAGAAACTAGATTTTTTTTTTTTTCAGTGTGGTCCATTATGGAAAATTAAGAGAAAAGTATGCTTGAAGCAAATATTGAGAAAAGATAGTTTTACAATGTGGAGTGCTACTCACTATATCATGCATGTATAGATACAATATTGAATTATAAGCTTTCAGTCAATTTGGTCCTTTGAGAGCCACTTTAAGCAGTTCAAAAACAGAAACGCTGTGACAAATTTTTAAATACTCAGTATATAACCTATATATTAATTAATAAATTTCACCAATAAATTAATACATATTTCTGCCTACAGACGAACTTAAAACATACTTACAATCTTTTTAAAACATAAATCAACAAATTTAAAGACTATAATAATTAGAAAAATATTAAGAATGTTCATTAAGGCTGCTTTTCTTTGATTTTTTTATTATTACCAAAATAAATAAATGAATCATATTCCCATATTGTCGAAATTTTAAAATTGAAAATATTAGTTTAACATATTAAAAGATAGATCAGGTAATTTCAGTATTGGAATTAGATGTTATTTTAGGCATATTTAGCGCTGTATAGTGTCGTAACATTTTTCGAGCAAACAGTACTATTTCAGTTTACGTTGTATTCTTTTCTGAGTGCACCATTCTGTTTATTCCGCTATGAGATTTTTATGTTTTGGAATTATTGCAACTATTTTAAATTTTCTGAACATTATTATTAGTAATAATAATAATAATAATAATAAACATTTACTAGTAAAATATTGCAAATATATTTTTCTGGTTCTTGTACTTTATATCAAAGAAATACAAGGATTCTTAAAGTCCATATAAAAAGAAAATAATAATAATGAGAGAGAGTGAGAAAATTTTTATACATAAAAGTTTAATATTTTGTTACTTTCAGTGTATTTTATTTTATTTTAGTACAATTTCTATCTATCAATAACAATATATTAATATATATTGAGCTCTTCAAAATACAATTCTTATAAAAATGTTACTGATCTCCAAATGTTACAAACTATTTTTAACAAGAAAAATATATATTATCATTAGAAATTTAAATAAAAGACTATTTTCACTATATCAAAGCAATTTTGTTAATAATAAAATATTGTGAAAATATCATGTATCATTATTTTAATAATGAATGTTTCTTTTTAAATGTGATATATTTTTTGTTTTTAGCTAGGTGCGTTCGTAATTATATAAATACGTAGCACCTATAGTCGTCGTCTGGTCCGTCCGTACGTCCGTCCATTTGTCCGCATATAACAGCGCAAAAACTACCCAACCAAATAATTTGAAATTTAATATATATAATCGATGCAGAATTTTGTCGAGTCATTTCAAATTCTATGAAAATCGAATCAAAACTTAAAATGTTATTAATGAAAGTTTTCTTTATTCTGTTAAATCCTATCATATTCATATGTAATCTATATAATAAAAGCGCAAGTCATGGGGCTGAGGAAAACAAATACGGGCTAACCACTTCTTTTTTCATATGGCAAGCGGCCATTTTTATTCAAAATTATTTAATCGAATAAAATTACACAAAAGATACATTTTTAGAAAGCTCGTTCAGAAAAATTGTTTGCTTGAGAATCAGTTACATTCAACAATGTATAGATTCTGTGATAACTTCAGTGAAAATCAGGTTAACCGAAGAGATCTCAATCCATTAGAGTAAATAAACACAGGAGATTCGTTCATTATGAGTCATAAAAATACTAAGCCATGGAGGTAATCATTCGCAAAGTAAGATCTCCATGGTGAAAAAAAAATCCGCATTTGTAAACGTGGCATACATAACAAGGAAAAAAAAAAAAAAAGCATGCTCATTTCGCTTCTAGCAGACGACATAATTCATTTCACTGAAATAATGAGGATGATTTTTTTTTTTTTTTTACATTGTGAAACTAGTTATAAGACGAACGCACCTCATATATCACGTTTAACGCACAATTTCCAACTTTTTTAATTGTTTGAGACGTAAATAAATTAACGAAAAATCCATCTCCCCCCCCCCCCCAATTGTGAGATAATCCTTTCCCCCTACTTCATTCTCTCTTCACTGCGAAAATATAATTTATACTTGTGGAATATTTTGTTCAATTGGTTCGCTTGCAGGGCCGAAACTATGATATTTTTTCACCCGAACAAGCATGAATTTTGGTACTCCCCCTCCCCCTCCTTTCCAAAATAAATTTATAAAAAGAAGTTTTCAATCTATTCCTTTAATTTTTCCGCTATTCACATCCATGACACCCTAAATAGTAATACCTAAAAATTGCAGTTTTATATATAAAAATGTCTTTGTACATGTGTTAGAGAGATGTGAGTTACAAGTTGCAGGATAAAAAGAAAATACATGAGAATACTCTTATAACTTTTAAATGCCTGTGTGATTTGGTAAATTTTCAGACGGGATTTTCATGATCAGACTTTTCATGAATTTTCAGACGTGATTAACCAGGAAGTTGCGATGTCAATATATTATGCATTATGAAGTTATACAAGCTTAAACGTTCAACAACGGGAATTACGGGTTAATCATAACAGCCAATTTTTTACCTACTTACTTTTACAATTATTTATCAACTGATTTGGATCTCTCTCTCTCCCCCCCCCCCCCCCATCCACACACAAAAACTTATGAGGTCCAGTGCCCCGTATGCCGTTGCCTTAATCTGGCTCTATGATCACTTAGGTCCAGTTCAATATCCTCTGTCGATAGAGTTAAAGTATATAGATTTGGGGCCCTCCAAGTTTATGAGCCTTAGACCAGTACCCCGTGTGTCCATGTCTTAATCTGGCCCTGTGACTACTTAGGTTCGGTTTAATTGTCCTAGCAGATATTATATTAATAGGGTTAAAATTGCGACATAAAAAATTAATACTTTTTTTCTGCTTTTATATCATGTGTTTTTTTTTTGAAAATTACATTAAATATTTATTTCTCGATTACTATCGTCTAGGAATTCCTTAAAAGATGTAATATTTTCGAAAACTTTACTTTGTACCTGTAAAAAAGTTTCTGCCATGCTACTTTACCACAGAATGAAAGAATTTTCTGATACAATATTAAAAAAACTGTCTTCATTTAGTAAAAGGAATGTATATTTCAGGATTTTTTTTTATTTTTCATTTCCTTTCACCCGAAAAAGCGTTTTTGCTCCAATGTTACTATGTATATAAGACATTCATGTATTCTTATTCTAGTCGACATTTTTTCCAGTTTGTATATTAGATATATCTTTGTATATTGCTAACTGATGGTTATCATATTATTTTGATGGTTCGCTTGACAACTGATGTAAGAGATACTTAACAAATTTTATATGATAGATAATTATTGTTATATATAAATAATAATAATAATAATAATAATGATCTTTAGTTTTATGCAATCTGAATTAAAATATCAGAAACAGTTATTGTTGTGTTTGAAAATTATTTTCTAACTGTGACACAAAGTTTAAGCGGTATCTATAAATATTCAATGCATGTATATGCAATATTGTTGATATCAGCTTAAACAAAAATAAAAAATAAAACTTTTTTTTTCTTTTAATGAGCAATTATAGTAAAATTTATATGCATTTTCTAAAAAAAATAAAAAATAAATAAAAGATTATGATATCTATTTTCTTTTTCTTTCTTCTTTTAAAGAAATTAAAAGAAAAAAAATCTTTAAAAGGTATTTAAAGAATTCTTCTGTAAAGGTAAAAAAAGGAACAACACAATATCATTTTCTTCATTGGAGAACACCTTTTAACAAGCATTTATTTACTACTTGAAAATATCCCCGAATTTTAGCAGATGTTAAAGGGACGCTTTTTATTATCTAAAGCGATTTGCACACCCTCCCAGTCCTTTGTCTAAGTTCCTGCTGACAACATCTGGCTGGTCAGTGAAATCTGGTAAAAAGGTGCGGCGGGCGCGTGAAATTCCGCTGAGGTGAATAAGAGTCTCAGTCAGTAGGACAGGTGTGTCAATACCCCAAGTTTAAAGTGCAGGGTTTTTTTTAAACATTATTAAATAATATATTTTTTATTTAATTTATTTTATTGTGCGTTGATGCATTACCGTTCCTCTTGCTTTTAATATTCCATTGCAGAATATATATTTAATTTTAGAATATTCTTTTCTCCTTTAAATATGAATCAATAAAAGTTTTAATGTTGATTTTATAACAAATAATTAAAAGTAGTCAAACTTTTCTATTAAAAATCTTAGATCATCGATTTTCACAGGAATTTAATTTTTAAATGTAATAAAAAGTATTGCAGTTAAAGAATTGTAATATTTAACCTAAATAATATTTTGATTTAAGTATGACCAGGCCATACAGGGGGGGGGGGGGTAAAGCCGGTACAAATTACCAGGACCCGGTTCACCTAGATGGCCCAGTTTCGGTCGTGGTTTTTAAATAAAATACCAGAAAAAGAGGTAGATTTTGTAAGAAAAACTACCTATTACATTATCCCCATGTTGGAATTTCTGAAAACTTTTTACAGATCTACGCCGATAATGACTCCTAGAACCCAAAACTAACCGCAGTTCAAAACTTTATCTATTTATCTATCTATCTATATCACTTTTTTATGGGCACAACAACTTCCATAATTTTGAACACAAAACCCTCTCCCAGTTAAAAACTTTATATATATCTGTCTAGCTATCAATATAACTTTTTTATGGACACGATTACTTTCATAATTCTCCACAAATCTCTTCCAAACTGATGCATAAAATCTCGTTCAAGTTCGTTAATGGGAAAAATCGGACCAATGAGGGGGGGGGGGGGAGGAAATGTTTTTTTTATGAAAACAGAAAAAAAAACATAACTTCTTAATTATTATACATATCTATACATATCGATTTTAAAGTTATTATTATTTCTAGGAAAAGGGCCAAAAACTTATGCATGATAAAGTTTTGATAGGAGTTTAAGGAGCGGGATAGGAGTTTAAGAAGAACAAAAGTCATAACTTCGTAAGTTCATAAGATATCAAATCAGCTTAAATTTATTACAAATATTCTTAATACTATCTACAACTTTTATACTGACAAGTATTTTATAGAATTAAAGAATTCTCAATAAACATGTGCTATATTGTCCACGTCTTCGAAATCTAAATGTTCCTGAAGGCCGAGCCGTCAGGGATTTTTTATTTTACGTATAAATTTTAAATTAAAATAACTAATAAATTAAAAAAAAATCAACTGTTAGAATGTACTAGAACGTATTTAAGGGCCGGCCAGAGGAGTCCCCACTCCAGGGCCAATACTCCCGTGTATGTGTCAAATATATAAAAGTTACGAAGCGTTTATGGCTCGTACGATAGTAATTTTAAGAATTTTCCTATCAAACCAATAAAAATAATAACAGTTAAATATTTTTGTCCCCTTTAAACAGTTAAATATTTTTTTCAAACCCTTCTTTTTACGCACTTAAAAGCACCCGCTCGCTAATGTTAATCCTCATTATTTTTCTAATATCTCGTTTGCATTTCAATATTTTTTAAAAAATTTTTTGCATTGGATAGCAGAGATCAATCTCTATTTCCGACGTTGATTACTTTTTCGATTTTCTTTCTAGATTTTTTTTTTTTACGAAGATACTTTCACTTTCGGAACCGGTTTCAAAAGTGAAAGTATCTTCGTAAAAAAAAAATGCAACGAAAATCGAAAAAGTAATCAACGGCGGAAATTGAGATTGATCTCTGCTATCCAATGCAAAAAAATTGTTTAAAAATATTGAAATGCAAACGATATATTAGAAAAATAATGCTCCATAGGATTAACATTAGCGAGCGGGTGTTTTCAAGTGCGTGAAGAGGACCCTTAACCATTTTGGATTATTATGTTATTAGATATTTAGAGAAATAGTGTTTTATTAAAATGACCTGTTATTAAAAACAATTCTCATACCCTTTCAATAATATAAAATAAATATTCTTAAAAATTAGACACTTTAAAAACCTGAAACAAGCATAATTTTATTAATATTAGCATAAGTATCAATATTATATGTTATTTCGGATGTGTATACATTTGCTTTAAAAACGTTGAAATTTCACGAAAATTTAGTTCCATTTTCATGAAATCGTGTGCGTAATTCACAAAATAACTGTTTTGAATAAAATGACTTTAAAAAGGAATATTCCTTATGCCGTATAAAGTTTATTTTATCAATTTCTATTCTTACACAGAGTTCTAAATTCAGCTTTGATTAAAATATTCAAACCAAATAACTTTTTAATATGAGTGAATAAAACAGTTTTCAATTTTTCCTTATAGGTATATCCTTAAATAGGCCTTAAATGTTAATGTAACCTGAACTTTATTTTAAGATTAAAATTCAATTATTATACAAAATGTTTTTTCAATCATTTTAGATACCTGTTTATAACATTTAAGTAATTTAATGGGTAACACCATTAGGAATGGCACTCACATGCCTTGGAATTTAAGGTTGTTTCGGAAATTGTTTTAAAAGAAATATGAATTATTTATCAAAATTCATTTACAATAATTTATTATACTACATAATATTAAAGTAGAAATATATATATTTTTTTAATTTTATATATTAAAAAATGGCGACTTGACTGATGATGGGAGGGACCGTTTTGAAAAAAGAAGGGCTAGTGGGGGACAGGATTAATCATCGTACACTTGATCTAGAACAACATAAAAAAAAGTCCAAAAGCAAGTGAAACACATAACCATTTTTAAATATGTACTAGATAGTACCCGTCAAGATTTGACGGTAAATAACTTGAAAGCTCCTTTAGAAATATGCTTGTATTTTTAATTAGCTGCTTTTAAATTAATTAGGTATTGAAAATTTTATGAATTGTTATATTGTGTAAGCGATTCCTATATATAACGATAGATTTTGTTGTCAGTCCAGCCTACTCAACTTATGTAGTTAAATATTTTAAGCTTCTAATTTATATTCTATTATACTCGAATAAATTTAGCACGAATTTAACTAAAAATATTAATTGAATGATTTATTTATACTTATTACAGTCTCAAAATTAAGAAAACTATATCAATATTTAGTACTTTCTACTTTTTTTTTTTTTTTAATTACACGACTTTTAAAATTTGTCATTAATTTTATTCTTATCAGCCTAACTTTAAAATCCAGATAAATCATGGATATCAAGTTGATTTCTTTTATAATTCTTATATGAATATTTTTGTTTATTTCCTTTTCCTTTTCTCTCTTTTTTTTTTTTTTTTTTTTTGTAAGGAGAATAATCATATACATATCTTAGTTTTACAACTATGTCTTATTGATAATGGTCATACAAAATATAGATAACAGTTTAGATCTCTTTATTTAATCGATAACTACATGCAAATTTTTTTAATTTAAATATTTTTATATATATTTTTATAATATAAAGTAAGTAATTAAAAAAATATTGGCGGTTGTTAAATTTTATTTACCACAGTCCCAATGTTTTGAAAAAATAACAATATTTAGTATTTCTTTTTTTTTTCTTTTTTTAACTACACGAGCTTTAAAATTTTTCATTAAATTAATTTTTATTAGTCTGATTCTAAAACCTAGAATTTAAAATTTGCTGTTTGCACCTAACGATTACGATACATGTTTTTTAATTACTTGAATTTACATTTTCTATTTTCATACATTGTTCAATGGTTAGATCATGGATATCAAGATAATTTAGAGTTCCTGTATGAATATTTTCCCTTCTTTTTTTCTTCTCTCCTTTTATTTTTCCTTTTTTTACGAAAAATAATTACATGCTTATCTTTTTATATATATGACATCTTGATAATGGTCATACGAAATATAATAAAAACTGTAGATCTGTTCAATTTATTTAATCGATAATTAAATGCACGATCTTTTAATTTAAATACTTTTAATATAAATTTAGTAATTAAAATAAAATATTCTTGGGTGTTAAATTTTAATTATAAAGCATTCGAATAAAAAAAAAAAATACAAATTATGTAACTTTTCCTCCTGAATTAAATATGGCATTATTAAAATGAATTATTGCCAATAAAATAAGAAAAATCAAGCCGTCCGTAGCGGGGATCGAACCGACATGATGATCAGAACAGAGAAAAAACCCGCCTGACACCACTCGGCCATCCTTTTCTCATTCGAGTGTACTCTAAAACTGGTTAGCTTCTACATTTAAGTTTACGCATGCTCAAATAGGGTAAATACGTGTGAAAAGTGAATTTGACGGAAATCCCTTTTCGTTTTAATATATAAGATATATATATGCATTTTTGGTGAATTGGCATTAATTCGAAGTAAAATGTAACATTTCAACCAAAACTTCTGTTGCATTACAGTTATAAAAAAAAGTGAGCAATCGGTATTAAATATATCGAATAATATAATCGAATAATATTATCGAATAATATAGAATTATAGTTATAATATTATAACTATAATATACAATATCTGTATAATATAATATCTCTTAATAAATCGTCACATCCAAAGTATTTCCCTAGAAAAATACTTCAAGATTAATTTCCAAAAAGATAAAGTTTGTTGATTGAAAATTGGCGGAGATAGAGTGTCCACTGATTTTGAAAATTGCCGTTATGGAGGGGGAAAAAAGTAAAGTTTTTATTACTGTTCACTTGCTGCGGCACTCTCTACTTCTATAACACCAAAATTACCCTTTCACTTTCTATAGAAATTTATAGCCAATAAAATAAGATTTCTATGTGTATAAAAAGTACTTTAAAAAACAAAAAAGTGGTTTTGAAATTTTGGACAGGTTAAAGCGGTGTTACTCCTTAATTTGTTTTATTACTTAAGTTTACACTTATTTTTTTATGGTTTTTCTATCATATAGAAACCTACAGATATTTTTTATTATTATTACTTTCCACTGATACTATTTATATACGAGTTACAGGTTACGTACAGTTCTACCAAAATTTTTGTATGGAATTTTTCACCTTATTTAATAGCAGAAAAATATTACAATTTATGTGATAATTTGCAGAAAGTTTTTTAATTAAAAAAAATATTTTAGGCAAAGATTTCTTGTTTAAATTAATGGTGCCATACTCCTTGGAAATTATATGAGGTGGATCCACTTTGAGTTTGTCTTTTATGTATTAGTAATAATTAAAATTAAAAAATAAATTAAATTTAACCATTTACTTTAATTTGTGTTTAAGATGTAAATTTGTAGGACATATTTATAAATAAAAAATAAATAAATAGCTGTGTTTTCGATAAATAGGAGAAGAAAAGCATTTAATGACAGCTTTTAACATTCTTTTGCAAGACTATTTTCCCTCTATAATCATACTGATTTATCAAAAATAAGTTTGAATTTTAGGCTAATTCACCCTTTAAAATGTTTATCGAAAAACTCAATTATTCATGCTTTTTTATGTTGTTAACTTGTGCGGCTAATTTATTATTTAGGAAAATATATTAGAGTAGTTTTTATAAACAACAATAGAAAGTTTAATGATGAAATGGTTGCAATTAATATTTTTATGCAAGAATATTTTCATAATTAAAGTTAGGTCAGAGACAGACAGACAGACAAATCGAAGTCATAAACACTTTTAAACTATATTATTAAAAAAAAAAAATTACACTATTTATATACATTTTAGCTTTAGTAAATGAAAAGTAGAGGGCCAAATATGTGTTGAGGTTCGAGCTTAGTTATAATATTATTTGGGAGGCCTCCAAAATAATACTGTGCATAGGGCCTTAAGCTATGACAGAATTGAGAATTTATCTGTTTGATTATAACATGTCATATAACACGTGACAAATATTAAGTCATTTGACATTTTTATTTCACTTTGTTAACAGATTAAACGCTAAGCATTATTTCAAGGGCTTGTTGAAAAAATTTTATTAACGAATACTGCGATAACACGGTATTCGTGAAAAGTTATTAGAAATCATTAGTCTTCCTGTCCCCGTCCCCACCCCACATATGGTCAAATCAGGCCGCTCCAAAAATATCTTTGATAAAAAGAAGAAAGTGAAAACAAACACATTGCTTCGAGCATGTCTGCTTACAAGCAGTTTAAATAAGCTTCCTTATCTAAGTGTGAAAAAATATATCACACGTCTTGGATTTTGTTTGAAATATGATTTGCGAAAAGAAAAACATGAACATATTTCAATTTATAACAAGATATTCATAAGATTCTTGGTTTACAATATCACAATGAGAATATACCTAAAAATCAATTCTGGGAAATTTCAAAATTCCTCACCAAAGAGGAGGGGAGGGGGGGGGTAGGTTTGGCGATTATCAAATTACAATTAATAGTTCAATTTAAATCGAAATTTCAATCATTTTTGCTTGAAAGTATTACAAACACAAATATTTGAAAACCAATTTATGTAATTTTCAAATTTCTTTCCCCAGAAGAGGGACTGGGGACGAAAACGCGATTTTCATGTATCGTTTCGTATTTCAAACAAAAAGTAGAATTCATAAGCTTCTTGCTTTAAATTATTACGAACACAAATACCAAAGCACTAATTTCTGGAAATTCCAAAATTCGCACTCCAACGAAGAAGGGCGGGGAGGAGGGGGGGGAATACAGCTTTTTACATTTTTTCTTTATATTTGAATTAAAAAATGATATTCATAAATTTCTTGGTTTAAAATATAGCAAGGCGGAATACCTAAAAATCAATTCCTAGAATTTTCAATATTCCCCCTCCAAGGGAAGTGGGACAGAAAGAAGATTTTCACATATATTTTCCTATTTTAAAGGAAAAAGAGATGCATAAAACTCTTTCCTTAAATTATTACAAACATGGATAGCTAAAAACCAATTTCTGGAATTTTGGAATTTTGCCCCACCCCCGCGAAGTGGGGAAGGGAACAAAAACAAGATTTTCATATATCGTTTTTTATTTGAAAGAAAATATAATTATTCAGAAGATTCTTGCTTTATTTTGAAGAATTAATTTTTCATAACAGTTAAAATTGTGGAAGAGTTGTGTATTTCGTCTTCGCTCTCCGGTGTGTATTACGTCCTGACTTGCTGGCGTGTATTACGTCCTGGATTGCCGATGTGTATTACGTCTTCGATTGTCGGTGTGTATTACGTCTCTGTTTGCCGGTGTGCGTTTTCTCTGACTTTTCGGTGTGATATATGTCCTCGCTTGTCGGTGTGTATTACGCTCTGACTTGCTAATCTGCATTAGGCCGTCGATTGACGGTGTTTAATACGTCTTTCATTCCCGGTGCGTATACCGTTTTCGCTTGCTGCGTGAATTACGTCCTTGCTTACATGTATTTGCTAGTTTCTCACTTTGCGAATTGCAAAGCGTCCTCATTTACTCATGTTTAACGTATTACAGATACAAATATCGAAAAACTAATTTCTGAAAATTTTAAAAATTGCCCCTCCAGAAGGGGGGAAGGGTGCAATACTATTGTTTCTATTTTATAAAAATATATTCATAAGATTCTTGGTTTACAATATCACAAGGAGGAATACATAAAAATCAATTTTTAGAATTTTCAAAATTCCTCCCCGAAGGGAGAGAAAGAGGGGGGGGGGGGTAGCAAAATCGTAATTTTCAAATCACTCTTAATACTTCTGTATATTACAATTTAAATTGAAATTTCAATCATTTTTGCGTTAAAATATTCCGAACACAAATATCTAGAAACCAATTTCTGGAATTTTCAAATTTCTTTCCCCAAAGGAGGAGCTGGGGACAAAAACGCGATGTTCTTGTGTCCTTTCGTATTTAAAACAAAAGATAGAATTCATAAGTAAATTATTACGCAGACAAATATTAAAAAACAAATTTCTGAAAATTTCAAAATTCGCACTCCAACGAGGGAGGGATACAGCTTTTTACATTTTTCATTATATTTTAATTAAGAAATTATATTCATAAATTTCTTGGTTTAAAATACCGCAAGGAGGAATACCTAAAGATCAATTGGTAGAATTTTCAATATCTCCCCTCCAAAGGAACATGTGGAGAAACAAGATTTTCACATATATTTTCGTATTTTAAAGAAAGTAGACATTCACAAGACTCTTCCCTTAAATTATTACAAACATGGAAAGCTAAAAACCAATTCCAGAATTTTTAGAATTTTGCATCACCCCCCCCGCCCCCTTTGGAAGTGAGGAAGGGGACAAAAATAAGATAGTCATATATCGTTTTTTATTTGAAAGGAAATATAATTATTCATAAGATTCTTGCTTTATTTTGAAGAATTAATTGTTCATAAAAGTTAAAATTGTGATAGAGTTGTGTATTTCGTCCTCGCTTGTCGGTGTGTTTTAGTCCTGACTTGCCGGAATGTATTACGTCCTGGATTGCCGATGTGTATTACATCTTCGATTGTCGGTGTGTATTACGTCTCTGTTTGCCGGTGATCGTTTGTTCTTACTATTCGGTCTGTAATATGTCCTCGCTTGTCGATGTGTATTAAGACTTGGCTTGCTAATCTGCATTAGGTCATCGATTGACGGTGTTTATTACGTCTTTCGTTGCCGGCGCGTATACCGTTTTCGCTTGCTGCGTGAATTACGTCCTTGCTTACCAGTATTTGCTACTTTCTCACTTTGCGAAATACAAAGCGTCATCATTTACTGATGTTTAACGTATTACAGATACAAATACCGAAAAACTAATTTCTGAAATTTTTAAAATTGCCCCTCCACAAGGGGCGGATGGGTCAATACTATTGTTTCTATTTTATAAAAAGATATTCATAAGATTCTTGGTTTACAATATCACAAGGAGGATTACATAAAAATCATTTCTTGGAATTTTCAAAACTCCTCCCCAAAGAAGAGGGGGGGGGGGGCAAAATCGCAATTTTTAAATTACTCTTAATATTTCTATATATTACAATTTAAATTTAAATTTCAATTATTTTTGCTTTAAAGTATTCCAAACACGAATATCTAAAAACCAATTTCTGGAATTTTTAAATTTCTTTCCCGAAAAGAGGGGCTGGAGACGAAAACGCGATTTTTATGTATCATTTCGTATTTCAAACAAAAAATAGAATTCATAAGCTTCTTACTTATATTATTATTACGGAGACAGATACCAAAAAACTAATTTCTGAAAATTTCAAAATTTGTGCTCCAACGAGGGTGGGGGGGGGGGGGGTACAGATTTTTACATTTTTCATTATATTTCAATTAAGAAATCATATTCATAATTTTTTTGGTTTAAAATATCGCAAGGAGGAATATTTAAAAATCAATTCCTAGAATTTTCAGTATCCCTCCTCCAAAGGGAGGGGAGGGGGCGGAAACAAGATTTTTTAATATCTTTTCGTATTTTAAAGAAAGTAGAGATTCATAAGACTCTTTTCTTAAATTATTATAAACATGGATAGCTAAAAACCAATTTCAGAAATTTTCGAATTTTGCATTCCACCCCCCTTCTTTCTGGAAGTGAGGAAGGGGGCAAAAATAAGATTTTCATATATCGTTTTTTATTTGAAAAAAAATATTCATAAGATTCTTTTTTTTAAGAATTAATTGTTCATAAAAGTTAAATTTGTGTATTTCGTCCTCGCTTGCCGGTGTGTTTTACGTCCTGGATTGCCGGTATGTATTACGTCCTCGTTCTCCGGTGTGTATTATGTCCTGGCTTGCCGGCGTGTATTACGTCCTAGATTGCCAGGATATTAGAAAAAAGATTTTTTAATATCTTTTCGTATTTTAAAGAAAGTAGAGATTCATAAGACACTTTTCTTAAATTATTACAAACATGGATAGATAAAAACCAATTTCAGGAATTTTCAAATTTTGCACCCCCCTCCCTCTGGAAGTGAGGAAGGGGACAAAAATAAGATTTTCATATATCGTTTTTTATTTAAAAAAAATATTCAAAAGTTTTTTTTTTTTTTTTTTTTTTTTTTTTAAGAATTAATTGTTTATAAAAGTTAAATTTGTGTATTTCGTCCTCGCTTGCCGGTGTGTTTCACGTCCTTGCTTGCCGGTATGTATTACGTCCTCACTCTCCGGTGTGTATTATGTCCTGGCTTGCCGGCGTGTATTACGTCCTAGATTGCCAGGATATTAGAAACAAGATTTTTTAATATCTTTACGTATTTTAAAGAAAGTAGAGATTCATAAGACTCTTTTATTAAATTATTACAAACATGGATAGCTAAAAACCAATTTCACGAATTTTCGAACTTTGCATCCCCCCTCCCTCTGGAAAAGTGAGGAAGGGGACAAAAATAAGATTTTCATATATCGTTTTTTATTTAAAAAAAATATTCAAAAGTTTTTTTTTTTTTTTTTTTTTTTTTAAGAATTAATTGTTTATAAAAGTTAAATTTGTGTATTTCGTCCTCGCTTGCCGGTGTGTTTCACGTCCTTGCTTGCCGGTATGTATTACGTCCTCACTCTCCGGTGTGTATTATGTCCTGGCTTGCCGGCGTGTATTACGTCCTAGATTGCCAGGATATTAGAAACAAGATTTTTTTAATATCTTTACGTATTTTAAAGAAAGTAGAGATTCATAAGACTCTTTTATTAAATTATTACAAACATGGATAGCTAAAAACCAATTTCACGAATTTTCGAACTTTGCATCCCCCCTCCCTCTGGAAAAGTGAGGAAGGGGACAAAAATAAGATTTTCATATATCGTTTTTTATTTGAAAAAAATATATATTCAAAAGTTTTTTTTTTTGTTTGTTTTTGTTAAAGTATTAATTGTTCATAAAAGTTAAATTTGTGTATTTCGTCCTCGCTTGCCGGTGTGTTTTACGTCCTGGCTTGCCGGTATGTATTACGTCCTCGCTCTCCGGTGTGTGTTATATCCTGGATTGCCGGCGTGTATTACGTCCTAGATTGCCGATGTGTATTACGTCTTCGATTGTCGGTGTGTATTACGTCTCTGTTTGCCGGTGTGTGTGTTTGTTCTTACTGTTCGTTGTGTAATATGTCCTCGCTTGTCGGTGTGTATTCTACATTAGGCCATCGATTGACAAAGTTTATTACGTCTTTCGTTGCTGGTGCGAATACCGCTTTCGCTTGCTGCGTGAATTATGTCCTTGCTCACCCGCATTTGTTATTTTCTCACTTTGCGAATTGCAAAGCGTCCTCATTTACTAATGTTTAACGTATTACAGATACAAATACCGAAAAACTAATTTTGTTATGTTAATTTTTGTTATGTTAGTCTAATAAATAATACTAAACAAACAAAAACTTATGCGTCCGTAATTTTTTTTTAATTTTCGACCTTTCGAAAGTAAAGAAAAAAAAAAAGATTTCATTCACGTAATTAGAAACAAAACATTTTTATAGTACAAAAAAATTATTTTAATATATATTTTTGTCATTTAAAAAAATAATAATAATGCTTTTTTTTTTTAATTTAAAGTGTAAAGTACTATTTTCTCATTTTAAAATAATTTTTATAAACATTTTTTTAATGTTATTCATGACAGTTATGTATTAATTTAAAGAATTAGATGCATTCCTTATTCAATCTAGTATGTTATGGCTATAACAATATTTTTCTCTATATCTATCTAATATATTAATTTAGAAACATATTTGAGAGCACCTCCTCTTGAGTATACATAATCTGATACATACATAAAAAAATGAATGAGCTTACTTTCTTATGATAAATAATTCGTTTATTAAATTTCATGTAATTTCTCCAAATAGATGTCGAGATGTGTGCATCTCAGTAATTATGAAAAAACAGTGCAGAATTATAAGGATATATATAAACACGAATGTCATTTCTTATAATGAGCATTTCGTATGTTATTTTTTGTGTAATTCCATGCAATGTAATTCCAAGCCTTGATTTGACTATCGCAAAAATGTTACAAAAAAAACAGTGTAGCAGCACTCCTAGTAACTTATGCGCATAAAAATTGCAGCAATGTTTTTTTTTTAATTGTAAGTACCTTGTATGCAAAATGTTGTGCAATTCCATACAATAGAAACCGAGATCTGCCAATCCCAAAAATTCTGGAAAAAGTGGAACAACAGCGCCACCTGTTCAGCGATAGTCACCAAAATTTAATCAGCTACAATTTATATTAAGTTGCAACTAAATATAAAATTTCCTGAAATTCTGTCCATTAGTTTTTGCACTAGCGATGCTGCAAATATTTCTGTCACACACAGACACACACAAAGACCCACAAATCTACAGCAGACAGACAGAAAATTTTCCAAAAATAGTTAAATTGTGTTAAGGATATACCAAAACGTATAAATCCGTCAAAAACCGGAAGTCGAAAATTTTCGTGTTTCCAATACTTTCTTCTTATGTACATTAAAAAAAAATAAAATAAAATGAATTTAATGATTAAATGCTGAAATATATTTTTAAACTTATAAATTAACAACGTGTAATACAGTAACGAACAACGTATTATACAGTAGCATAAAACTTTTTCAGAATGTCCGGTGTAGATTGTGTGTATCATAACAGTAAATGTCCTCAATTGACTGTAAAATAATGAAGTCCTGAATTGATTGTGTGTATCGAGTTCACTGTGTATGTAGATATGTATCAATGTCCCCATTTACATTAAGAAAATACATTTTGTGAAATTTTTAAATTTTCTCAAAAATTAAAGTTGATTCAGATTTAATGGAGTATAAATAATAGTTATTCACCGAAAATAAACACCGGAAGTAGAAAATTTTCGTGATTCCAATATATTTTTCTTATGTACATAAAATAAGATAAAAAACATTAAAATTAATTTAAAGATTAAATGTTGAAATATACACTCATAAATGAGCAACGTGTAAATAATGCAGTAGCATAAAACTTTTTCAGAATGTCCGGGGTTGATTGTGTGTATCATAACAGTAAATGTCCTCAATTGATTGTAAAATAATGAAGTCCTGAATTCATTGTGTGTATCGAGTTCAGTGTGTATATAGGTGTGTATCAATGTCCCCATTTACATTGCAAAAATACATATTGGGAAATTTTGAAATTTTAACAAAAATAAAAGTTGATTCAGATTTAATGGAGTATAAGTAATAGTTATTCACCGAAAATAAACTTTTAAGTCTGTTATTTTTGAAGTCCTTAATTGGCGGTGTACACACAAAGTCCTGAGTTTGCACGTCTTGCCAACCTGTGTGTGTGTGTGTGTGTGTGTGTGTGTGTGTGTGTGTGTCTGTTGGCGATGGCTAACAAAATCTAGCCCACCTAGAAGCCTGAAATTTTAGATTTAGGTAGTCCAAACCCTCTCCTGGGAGCCTCTGAATTTAAAAAATTTTAAAATTAAAGTAGTTATTAATTAAAAACTTATCAAAGATCACAAATAAAAAAGTCATTATCCCGAAACTAGCTGGCGCATGCTCAGAAACCAATATCCGTATCTTCCGGAATAGAACAAAGAAAGCTCAAGTCAGTCCGTTTTTTTTAAGTTTTTCGAAATTCGCCATGGGCGAACGGCTAGAAATACAGAAAAAACCATCTACATATTCTGAAATAACATATTTTTACGTCTCAAACGATCTGGTTGGTTTGAAAAATTTTACATTTAACCCTTAAAAAAAAACAATAATCAAAAAGCATCGAATTCATGTTTTTTTTTCTTCCGTTTTCCGAGTCTTGCATCCACCGGAATACAAAAGATACGGAAAAACAAGGTCACCAAATTAAAGAACTGACTTTGTCCTTTTCAAAGCCACCTTTGGTTAAAAAAAAAAAAATACAAAAATTAACCCTTCAAACAAGTATATTTTCTGTATGTCGTTTTGCCATTTTTGCGATTTTGGCAATTTTTAAAAATCCGCATGGGCGATTCAGAGAAAGGTACGAAAAACTAAAAATACCAGACAATATTTAATTTTTTTCTTTTCTAACATGTGTATTTGTTTTTGAGAAATACGAATATTAACCTTTCAAAAAAAATTCGTGCACAGGACTCTCTTTTGCAAATTCCAATTTTCTGCGATATATAAAATCTGGCATCGGCTCTCTAAAATAACCAAACAAATAAGCAAACACATCTAAAGACATTTACGTTCTATCGGGTTTAGGCAGAATCCTTTAGTTTAAAAAGAAATCACGTTAACCCTTTCGAAAACGTTTTTTACCGTAAGTCAGTTTCGCTTTTTAACTATTTCTCCTATCTTTAAAAATCTGAATTGGCGTTTATAAACAAGATACGAAAAACTAAAAATACCGCGCCTAATCTATGTCCCTTTGTTTTTTTAAAATCTGGTATCGGTTTTGAAAAATTTTTATTTTAACCCTCGGAAAAAATCCTTTCCAAAACTCGCTCATGCGATTTTCGTTTTTCGGTCCCGACTTAAAAATCGGCATCGACTCGGGAAATGCAAGTACTGACAAACAGTACACTCCAGATCATAGACACGTTCATTTTCTTTAAAATGCACTGTTGAGTTTTAAAAAATATCTACATTAACCCTTTCGAAACCGATCGTTTACGTAACCCGCTTTCGCGATTTCCGCTCTTTTTGCAATATTTACCGGTGGTTAATTTGAATTCTACTAGGAAATTTGGTTGGGTCGAGTGTTCTGAAAAGGCCTCTTCAAAAACAGACTGCGCCCTCTGACGGTGGCAGGTGGAACTATAGGAGAATCTATGGTTCTATGGGCCCGATTACGACGGGGCTTGGCTCATTCGACTTGATATCTATAGCCTTAAATATTTTAGTTGCATTTTCGACCGCCAGGATGCACTTTCCGATCTTGGGTTTTATGAGCGCGATTACGACGGGGTTTGCCTCATTCGACTTGATTTCGATAGTCTTACAGATTTCAGTCATATTCGTATAGAACAGATTATTAATATCTCGGGACCGGGAAACGCCGGGCGGGTTAGCTAGCATCTTAATAAAACAATTATCTATTCTTTGTGTGCTGGAAACTATTTCGTGTTTCACATATTACCTATCTATTTGACAGTATTTTTGCATATGCATGTAACGTTTTATAAAGTAATAGTATTGCCTATTATCAGCTTGTAAATTAATATTGAAAAACTCAATTTTTTGATAAATGTTTGGCACATATATATATCGTTAAAAATTTACTGTTTATATCACGCATAGCTGTCTTTTTCACTGTCTACATAACGGAAAAAATATATCTGAAATGCCTAAATTACCCGTAATGAAAATTTTATAATAAGCAGAATAAAACGTTATTTTACAATCTGAAGTATTCTTTGTATATGTATAATAATATTTAAAACATACAACATACAACAAACTAACAACGAACTACAAAATCTATATAGTTTCTCCAATGTTATTATTCTATAAATAATTTAGTACTGTCCTATAACCAATATTAATACTAAGATATTTGTAATATATGCTGGCGAAAAAAAATTAAAGGAACATGTATTAAAAATTTTTGTAACTGGAATGATTTTGCTGCTAAAAACATGAAATGCCCACACGTTCTTTATTTTATCATGCGTAGCATATCATCTAAATTCAGAATATCACGTATGTGCAAAAATACATTTATATAAGAATATAGGAATCGTGATAAATTTGGAATAGGGGAAAGTTTATGTTATTTTTTGTAACTTTTAAAAGATATGTAGAAAATCTTTATAAGATCTGTGACCATTCCTACACGAATCCTTTTTTTAAATTTACGGTCCTCGTTAAATT
The DNA here is from genome assembly GCA_963931845.1 of Maratus michaelseni. Lineage (NCBI taxonomy): Eukaryota > Metazoa > Arthropoda > Arachnida > Araneae > Salticidae > Maratus > Maratus michaelseni. Next base: position 310,330,169 of record OZ007591.1, read on the forward strand.
CTATCAATTAATCGCCATTTCTCACAATCCGTCAATTGTGTTCTGAATGACATATTCCACATTCCACACAAGAAAATTTTATCGAATTTGCATATTTCTGCTCAGTGAAGGTGAATACCATTATATAACGATGATCTTTAGTTTCTATCATACTAGTTTTCATTATATTTAATTTAATAGAATTAACATAAAGCACCTCTTTTACATTTCCCCAAAACGTTGAAAAGTGTTTATGAATTCGGTTTGTCTGGCTGTCAGTCTGTCTATCCGTGTGTTTGTCCGTGTAATAACCCGCTTAAATATAGTCCGATGGTGATACAATTTATATATGTTATTAAGGATTATGATGGTAAGCTCGGTATTGAAATCGAAGTGTGGATAATTTATAGTTCGTTAACAGAGGCACCAAAATAATTCTGTTACACTACGGTCTATGGGGAAAATCGTTTTCAGTATATTTTAATGATGTTAGATTACTTCCAACTATTTATTGATGTACATCAGTTAGGAGCATTATATGATTCTTTCTATAGAATATGGTAATTAAAATTTTGAGTTATGATAAAACATACTGTTTGAATCTATATTCACCTTGTACTACAAACACTAATTAAAATCAACATAAATGTCCAAAAAACATACACACCATTTCATAAAAGATTATACTGAAGGGGTTTTGACACCATATACACTCCATATAAAATACAGTTTTGTATATGGAGTCAAAACATCTTCAGTAAAATAGTCTATAAAGTGACATGCATATGTTTTTTCTACATTTATGTTGATTTTAATTAGTATAGAATATGGTGTGTATAGGATTTACTTACAGATCTGTCTATAAGCGATAATTGTGAACTGATTTTTCATTTGTGATATGCGTTTTCAAATTTAACCTTTTTTTTTCTATTATTTGGTGTATATAAATTCCATAGATTATACACGGAATTGCACTAAATAATTGGAATACACTTCCGTTTATTGATGAAAGTAAATTTTCAACTGTGTTATGTCTTTAATAACTCAACTCAATTTCAGCATACTAATTGTAGTATATATACAAATATTTAGATCATATGAAGGTTTTTACAAAAGAATTATAATACTTTTCCGACTACAGATGGTAATTATTAAAATTGGGCTTTCAAATTTTGTTATGCGTCTTCCGAAATGTTTACTTAGATATCATCTTTAACCATATTAAATGGGGAAGCATTGTTACAGTATTCTGAAAGTATTTCCAAATCTACGTTTCACGTAGATTTTTTCTTTCTCGTTTACAGTTGCTCCTTTATTTTTTCATGCTAACTTATTAATGAAGTCTTAATAAACTTTTAATCATTGGTTTAACCAAAAATCATTTAAAAATAATTTATTTCCTTTATTATAGTAGCACATAAAACGGAAATATATTTAAGATTATGTAAAGTTTTCATTATTTCATTTTCATTTAGTAAAATAAATATTCAACACTACGTCGAAAGCTAAATATTCCAGTAGGAAGTGATTACATTTAAAATTTTACCATGAGACAGACTTCTTTTTTTAAATTCCTAGTTTAGTGCGGGTGATGATGACACTTACAAATAGTCTGCAGTCGAAAATACAATGTAATTATATTGGGATTAGACGGAAAGAAATTCTATTTAGTAACTGGCATTGGAAGTTTAAACCTTGATTTAAAATTCATTAGAAATGTTAACATACGTCGACTGACAATTATAAATAAAAAAGGTTCTTGAATTAAAATATATTTAATGTGCACAAAAAATAAAAATCTTATTTACGTAAATTTTATAAGACAATCGTACATATGGGATATATGTTTTTATGAATAATGCCTTTAATGAATTAAATTGTGATAATATAAGTGAATTTTCGAAAATAACAAGTTTTATTGTGTTACATATTATAAAAGATGTTTTCAAATGTCTTTTTCATTTGTAATCCAATTAATCAATTTATTCATAAATCAAAATAAATATTTTAAAATTAAAAATCTTCAATTTCAAATTTTTGTTTGCACGATATCGTCTGTACAGCTGTTAGAATTTTAGAGGCATAAGAAATAATTAAAAAAATTACAACAATTTTGTAATATCTCTTCCTAATTAAAAAAAAATCATATCAGTCACTACTTTTTTATTTAACATTTAGACATATTCTGCGATTCCCTATTAAAGCTTCAATTAGTTATTATAATATGGTTAGTATTCATAATATGATATTTTTCGTTTTTAAAATTAATCTAAAAGCACTTGCATTAACTATCTTAAATAGAAATTATTCCAAAAATTATTCTATTTCAAATATTATATAGGGCTTAAAACAGAAAAAAGTGAAACCTATGTATACCCTTCGTAATTTTAATTCGTAGAATAAACATTCAGTAGTTCCTGGACAGCTTGAAATTCCCTAAGAAGTGATTAAATTTAAACCTTTTTCGATAGAAAACGATTTTTTCTGAAATTCTCAGATTGGACCCATATTTTTTTTTTGTCACTTCTCACCTAAAAATCTCCAAATCACTATGACCCTACCCCTTAACCCCCACCCCCCCAAAAAAAAGAAAAGAAAAAAACCATTCAATTCCTCTTATTATTAAAAACTGTAACACTTATTCTCATGGTAGAATCTTAAATGGACAATAGCAATGACAGGTCACATCACATTTCTCTTAGCTCAGCAATCAATTATTTTTTTTAAGCCATACATCTTCCCCTTTATATCTAGAAGAGCTTGGTTGTTCCTCGTTAATGTATATCAGTGTGAAACAAAAGTGCAGTTTTATCTTCACAATTTAAATTAAATTTGGTAGAATTAATGCATCTTATAGTTGATATTGATACCTTAATTAGAACAGGTTGCATAATTTTGACACTATGATATATCTATAAATAATGTAATTTTAATTAGACACTTTTTTATCTAGTTATAACAACCTTTTTTCTGCTAACGAGCTTTGATTTCCCAATTATTCTCAGTTAACCACCGCGTCGGTGGTGTACATTCTTTTAATTAAAAATATATATGCCATAATGTATGTATATATATTGTGTATAACACATGCACAACAGCCATAATAAATTTTCTAGTAAACCATTTTCTTTCTCTGATATCAGTAAGGTCGTTGCACCAAGTTTAAATACATTAGGAAAAATGTGTTCCAGATAGGCAAATTTATATATAAATAAGCTGTTTAAGGTGTATTTTTTTTATATGATATGTTATCAGGCAGAAATGTAAGACTCATTCAAAAATAAATTGAAAAAAAATTCTAAAAAATAACAGTTACTAGAAAAGTTTAAAAAAAATTATTCATTATAAAATAAACCCTTAAGTCTTGACTTAAAAAATGGTGTACTTTTATTTTTAATTATTATTTAAGTACATGTATCAGATTCCATATAATTTAAACAAATTGGTCTCAAACCTTGTGAGTTAGCTATTCCAGCGAGAAAAATAATTTGCAGGAAATTTTACAATTAGCTTACTAAATATAATTAAATAGATGTGAGGCAATTACAGGAAATATGTAAACATTTTATTAAAATGATCGTTTAAAAATGGCCCGTACGATGTTACCATCTAAAATTTTTCTGTGTTCCTGTAAATGAACACTACCAACAGCATACTTCATTAACTAATTGATTCATGATACAAACAAGTCCCAATTAAATTTGAATATGTTCAATATTTTGGACTTTATCGTAATAACACATTTTGCATGTTTTTTTTTTTTTTTTTTTTTTTTTTGCTGTTTCTTTTTCTTTTTTTTTTTAACTTTTGTGTGTTTCTGTAAACAAACTATAAGAATTTCATAAGAATGTTCTGCTTTACATGTGCATTCCTGTAAACAATCTATAAAAGTTACATACTTGTTTAGATGAATACACTGCCCCAATTTGATCTGATATGGGTTTATTTTTCGTAAGTTATCGTGAAGACAAATTTTACACTTTTTTGTTGTCATGTGTAACTCTGTTTTATATGTGCTTTCCTGTAAACAAACTATAAAAGTTACATACTTGTTTAGCAGACTAATCCAGGATACAACCAAGATTAATTAAAACACTGCCCAAACTAATTTCGTATATATTCAGTATTTCGGATGTTATAATGATGACAATTTTTGAAATTTGTTTCTTTTGTGTCTCTTTAATTAAACTTTAAGTGCTACTTTTTTTAACGAACTTATCTAAGATACTGGAAAGATCCATACATTGTCCCAATTATTAATAATTGATTCAATATTGCGGACGTTATCGAGATGAAAAGACTTTTATTATAATATATATGTAATATAAAAATATAGATATATATATATATATAGATAGATAGATAGATAAACAAATAAACAAAATAACTGCAATAGGTCGATTTCGTAATTGACTTTTAAATGGATTTTTTTTTAATATTGTAAATGGAAGATTTGTGAATATTGTAAATGAAAGATTTTTTAATATTTTAAATGGAAAAATGTTTAATATTGTAAATGGAAGATTTTTCAATATTGAATAAAACTTTATATTATTTTTCGAATTTGCATGTGTATTTATGTAATTATATCAAATATAAATAATATTTATATTAATAAAATTTTCGCATTCATAATATTTTAGTAATATTTTTATCCTAACTAGTTGAGTTTTTAAATTAAACTAATACAAAACTACGCAAAATATTTTCTTTCAAAATAACGCATAATTGTTTCATTTTATTTTATGGCATTTCCTAATTTATCCACAGACATATTCTCATATTTATCATTAAGTTTGCGTTTAGTGATTACAATATGACAAATACTCAGATGCGTTTAATATTTAATATCCTTTTAATAAAGTTTTATTATCTGTGGCTTAAACAAATTCATTCCAAAAGGATTTCATTTCCAATATTGTCTTAGTACTTAAAACAAAAATTAGTTTAAGACTTTGTGAATTCTGCCTAATTTCATTTAGTAGAATAAACATTGATATCGTGTAGTAGGGCTACGCTGCTGATAATTCCGCTGAGAGGCGATTATATTAAAAACTTTGCAGAGAAAAACATTTATTTTTTGAGATTCCCAGATGAGTGCAGCTGATCATGACACAGAAAAACAGTCTGAAGTTGAAAATACCGTGTAATTACACTGAGATGAGATGGAAATAACTTTTATTTGTTCTCTCGTATAGGGATTTTACTGCTTGATTTAAATTTCATTAAGAATGTCAACATCTTTTGTTGATATTTAAATAAAATATTTTTAAATAAAAATGTGCACTAACAAAACTACTTACAAGGCACAAATAGCAAAACATTATCCTATTATTTAAGGCATTAATTTACAAACAACCTATGTAAAAATAACTTTAGAAAATATATTTTTTAATGCATTATGAATTATTTGCATAGCTTAAATACTAGAAATATAAAGTACAGTGAAACGAAATACATTATTTCAACAGTGGTACCATTGTTATAAAAACTAGTTTAACGATAGGTGATATACTAAAATTAGCAATAGCTTCAAATAATATTCTGGTATACGGTTAAAAATTTATTTTTTCTTTATTCAACACATTTTCTTAAGTGGGACGCAAACAATTTTCAGTTTTGAAGTAGTTCGACAGCGTAAAATCTTATAAATATAAAATACAGTGAAACGAAATACATTGTTTCAACAATGGCACAATTGTAAAGATTGATATTCTTATAAATCTGCATATTTCCTTTTTAGGGTGCAAATAATTTTCGGTTTTAAAGTTGTTCGACTGTGTAAAATATTATAAATATAAAATAGAGTGAAACAAAATACATTGTTTCAACAATGGATCTGTCGTTATAAATATCAGGTAAAGGAGATGTGACAATAAGGGGTGAGGAGACCAGGTGAAAGAAAGTTTCTTGTTGAAACTTTTTAGTGTAAGAGGAAGCTAAGTAACTATCCAAGCATTTACAATTAGAAAACCCTATTTTATATGCCTTAAAATCTATTAAAATAAAAATAGACAACGTGATAAAAAGCACAAAATAATTTTAAAAGTAGACAATAAACAGATGTTTCGGAGTTTCTAAAACTACATCTTCAGTGCAAGGTTAAAGAAACATTAAAACGATAAAAACAAATTCATGAGAATATCGAAGAGGGTACAAGCAATGTAGCTTACAGCCAAAGGCGAAATTATAAAGAACCAGGAAACAGGGAAGGTATGTAACCTTTGAAGGCATGGAGTAGCCGTAGGACATCAACGAGGAGGCAGCAGTTAGCTGATTCAGAATAAAATTGAAAATGCATGAACACAAAAGAGTGTGTGGGAAAGGTGAAATTGAGTTAAAGAAATGGTTATCAATCTTGTGACAATTTCGGAGTAATTACTGGCTTAACATTTAATTTTCTTTAACCTTGCACTAAACATGGAGTTTTAGAAATTCCGACACAGCTGTCTACTGTTTACATATAAAATTAACTTTGCTTTTCATGACGTTGTCTATTTTTTTAATCAACTGACTCAAAGTTTCATCGTTTTATTTTAATTTAAAATATTTAGCTCCCCTATCTTTAACTGTTAGAGTAGAAGATTCATTTTGTATATCTGTTTAAAGTTTAATAAAGTAATTATACTACAAATTATAAGCATGGAAATTGATGTTTAAGAACCCCATATTTTTATCCATTTTTGACCCTTGAATGAATCGCCATAAATTTAAACTTTGCGTCTCATGACGGTTCAAGTAATTACATTGTAAACAACAGACTTGCCAAGTTCTAGAAGCCAGAAATTAGATGATTTTATTTCAGTAATCAGGAGAAGTGTTTCAAAAAATATTAATTATATATTAAATGTAAAAATGTTGCGTACTAGTTTAATTTTAAATAGAGGTTGATTCTCATGGAAGATAACCACGTAAAAAATAAAGTAATTCACTCTAATTGCAAAAAGAAAAAGCGAAGTATATAACTTTTATTTAAATAAGAATATACATATAAGAATACATATATACTTCTTTCATGTAAAATTACATTAAGTAAATGACATTTAATATATTTTAACATGATTTTAAATTAAATATAAATAACTAGAGAAAAATTAGGTTCCTCCCAAAATACTTATAAAACAATAGCGAAGATCTTAAATAGTTCTTAATTGAGTCAAATTAGTGTTTATAATAAATCTGACCTTAATAACAGTCACAAAGTCTTATGAACACTGTATGTATAAATATGTCTATAAAACACTATTATTAGGACCAGTCAAACTCATATACCGTAATTTCTGGCGTATACGCCGTGGCTAAAATAAATCTCCTTTAAACCAGAAATTTTATTTAATAAATAAAATTAGATAAGTACCAAGTAAATAAAAAAATGACAGTTTATTGAAAAAATATTCTGCTTTAAAACAGACTTATTTCAGCCGTGCCTTATACGGAGGAAATTACGGTACTGAGAAATAAAGAGAAAATGCAATTTTGCTGTAATATATCACCCACTTATTTAACTCTTAGAAATTTTCAATTAATTGACATGTAATCAAAATAAAAGCCCTCAGAAATCTGAAAATAAGTGGAATTCGGCATTAAATTTTAAACTATGAAGTAGATGTCTCGATCATAACTCGTGCATATTAAATCAGACGGAATTCATTAAACGGTAAAACAGGTAAAGTTTTTGGCCCTAATACCTTTTACTGCTTGAGATTAAAAGGGTAAAGAAAGTTTGATTTGTAAATATGATTCAATTTAAGTGGCAGGTATTGTAATATGAGAAAAAGCTACGAACTTTCATTTTAGTAATTTTTAACTTATCATTAACGCAACATCCAACTTATAATATTCCAAATCGCACTAAAAAATGTATTAATTATTTAATAATGATATTTTTTTTTCTTTTGTATGTTTGCTGGAAAAGGCTTTATACCTGGTTCATATCTTGTTTTGTTGGTTTTATGCATGGGAAATTTGGGTTTAATAGCCATTATATAGCAGAATGAAATGAAATCTGAATGAATCTTACGAAATTTATTTTATGAAAAATACTTTTAAATTCATGTAGAAATGGAAAATAATTTAATGTCCATGCATAGCATAACAGAGACGTTTTTCTAACGTGTTTATTCACGTAAAAATAATTGCACCTTTCGAATAATCGGTACGTGTTAAACGAAACTTTATATATTATAAGAAAACAATGAATTTTAATTATTCAAATTATTTCAAACTTAAATTTTGAGCGTGTCAGAGACATTTTTGTACGTGTCATCTCGGGAATGCGTGCCATATTTTCGCTATCCCTGGTATAGAAAAATGCCAAGGTTACTATTTTAGAGGAGAATTAGAAACACATCCCTTCTGTAAGATGTCCCATACTTAGCTCTCATATTTTAAAACTTTTTAAGCGTCCGACAATGCTTTTGCATACATGTTCGTTATTTTAAGAAAGCACAGCACTGCAAAGTATTACCATGTAAATTGGTGATTTAAAATCTCATAAATTTATCAGTCTTTCGCAGTGGAATATATCATCTTAAATTTAAAGTTTGTTCTACACAATACATTTGTTTCAAAATCTACATGAAGGTAAAAGACAATATAAACTCAGATTTTCATACTTGTTTTCTATGAGAGTGTATACATGAGATATAGTTTACTGTAAATAAATTTTTTACATGGAATCATGTAAAAATTTAAATTATTTCAGTGATGAGTTATAAAAAAATATTATTTTCTTCCTGTTTTTTTGTATTTTTTTTTTTTTTTTTTTTTTTGTAGGGGAAATGAAATATTGTCGGTAGTTCTAATAATTGTCGGTAATTCTAATTGTAATAGAGCTCAAGCAATACAAGTTTTTTTTCTTTTTTTTAAACTACAGATAAATAAATGAGACTACATACATATAACAATTTAACATCATCATGTAGAGAAAACTTGCCGGCTGTGTAGTTTCGGCTATCACGATATTGATATATATATCCCACGGTTTTTTCTTATTTTCGTGCATTGTAATACTACTATATCCGAAAACTATTTACAGACCTTCGTATTAATTAATCGTGGAATCTATATATATATTTGTCTTACGTGGCGCGGAAATAGGGCTGAATTTCTACCATATCGTTGGCAACAACCGTAGTTTCCAGAGCTCAGACGAATGAACAGACACGATTGTGTTAGCTTCACCTCCAATATGGCGGTCAGTGTCAGAGCCATGATGGTCAGAGCACTGAAACTGAAGCTAGCAATTATTAAAAATAAAATAATATGAACGTAATACAAAGCGTCTGAGATGATTCCTCATTTTAATTATGAGTAATATTGTCGTTTAATTATGAGCAATATTGAATTCTCAACTCTTACTTAGAATTTATTTACGAATTTCACTCACACAAAAAATCGGAGATAATAAAATATAAACTTTCTAGAATCCCCTGCTGCCATCTGTTGATGTTTTATTGAAGTAAAAATGATTTTTCTTCAATTTCAATGAAGTAAAAATTTCTTTTGCAGAAATCTATAATCAATTAGAATAGTAAAATGTTGAACGAAATTTAAACAATCATTGATGATAAACTATCTTCCTACCACGTAGTGTTTTTTTTTTAGTGAATTTAAGCCGTGCTGTACAATATTATAGGTGCAATAAGTTTTAAACTAATTATGTTTCCAAGATCCTTTTTTTATAGTATTTAAATGATATATATGTCCATTAGTAGCATCAACTAAATGCATTTTTAGTTGTGTTTTCGACGGAGTTTTCGATTACTTTTTTACATTAAAAGAATTGTCAATTTCAAATGTTCAAATGATTTATTGTAGTACTTATTATTAGAAAGTAGTTGTACTACAATTATTAGAAAAATAAAAAGGGCCGAGCGAGTAAAGCGACCTGGGACCGCGTAGCGTTCTCAATGCGAATTGCTTTGCAATTCACGGGGGGTTGGCGAGCGTTAGCGAGTAGGGGGCTGAGTCCCCTAGTATAGTATAATAACACACGGTGATTATTAGTACACGTAAATAATGGTAATAAAGTGCTTATTGATGTAAAGGTCTTGGAAATCCTGTTTATAGGTAATGTTTCATTGCTCATTATTAAAAACGTCTTGTATTCCTTCTATATTAAAAAAAAAAGTAATCTGGAACTGAGCCAAAAACAATTTAGAAATGGACCAATCAAATTCTGCGTACATATTCCGGGTTATTCTCATCGCTTTTTTACTAGGGACTTTTTTGAGGAGCTATTACTTTTTTTCTAGCCATCCTACGGATTCGAAAATCATACCACCAGACGCGAAATATAAAAAGCTTTCAGAAATTAAAAAAATTATCACGGTCAGACAATAAAAACGCAAAAAATCCTTAAAAATCGAGTAAAAAATCTTTTATTGAAACAGTCATTTTTTTACATTGTTGCCAATTTCTAAATAAGCGCAAAGGATTATGTTTTATCACCAATAAAAAATGTATTTGCGCGAGACTATTAAAAACAATAATGAAAGTTTAAAATAATAATTAAATGATCACGTGTTGAAAGCAGGAGATAAAGAAAATTACGTCATAAAAATTGTGTTTACACAGGAATATTAAAAATAAAAAGATTAATTAAATGAAACAGAATTATAACCAGTTAAATAAAAAAGCATTATAACCTGATTACAGAAGATAGTCGCCGTTCGTGATATCATCATCATCATATTTTTAAAACAGGATACATTACCAGGTTTTAAGAGGCTGTGAAATCAGAATGGGGGTTGGTGAGCGTAGCGAGCAGGGGGCAGAGCCCCCTAGTAGTAACAAGTAAAAATGTCTACATTTTCAGTCTGTTTTAGCTCTTCTGTAATTTTTCTTCAAATTATTTACTGAAAATGGTTTGTTTTTGTAAACAAGAAATTTGGTTCCGACGCATGATATTCGTTATACATGAAAGGGTGAGGCATTAGTGGACATCTGTTGTAGCCATAGTGATGTGGACTCGGGGCCTGACTAAGCATTATATCAAACTGGCAAACTTTCACGCCGCGATTTTCAAATAGTAATCTTAATCATGTTAATGAGAGACGTTCTGCTTTAAATAATGTTATTATCATTATTAGAAACACAGGTATTCGTTTGACAGAGCTTATTTCACCGGTTCCCGTGCCCACTGTTGCTAATTTAGTCGTTTCGGGCCTACTTAGAGACCATTTTTGTCTCGTCTAATCACGGAATAAAAGTTGTTTCAGCCCCTAACTCCAAATCTTGTCCTTCAAACATGAAGAGTTTTAGCGCATTTCCAAATCATTGCTAAACTATGGCTAAAAAAGATAGTAAGTGTTACAAATGAATATTATTACCCCCATTTTAACCCTTTTTGAGCCCCTGTCAGCCCCTCTTTTTCTCGATCAGTTGACAATACAATCCATGCTTTACTATAGGCTTGGATCTAATGTATCTTTCCAATGTATTCACATTTCCCGTCTGTAGGTAATAATTTATTAATTGTTAATCATGGTTGAAGTTGTAAAGCATCATCTTTAACACAATCGAGTTGAGATATATGTATACGTGCCGTTAGGGTGCGCATAGTCTTTAAATTTGGAAAACAGTATTTTTGCGCATAATTCTTTGCATTATATTGCAGAATTTAGCAGTTTAAGCAATACACAAAATTATTTTGAGAAAACAGGCTGCGAAGAAAAAAAAGGAGTGTAATTGATGCTGGTAGTGAAAGGATTAATAACAAGTATTACTCTTAATTATGTTTTTGTTGTTGTTGTTGTTATTTGTGCTTTGTTTAATATTGTAAAACTAACTAGGGCCAAATGCTAGGCTAAGGGTTTTTTTCACACTTTTTCCTATCACAATATTTATTGCTTATAGTCAAATGGACATATAAACTTAAACGTCTTCTTTTTATTATAGATAAGTCTCTTTTTGTTATAATTAACCCTTTTTTAGATTTTTCGAATAAAACAAACTGCTAAATTTGTAACGAAGTCTAAATCTGGCAGTTTTTATACACTAACTTTAGTATTATATACTTTACTTTCTCACAACAGTGTGTTAAAAACTAATCAGTATTCATTTATAGCAGATTTTTGATAAAAACAATCAAATTAATAAAAACTTAGATACCGGAAATAGTATTCAGAAAACATTTTTATTAAGAGAATTTTTTCATTGTATGTGATCGTGAGGTAACATACTGCTGGTCCTGTAATAAAGCTGTCATCCAAGACAGTTTGAAAATTAAGAGAAGCTTATCGGCGAGCATATTTGAGGTAAATGGGGATATGTGTAATGAAACTAGTTAGTGACTTCAAGAATGCCAAGAAAGAAAAAGTTATTTTGGTCTTTAGGAACTCGAACAAACATCAGCAGACGAGTCAATTTTACTTCGAATATTCCACAATATTATTATATTAGTAGTAAACTAAAAACTTCTTTAAAAAAAGTTTATTTCGGATGTTATTTAAAAACACTTTAAATAAAATATGCACTCTGTGACTCATATTTTGTGTATACTAGAAGGGATAAAAACAAGTAATGGCACGAACCTATTTCTTCAAAATGCTTCCCGGAATATTTTGAATTATCTGCTTATAATTATTCGGCTACATTTTCTGAAAAGGAGTATTTCATTTATCATTAAACATACGAAAAAAAAAACCCATCAAGAATCTAAATTGTAAAATAATTTTCGTGTCTGGACTATTTATAAATAGTCCAGACACGAAAATTATTTTACAATTTAGATTCTTGATGGGTTTTTTTTCATATGTTTAATGATAAATGAAATACAAATAGTCCAGGCACGAAAATTATTTTACAATTTAGATTCTTGATGGTTTTTTTTTCATATGTTTAATGATAAATGAAATACTCCTTTTCAGAAAATGTAGCCGATTAATATTTTTTTCATAAGAAATCCTCTCTCCTCGCACATTTCGCACTTCACAGATACAGAGAGTTTGAATTATCTTGCATTAAATTTTAAGGGGAAACGAAACATTCTAAAACACGTAGAAATCATCTTAATTGCGTAGCCGTAACTAAAGCTGCGATGTTTGTTGTGATAAAGGATGTGTTAACGTCATAAAATCAACAAAATCTTTACTGGAATGCGTTCTATTAAAAAGGAAAAAGTCATATTATGCAAATGATAACAAAACAAACTAGTCGTTGGGGGCCACCGTAATACTTACTCATCATGGATATGCATAACAGGGTGGGGCGAAAAAAATTATTTTTTATAATCAATTTCTAATACCGCGGAAAACTTGCGCAATAACATCCTAATAACGTGAAAAATAATTTAAAAAAATGTAAGTTAGTTTTGAAATCGCGCAAGAGCCCTAAAGTTGAGAAAAAAATGAAAAAGTGTGCAATTTTTAAAAACAAATATTTTTTTAAAAAATAGTTTACTTTATTTCTATTAGTGTAAAAACTACTCTTTTTAGTTACCTAAATGCGTAAAAATTACTTTTGGACACATTGCCGTTCATTTGAGTTCGCGCAGAAAGCCTTAAAATGCCATTTATGTCTGTAAAAACCTCATATTGCATCTCTTCTCCCATTTCAGCATTTTTTCCTTTATGCTTAAATGTCCCAGGAATTACCACGTGGAGGTGGCTGCAAGTCGAGTCCCACCCACACCCTACCCAATCAACCAACCAATTTGGTTGTGGTTACTTACACTGAAGTCCCTATAAATTCGACTTCGTATCAAATTTTTGCATCAAAAACCTTGATCTTAAAGTTGTTCTAATAAAACCTTCTCGATTTTCACGCCCACAAACTTTTCCAGCGGCCTCTGTAACATGTTTCACAGTTCTCTCTACCGACTGAGTGTGGCATGGAAATTTCAAACATTCAAATTCTGACAGGGATTTGTCTTTCAATAAAGTTGAAATATGTTCTGTTGCCATATTTGACAACATTGGAGGTGGTGTCAGCTTACATTTTGTCCAACCAATGTGTTCAGTATAATCTGTGGCTTGAAAATTAATTAAAGGAAGCTTGAAGGCTCTAACGTGAGCTACTACTGGAGGCACATTTTTGGCTTTCAGTATCCTCCTGTAGCCTAATTCTCGAATGTGTTGTCTCTCGTCCAATAACATCGCCAACATCATATTCTCTGGATGGCTGAAGAACGAGTTTCTCTGAATGACAGGATCGATGATTTTTTAAAATTTTGTCCGGGAAGTATCTTATTGTTTGTATGACCTTCAGTGCGTGCTTCGGACTGTCTTTCACAGTGTAATGCATCTTAATATCAAACCAAACAAGAGCGTACGTCTTTACAATGTAATTTACAAGAGTCTTCATTTCGGTTGTCGGACTAATTTGGGAAACATAAAGTCTTAATACCGGGTTAGCACAGGTTAACCATCAGGAATGCCTGAGGGGGGCTGGACTTTAACAGCTAATTCTGGATCACAGAGTCCAGTGATGACTGCACGAACAATGTCTAGAAGATACCGCTGATCTTTACTGAGGTCAGTTTTATTTATTGTGATGACAAATTCAGATTGAATCGGAACAAAATCAACAACAGGATTTTTCTCACAGCTAGGCAGTTGCTTGTCAATAAGACCACTGAATGATGCTGGTCCAGTTGTTGCTCCGTCTTGGTGCTCAAACAAATGTTTATAAGGCAGTTCATTTAAACGTAGCAAACAAATAAACGACTGCAATGATCGCTGACACCTAACTTCAATGTTATGCACAACACCACTCTTCCAACCGGTGTTTGTGACTGTCCCATCATATCCAATGGCTACCACTGCACTCATGTCAAAATCTTTCTTTATCATGAAGTTGAAAATACTTTCGGCAATATTATTAGCGGTTCCTGTTTTTGGTGTAACATGGCCAATGTATTGGCCACCAGGCTCACTAATTACGCTAATATGTTCTTCTTTTCTTACTCTGCGGTACATTTTAGCCCCTATTTTTTCTTGTATTAATGTAGTATCTTTTCTACCGTCGAAGTAGATTACTTTTACTTCTTTCAGCTGGTGCTCTTTTTCCTTTATTGCTTTTCGAATCTTCACATTTTCCCTTCGAATCTTGCTTTTGTCAATCACTCGTGACATATGTGAATCAGAGATCATTCCAAGATCATGCAGGACACCAGAAGCTATCGCTGCTGTGGCCCTGTCAGAAACACCGTACTATTGCTTAATAAGGAAGTATACGCCAACTTTGAATGCATTTGCGAGGTAGAAGGCAATACGAAACTCATGTCACTGCCTGTTCTTATGGAAGTTTTTTGATTAACTTTACTCTTACTTATGCCAGGATTGACGGGGTCAGAAGTAATAGATTGTTGCATCGAAAGCTGCTCTCTTCTTTCTTCTCTTTTAATCAGTTTAGTTGTCTCATTTCTATCTAAATTACCAATAAACAGCATCTGGTTGTTCCCTGTTCGTGCATAAACCTCAATTCAAAACCTCAAGGTCACTTTCAGTATGTCGCAGAACATACAGTAGATTCGTAAAACCTTAAAATGGATGTTTTATGGTGTATTTTTTTAGCTTTATGTCCGTTTGCAAATTTTTGAAATAATGCAACTTTTGCTAAAAAATGGTGTTTTGAAGCTTTTTGCGCGAATTCAAATGAACGGCAATGTGTCCAAAACTATTTTTCCCACATTTAGGTAACTACAAAGAGTAGTTTTTACACTATTAGAAACAAAATAAACTATTAAAAAATTATAAGTTTTTCAAAATTGCAGATTTTTTTTCTTTTTTTCCTAAACTTTAAGGCTCTTGCGCGATTTCAAAACCAATTTATATATTTTTTTATTATTTTTCCCGTTATTAGGATGCCAATGCACAAGTTTTCCGCACTATTAAAAATTGATTATAAAAAAATAATTTTTTTCTCCCCACCCTAATGCATAATGTAAAATATTAAAATAAAAATGTGTAAACTACTTATAAAATGCATTGCAATTCAAATAAAATCGTGGCTTGATGACGTCATAAACTTTAAAGGCTCGATTACTGAATTGCTTGAAAGAGGTTTTTCCTTATAACTCCAAAAATAATAATCCTATTAACTAGCGGTTTATTTCATCTGATTATGCGTCAAATTTCCAATTGAAATATATCTTTAAAGTGAAATTTGTATGAAATACAGGGTCATGAAAAATCGAAGAGTGTGGAAATAGGATTCCAAATATCTCGGCAACTAATTATCCGATCGACTTCATGCTGTTTGCAAAATTTGTTTTTTTATTGTCTTTTATATTTATTCCTTAAAATAAACAATTTCGAAAAATTTTATATACAATTTATCAGAACGAATATTTCGAGAGTCCGAAAAAAATAGTTCCGGTTATTCGAGGTTATTGAAATGAAATAGGCTTCTTCCCATTATTACATACTAAATACATACCAAATTGCAAGTCTCTATCTCAATTTTTTCGGGAGATAGAGCGTTTACATAGACACACAGACACACAGACACACAAACACACAGACAGACGGACGGCAAATTTTTTTTTCTAAAAATATGTTTTTCGGAATCTCCAGTGTCTGAAACGTGTAAATCCGTAAAAAAAAATCGATTTTCAAAACGATTACAAGACTTACCCTATACTACGTATGATGGGTAAGTAAAAGGAAAAAAATAGATTTTGCAAGACTAATTTAAAAGATTACTCTAGAGTTTAGAGAGTAAGAATAATGCTGTCATGTTAAAAAAGTTTATTAATAATTGGGAATTCGTAAAACATTTTTTTAATTCATTTTTAAAGGTTTGAGATTTTTACGGTAATTCAGTTTAAGGAATAACGGGCCAGCAGGGGAAAGACGCCTCTTCCTATTCAGCACAATTGGATTTGAAATTAAAAAAGAAAAGTCTTTGTAGTTTCTTTTTTTCTCTTCCAAAAATTATCGTCAATGTAAGCATTCTGATTATTAAATGCTACACATTAACTAAGCCATCAATCACTTACTTGTTATTATGAAGCAAACGGCTTTCTCCAGAACCAGAAAGCGTTCTTGAGTTACAAACATTGTATGATGAATTGTGCTTGCACATACGTGTTTTATATCACATTAATGGTTTTGCAACCGTTTCTAAACATCCTGTATAAATGGGAAAAAAAAAGAAATTATGCATTTTTAGTGAAAAACCAGGTAAAATGTCCAGTGTTGAATTCGTAATTTTCCACTTTAATGTTTGCAAACATTTGGCAGGAACTGTCTTAAATAAAATTTATGGGGATTCAAATATCATTAGACTCTAAAATGAGAAGCAAATTTGAAGTGCTTTAATCACTGACGCACGCTTTTAACGAATTATACGCATTTAATTTAACTCAAATGAAATTTACTTAGAATAATCACAAAAAATATATTATTATTTTTGTATGTTTTTAGACATTTTATTTAGAGTACCCTCCGCTTCAGCCAAAAAAATTGAACGCAAATTATAATCTATATATTTAAAACGCTAAGCGATTTCTTTCGACAATCCGTCAGAACAAACTACTGCATCAAATCACACCATTCTTTTTTAAAATGAAAGATATTTGGACACAGATTTGTTATCGTGCATTCGTTTGTTCGAAAATTTAATTAATTAGCTGTAATTTTCAATTAAACATTTACTTTTGCTTATGACGTCATAAAGTCGACGACTCCCACTTTTGAGGGCATAGAGTTTATTCTCTGAACTCTGTGGTTAGCCAATCTTTTGACATTAGCTAATATCAACTAGGTAATATTTTAACATTGTAGTATAAAATCTTTAAAAAAAACTTAATTAGCTAGAATATAATCATAATAAAATATCTAAACGTAAACTTATCAATATGAATAACAACTCTCACGTAAAATGTTGCAATTTAAATGATTCCAATTGAAACAAGATTTGGAGAGTTATCCTTGACGCCCAGCTAACATAAAAGTACCTATTTTATTTTATTTATTTACACACATATTCAAATTTATTATAAAACACCAGGTTGCCATACAAAGCAAAAATCGTCATTTAGGCGCCAAAAAGTAACCCAGGTGCGTCTGCGATATATGTACTGATTTAATCAAAATTATTTTGGTTGCACCGCATATTGCAAAATTAATTAAATTCATGATTATTGCTTCTTTCTCAAATTAAAAATAAGAAAATTGGTACTTCTCTATTATCCCGTCGTCCACTTTTCATAACAAAAAACTATCGCCAAACTGTAACGCCAAATAAACGGGAGAACGTTGCCATTGAAATATCAAAATAAATAAATAAATAAAATACATGAATTTATGGACACAATTGTTATTTTAATTAATGAAATAATTAATAAATCAGTAAAACATAAAGAAAATAGACGCAAATCTCGAATTAAAAACCACTTGATGACGTAACAAACACGTATAATGCTTCTGACATCAAATAAATCGCACCCCATTTTCGGCGTTTAATTTTACAGTTTGGCGATAGTTTTTTGTTATGAAAAGTGGTCGACCGGATAATAGAAAAGTACCAGAAAATTTAATGTTTAACGAAATTCAATTATTTGATCGATTGCGAATTTTGGTTCTTTTCCGTTATACCGACACCATGCCATACATGTAAATATATGCTTGAAGAAAATGGTGTCCGTATAATGGAAAAGTACTCAATTTTTTCTTAGTTCGGGCTATACCAAAAACAAACATTTTACAGGTAACAAAAAAATCGCCGAAAATGGCTGCTTCATCAGCTGTTATGACAGCAAAGTTGGATAAAATCTAATAACCTGAATTTTACAACGTTTTTGCGAAACACCACAGAGAACACACGCTATTTTTATATAAGTATAGGGTATATTTAAACGAATAAGAGAACTAACAACCTTCAATAATATAATGCATGAAAAAGTAAACAAATAAGGGATTCAGCAAATCATAAAATATGTATTTCTTAATATAACTATAAAATACAGAAAAATATTCTGGTACCATCAAAAATATTCATTATCCCGTCGAAATTCCGTGCATTATCCCGTCGTCCCATTAAGAAAAAAAAACTATATGCAAATTAGGTACTTTTCGGTTAGCCGGCGCCAGTAATATATATATATACATAATAATAAACTCCAATGGAAAATTACTTGCAGAATCATTATCACAAAAGCCAACCAAAATCTATAAACCACATAAATTCAATACTAGAAAAACAAAACTATATACATTATATATATTTGTATATATGTATGTATATACTATATATATACTATATATATATATATATATATATATACTTCATTGGCGCTATGCTAACCGAAAAGTACCTCAAATAATTCGCCAAACTGTAGCGCCCAATAAACAAACGGAAGAATGTTGCCATTAAATCTCAAAAAAAGAAAAATAATAATAATAAAAAAATAATAATTAAGAAAAGCCCCATTTACTAAAGTATCATTTATCAGTAACTTTTAACAATAAAATTTACAATATATTAATGAAAACAGAATCAAAAATAATCTTGGATATTTATTTATTTACATTATTTCTCTTAATTATGGAAAAGGAATAATCATCCTGATTATGAAGGAATGAAGAAACCATACAAATAAATTACACTTGAAAACATTAAAAATCTCCTTATCTGCAGATTGATTTATTATTGTAAAAAAAAATTCTTCATCTTTACATAAAAATTGATTAGCTTAAAACAATGGATGCGTTTCAGAAGATATGGATTTGAAACGAACAATGATTAAAGAAGACACTTTAAAAATTTTTATCAAAACATTTTAAAACTTTTTTTAACGTCGAATTTCGACGGTGCATTTGGGGAGATGCAATGCACATGCGCATAGGAGCTCATTCGGTTGCATTATCACAAGGTGGGGGGATGTGTGCCTTTTTTAATATGTTCTTTTATTGACTGAATATGAGATGAACGTAGGGATATGCTATTTGTATGATATTTCATAGGTTCAGGAAATTTTCTTTCTTGCCGTGAGGAATAGGGCGGTAATGTCAAACTGATTTCCATTTTGTTTACGGATTGTTTGTTTAGAGTTTGCATCGGAAATAATAACGTAATTCATTGGGGGAATTTTTTTTTTAATAAATATTTGAATGATTGTTTCATAAGCACCCCTACTTATGTAATAAAGAAGCTTATTTTACTAATATTGTTATTGTAATTTTTTCCGTCAAGTTTTGACGAGTACCATCTAGTTAGAATATTAATACAAGAGGGAAAATGTATTATTTGAAGTTCTTTATAAAAATATGCCATTTACATGGCCGTGACGGGTCACAGACTTAAAGCAATGAAAATCGAAAATTAAAATATCAATGACATAATGCCTAATAATGCAATGACATAATGTCTAATAGTTCTGTAGGCTTCTTTTTTAGGCATCTCGTGGATGTACTTGGTTATAGAAAATGCTCTTAGTCCAAGGTTTCTCTTTTCTTTTAATATCCGTTAAAATATATCGAATTTTAAAAAAAAATGAAACACGGTATGTTATATATTGGATAGATGAACAAAAATCGGATCTGCGTTGCCAAAGGCAGTGGAACCTCCAACACTAGTTAATTGGAAAGACAGTTTTTCCTCAGTCGGGCGTGCGTGGATAAATGCGCTAAGTCCAATTCTACGCCTATATCGCTATATCCCTATGTCACTATGTTCGTTTGGAAGACTCGCAATGTAAAGTGAGTAGAAGACCAAAGAACTCTCGTACTATATAAAATATATATAATACATAATAAATGAACGGCAACAGATCTGTAGATCGTCTAAAGCTAATTCCATGTAACCCTTTAATGACTATAATGTAACCAAAGTTCATACTAAAATGTTTTAAACATAAAACAATATGTATCATATTTTATAAAGTCGCTTAAGGTGGATCAAAAAGTAAGACTCAAAAAATGTTTTCTTTCCGCTAAACAACGCGAAATTTGATGAGGATTCTGACTTGTTTATAACCTTAAATGGGTGAAGCTAAAAACGTAAAAACGTGCAGGAATGATTATTGAACCGATTTTCATCGAAGAGGTTTTTTTTTTTTCATTTTCATAAATGTCAATAAATAGACATGTAGATAATAATGACATTTTTTAATCAAAAAATATATTTTAATTATGAAAATTAATAATTAATTTATATTCAAATATTTACCTAAAATTGGTCATCATATTAAAAATGTAAGATTACATCTGGTTTCTATAATTAATTTAATGGTATAATCTTTGTCACTGTACTCCAAACAATCTGCGAATAAAATCGAGTGTATTATTTTTTATGAAACAGTGTATGCTAACAAACGTCGAAAAATCAGATATAATAATATGCATAATTTGTAATTTACTTACTTCACATTACCTATTTACAGACATTAAAACAATTTTACAAACACAGAACTTAAGTAGATGTCCTTATTTAAAAAATAAAAAGATATACTTACCTTTCTTTCAGATAGGAGAAGTCAGTCCTTTAAAAGCGTCATATGTGTTGCAAAAAATATTTTCATCCTACCTTTACGAAACATATGATGGTTTTACAGTGCTGACTTTTCCTATCTAGAAGAAAGTTAAGTATATATATATATATTTTTTAATTACAGCTACGTAAGTTCTATGTGTGAGAAATTGTTTTAATGTCTGTAAATAGGTAATGCGAAGTAAATTATGTTTGGATATTACATTATAATAAATGGCTTAAACACTATGTATCATTTGTTTACATACAGTATATGTAAAGAGGAATTTGCAAGGTATGTGTTTATACATAATGAGTTCAATAATTGGAATTGTGCGAGTATATGAAAAAAAAAATTAACAAATAATAAAAGTTAAATAATCTGAATTTAAATAATCTGAAGTTAAATAAAAGATATATTTAACTTTCTTTCAGATAGGGAAAATCAGTCCTTTAAAAGCGCCATATGTGTTGCAAAAAAATATTTTCATCCTTCCTTTACGAAATATATGACGGTTTTAAAGGACTGACTTTTCCTATCTAGAAGAAAGTTAAGTATATATATATTTTTTAATGACAGCTACGTAAGTTCTATGTGTGAAAAATTGTTTTAATGTCTATAAATAGGTAATGTGAAGTAAATTATGTTTGGATATGACATTATAATTATTAAATAATCTGAAGTTAAGTGAAAGATATACTTAACTTTCTTTCAGATAGAAGAAGTGAGTCCTTTAAAACCGTTATATGTGTTATAAAAAATATTTTCACCCTGCCTTTACGACACATATGACGGTTTTAAAAGACTGGCTTTTCCTATGTAGAAGAAAGATAAGTATATCTTTTTTTTTAAATAATGACATCTACGTAAGTTATATGCAGGAAAAATTGTATTAAAATCTATAAATAGGTAATGTGAAGTAAAATTTTTTTGGAAATGACACTATAATAAATGGCTTAAAAACTATGTATCATTTGTTTACATACAGCATATGTATAGATATATTTATAAAGTATATATTTATGCATAATGAGTTCAATAATCGAAATTGTGTGAGTGTAAGAACAATTTTAACACATAATAAAAGTTAAATAATCTGAATTCGTATTGAAATGTTTTTTAAATATCAGTTTTACCTATAAACAAAAATCATTAACTGATTTTAAATTTTAAATCACTGTCAAAAAATATGTTATATTTTAATTGGTAATTACTTAAAGCTAAATTTTAATTAGTCCGGTATGCAGTTCTTTACAACAGGTAAGATTTTAGTTGCATAAGGAAAATATTAAAAAAATACTACAGTTATGGCTATTAGTCAGTGAGCTACCCAGTTCCTCTCGCTAATGTTAAATCTACGGGCGTGGAATGTATTCTTATATTTAAAATATCTTCTCAGCAAATTAATAGTTTTAGCTTCTTTTTTCGGTACTTCTCTATTATCCCGTCGACCACTTTTCATAACAAAAAACTATCGCCAATCTGTAAGATTAAACGCCAAAAATGCAGCCCCATTGACTTGATGTCAGAAGTATTATACTTGATTGTTATGTCATCAAGTGGTTTTTAATTCTACATTTGCGTGTATATTTCATTATGTGTTACTGATTTATTAGTTATTCCATTAATTAAAATAACAATTGTGTCCTTAAATTCTTATATTTTATTTATTTATTTATTCTGATATTCCAATGGCAACATTCTCCCGTTTATTTGGCGTTACAGTTTGGCCATTATTTTTTGTTATGAAAAGTGGTCGACGGGCTAATAGAGATGTACCCCTTTTTCTATGTACTCTTCTTAAAGGTCTTTTTCAAGGAGTCTTAAAGGTCATATCTCTTGGTTATATTTCTAAAATGTTTGCTTAATTTAATATTTTATGTGTCAAGTCTGACGAGTTGTGAGTAATATTTTAATACTTCACATAAAATTAACTATATATTTTAGTAATATTTTTGACTTTTTAGTAATATTTGGGAATTGGAAAGTTGACACTGACTAACAGCCTTATGTAAAATCTGTTCTTCAAAATATTTTTATAAATACACTTTACACTTTAAAGATTACAATTAATATTTAGACACATTCTCCTCTTTCCGATTAAACGCGCATTTAGTGGGTATAAAGCTAATATTACTCATACTGAGATACTTTTAAGATTCTTAGAGAAATAGTATTAAAGTTTGATTAACTCGATTAACAAAAATTCGTTCGAAAATAATTATATTTCCGAGAGTAAGAGAACGACGTTTAGGGGTTTTCTCATTGTTCTTAAATTCATTCTAGAACTTCTTAAATTCATACAAGGAATTTTCAATAATAATTTAAAAAGCTAATAATAATTCCAGTAAAAGGTGATTACACTTAAAACTTTGATAAAATATTTTTCTTGCCATTCCCAACTTGCTGCAACTGATAATGACGCTGACAAATAGAGTGCAGCTGAAAATACAATGTAATTACTGTGAGCTGATATGGAAAGAAATGCTTTTGTTTCTCGCTCTAAGGCTTGATACAAATTTCATTAAGAATTTCAACATACTTTGTTGACATTTTAAATTAAATACTTTGGATTATAAAATTTATATTAAGAGAGGTTTACCATAATTAGGCAATAAAAAAAATGTGAGCCTACTTATTTAAAACATTTATTAATATTCGGCATATACAAGGGTAAATTATGTAATGGATATTTTATGCATAATGTGTTCTTATATATGCATGTTTTTCGTTAAAATTTTTAGTGTAAGAGAAAGCTGAGGAAAATAATATATCGCAAAATAATTTTTTACAGTACAAAACGTCCTTTTCTATGGGCTGTAAAATATTGTGTAATTCTGTTTTTAATTTTTTTATTGTCCGATAATATTTTTGGAATTTTGTTTACAAAGAAATAGTATTGCAAAGTACTAATATGTAAAACCATGGATACCATATACACAATGCACGGTGTTTAAAAACTCTTACTTTATACATCTTTTGAACTTTAATATATTGGTCTAAATATAAAGTTTGTTTCAGACTGTAGCTGTCTTTTGCACCATGAACATTACAGAAAGAAGACATTTCAAAAGTTTAAATTTGAAGAAATGACGATTTCATAATGACAAGAAAAGAACGTCGTGCCAAATGTTCATGAATGACTAGTTGTAAACACGTATTGACCCAATATGTGCCAATATTTCAAAAATATTAGATTTACAATGGAAATAATTTTCATTGAAATGCACATATTGGGGATTTCCCTTGTTTGTTTGTTTTTAATCTCGGGGAAATGTTTCTTACTGATATTTTCAAAATGTAAACACCTTAATTAAAAAAAAAAGATTGCGTGTCAAATTTAGGAAAAAAAAATTGTAATACTTAGCCACTATATAAGCAATATTGCTGCAGTATTGTTTTTCTTCTAGGTAGTCTATGAGCAAAACTATATTCAGATGCAATATTTTGAAAGTTGGGGAAAAAATACCAAACACTAACGATGACGAAAATCATCCTATATAAAGTGTGAATGGTGCCAATCGATTACTAATAACGTCTACTACTTAATACCTTACTCAAAATTTGTTTAGGGTGTCGCCTACATATAGAAATACTACTAATTTAAAAAAAACTGTCAATACTAACACTTAATTTTGACATCATATTTGGATTCTTCGGTAAATACACTGGCCTACAAAAGTTACCACTCTTTTTTGTCTATTTTGAAAAAAAAAATGAATATAAAAACATGAAATTTAGAAGAATTGTGCTTTAAACAGTTATTTATCGATTTTTGCCTCATTTTAACATCAAGCATGATTTACAAATAAAACATTGCAATTTTTGCAAGAGTCCACTGTTTGATTAAAAAAAAATAGCAGTTTTTCGTGGTAAAAAAAAAAGGATTTTAATAAGGCATGTGTCCGGCCTAACTTCTAATGAATCTGTCGCATCGATTTTCCATACTGTCAATGAAAATGTCGAAAAGGGAAACAACTCCTATACATGGAGTAACGCTTGTTCCAGCGCATTTAACACACTTTGGAGGAGGACTAACGGTAGCCACCTCTTTGCTGAGATAGTCCCAAAGATGCTCTATAGGATCCAAGACGTCTATGCATCGTAATCGCAAGTATTGTCATCTCTGTTGCTTTACGATGATCTGAAATGAGATGCGCCACAATAAAGATGCTCCTTCTTTGAGCCAAAATAGCTAGAAAGCGATCTTGTACATGGGTTACCCATGAGCGGTCTGGAACAAGTCCTCTTGATACAAATGTTTGGATTCAAATTGATCTCAGAGCCTTTGGACCACACTACGAGACACATTAAGACATCTAGCAGCACCAGCTTGTGATAACCACATTTCTATCCTTTAGATTACCCGCCATCTTAACGAACCAAGTAAACGACATCTCCTAGACATGGACTATTTTAGTACCAACAATTCAAAATCATCAACGATAAAAAAATTTCACACAAATTCCCAAATTGGGATATTTGCAGTTCCTTCTGACAAACATATAAGTATCCAATACATTAAAATAATTGAGATGGGTATAATTATTTCATAAGATTTCATTGAAGTTACTTATGATCGTTTATATGAATCAAATTTTTTACCTTTATTTTCATTCTTTTAATAGTGAGACTCAAAAAACTGCTTGTACCATAACTTTTGGAGTCCAGTGTATTATCCATAGGATACCAAACGAGTTAATTATTCGGGCATGGCGTTTAGAAATTGTGCCTGTTTAAATTTGGAAATCGTAATTTTAAATTCATTTTTCATCGTTTTAAAACAAATTAAAGTGCGCGTAACACGTAGATTAGCATAATTCAAACGTTTTGAATTCGCATTATATCTGTTAGATGTCGATTTTAATTAAGATATTTACATGTTACAATACATATTTTTTTTTTCAGAAAATTAATTTAAAAAATGTATTTTCGAAACAATTATTAACTGTAAATTAAATTTTTAACAGGATTACGTTTCCATATAGTTATTGAGTTACTCGTAGAAAGCTACTCTTTTTGCAATCTATTTTACAGCAGTAAAAAATAAGGTTAACATTAAGAGATTTAAACATTAAACTCGCATAATTCAAAAAATCTTTCCGTTCGGTACCGCGCGAAAAAAAAACTTTTATCTTTCTATATTTTAAAGTTTTAGCGAATTTTACGAAAACACGAAGCTAAATTGCAAGGAACTCAATTAAATAAGATTCATTCCTAGTTTTAGCCAATGCTGAATTTGAATGAGAATTTCGCCAAATTGATTAGCTAAAGCCAAGTTGTCTTCATTTATGGTGATTTATTTTTGATCGCTAAATTTGGCGATGTTACACCAAATATCGCCAAGCTTGGCTAGAATTGGACATTAGGAATGAAGATATTTCTTAAGCGTATGAGAGTTGGAACAATGGTTACAACAATTGAGGAAAATTTACGAGAAACCACGTTCATCAAATCTCCTAAAAATTAATGTCGTTTATGGAGATATTCCCTCAAAATTTCAGCTACCCTCGAACGTCAAACTGCTATATCTCAGCCATTTTTAAGATATAGGAAAACCAGAAAATGCTCTGGGATCGTTTTATCAAGGCCGAACACGTAAGGGGAAAATATGCTAGGATTTCTATATATATATATATCAACATTTGAAGGGAAGGTTGTTTTGAGGCATAGGAATCATGATCGGTGAAAATATACCAAAAGTTGACGCAATTGCTTTTCTCCGAACGGCTACAATAGGTAGCTTCTTACTCTGTGTAAAGAAATCTACCTAAATATCTTGATCAGATGTCTTCCAGTTTGGTATTCTAATATGCCTTTTACTGAGGAATCCAAATATTGTATAAAAATTTGATTTTAGTACGAAAATTTTAAACATTTATTGAAATTTTTTATGTAGACGATTCTTTGTGGAAATTTTAAGCATAGCATACTTCATTATACTTTATTAAAATTCAATTGGTACCAGTCCAAATTTTATAGCATGAATTGCATCAGCGTTAGTATGGGTTTATTTCTTTTATTTTGTCGATGGTGCAGGAGCTTTATCGATGTTCTAATGCTATTTCTATGAGCAGCCAACTTTACTGAGGCCAATACTTACAGACATATCTATTAATTTAATATTTGTAAATAATACGTATTAACATTTGTTAATTTGTTTAATCGAAAATCATTCCAATTGCTTAAATTAAAAATATTTTAACAGTACTGCACA
The DNA here is from genome assembly GCA_963931845.1 of Maratus michaelseni. Classification (NCBI taxonomy): domain Eukaryota; kingdom Metazoa; phylum Arthropoda; class Arachnida; order Araneae; family Salticidae; genus Maratus; species Maratus michaelseni. Next base: position 310,357,783 of record OZ007591.1, read on the forward strand.
TAGAATTATGTGTATGGTTTCATAAGTTTTTCCTAATTTCATTCAGTAAAATAAACATTCAGTAGCAACGTTGAAAGCTACTGATATTTCTCTGAAAAGGTGATTACTGTTAGAAGTTTACCAAGAGAATAACTTCTTTTCTGAAATTGTTTCAGACGATGATGACATTGTCAAATAGCCTTGCAAAAATTCAATGCAATTACTGCAATTACTGGGAATTGAGATGGAAAGAGATTTGATTTGGAAACTCGCTAAGAGATTTTATCACTTGATTTAAATTTTATTAAAAAGTTCAACATACTATGTTGATATTTTATGTAAAAGATTTTCGAATTAATATCCACAATTAAAAATAGCTAAGTGGTACACATACCAGAAATAAGCGTATTTATTAAATCTATTAAATGGCATGCTGCATATATAAAGATATATTTATAACTATATTTAATGAGTTACAAAATTATGTAGACGCTTTTCTGAAAATATTTAGCGTAAATGAATGTTGAGGAAAATATTCGTTGTCGAATATTTATTAATTAAAAGACCTCCTTCTTTCTTAAACTGTTAAATATTTCACAGCTTATACTTTAAAATGAATGGTGTTGAACAATATAAAGTGTTTTCTATAAAATAATTTATAAAAGATACATTATAAAAAATATATACATTATATACTGTATACTGAAGTAAACAATTACAATGATTGTTTTAAAACAATTCCTATGTCTGATCTACTTGCTTATTCTTTGAGAGTTTTGATAATTAACCACATTAAATTCATGTACGAGTATACCAATTTATTAGTAAGACAATAACTTTGATGGAATTAAAAATTCCATATAGAATACTGAATTTTAGATGTTAAATAAGGTTCGATAGTTACTCTATGCATTCGAATATTACTTAAAAGATTTATTAAAACTAAAATTGCAACCGACTACGGCTTAGACAAACTACAAAAAGCTACAGGAATCTTATTTTATTATAAATCGGGATTTATATATATTTTTATAAGATAAATAATTTTGTGAATGTGACCTCTTATAAGTCCTTCTGCTGCAGATGAAAACAAATTAATCAATAAGAATATTTAAAACAGAACACACTTTTTGAATTCGATGAATTAGGAATTATGCTTTTTTTATTTTGATGTGTTTCATAACACTTTTCGACATAGTTGAAAAGCGTTTATGAGTTACGATTGTCTGACCGTCTGTCTGTCCATCTTGCCGCCTGTCTCTCCGTATTCTAACAGATTGGCATGTAACGGATATATGTCATTAAAAATTATTATGTCATATTCGGTACAGAATATGAAGTCTGTAGCATTTATAGTTCGTTTACGGGGACATTCAAAATAATTCTGTCACATTATCGTCTAAGGGTAAAAATATTTTGCAGTATATCTTAATGATGTTACACTATTTCAAATATGCTGAAATTTATATACGTCACTGATGTGCACTACAAAATTATTTCTATAGAATATAGTGTGCATAATATTTGTTGATGTTACACCATTTCAAATATACTGATATTCATATACATCACTGAGGTGCACTACAATATTCTTTGTATAAAATAAGGTGTTCATAATATTTTATGTTCATTTACAGGGCATAAATAAAGGCTTAATGATACATAGTATTTCGATTACAATACTGTCTATGAGGACTGTCTAACTACTGGATGTTCGTTTTCAATTGTGGTATGCGTTTTTAAATTGTAAGTAATATTTTGCATCTTAGTTGTTTTCTATAAATTCTATAGACCATATGCACGGTTGCACAGAAGAATTCGAGTACATTTCTGCTCTTTGCTGAAAATTGCTGAAGTGGAATTTTAAACCGTGTTATGCGTTTCATAGCTGAACAAAATGTTTGCATACCATGTAGTATATATACAAACCTATAAATCATATACAGGGTTGCACAAAACAATTAAGATAATTTTCTGACAGTAGATGGTAATTTTGGAAACTATGTTTTAAAATGTGTTATCCATTTTCCAAATCGTTTTCTTAGACATCAACTTTGACCTTATTAAAATGTGAAATATTATCACAGCATTCGGAATGTGTTGTAAAGTGTTTCATAATGTATGGCTGGCGCATGATTTTTTTTTTCTTATTTCAATATAGTGCCACATTGTCACAAAATAATAATATTTATGCACAGTACCTGCATTTATCTAGCCATCGACAGCACACATGCACACACGCCACAACATATACACACGCACACATACAAAATATTTCTTTTATTAATATAAATTAATTATACCCTGATTAACGATACTGCACTACAGGTGGCCTACCTCATGGCGTATGAAACATGAATATTTTTTTAGAGTGTTTCGGTTTAATTGTATTTTTACTATTCGCAATAGCAATAAATAAGTTTCTCACGACTAAATATTTATTCCAGAAAGCCTTTTCAATTCACTCAGTGAAGCACTTTATGAATTATATCGATGCAAATCTTTGAGCCCTTCGTGATAAATAATGTTGTAAATGTTTTATCTGTATGTTCTGCAATATGTGTCTTTTTGTCATTAAACGAACTCAACTATATTGCTTAAAGTGTTTGAATAACCGCAAGGATATTTACATTTTTCTCTAAATGTTCATCTATTACGGAATAAAATAAATCTTTAACTATTACGTCATTTTAACATGCAGTTTAATTACTATGCGAGGCCTTTAATTAAATAGCTTTGATAGGGGAAAATCTGAATGGTCTAGAAATTAGCAATTCCACTTAGGTGGATAGATTGACGACAGAAAAATTGTGGTCTTTGATTAAAACGGAATTCCTTTCAATGAGATAAATCATAAATTTATAACCGAGACAACAATAAAATTGATTCATACAAAAATTTTATAAGCGTAATCGGATTACGGTTGGTCTGTTCTTTATTTATGGAATTGTACTTTCTTTTTGCATAATTGTAGTTTTTACTGGTTATTTGAAACCATTTAAAAATGAGTATCTTTTATAATATAGTTCTAAATCTTTATCTATTACGGAATTAATTCAATGTTTTAACTGTTATGTAACTTAAATATTTATAAAAATCACTATGCAGGACATGTATGTAAAAGATTTTAGCGTTGCAATATATTAATGGTTTAAAAGCCTCAACTCTGATTATCTGGATGAGTGACGAAAGTAAAAGGATGTAGGTTGATTAAAAGAGATTTTCTTTGAACATATGTTAGGAGATGAATCAAACTTTGTAACGAAGATAAGATGAAAAAGAATCTTGTTACGAAACTCTGATAAACGTAATCCGATTACATTTGGTCTGTCTCATGGCTATAGAGTCAGGAATTTCCTTTTGCAGAAGTGTAGAGTTTAAATAGTTATTTAATAGTATTTAATGTTGTCCGGGACGCACAATATTTTTATTTTTACTTATAAATAATTTTTACGCGTTGTTTTACCTGGAATGATTTTTACATATATGTATATGTGTGTGTTTGCGCGTAAAGCCATTAAAAGATTGCGTAGAATTCATCTTAAATGGGTAAAATAACATTTAAAAAATGAAACATGAATTCTTGCACAAAAAAAACCCCTCTCTTTTATTAATATAGATTAATTATACCCTGAATAACAATAAAGGACTACAGGTGACCTACCTCATGGCGTATGAAACAAGAATATATTTTTATGTGTATTGTTTTAATGGTTATTTTTACAACTTTCAATAGCAATAAATAAATATTTCATGGAATCGGAATCGGAATTGATCTGGTATTTGATCTTTGACTGGTATTTGATCCAGACAGTTTTTTTTAATTCATTCAGTGAAGAATTTTGGGAATTATATCCATGCAAATTTTTGAGCTCTTAGTGAGAAATAATATTTTAAAATTTCCATTTGTATGTTCTGCAATATGTGCCTTATTATCATTAAACGAACTCAACTATATTCCTTAAGGTATGTGAATAACCGCAAGATTTTGTATATCTTTCTCCATATCTTCATCTATTACCGAAAAAAGTAAATGTTTAACTATTACGTGATTAATGGCAGAAAAAGTGTATAGTTTGATTAAAATGGATTTGTAAGATAAATCATAAATTTGTAACCGAGACAATAATAAAATTGATTCATACGAAATTTCTATAGGCGCAATCGGATTACGGTTGGTCTACTCTTTGTTTATGAAATTGAAGTTTTTAACTGAATATTTCATACAATTTAATAATGAGAATCTCTAAGCTAATGCATAATATAGCTCTAAAATCTTTATCTATTACGGAATTAATTAAATGTTTTAACTGTTATGTAACTTAAATGTTCATAAAAATCACTATGCAGGATATGTATTTAAAAGATTTTAGCGTTGCAATATATTAATGGTTTAAAAGTCTCAACTCTAATTATATGGATGAGTGACGAAAGTAAAAGGATGTAGGTTGATTAACAGAGATTTTCTTTGAACATATGTTAGGAGATGAAGCAAACTTTGTAACTAAGATAAGATGAAAAATAATCTTGTTACGAAACTCTGAGAAACGTAATCCGATTACCGTTGGTCGATCTCATGGCTATAGAAACATGAATTTCCTTTTACAGAAGTGTAGGTTTAAAATGGTTACTTAATGATGTTTAATGTTGTCTTGGACACACAATTTTGTTTTTTCCTTTTACTTATAAATAATTATTACTGTTGTTTTTTCTCTTGAAATTGGAATTTATATTACACACGCACACACATACACACACACACACACACATATATATATATATATATACTTAAAAAAATAATCAATTTAGCATTTCATATACAGAAAGAGAAAATATACTAAACAGAAAACAATATATTTATTTGTTTTCAGGATTATCTGTATTTAAAAAGAAGTTTATATACTTTTTAAGTCAATTTTTATGAATATTTTTTACTATAAGATTCACAATTTGGAATTTGGTATCAAAACCAGAATTTTCGAAGAGCTTTATGAATATATAACTCAAAAAAAAAAAAAAAAAAAAAAAAAAACTATATGAATCTCACAAATTTATCTTTTATAGAAATTTAGTTATATAAATTCAAATATGATGAATGTTGAAAAAATATATTGTAATTAAACTGATTTAATGTTTCACGTACTCCTCAGACAACGACATTACAACATTGAAATAGTTATATGTTCTGATCCATTTTTTAAATTTATTGCGGTTTTGAGTCATTTTATTTTATAACTTTTAAATTATTGTTAAGACAAAAAATAAAAATGTCATATATTCCAGATTTTTGTGTTCCGGATCACCTTAAAAAGAATTGAAAATAATCTGACTTTATCACAAGTTAAAAGCGATTTTCGATTTACAATAACTCTTATTATTAGTACTGTACAGATTTATCAATCTGAAAAGTGAAACCAAACGTACGAATAAGATATCTGTCGACAGATATTTACACTCGAATTGATGCATTTAGTTTGATTAAAGGCACATTTTATTATTATTTTAAACGATAAAAGAATGTGTATATGTTACGGTGTATGATTGGTTAATGCATAACGTAAGCCTCCTATACAATAACCAAATATACGCCGTAATCTATACACATTTAATGATGTCACAAGTCTGTTAGACAATACTGCCTTTGAAAGTGACGAATACGTCTCTTAATGAAAAATTCCGTTGATGATGAATGAATACGCCTTTTAATACCCCTTTTAATGCGTCTTTTTAATGAATCACACGCATTTTAATAGTGTTGAGCTATTACAAAAAGAAAAATAAATAACATGTAGTTCTCAGCATCTCTCGAATTGATGCATTTAGTTTGATTAAAGGCACATTTTATTATTATTTTAAACGATAAAAGAATTTGTATATGTTACGGTGTATTATTGGTTATTGCATAACATAAGCACCATAAACAATAACCAAATATACACCGTAATCTATACACATTTAATGATGTCACAAGTCTGTTAGACAATACTGCATTTGAAGGTGAACGAATACGTCTTTTAATGAAAAATTCTGATGATGAATGAATACGCCTTTTAATACACCTTTTAATGCGTCTTTTTAATGAATCACACGCATTTTAATAATGTTGAGATATTACAAACAGAAAAAAAAATAACATGTAGTTGTGAAAATCACTACAATGTGTATCAATTTGGAAATAGTGCTTGTAACACTAACATAATATAAACTATTTTTGTTACAAAAATCCCTTTTTTGCATGTGAAATTTAAAAAAAATAAATGTGAATAAAGAATAAGACAAGAGGCTTTTCTACCCCGGTTTTGCGAATTTAGGTACTGTTTTGAAATAATAATCAGTTCAAAACTTTATCCATCTATCTATCTATATCACTTTTTTATGGACATTGATAACTTCCATAATTATGCACAAATCCCTACCAAAGTTATACATAAAATGAAGGGGAAAAAATCTCGGTAAAGTTTGTTAATGGCCAAAATCGGTTTAAGGGGGGGGAGGCTCTTCTTAATTATGATACATATCGAATCCGTTTAAAGTTATTATTACTTCTAGGAAAAGGGCCGAAAATTTATGTATAACAGATTTTTGATATAATTAAAAATGGAGGGGGGAGGGAAATAGGGGTTTAAGAAGAAAAAAGTTCATAACTTCGTCAATTTAGAATATATCAAATCCACTTTAATTTACTATAAATCGTCTTAATATTATCTACAACTTTTATAGTGACAAGTTTTTTATAAGCCGAAAAAAAATAAATAATAAAAAATAAAAAAAATCTTGCCGGCTCCGCCTACAAACACAGGTAGATTTCGAAGTAGGCGGTCCCAACTGCCGCATTGTGGTAAAAAGGTCATTTCTTCTGCAATTGCCAATAACCAGGCGCCCCACGGTCTGCATCTTTGAAATCTACCTGTGCCTGTAGGCCTAGCTGTCAGGGATGTTTTGGCTTTGTATGAACGCTATTGTTTTACATAGTTGTATACGTCATTAATTTCCATAGAATTGAAACTTTAAAAAAAAAGGAAAGTATAATTTTGACAAATTGCAAAACAATCAATCATTTAAGTAGTGGATATTTTAACGATTAGGCCAATTAAAACATTTCAAAAATCGACAGTTTTCCAGAACAAGAACGAGAAATCATGCATCAGTCATAGAATATGAAACACGTTCTAACACCGACAAAATATTATTAAGAAAGTCCATTTATTTTTCATATAATGAAATGAGATAGCTAATTAAGCAATTTAAAATCACTATGCAATCAATAGAATTTATATATCAATACACACAAAATTAGATGCTTACGATAAACTGCTTACGAAAGCGGGAAACGCTTTTCCAGCAATTATAGATCTTAGTCAGTCCTGTAAAAAAATAATTTAGCGTGTTTCTGTAAATGTATGTACTACATAATACAGAGAAATAATCTTGCAGTTCACCTTAAAAATCTTTTTAAATTCATCATGTTTGAAGTATCATAACATGATTAAAATGTACCGTAAACGATCCCCCCATATATCTTAATTTAATGGACTTCTTTTGCGCGTCAATGTAAACGAAATATAAATATTACACATTCTATATGTCTGAGAAAGCATGTTGTAGTCCATGTCAGTGATGAATATCAATCGCATTATGCTTGAACTATTGTAGCATCAAAAACTATTTTAACCCATATACCAAAATGTAACTGAATTATTTTTGTGTCCCTGTGAACGAACTATAAATGCTACGGACAAAATAACTTAAATCCCTTAACACGTGTAGTAAAGAAAAAGGGCCAGAAAAGTAAAACAAAAAAAACGCAGCATAAATATAATTCAAATCATGATTCCATAATGGGAAAAGAAGATACAAGTGTTGAAAATTATATAGGAATAATTAAAGATGCGAAGGATATCACAGACACACAGCAGTTATTACCAAAATAGGAAATCCGGTAGACTAAACTGAATGTGAAAGAGTTATAAAATAAGCAAACCTAAAAAAAAAAAGGAAATGATTGATAAATTTCTAAAAAACAACAACACAAACAGTGAATAATTGCCTTCTCTCCTAGGTAATAATGAAGAAGCATAGACAAGCTTCACTGCAAATGACTCATGAGAAGAAATTGATACAGTTATCTAAGATATACTGATATTTCAAGAGAATATTTAAAAAGGAACTTTTGATTTGGTTGACGTTAAATTTGGAGTTAGAATGTCTACTACTCACTATAATAACGTTTGCCTCGAGTTATAATGTCTCTATAATAACGGCCGACAAGTTCGACCATGGTCACATAAACAAAGTAGATGAAAACGAGGGACGAATAAAAGTCCAATATTTGATGTCATTCTAAAGATCGAACTAAGGGGTGATTTCGTGTACAAAAAAGATGAAATAGTTACAGCGGATATTAAAGTTACTGTCACTGTCATACTTTTGTCCTTATACCACATTAATTATCTATGAATTAACTCAGAACAGATCGTACACTAAATTTGTGATTTTTCTCTTTTTCAATAAAAGGTACCATTTCAAATTTACTTGTAAAAATATAATTGAAGTCATAAAAATATAGTTCAAGTGTTAAAGATAATTTTTGTCTTAGGGTTTTACCCTAAATTAGCATTTATTAAATTTGAAGTGTGTTTATTTTAGTGGATTTTCATCAGCATTCTAGGTAACACATGAAAGATGCCCCAAAATTCAGGAAAAATGATAGATGAAAAAATTTCAATAATACTACTGAAGCATTATATGGGTAAACTATGTTACAGGTCTCTAATTTTCTAAAAAATAACAACCACTTACAAATATTAATGTCTCAATTTAGTTTCATATTCGTCTCTTTTTAGCCCCATTCCGATGGGTTAACATGAGATAGGATTTTATTTTAATTTTACCTTTAATTTTATGACAAGAAATATTTTTTAACAATAAGCAGAAGAAAAAAACATAAACATAAATCATAATATTTTTAATTTTGAATGTCAACAGATTGTAAGTGACAATGAAAAGTTTAGAATTTTATCCCGTAATAGCCCGAATGCATAATATTTATTAAAAACTTTAAAAAAATTGGAAAATTTGAAACTTTTTGGTGAAATTTTGCTGAAAATCTACGTTTAATGTAATATCCTCAATATTTTTTTTTTCTCTTATGATTTTAATTGTAAACAGAAAATGTCCACCAAGTTTTGTGATTACTGAATAAAGCTAACTTAACAAAAAAAGTTGGCGAATGAGATAAAACTTTGCGCGCCTGGAGCATTTTATAATTAAATAATTAATTATCAATTTTAAAAAATAACTCAATTAATTATACTTCCACCCATTTTTCCATTTCGTACTGGCGAATTTCTTTCTAATTAACTACGGTTAAAAAGATCTTATTTTTATTTTACCATACACTACCATTTTAAAGTTTTAAATTATTTTTATGCTTTGTTCTAGGAAAAACAATTAAGCGAGTTTTGTTCTTGAGTACAAAGAACTTACAATACACCGTGGTATATAAAAGCGAAATAAATTTCTCTGTTCTCTTCCACAAAATTTGAAACTAGATATAAATATTAATAAAGTGTTACCATAGCGCATACTTGAGGGAAAGAAACCATTTCAAAGTTAATGAGATGAGGGAGAGGTAGCATGAGACTCCTCGGTAATAGACACAATATCATTAAGATTTGTAACAATGTAAAATAGTTCTCGCCTCTATTACCTTAAATATTTTCATGTACTAATTTTAAATAAACAATCAACATATATTAAATTGATGTTAAGATTGTAAAAGTTTTATCCACTGTTATTGTGCGAAATACCTTAAAGACAGTTAGCCTTTTGTAAAATTCTTAATTTTGTAAATTTCCTCCCATTTTGAACGCTTTCCCACAAAGTTGAAAATTTTGTTTATAACTTTGGTTTTGGTATGTCTGTCGGCTGTACTTTAACTCTCATAAACGTATACAGATGTCTATGTAATTGATATATGCAATTGACGATTACTGTAGAATGATCGATATTGTTAAAAATGTACGTGTAGCAGTAATAAATCGTTTACAGGAATACTCAAATGAATTATGTTACATTATGGTCTATGAGGAAATATCATTTGCAGTGTAGTTTAATTATGTTACACTATATTTAAAATGTTGAAATTGATCACCAAGTACCTACAAGTTTCTTATTGTAGAATATTGTGTGAATAGAATTTATCGTTCATATACAGGGGCACATAAAGAATTTGTTTAGAGTACTGTTTACGAGCTATATTTCTGTAAGCTTTCAGTTGTGCTATACATTTTAACTTTGAACTAATTTTTTGCATACAATTTGGCTTGTATAAATTCTATAAATAATATACATACATACACAAAATAATTCGAGTACATTTCGGACTATTGACAGAAATTGCTGAAGGGGATTTTTCAACTGTATTATGTGTTTCCTATCTGAAAAAAGTTTAGCATACAATGTAATATACTTACAAATCTATAAATCATATACATGGATGCACAAAATTTTTTTTCCAACTATACTTGATATTTGCTGAAATTCGGTTTTCAAATGTGTAAAACATTTTCCAAATTGTTTAATTCGACATAATTTTTCAGCTTTCTAGAAGGTGAAATTTTGTTACAGAATTTTGAATGTGTTGGAAAGTGTTTCATAATCTTTGCTTGGCGCATGGATTTTCTTTCTTATGTTAATCCTATATAAAATTGATTTTATATGAAGCGATTTATATATTCGAGTACAAGAAATTCCAGTATGTAAGACAGTACGAAAAGGAGAAGTAAATATCACTTTTCTCGCAATGAAACTTTCAAACTGGAATATAAGTTTATAACAATGTACATCTTTAACGCAAAGAAAGCATTTCAATGTAATATAATGGATGAGAAAGTAGCATCCGATTCTTTGACAATAGAGGTAAGATAATTGAGATTTGCAAGATATAACATAGTTCTCGGCTAATATATCTCAAAGAATGTTCTATTCAAAATTTAAACGAACATCTCGTAGAAGTGAAATACATTTTAATTTTTTGTTGCATACTTGAAAACTGGCAAATTCCTAACATTAAATTTACTATATTCTAACTAAAAGGGTCACACAGAATGAAAATAAATTATTTTATGAATAATAATATATATTTTTTAATTACAGCCTGTCCACTATAGACGAAAACAAAACAAATAAAGTATTTTTATACTTGTGTTTCAATTATGCTTTAGGCCAAAAAGTCTAAAAATAATAATTAATAAACAAAATAACATTTAAATAACATTATTGTAGGTTTAGAAACATTTTAGTTCACTCGGACAAATTTCCATCATTCTGAAGGGACATACATATTGATGAAATCACAACAGTTAAGATACCCGTTGTTGTTGTGATATCTTGATTTTTCTACTGAAAATATAGATGTCACATAGTAGTGTAAGTTCTGAATATGAACTGTTAATGAAATATGCTGATAGAGAAAAATGGAATTTTTGTCCACTATGGTAGATACTATGCAAAAAAGTGTTAACTTCTTAATTTATAACTCGGATGTTGTCCAGACAGTTGGTCACAATCGTCATTTATCGGGAGACCATTCATTTCGCTTCGCAACAGTGGTGCGATGTTGCTAAACATATTTATAAACATCTGGCAACCTTCCAAGTCCTTATTACCTATTTAAGATAATAAAAAAAAATATATTTTTTACAAAGGTATCAAACATTATCAAATATTTACGTATAGTTTTAGAGAGAGCTATCTCTCTATTTTTCCTGTACTAAAATTAAACTAATATTTTCACACAAAGAAAAATACAATTAAATATCTTTCATCTTTTTGTAATAAAAATCGAATTTCAGTTTTCAGGTTTCCCTTATAAATGCATTCAACAACGACATATTTGAAAATATTTTCTTATCGGTAAGCAAGTACGTTAATCCAGGTTTTATTTGAGCCTCTCCCCGATACTGTTTGTGATAAAATTCCTAGATAAATTGTATGCCAGAATACATTTTCGTATTACAACACAGGTACTTTAGGAAGCTTAGAAGTGGAATTAGATGGAAGTGAAATTAGCTGAAAAGTAATTGAAACTGTAGAAACTTTATTTATCACGAGTATCAGATTTGGAATGTTTGGAAAATTTTATTTATCACGAAAGAGATTCACATTCAGAGAAACATTCATTTTAAATTTCTATAAGTTTCAATATATATTTTAAAGTAGTTTTGGTGAACTATGCAATTTAAAGTACACTGCTCAAAACAATTAAAGGATATTTGAAGTTTTATATAAAATAAAGATATAAACGAAATTTTTTTTGCCGAAAATAGAAGACGAGAATCACAAATGCAAATTTTTCTGGTTTTCAAACTGTGGAGTATGCAAATTTTGAGTTCGACGTCAAAAACGTCGCTTCAGCGGCAGCGAATGAAATTTGACTTTCAACTGGATAAAAGAGAATGAAGACAAGGATGATCGGCATTCAGTGATTGCTTTTTTTCGATGAGTACGATGTCTCAGCGAAGTCATTTGACAGATTCAGAAGCTTGGAGAATTGTTGGTAGGTTAGAAGGGGGCCAAACTCAAGCCGAAGTAGCGCAAGCCATTGGAGTGTCACAAAGTGTCATTTCCAGGGTCTGGAACCGTTTTTTGGAGAGTGGATGTGCAGGCCGAAGACCAGGGCAAGGTCGTAGACGGGCAACAACGCCCAATGAAGATCGGTATTTAGCGTTAACAGCTCGGAGACACCGAAACATGAACGCTACTCTTCTCCAACAACACCTTCGCTCGGCTACAGGCACCACGATTTCAACTCAGACTGTCCGAAACCGGCTCCAGGCTGTAGGTCTGTATGCTCGCCGACCGATGGTATGTGTTAGATTAACATCAAGGCATCGTCGCGACTGCAGGGAGTGGGCAACCGAGCATGTCAACTGGAGGAGAAATGAATGGAGCAATATTCTGTTTTCTGACGAGTCCCGTTTTTCTGTGCATCCGGATAATAGGCGTATTTTCATCTGGAGGAACCGTGGCAGTAGGAATAATCCTGCGTTCGTGCACGAAAGTGTCAGATTTGGCGGTGGAGGAGTGTTGGTGTATGGTGGCATCTCCATTGACGGGCGCACTGACCTCTACATCATTCGAGATGGAGCTCTGACTGGTCGCCGATATAGGGATGAGATCCTCAGACCTATTGTAGTTCCTGACGCTGCAGCAATCGGAGATAACTTCATTTTAATGGACGATAACTGCAGGCCACATCGTGCAAATCTGGTGGAGGATTTCCTTTTCGAGGAAGGAATCGTTCGAATGGAATGGCCAGCGTGTTCTCCAGACATGAATCCAATCGAGCACGTTTGGGACGCTCTAGGAAGACGAGTTTCTGGCCGCCAACAACCCCCACAAACTCTCCAAGAACTGGAAAGAGCTCTTCTGGAAGAGTGGGACAGAATACCCCAACTCGTCATTAATAGCCTCATTGAGTCCATGCCTCAAAGGTGTTCAACGTTGCTGGCCGCCCGTGGAAACCATACCCCCTACTGAAAATGATTTTCTTTGAAGAAAACACCTTTTCTTATTATTTTTTTCTCATATGCACAAATTGTGTTTTTTTCCTTTTGTACACAAATGCGCAATAAAATGCATTTTTTTCTGCCAAACATGTGTAATTTATTCTCATATAACCTACTATGTCTGTCGACCATGTATCAATCAGCTAAAAAGTTTCCCAGATACAAAATCCACCTAAAACTGCAATATCCTTTAATTGTTTTGAGCAGTGTATATGAAAATCGTTTTTATTAGGTAAATTGAAACAACGTATATGGCGAAAAACTTTATCTTGCTCATTAGCAAGTAAGTTAATCTAGATTTGAATCTTTCATTTGCAGATACTTCTGAGCAAATGAAATACCCAATTAGAATAATTAGAATACCAGAGATCATTTTCGTATCAGGTCATAATACATTATGATGGTTAAATATGGATTTATATATAAAAAAATATATGTCTAGAAATTAGTTGAAATTGCAGTAGTTTTGTGTAAGACGATTGCCAGGAAATGGATATAGTCCGGCAGAATAACTATATTATAAAGGAAAAACATTTTCGTTATTAACGCTGGCGTTGTATTGACGAGAAAAACAAGTTGAGTAATATATTTTTTAACAAAATTATTAATTTCAAAACATCGCTAAATTAAAATTTTTACACCGTAGAATAGAAGAAAGAAATACACTTCAAATACGATCTGTTTGTAAATTGCATCTGAAATTACTGCTTTATTACGGTTTTTCAACCATGATATAAAAAAAAAATCTAACTTTATCCAGCGCAAAACCTATTCCAAAAGGTTAACCCGTTTGCACTTAAAACAATGTAAATAATCAGCATTTGTTTCCGGATAATCTGCATTATAAAGCAAAAACATGTACGTGAGTAACACTGGCGTCATATCAACGGTGACAACGACCTGAACAAACCATTTTTTTTATCACAATCTGTTTTTACTTTTAAACATCGCACAATTTCAATTTTTACACCGTCGCATCGAAAAAAAATGTACTTTCAAATGCTTTTTGTTTCAAAACTGTACCCTTATTTACTGATCTGATTATGTCTTTTTTAAATATTTTTCTCGTGTGATTTTATAAAAAATATATTCCAAATTCCCCAAAATTAACGTTTATAAATATTACGGAAGATTTAACCCGGTTGCGCTTTAAAAAATGTAAATTAATTCAGCATTTGTTTATTTTTGTGTAATATTCCGTAACTACATTGCCAAAAGAAATTCAAACTGCTCAAATAAATTAATAAATCACGAATTTAACAGACAAGTAATAGACATGCTTAAGTAATCGAAAAACGAAAGCTTACTATAAATGATGAAATTGTTCTAGATTAACTGTTTTATTCGGCTAATAACAAAGTATCGAAATTTGTTTTTGGTGTATAAAGTGAGCAATCTAAGACAATATACTAAATGTAAAAAAATAATAATAATTTAAGTTTCAAATAAACAATTTTAACTTAAAAAATATTTCCACTTACGTTCTGTACACTGGCAGTATATATAGCATCTTTAACCCGGATAACCCGGGTTGAATCGCCTAGTATTCTATAACGTAATTAAAAATTCACCAAAAATCAAAACAAGTAAAGCATAATCCAAACAAATATATAAATGATATAATATGAATAAAATAGGATGCTATAAGTGAAATATATGGCTATTAACTCTCGTGGCTATTAACTCCTATGGCTATTAACACTCGTGGTTAGCAATCAATATAAAAGTACCGATATTAATAAATTTCAAAACTTCATTTGAATACATAATTGATAGATTTCATATCAAATTGCATTTTTGTGTTGTTAGTAGGCATGCTGAAAGAAGGTGTTAAACATAAAAATAATCTGTTGGAGTTTTCAATTAAAAATGTTCTCAACTATGTTATGTGTGTAACTATGCAGTATGTTTTATAATCAAGGAAGCCCTGGTTGACGTTGATTCCCCTGGTTTATATAAAGCGTTTACCATTTTTTTCATTTATTATTTTTATTCACTGTGCGTAAAACTTATTCATTGAATGAAATCAAGCTATTTCTAATTAACATTTTTCGTAGTAGAATGCGTAATTTTAATCCATTTAAGACAATTAAAAAACCGTTATTTATGATTTTAAATGTATTTGATTATATGAATAAAGGGAATTTGGTTAATACTCACGCCTATTATAGGTATCTTACTAGATAATCGTCAACAATCTTGGAAAATATATTTCACATTGATCAGCGAGGGCTTTAATTTTGCTGTTTGAACTGACGAATTTATATGTCATCCAAGTGCAGTGTTGCTAGCGGGCTACTTTTTAACACTTTCCAACCTAGTTGAAAAGTGTTTATGACTTCGGTTTGTCTGGCCGTATGGCCGTCTGCCGTCTGGCCGTCTGCCGTTTGGCCGTCTGCCGTCTGTCCGTCTGGCCGTGCTCTAACTCCCGTAAATATACTCGGATTGCTCTGCAATTTTTATATGTTATTGTCGTTATCTATAGCATGTTCCCTATTTCAACGGAAGTGAAATAGCGGTGTAGCACTTATAGTTTTTTTACAGGGACACTCAAAAGAATTCCTGTTACATTGCGGTCTATGGGGAAAAATCATTTGCGGTTTATTTAAATAATGTTTCACTATTTTAAACGCATTGAAATTTATATATATCACTAAAGTGCATTAGACGAAGCTTAATATGGAATAGAGTGTGCATAGAACTTATAGTTACTTTACAGGGACAGTCAACAGAATTCCGTTACATTACATCTATGGAGAAAAATCGTCTGCGGTTTATTTAAATAATGTTTCCCTATTTTAAACGCATTGAAATTTATATATTTCACTAAGGTGCATTACAAGAGGCTTACAGCAGAATATTGTGTGTATAGCAGTCATCGTTCATTTACAGGGATACACAAAAGAATTCTCAACTGTCTGTTAACAATAATTCTTGGAAGTGTGTTTTAAGTTACTGAACACGATTTTAATTTTAACTCGCTTTTTGTCTATTACGTGATGTGTATAAATTTTGTAGATCCTATACAGGGAAGCACAAAAGTTCGCGGACACATTTCCGTTTAGTGACAGAAACTGCAGACGGAGAATTTTAAACTGTGCAACGCGTTTCCTAACTGAACTAAAATTTAGCATCCTATGTAGTATATATACAGATCTATAGATCCTATACAGGGCTGAATAAAAGTATTCGGATATTTTTCTGAATATTGTATATGTTGGAAATTCCTGAAATTATGTTTTTAAATATATTGTACGTTTTCCAAATTGTTTACTTAGATGTCATCTTTTAGCTTATTAAACGGTATGATTTGTAAAATTATTTTGGAAGCGTTGGAAAGTGTTACATAATCTATGCTTGACGCATGATTTTTCGTTCTTGTTTTAAAAATTCAAATTGCTTGATTGGTACTACTTTTGGTATAATTCGTCTTTTTATACCTTCGTAGCTGGTCTTCGGCCATCTTACCGGTCTTTCTGAGTGGGGCCCAAGTACATTCTGCAGCGTACTGTCGTGACTACCCTTGGGGCCCAGAAATTGCGTTTTATATGCAATCAGAAAAAAAAAATACTTTATTTTAAATTATACGAAAATCGTTCAGGCATCAAATCTTTGAATATACGTTCAGGCCAGAAAGACTTTTCGTAGTTTAGTATACATCGGTTCGCATCCTTGTAACCCGGCGATTCGCAAGCAGCTGACGTACAACAGAATGACGAAAAATATTGATTTTATTAGCGATGTGATAGCGAATTTTGAAGTATTAACATGACTGAGATAGAAGAAAGTTTTGGGATTGGCACATCCGACTAGTTTAAAATTTTATATCCGATCGCTAAGAGACGAAAATTGAAAAAAAATTATAAAATGGGAAATTAAAAAATATATTCATTGGCAAAAATGTCACACAAAATATATAATAAAAATCAGCTTTAGTTCTCTTTTTCGTCTAATCTTCCGCAATCGGGTTCACAGACGATGTTGCCTACAAATTCTCTATATCTAAAATCGTTGAAATACGTGATTAACTACTTTTTTGTAGATTTGTAAAGCGGAGTTTCACATTCTTACTTAAAACTACTGCCGAGGTATGGCACAATTACCTAAAACTTTCAACACACAATGTAACCCCCTTGATCGTTTATTATCTAATAATGCTGAAATACATATTTAACTACTTTTTAGTACGTTTGCTATCCTAAATTTAACGCTCCTACATATTACTGAGATATGGAAAAAAATCGACCCTTCATTTAGCCCTCTTTGTAGTTGAATTTCTAAAAACGCCTCAAATGCATGTTTAACTATGAGATTTGTTATCCCGATCTGTTAGTAGATTTGTTATCCCGAATTTTACGCTCCTAACTATAAATTCTACTGAGATATAGCAAAATGACGTAAAACATTCGACCCCCATTTAACCCCCCTTAGTGTCTGAATTTCTAAAATCGCTGAATTACCTGTTTAACTATTTTATTAGTAGATTTGTTATCCTGAGTTTCATGATTCTACCTATAATTTATACTGAAATATGGCAAAATGGCCTAAAATATTTGTCCTCCTATTTAACCCCCCCCCCTTAGTTGCTGAATTTATAAAACTGCTGAAATAGATGTTTATCTTTATGTTCTCCGAGCTCCTAACTACAAATGCTTCTGAGATATGGCGAACAGGCAAAATGACCTAAAACTTTCGACTTCCCACTTAACCACCTTAATGGATGAATTTCTAAAATTGCTGAAATATATGCTTTTGTTAGCCTGAATTTCACTTTCCTACCTAAAACTGCTGCTGAGATATGGCGAAAACGCGAAATGACTAAAAACTTTCGACCCCCCCCCCATTTAACAACTTAGTGGTTGCATTTTTAAAATCGCTACTTTAGATCCTCCATTTAACCCCCTTAGTTGTTGAATTTCTAAAATCGCTGAAATACATGTTTAATTTTTTTAGAAGCTTAGTTATCTTGAATTTCACGCTGTTCCCTAAAACTTCTGATAAGATATGTTGAAAATGTGAAATCACCGAAAATTTTCGACCCCCCCACCCATTTAACCCACTTAGTTGTTGAATTTCTTAAATCGCCTGAAATATATGTTTAACTATTCTTTAGTAGAATTATTATCCCGAATTCCCGGCTCCTATGTAAAACTTCCGCAAAGATATGCCGAAAAGATTAAATTATCTAAAATTTTCGACCCTCCTTTAACCCCCTTAGAATGTGAATTTTCTAAAATCCTTTCTTAGTGGGTGCCTACATTGTGTAAAGAACATGTCTTCCAAATTTCATTGTTCTAGAATAAACGGTTGAGCCTCGGCGTTGATTATGAGGAAATCAAGCTACTCTTTTATAAGTATTTATTTAATATCTCATTAAATAAGGCAAATTTTACTTTATCGAAAAACTAGTGGCAATCAAGAAATTTGAAAAAAGAAAAACTCGCTCAAGTGCAACACTGCCCGAGTGAGCTTTCTGTAAGAAAATAAATTTTATTTTTTACACTTTTACTTTTGTTAATTCCAAAGCTATCTTATAAAAAATACAGCTTTGTGTCAAGAACAGTATTATCTACAAAAACAACTTTTCAAAAGTAGAAAACGCCAAGCGTAAAAAAAAAAAAAAAAAAAAAAAGTTGTGGCTAAAAAATGGTGTGATATCAAATTTCCAAGCTATTATATTACTTA
The DNA here is from genome assembly GCA_963931845.1 of Maratus michaelseni. Taxonomy (NCBI): domain Eukaryota; kingdom Metazoa; phylum Arthropoda; class Arachnida; order Araneae; family Salticidae; genus Maratus; species Maratus michaelseni. Next base: position 310,377,018 of record OZ007591.1, read on the forward strand.
TTTAACTTTTTTCCATTAAATAAGTTATCATATATATAAGTCGAGTGCCTACGTATATGTTAATAGAAATCGTTTTCTCCTGTACTAAATACATCCTAACGAGTTTCTGAAAATGCAATTTTTTTCAAATTATGCATGATGGGCTTGGCAGCCATCTTTGCATATTATTCACAAAATTCTAAACACTCAAATCCGTAGTTAAAATCCGAAGTTCAAAATTATTATTTAAGCAAATGTTTTAAGCGTTTAATTTATAGACTTGTATGCTCTGAAAATTGTGTCTTAAGATAATGATGACTTACCTTAAAGATTCATCTTATGATTTATTTTTTAGAGTAATTAATAATTTCAAACTAGTAGAAATCAATTTCTCAAAATATCAGTCTTATCTAATTTATCTGTCCGTAGTTAAAATCTGAAGTTCGAAATTGTTATAAACATATTACAGTGCAAACATATTACTCTTTTACTTTAGAAATTTGGATGCTTAGAAATATGGAAAGATGGCCGCCAAGCCCATCATGCATAATTTGAAAAAAATTGCATTTTCAGAAACTCGTTAGGATGTATTTAGTACAGGAGAAAACGATTTCTATTAACATATACGTAGGCACTCGACTTATATATATGATAACTTATTTAATGGAAAAAAGTTAAATAAGTAATATAATAGCTTGGAAATTTGATATCACACCATTTTTTAGCCACAACTTTTTTTTTTTTTTACGCTTGGTGTTTTCTACTTTTGAAAAGTTGTTTTTGTAGATATCATTTCTTTTTTTTTAAATAGATTAAACATATTTTAAATAATCTAAACATGAAAAATAATTTAAAATTACATTTTACTTTCAGTCATTGTTTAAAGGGTTAACTAGAAATACCAGTAGATTTTTCAATTAAACTAAATATACTCTTAAAAACAACATACTAAGTATGGCTTGTTATAATACTTGTTATCCTCCGTTAAAAAATATCACTGACTTATCCATGAAATGAATAAAAATGGAATACGTACATAGCGTGTCAGTGCTGCATTTGATATGAAACGTGATATCACGCTCTTTTATTATTAGCACTAGCTGGCTTCGCCCACTAGCGGGCCCTTAATTTACATCAGCGCCTCGAATCTTGTAAAACCTCGAATAAGATAAACCTCGAACCGAACGAACCTCCGACCAGGTTCCCCCGCTGCCTTCGGCACCGGATAATCCCTTAATTTGCACATCGAATAGTATAAACCTCTAACCGAACGAACCTTCGACACGGGTACCCATTGCCTTCGGCACCGTATAGCAGTCGTATAGCTGCCGTATAGCACGCTCAAGTTCCATCTTCCACCACCAGGTAGCGCAATCTGTTCTATATGAACCTCGGGCACTGAAATCGTTAAGGCTATAGATGTCGAGTCGAATGAGCTATACCTCGTCGTGATCCAGTCCATAGAACCAGAGATAGAAAGTGCCCCCTAGTGGTGAAAAAACGATCTAAAATCAGAAAGCTCTATCGATGTCGAGTCGAATGAGCCATACCCCGTCGTGATCCGACCCATAGAAACACAGATAGGAAAGCGTCCCCTGATGGTGAAAGCTAATCACGTTTAGGGGCAAAGTGGGGGGGATGAACACCGGAGATGCATAATAGGATTAAGCGGTCACAGACCTTTTCAACAATTTATCACATGAGGGGTATGTGCAAAATTTACAAATCTCACCCCCCCCTCCCTGCATAGTATGATTAAGCGTTCACAGACCTTTCCAACGATATATCACATGAGTAGTGTCGGGGTGGGGGGCGCAAAATGTGAGGGTGACACCTGTGATGCATAACAGGAATAAGTGGTCACAGCCCTTTGTGACATGACGGACATCGTTAAAATTTAGAAAAGTGTCCCCCCCCCTTGTGTAGGCAAAACACGCTTCGTCCCTCCCTATAATTTTTGACGCGGCTTTATTTTTAAAATTTATGTTATGTGTTATAAAATATCGTAAAGTTTCAAACAGATAGCCTTACTATACTTCCTAATTTTGTTCACGCCCCTCCCCATCTCCTCCCCGAAATGTGACGCGCCACTCTTTTTTATAATTTTTTTTATCATGTCTTATAAACTATCTTAAAGTTTAAATCAGATCGCATTGGAATTTAATATATTTGCTGCAATTACTATTATATACAGAATAATATAGAAATAAACCCTCCTTTAGCTTGTAATTAAGATATACGAACAATTTTTAGAATTTCTGAAAGCTGATTTTTGTTTTTGTTTTTTTTGTTTTGTTTATTTATTTATTTATTTATTTTTGCGTTGCCCTGTGCATGTTTGGAATTTCTTAGCAATTTCTTAGATTTACATTATTTTATTCAATTAAACATTGTACTGTTACAATAAATTTAAATGGAAACTTCACTTCTAAAACAAAAATAACACAGGCCTACAAAATTTAAATTTTTATCTGGGGTTTTCATGAATTTATGTAAATTGTAAGAAATCTGCTATGCTTATTTCAAAATAATATCCATTTTTATGTATCACGTCAGGATTTCTTTCAATTAAGAAACTAAGAATTTGGAATTTGAGAGTACACAATTTACACAACATTCATTTAAAAATGTACAAAAAAAATCAGATAAATAAATAAAATCATATATACATATATAAATGTGTGTGCATGTTTTATAAGAAAATATATTCTAGTATATACAGTAAAATTACTTTTCTTTATCATCAAAAGAACGCTTGTATCCTTTAGATTTTGAAGCTGGTTTAGTGTCTCTTTTTAGCCTCCAGCAGTAATCTGCCAACATATTTACATTCCAGTGTCCTTGATAGCGTTTCTCCAAGCATTTTATGTCCTGGTGAAATCTCTCACCTTGTTCTTCACTCATTTCACCAAGATTTTCAGGAAAACATTCAAGATAGGGGTGCAGAAAATGCATTTTTAAACTCATGTTACAACCTAGTTTTTGAAAGTTTTGAACCATTTTTTTCAATGATCGTTGCGTAGTTAGGATCTTTGTAATTTCCTAAACATTTCTGAGTAACGTGTTTGAAACTAACCCATGCATCTTTCTCGATTGATTTAATCTTTTCCTCAAAATTTTCGTCCTTCATTAACCATCTCATATCTGGGCCAGCGAACACATCTTCTTTGATTTTACCTTCCGATAAATGTGAAAAAACTTCATTTAAATATCGAAAACTAACCCCTGTTTTATCTAAGGTTTTTACGAATTGTTTCATTAAACGTAATTTAATGTGCAGGGGAGGCAAGGGGACTTCTTTTGGATCAACTAAGTTCTGCCGAATCACTTTTTTTTTATATCCTGGATTTATACAACCTCTTGATGCCATATTGCTATAAGAAACTGACAAAACAAACGTAAGATATAAATAAACGAACAAAATAAATGCATGTTCTCACTAGAAATGCGCGGGAGAAAATTGCGCCTTCTCAGGCAAATATCAATACATAAAGTGGCGCCATCTATATTTATATTTCACATCCTTTACTGCAGTATTGTTTTTTAACATTTATTAATGTCACTTTACTAAGAAATTAATTTTTGTTTTTACTAAAAATGTATCTTATTTAATAAATATTACACATTGATTTTATTAAGAGGCACCCCCATCTTTTTTGTTTTGTGAAAAAACTGTGGGTGTTAGAAAAAAACTCATGTCATATTTGTGATCAGCGTGACTGATTTACTAAGAAAAAAGTGCCATTCTTCAAACCCCAGATTTGTGTTGAGCTGCGTAATTTAACAACTGGATTTCACTAATTTATAGGAAAATGACGTGAAAGGTATTCCTGCGAACAAAATGCCTGTCCTTTACCGTTTTTTTTTTTTTTTTTTTTTTTTTTTTTAAGAAATAAATGAATCACATTTAATTCATTTAAAAAATTTTGTTTACGTTTGGAAAGAAATTTTAAATGCCGATAAGTCTTAATGTATACATTTTAGAAGGTACATCTTCCCTCAAAAAATAATTTATTTTTAAAGATCTTTCTAAAAACGTAAATTATATATTAAAAATATTTTTTAAGCATAAACACTACGTCTGATTACTTTATTTTACAATATTATAAGATCACGCATTTTATCAGACAATTAAATACACTAAACAAACATGAGTGAAAAGTTAACCGGGGTCAGGACTCGAACCTGGGACCTTGTGCATGCCGTGTTGACGCGCTGCGACAGAGCCACCCAGACCGATATCCTTGAGCGGCAATTTCTCATACTTATTCATGTTGGAAACAGTCATCTGCTACAATTTGCAGTCATATTTAATTGTCTGATAAAATGTGTGTTCTTATAATTATGAAGTTTAATTATTTTTTTTTTTAAATATCTTCAAAAGAAAATGGCTGACTTGCAGATGAAATTTGATGTGGTAATATTATAACCTGTAACTGATTTGTGCTATTTTAATACAGATGGTACATGGTCGTTGGCGGGTTTTATCTCTGTTTTGGCATAATTTTTTAATCGCCAAGTTAATTAACAGTTTTTTGCTAATTAAGAATAGAAAATAATTCTTTTTTACACTGAATTTTATAAAAGCACATAGATTATGTAATTACTTGTCCAAAAATGCAATCCTCTTTTTATTCTGCCCAATATTAAGGCCTGTAGCTTGTTTGAAAAAAAAAAAGTTTGACGAAGAAAAAAGTGATCATTTTAAGTAACTCGACGTTTTTTTAAAAAAGCTATATCTCTGTTTATAAATCACTTATGAAGATGAGTTTGGTCTTAAATTGAAGAAATTCTTCCTTAGATTCTTCTAGTTTTCGTTTTTTTTTTCTACGACGCTTGGTTTGTTTGATATCTGATATTATAATGTGGCATGTTTTGTCGATTTAACATTGCGAAGTTGCTTTCTGTATATAAGCATTAGTGGTCTTTATTCCAGTTCTTGGCGTTGTTTGTGTGGCGTTTTTTTTTTTAAGCTTGGCAGAGCGACCGCCCTGCTTGATTAAGCGTTGATGCATTAAACAAAACAATTAATTTTTATATATAAACTATTTCAATATAATTTTTATGGTTTCAATATATATATTAAAACATATTTCAAACAGACATGCTGGATATGTGCATTATATGATACATTATATATATCCATACATATCGGATTCCTATTTCTTTTACAGGGTTCGTACGCTTTAATCAGAATGTTTAATATACTTTTACGATTTATTTAAATGCAGAAAAGTATTACAAATCCTGAAGTTAAACGGCGAGTCTAAAATTTTAGCTATATAAATATTAAATAGAAAAATTCTATTAAAAAATTGCGGTAAAAGCGCACGAACCCTGTTTTACTACAAACTTTTCTGTCGTCTCCAAAAAACCATAGTTCACTTCTGTACGGCTGCCAAAGTCTATTAGCTATGTTTATAAATGTGTAATGATGGTGACAATGACAGACAGTATGGCTTTCGCTTTTATTTCTCTTAAATTACTTATAAACTTTGTAAAAAAATTATTTTTACATGAACAAATAAGGTGAAAATTGTAATTTCAAATGGAATTTGTTTAAGAATTGTACTTTAATTTAGTCACTTTTTATGGCTTATAAAATAATATTAATGCATAATTTTTTTATATATTTCAATAATGAACATTTGTTGACTATGAAAGCAGTCACTGACATATGTTTTACCACACTTAGCATTCGATTGCCCAGAGCAAATTAAAATTGTTTTCTTTGAAGGTGTTTTTTTTAAATCTTCCGTAATTTTAAATCGTCCGTAAAATCTTCCGTAATTGGTTTCACTTCGAAACGGTGCCATCCTGGTTACAATGTCCTTTAAAATGAATGTGTATACCACTAAATATTAAAAAAAATACTTTTAAAATATTTCGCGCCAAATCATATCGCAAATTATATGGCGCATATATATATCAATCATATTCATTGATTTATTCAATCATATTCGCATTTGATATATATATATATATATATATATATATATATATATATATATATATATATATATATATATATATATATATCAAATTATATCGCGCCAAATCATATTTGTTCAAATACGCCAATAGTTTATGGACACGATTTCTTGACGATTAATCAGATTAAGCATCAAATACGGTACTTTGGCGGTAAATGGAAATCTGTCAATTAAAAAACTGATTTCATCTTTTATTTTTTTAATGTTTTTTTCTGATTCTTCTATAATTAACTCCTTTGCGACGACCGTCCCTAACAGTAATTTTAATCTTTTATCACCGCTTTTTCAAAATAGAAATTTTTACCTAATTTAATATGAGAAATGCTTCGATTAAAGAAGGTAAAATTTTAAATTAACAATTACTGGTAAAAATATTCAAAGATTCTGAACACTTTCCGCGTCACCTATACGCGATGCTCGTCGCGAACTGATTAAACATACATATGTAAATATTAATTTTTGGCAATTTTTCCATTAGTTTAATGAACCTGGAATAATATAATTGTATTTTGTTTTAATATGAAGTTATTTTTTTCTGAAAGCAGTATTACGCCTTTCTGCTATTAGAACCCTTTATAGTGCAGGGGAGAATTTGATTAAGGCTACTTTATCCCTAATCTCGGAGAAATGAAAAACCATATTAATTTAATTACACATTTAGTAAATTAACTTTTTTAACACGTTTGATAAATTAATTTTTAACTAAGAAGTACCAACATTACATTAACCTATAGGTCAGTCAGTTGATTTTACATAAAAATAATTTGCAGGGTACGCCACTCTCATCATTAAGCTATAAGGGGTGGAATGAGGCACATGTGAACAGCTGTAAGGTAATTTCAAAAACTGTATTTTTCAATGTGTTACATGTTTTAAAATCTGTTTACTTACATATCTTCTTTCACGTTATTTAACGGTGAAGTTTCATTACAGATTTTTGGCTGTGTTGGAAAGTGTTTCATAATCTATGCTTGACGCATGATTTTTCGTTCTTGTTTTTTTTTTGTTACAGTGGCAAAGTAACAAATGAATATATATATATATTTAATTGCATTTTTACAAAGGAATATTAATACAGTAAAACATCGATTTATGGCTCTCCTTTTGAGATAACAGAAATGGGCGATATAAATAGACGAGGGAGAGAGGTGTGTTTTAAAATAAAATATAAAGAAGCCCAAATTAAGCTACGAGGTTTCGACTTAATACTTGTTCAAAAAAACTTGTAGTGCTTGTTGTGTTCATTGGTAAGATAACAGCGCGGAATTTTTATTCCTGGAAATAAGCTCTGTTTCGTCAGGATGGGCTTTGCAAACGTCCAGAAGGAGTAAACCTTTATCTTCTAATCCTTTATTTCCAACGTGTGACCGAACTAAAGGAACAAACACGTCATAGAGCCACCACTTAAATATTTTTTGCGTCATCTAACAGTTTTGTGATAAATCATACAAAACTGGTAACGTCTTCCGATTCACGTTTCTCAAAATTCTCCGTGCCTTGCTTTTTCCAATTAAAAGCAACTTTAGTTTGTGAGTTCCAGTTTTTCCAGTAAATAAGAGAGTATATCTGTCCTTTACTACTTTGTAACCTGAAGTTCCAGGTACATTTTTTACTTCCTGGGTTTTCTTTGGCAAACATTTCAAAAATAAAGCTGTAGCAGGGAGTTTAGTGGAGAGTATAGTGGAATTTACCTCTAAGGATAGAGCTGCTTCATCAATATTATAAATCTGTTCATCTACATAGCCTTCTTTTCTTTATTTATAAGGCTTCTGAAATCAACAAAATTTTTTTCAACAGATTGCTTTTCTCTGAGTTTTGAAAGTTGTCCTATTACATGTCGTTTCTGCCATCTCCAAAACCACGCATCACTTGCTGTGAATTTGTATATTAGACCATCTTTTATCACTTTAGCCAAACATTTAGCTTTAGTTTTGATGATAAGTGAAGATAAAGGAATTCTAATCGCTCTTTGTTCAATAAACTATTAAATCAAATCTTCGTCAATTTCCTCTTCATAACTGACTCTCGTTCTTTTTCTCTTTAACTTGGGTGTTTCATTCACGAATTATAAAATAATTCGTAGTTTTACTACATCTTTGAACTATCCATGAACAGTTGTTGAAAAGCGGAAATTTATCGGAGACAACTAAAAAAGAGCGAAATAACCGAATGCGCGATATACCAGGTTGCAATATAACGAGGGGTTACTGTAAATCAATAAAAGTGTATAATCCTTTATATCAAGGAATTTACGAGCTATAAGAAGAAAAATCATATAAAATTTACAAGAATTAATCCAACAGCTTTGAATTAAGGTTTTTGGGTGCAGAGTGCTAATTCCGTTACGTGCAGATATTGTGAAATGCTAGGATTAAATCATAAACAAGGCGTATGAATTTCATACGTAGTGTGGTCAAGGCTTATGGATTTGAAAGATTCTATAGCTATTCCAAACTGCTATGTGTTTATAGCTTTTGCTTCTTAACAATATTTTAATCAAATTTTATTATTTGTAATGATTTTATTCACTAAACTAATATAAATCGCAAATTAAAAAAATTACATTAACCCCTTCGTGACGAGCGTCCTTTAAGAATTTTTAATCTTTTACCACCGGTTTCTGAAAACAGAAATTTTCGACTAATTGAATCGCAGAAATGCTGTCATTAAATAAGGCAAAGCTTACAATAAAAAGTTACTGGTGGGAATAATCGAGGATTCTGAACATCTTTTGCGTCACGTATACGTGTCGCTCGTCCCCAAGGGATTAATCATTTTGTAACGAAAAATTCATTGTTGGGCATTGTTTTGAGATATATTGAAATGTATTAGACGCAATAGATACAGATTATAACCATCGATTATGGCACTTTGAAAACGAAAGTGCTTACTGCAAATATATATGTGCAGGGTGTTCCAAAATTTGGCCGACAAAATAAGAGGAATGTTAGAAAGCATCAAGAGGATGAAAACTTACTAAAGAACATGGGGTCGTAAACCACGTTTAGTGGAAGAAAATCGCAAAAATAGTTATGAAGGGTGTGACGTCAAGTGGAACAAAAATTAATAATTAGAAAAAATATTTATATGACGTCAAGCATGGTTACAATGCATTAAAGTTCAGTTCAACGTCAGAAAGTAGACGACGACACATTTTTATAGATATTGTTAGAAGTTGCGGCCAAGAAGGTCATTTCAAAGCTGACACGAACGGACGAAGGATTGGCGAACGCGTTAAAACATATTCTTATACAAATGTTTCGTCGTATCCTTTCTGACGTTGAACTGTAATACATTGAAATCATGCTTTAAGTCAAATAAATATTTTTATTTATTTATTTATTAAGGTCTTTTTTGTTCCACTCGACGACATATCACCCTTCATAAATATTTTTGTGATTTTCTCCCACTAAACATGGTTTGCGACCCCATATTCTATGGAACGTTTCTATCCTCTTGATGCATTCTATTCCCCCTCTTAATTTGTCGGTCGAATTTCGGAACACCCTGTATATAATGCTTAAAATTTGATTCATATGTCAATTTAAAAACTTCCTGACTAAAAACCACAAAATTGATAGGTAAATAAATGGAGTGCCATTATATTCAGCAAAGAGATGTCTTTAAATATAACGACACCCTAATGCAGCCACTTGAGCATAATAAAAATTAAATGTTATTCCTTGTAATGCGCTTAATGATGCTTCAGAAATTTGAAACAAACTTTAAAAACTTATGAAGAACTGTTATGATTTCCATCAGTTTTATGAATTATGCGATCGTAAGATCATTTTGTTTTAAGGATCTGTCTTATAAGTTTTGTGAAAGACTTATTATATTCTGAACATTTATTCAAATTATTCGAAATATACAGACATTATTTAAACATAGAATAAAGTAGTTCATTTTGAAAAGAAATAATACTGTTACCAAACAAATGGTGCTGTTAACTTCAGTAATTCAATAAGTGTTAATACGACTATTGTTCATGTGTTTTATATTCAATTGTGCATTATTATAACAATTTTACCAGCATGAATTTTGTTTAATATGTACGAATAAATATTTCATAGCAAAATATATGGTTTGAGTAAATATTCCTAAAGAAAAGTTATAAGAATATTGTTGATAATATTGTAAAAAGTATTGTTAGTCATAATTTTGATTCGTCATTCAACATTTGAATTACAACATATGATTCAACATTTGAATTACAACATATGAATCAACACTTGAATTACAATATTGCAAATATGATAGTTTTACAACATTCGTAATCATATATATATTGTGATTTATAACATTTATGAGCCGATAACGGAAGTTTACCTGTTTGTGGTTTTGACAGTTTAAAATCATAATGGAGAAGCAGTAGATTTTTCTTCTGAAACATCGAAGCCTTTATTTATTGTTACAAATAAGTAGTTTGGCGGAGAAATAAGCATTAAATTAGACTAGGTTTCCGGAAAACGGAAAAAAAACTTACAATAATGAAATTGTACTAAGTCAATGAAGAAAGATTTAATTTAATACACACACTCGAACAAGTCTGTTTTTACTTTAATTGTAATAATTATGAACGTTTAAAACAATGAATGGTATCTGCAAAAATGAAATTTGATTAAGAACACTTTTTAGAGCATTCTCACAAATATCATGTAAAGTGGACAGTTATCGTAGCAGTTGGGAGAATTTATTTTGTTATAACTACTTTAAGAAATATTCATTTGCCCCTATAGATTTGTAACATTCGTTATAAATTATCTAGCGGCAATTTTGTATAATTTCGTGCATTCCATTGTATCTATTAATGTACTCAAATTCAACCGATGTGACAGATATCCAGAACTACGTTCATTTCTAAAGCTGTCTTTGAAGGTATCTTAGTGAAACGAATAAATTTTTTATTACTTATAGGAGATATAACAAAAGAATTACTTATTTAATAATAACCATAACTGCAATATATTTTTATTTGTATGAATGCATCATTGTAGATCTTTTTAACACGAACATGTTTTTCTTAGAAACTGTAAATTGAATAATCGAGAACAACAAATAATTTAATTTCAAATTCAAATGCTAAGGAAATGCATCATTTAAAATATTTTGAATAAAAAAATTGAAAACAAAAGAAACTACATTTTTAGCTTTTGCCATAATAATGAGCCTTGAATTCTATTAATTCTAATTGATAGTTATCATAGAAAATTATTCTTTACACCACAACTAATAGATAAATATTTTTATCAGCCCACACTAGCAACAATATACAAAGTTAGCTGTTTATTACAAAATTTATTCTCTCATATTCATCGGCCCCACCAGTGGCTGAGAGGTTGTGCTCTCGAAGCTGGTAGACGGGAGGTGCTGGGTTCGACTCCAATCGTGCCCGTCGGCCTAATCGTTCGGAGTTTTCGTGGTTTTCTTCGAGCCGTGGATTTATCCATGCGTAAATACGGGTTAGGTTCCCTTAGAAAGACCCCCACGAAGGGCACTCCACCCGGGCCTATATGCCATGTGTAGATAATTGGCCGTCAATAATCAACCCAACCCAACTCTCATCTTCATCATTAAACCTTCTTTAAAAAAAAATCTCTGTGATGTGATAAAAGTTTTGTGAGTCAATGATGAGTATAACTATAATAAAAAAAGTCTTCTATTGAGACAATGGTTCATTCTCGGAGAAATGTACATTTCCAGCACTGAATTTTCTAAAACAAATTGCAAATTAAGGCTATAAATATGTACTTATATCGCTTTGCTCTGATCTAATATCATACCATTATTTACAAATATGTCTATTAAAACTACATTATTACTACTACACATCTATATTCTAAAAATTATATTCCACGGATATCATATAAAAAGTCATGTTTCATAAGTTATTTGAAACACACTAAATATTATGTTGTTAAATATTTTAGTTCATTGCTAAACAATTCTCTTATGTAACATAAGTAGAAGAAGCAACATATCATTATTTTTAGCTTTCAAATATATTCTTCACTATTCAATCTAAAACTGACTTAAACGATGAGCTTTTCAACAGCTAATTACAAACAAACAGCTCTGTGCACTCTCAATATGCAGTTTCAGAGCACGAAGCCCAGCTAATCTAGTACTTAGAATTGATAGACATTTTATGTTATTAATTGCCTTTTGTAGGTCACTTCAGAAAAGTTTTGTCTAGATACTTATTAGATCTAAATCAGTTTAAAAACTGTTGAAATAATCTGACACAACCAGTAACCAAAAGATACCGGTACGGGAGGTAAAATAGGATACGTATGGTACTAAATTGGGTGAATCACCACCATGAATTTTAAATAATTAATTTCAAAGTATGAGAATTTGATGTCTTGTGTGCATGGCATAGAGATAGAATCTATCGTAATGCTTTCTTTATTTGTTTTATTAATATTTTTCATTCTTTGAGATTGAGTTTCAAAAAGAAAGATTGCACTCTGGTGGTGGAAGATGGAACTAAAATTATTTTTCTTCGTATGCGCCGAAAATGGCTATTTCTATCGATACCGCAAAATAAAATTACCGATTTGATAATCCCAGACAACGAAAAATTCTCATTTTCCTTCATCTTCGAATATTAAGAAAACAATTGGAGGTATGGATTCGATACTCACAATTCATACGTAGTGTATTTTTCTGATTCCCAAAATCCAAATTTTGTCACAATCGGACGGTAACTTTTCTTGATTTTGGCCCAAAACTAACCCGCCGTGAATCAAATATCCCAGACATTTGAGATGGTCAATTTTTTATTTACTTCTGCTTCGGGATCCGTTTCTCTGTTTACTTTCTGACCTACGAAAGGGTCACCAGAGGAATGGTATTGTGCAGTAATTTTTAGAGTGTTTTCGCGGTTCGTACCATTTCTTAATGGGACCGTGCGACATCGGGCAGATCAGCTAGTAAAAAATAAGTTGAATGAAAAAAAAAATGCTTGTATTTTTTAATAATTAATTAAGTATAAAAAATAATTTGAAACAATATTAACTATTTATATAATGTGATTTATCTTAAATATTCGTTAAATCGATTGCCGTTTTAACTATTTTCCTATACTTAAAGATTCCAATGTAACGATTTGAAGCACTTATACATGTGTAAGCGATCGCGGCATTCACGAATTTGATGCATTTTTGAAATTGTTACACAACGAGGTTGATGCATCCAATAAATTTTGCTCTTACTGTTCATGATGATGTTTTTTTCATGCGCGCGAATCGCTGATAAATATGTTAGTGGGGGTACATGATTAAAAAAGTACTAATCTACACAATTTACAAAGCCACAATACTAACAAGGACATACAATACTGACATTATTAAAAGCGTACAATGTGCTTTATTGCGTTTGTAGAAATTGAAGAAAATAATTGAAAAATGTGCGTAAATTATTTAGTTAAGTATTTTTTAAATTATTCAGAATTATCATTAAATTTTGTTATAGTTAATTTGTTTGCATAAAAAATATGCGTGATGCTGTCATTCACCGCTTCGGAGACATTAAAAGTCAGTGTGGTCTCAAATCTGGCGAGCCAATCAAAACTGCGATAGACCTGAACCAAGTTTGTATTTTGACTATGTATCTGGGCCGCCATTGAAGAATGGTTCTTAACCCAGCCCAGAGGTGCTTCTCTCAAGATATTCGCAATCTCGTGGACCACTGGCACGCCTGTTTTCACCTTCAAGGCAACTATGACTAGTCATTATGTTCCATATAGTATCAATCTTTAATCTATATACATGTCACAACTATACCATTAAACCATTTGTAGAAATCGAAGACTCACTTGCATTTTGGCAACGCTTATATGTATGATAATTCTCTCTCTAAAATCGCGTTCATACGAAAATGCGGAATTAATTATTGTTGTCTAAGGCAAAAAAAATTCAAGTTATCTGCATAAAAGAAAATAAAAAATGTGGCATCAGGAAATGTTACAGTAAAAATAAATCTAATGACGGGACCAAAAGATTGATACTGTAACTGATATGAATTAAAAATAATACAAAAGGAAAACTAAAAATTTAACATAAATTTTAAAGTTAGATAAAAGTTAAGAGGGAAACCATAAATAATATCAAGAAATTTAATTTAGTTTTAAGTCAGAGAATTATGCGAGAGAAGTTTTAGATTGTGTTTTTGAATCGCTTTGTTGTATCCCGAAGATATTGGTGTATCACTGAATGAGTCGTGTAAACGAAAGCGCATGAGTAAATGACCACTGTATACATTTTTTGAATTATATCAAAATACTTTACATAGTGAAGACGAAAGTATTGGTAATTCGTAATTATGCTTTTCTTAAATATATAGGAAGCTTCTTAGTTTATTTTTTTAATTTGAATAATCAATCAAAAAATAGCGTATCAACATTAGTGTAAATTTACTAACCGCACTATTTACTACATTCTCATAAATGTATTATCTATAGATCTTGCTATTTTTCTTTATACATTTTTCATGTAAAATATATATACTTAGATTAATCAATACAACTAGTTTCTCAAATTATAGTAAAAATAAAAAATAAAAATGGGCTTTCAAAAATATAAAACACATTAACAGTCTTATTATCAGTTTTTAAAAATCTTATTCCAGTTCTAAATTATATTTGTCTTAAGATTTATTCTGTATGTCTCTATTGAGAATGAAATATTTTATTCTCACTTAAAACTGATGCTTGTAGATTAGAATTAATTTAAATAAATGAGAATAATATATTGTCTTTTACAAAACAAATGAGATAGATCCTTAAATAAAATGTTCTAATGATTACATTATCAGAATTGATGGAATTCATAACAGCTTCTCAAGTTTTTAATTTTTGTTTTAAATTCCGGAAGCGTCATTAGACACATTACAACGAATAACATTTCATTTTTATTACGCTCAAGTGGCTGCATTATGATGTCGTTAAATTTAAAGAGATCTCTTCACTGAATTTAATGGCATTCCACTTATTTATCTGACATCTTCACGTTTTTCCTTGGGATGTTTTGAAATGGCAAATGAATCAAACTCTAAGTTATAAATACATTTTTACAGTTAACACTCATATTTATTGGGTACTTTAACATATTTGTCAAATGCCTTTTAATATGTTTCTTAAGGAGTATACGGTCTTCAATTTTTTGTTAAAAAGATTAATCTAATTTTCAGAAATTCTTTTAATATAAATTTTGGTAATGAAACCATTGGAATTAAAATAATTTAATGCAAAAACTTTTTTACTACTAAAAAAAATGGAAAATTGTACGTTAAATGTGACAAATGACGTGCGTTCGTACTATAACTAGTTTTACAATGTAAAAAATCATACTTGCTATTTCACTGAAATGAATTATATCGTCTCTATGAGCGAAATGAACATGCCTTTTTTAATTCTTATTACATATGCTACGCTTATAGATGCGAATTTTTTTTTCGACACCAGAGAGCGCTGCAAAATTCACCATAGAGATCTTGCTTTGCGAATGATTACATCCATGGTTAGATATTTTTAGGACTCATGGTGAACGAATCTCTTGTGTTTCTTTACTTTAACGGATTTAGATATTCGGCTGTTAATCTAATTTACACTGAAGTTATCTCAGAATCTATAATTTTTTTAATGTAAATCATCTCTCAAGCAAGCAATTTGTATGAACGATCTTTCTAAAAATGGAACTTTTATGCATTTTTATAAAAAAAAAGAACAAAAATGGACACTTGTCATATAAAAAAAAGAAGTTATTAGTCCGTGTTTGTTTTCCTCAGTTCTCATGACGTGCGCTTTTAGTATATAGATTACGTATAATAGGATTTAATAGAATAAAGAATACTTTTATTAATATATTTTTAAGCTTTGATTCACTTTCCATAAAATTTGAAAAGCCTCAACAAAATTCTGCAAAGATTATATATATTAAATTTCAAACTATTCGGTTCGGTAGTTTTTGTACAGATATATGCGGACGGACGGACGGACAAGACGACAACTATAGGTGCTACGTATTTATATAATTACCAACACATCTAAATATTTCAATGTTATCTATTATTTAAGAAACCAGTTTGAGAGATTGTGTCAATTTACATGAATTTGTAGAATATAGTATTTAAAAACAAGTTGGAAATTGTACGTCAAACGTGACAAACGAGGGGCGTTCGTACTATAGCTAGTTATATAAATATTCAGATCTTGATGATTTTTTATTCTGCGAAATGAATTATATCGTCTGCAGATTAATTTCGGTCATAAAATAAGTATCTCGGTCGCTTGACGGTTCAACCTCGGAAGCTCCTATAACAAGAAAGCACCGATTTTTTTAAAAAATCAGATTTCTTAATAAATGTTTTTATTAATATCTCCTAAAGTTTTGATTTGATTTTTATAAAATTTGAAATGTCTCGACAAAATTCTGCAAAGATAAGATATCTTAAATTTCAAACCATTCGGTTGGGTAGTTTTTGCGTTGTTATATGCGGACGGACGGACGGACCAAGCGACGACAATAGGTGCTACGTATTTATATAATTACGAACGCACCTAAAAATCAAAGACAAGCATAAACAATATCGTAGGTACATTTCTATGTGCAAACATTTGTCAGAACATTACTTAAATTTAACTCCTGAATTCGAGACTTTATTTGACGGTAAAAAAAAAAAAAAAATTACATGAACTAGCAAGATGATAAACAAAACATAGAATAACATCTTCTGGTGGTTATCCACGATGCGAAACATCTATATTTTATCTTCATCGGAATCGATATATTTTCCAGATTTAAAGAAGCATTTCGAAAACAAAAATTTTTTTGCCGTCCATAATTTTCTGAAACTCTTTTCAGTAGTACTGTGTATTAATTACTGTTTCCTGTGTATTAGTTAGTTTTCTCAACCCGGTATCAACACGATATATCTTTTTTCAGATGCTATTAATTTCCAAGTAAACAGTTTCAGCTGTATAACAGAACTTATACATACAAGAGTAACAAAATGATGTTAATTTCGCGCTGTTAATTAAGGATGTTTGTATATAGAACTTGTTGTTGAACACGAAAATGTTTTATTTTAAAGCTTCTGAAAAACTATGTTAATACCCGGTTGAGTTAATCGAGTTAATAGCTGTTTGAGGAAGCAGATTAGTTTACTTAAAAAAATAATACTGGAAAACGTTTCCAAAAATTATAGGCAGAAAAGAAAACGTTTGTTTCAGAATTTCTTTTTTAAATCCTGCAAATCCGTCGGTTTGTGAGGTTCCTGAATATAAGAAAAAGCTTTTTGAAATCGTGGGTAAGTAGGAAGAGCCCATTTTATATTTTCACAAAACTTTCATAAATGCTAAGGAAACATTTTTCTTTTTTCACAGTGTTGAATTAGTAACTATAATGTAAAGAAAGACACGCAAAATGTAGGGCGAACATACTGTAAAACACATACTGTTGTCTGCGATAGCAGTATAAAAGAGACAAAACTGTCCTTTCTTATGATTTTTTTTTAAACAGCCGTTTACCGTTTTAACGAATTTTTATTATCATTTAAGTTCAAATTTTTTTCTTTTTTGAA
This sequence comes from Maratus michaelseni, assembly GCA_963931845.1. Taxonomy (NCBI): domain Eukaryota; kingdom Metazoa; phylum Arthropoda; class Arachnida; order Araneae; family Salticidae; genus Maratus; species Maratus michaelseni. Next base: position 310,394,573 of record OZ007591.1, read on the forward strand.
ATTTTTCAAGATTTATTTACGTGTTAAACAAAATGGAAGTTAAATTATAATTGTTGTTTTATTTTATATCGCTGTATCATATTGATGTATGTGTTCGTAGTATCTGCAATTGCGATCATAAAATATTTACAATATATAACATCCTTGAATTTACAGCATTCAAAGATATGAAATACAAAATATCGGAATTTTTTTTTTATTACATCAGTAACTGTCAGAAAGCATGTTGCAAAAACAATATTTGTTTTTTTCCCCTAAAAATCTTTATTTGCGTCAGAAGAATGTCAACAACACTATTAAAAAAACAAACAGAAAGAAAGAATGTGAAAATATATAATTTCATTTAATTGCCCGAAATGTATTTATGTTATCTTTTGCCTTCGCAACGCATAACATTTATTTGAAGATGATACCATCTCTTTTTACGTAATTTGGCTTTTTTGTGATCTTTCTGAGATTTGTTTTTATGCACACATCCAAAAAAGAATAATTTTGGTTTTAATGCCAAAATGCTTTTAAAGAAGATACATTATAACGATTTTTGCATTTTATTTCATATAACTTACTAAATGAAAAAATACCCATTAAATGGATCAGTCATAATGCGTTATGCAACCTTATATTTGTTTATGAAGCACACAATGGTTTATTTGCAATGCAAAATAAATATTATAATTTTTTTATGATATTTTTTGTTAATATACGTTCAAATATTTTAAATATTTCGAAATTTCTTTATCTTACTGTGACATACAAATATTGTTAATTTTTCCTGAAATTGTGACGTAGTTAAAAGTCAGAAAAAGAGTGAGTAGTATGTATAACAACCGAAAAAAAAGTGATGAAAAGAAAGAAAAAAAATGTCATTTAAATAATATACTACTACACAGAATTTTATCTATATTTAAACTCATTAAAAAAACACATTATTAATAATTTTTTTTGTTTTCAGTTTTAACATTGATTCTGTTTACAATTTTATGGTAATAATGCTTCTGATATTGTTGATTTAAGTGAAGAAAAAAACATATTTTAGACTGACAAACAGACTGATTTTTTAGTACCGGGAAGATCCCAAATTTCATAAAACTTAAAGTATCATAACTTGGTTCATTTTTGTCATAGAAAAATAGATTTGTTACTGTTGTACTGTTGTACAGATCATGGAAGTAATGTTTATAAATATAAATTATAGAACCGTAAAAACATTTTAAAAGTGCAACTTAATAAAAATTAATCTCAGGTCAATTACATCAATATAATCTTAAATTCCATCTTATTATGAACTATTTTGCAAGTTAGAATGTATATGCGGCGCAAATTAAAGCAATTTTCGATTTTTTTAGACACCCTGAATACACACACACACACACACACATATATGTATATATATATATATATATATATATATATATATATAATTCAAAATTTTAAAAAATCAAGTTTTAGCAATGAAACTGACCAAATCTGCAATTTTTGAAAAGTAGGTAAGTATAAAGTGTATACAGTGTATATACTATAAAGTTAATAAATAATTAATTAATTCACTCATCAAAACCGAAGCTCCAATTCTGTGACATCACGCAGCCATACATAATACGCAATAGTTTTAAAGAAAATTTATAAAATAAATATGTAAAATGATAAAAGATGTCAGAACAAATGAAATTTAGATATAAACGGATAATAAAATGGATTTAAAGGTGGCATAAAGTAAGTGAATAAAGAATATTTTAAGTCAATAAATAATTAATAAATTAAAAACAAATTACCGAGACACTAAATTAGAAATGGCGTAGTAATACATACATAAATACATAATAAGTTAAGAGAAAAGCAGAAAAATAATAAATACATAAAATGACAAAATACGCATGAAAAATAAAAAATCAAATCAAATCAAATCACAATTTGAATTAGAAATGGAATTTAGATAGAAATTAAAATGGAATTCTGAAAAAGACGTTTGAACATGTGTAATCATCAGTTGTCAGCGCATGTCAGATGTCAAATACAAATGCCGTATTTCATAGAATATACTGGCATATTTGGCAATAATACTATATTTCTGCCAATATATTGCATTAATATAAGGAAACAAAAGGAAAAATGGAGGAAAATAATTAATATTAAAACAAAATTACTCACAAACCATGTGTTGTATGTCTCTCGGTACTTAAACAGCATCTTATCTTCAATTGAATTGAGCACATGAGATCGCAAATATATATATATATATATATGTGTGTGTGTGTGTCTGTGTTTATAAATGCGTTTTTCTGCTTTCAATCCAATAAAGAGGCGTAAATTCATAGAATTGAAAATATCATAACTTGATACTTTTTAGTTTTAGAAGAATGAAAAGTTTGCTGTATCACACGTTAAAGCACGGATTACATTTTTCGACATATAACTTACAGGACACAGAAACCGTATACAAATTTAAATTTTGAATTTTTTAAATAACAATTTTGATATAAATGTTTTTTTTGCTTGATGAAAAAAAGCGTTTGAAATATTTTTGTTGTGTTAAACCTATATCTCTGAAACTAATGGTTTAAGAATTAGACAGGAATCAATTATAAGAATGTACATCCTGTATATATGTATTTATATATCTGTAAAACCTAACATTCTATTAAAATACGTTAGGTTAATTCGATGCAAATTTCTAATTGTTTAATGTTGTATTTGCACAGAAAAAAGAAAAGCTGGAACAGATGTCGTAGACGCACCAAGGTTAGCACAAATTTTGTTCTGCGCTAATTTTTCGAATTTATTTTACGCAATTTTGTCGAGAAAACCCCGTTATCGGGTATCTGTGAGACCTAGCTTTGCTAAAACAGCATATTAGGTTTTATTTAATTATGAAACACACATAGTTTAATCACTACATAGTATAAAACAAAGTCGCTTTTTCTGTCCCTATATCCCTATGTACGCTTAAATCTTTAAAACTACTCAACGGATTTTGATGCGGTTTTTTTTAATAGATAGAGTGATTCAAGAGGAAGGTTTATATGTATATCCATTAAATAGTGGATAAATACTGTTATTTTTGAGGTTTTTAATGTGATGTCGTAAATAATTTCATTTTTTCCGCTTATACATTGCAAACGCAGGCTGAACCCTACAAGATTTATCAAAATAATGTACTAATTATTGTACACATTAAAAAGGTCTACAGAAAACACAAAGAGATGAAGGTTTTCAAGGTTAACCCGAAGCAAAGCGAGGGAGGGCCGCTAGTTTAATATAAAACACACACACAATCTGCTTTACCGTGTTGCCATACGGAGCGAAATCTCGCCAAAATCCCGGGTCGGCCAGGCATAAAATTAGACTTTTGGGCGCCAAACAGGTATCCGGGTGTGACTGCGACATCTGTACCAAAAAGCTTACTGTAAATGTTAATTTTTATATATTTCAATAATAAAATTATTTCTAATATTTTCCGTTAATATTATAAATCATTTAATTTTTAATATAATTTTTAAAATCATATAGTTTTACAAATAGGGATGTTGAAATCACTTCCATTAGATTTCGGCACGTTTATGTTATCCGGGTGCAGGAGATAAATCGACAAATATTTTTTTCCACCGTCATCATTTTTACTACATTGATTTCAATTGAAATATAATACTTTTCGTCATTTCATTTAAAATACATTACATATGTTTCAAGCACATTTATTTAAAATACATGCGTTTCACACATTTCATTGAATAAAATCAATAAGAAATAATACCATAAACCAAAACATGTCACGTGAAATATAAAATGTGCTATTGGTGCTAATATAAATGTGCTAACATAAAAGTACCTCCTTTTTCTTACTTTGCATTCGGGCATTATTACTTTTGCATCAACAAACGAGTGATTGCTAAAATAAAAACCAACTATTCTTTTACTTAATGGTACATTAAGGAAAAACAGGTGAAAGTTTCTGGATTGTAGCAAAATTTTACGAATATACAATACAACATCTTACGAGTTATACACGATTTGGAAACGCGTTCCATTATCTTCAGAAGTCTCAGAAACCAATAGATTTCCGAGATTTAAATAAATATTTCTGAAACAAAAGTTTATTTTGCTGTCCATTAAAAAAAGTAAATAAATAATAATATAAAGGAACTAAACAAGAAAGAAAAAACATGCGTCAAGCCTAGATTAAGAAGCACTTTCCAATACTTTCAGAATACTGTAACGAAAATTCACTGTTTAATAAAGTGAAAGAAAGAATCTTAAATAAACAATTTAGAAAACACACAAAAAATGAAAACGTAATTTAAGAAATAACCATTCATAGACGGAATCTTGCGTAGTCCTGTATATGGATTTATTTATATTTTACAAACATCTATTAGCATACTAAATATAGTTCAGCTGGAAAATACTTAACTTAATTAAAAAACACCCTTAAGTGAATTACGCTTATACAAAGTAATGCTTAAAAATCGTTTCGTATATCCCTCTCTATGATCTTTAAAATTTATACACACTACGTAGTACGCAAAATTTATGTAAACTTAGAAACATAGACAAAAACTGAAAACGCACTTCCGCATTTTTCGCTCATAGACATTACTGTAATCAAATCTTTTATGTGACCCTGAAAATTAATGAAAGATGCTTTGCACCCCATATTCAACAGAAAGCACGTTTTAGTGCACTTCAGAAATGCGTATAAAATTTATTATGTTTAAATAATATATCCTCATTAAAATGCACCGCAACCGTAGACCACAATTTAACGGGATATTTTTAGTGTCCCTGTAAGCAAACTATAAATGCTACAATATCTATTTGCAACACCAATCAAGGCATAATGAGCCTCAATAAGAAATATCAATTACATGGCAATTCGAGTATATTTACGAGAGTTGGCGCACTATCAGATGGCAGACAGACAGATAGCCAAACTGAATACACAATTTTCATACAAAATTCATACACAATTTTCAAGTATGTTGGAAAGTGTTAAAAAAAAAAGAAAAAAAAAAGAACTGAAACGTTTCCCAGTAGTTTTACAATGTACACTGTTAAAACTGAAGGCGACAAAGCTGGGCCGTTTGGGTCCCCGGGGTGAATAGGCGGTACATTTTGGAACCCTAAGGCTGCACTGTTAAACATTTGCAGCAAACTGTCCAGTCATTTGACCGTTTTTATAGAAAATGGTTACATAATTTAACTCTATTCTGACCATACTTAAGGCAATAATACGGTCAGAATAGAGTTGAATTACGGTTACGTAACCGTTTTCTATAAAAACGGTCAAATGACTGGGCAGTTTGCTGCAAATTTTTAACAGTGTGGGAAATGTAGATGGGGTGCCATTTGACCGTTCACTGGGTGATTGAGGCTAATTTGAGTGCCATTCACTACCTATTGCTCGAATTTTGGCAGCCCCTTCGGACGACTTTTATCTTGCGCATGCTCAGTGACGTATTTTACTTTTCGCAAGTCACTCACAAGGGAGATCATACAACATGGCTGCCTTTGAATTGGAGTGTTTCGCTGCCTCTGCCGCGCGAGATTTCAACTGTAGTAATAACTAAATAACGCCATGGGGGGGGGGGGAGTGTGAAGGGAAAAGGCTATCCATATATAATTATAATGCAATGTTTAACTTTAGCTGCAATAAACTGATCAATACTTCATTTTCTCGGCTGAAATTTATACAAAGTTAAAAGTTGATCATCTCATGTAAAGGGTCGATCCAGGCAAAATCTGGGGCCTATTCAGAACTCCTTCACAAAGATATATTTAATAAAACAGGCTCCTTCACAAAAAATCAATTTAATAAAATGGGCCCCTTCAGTAAAATCTATTTCATAAACTGAGACCCTTCACAAAATTCCTTTTAATAAAATAGGCCCTTTCACAAAATTCTATACCATAAAAACTTACTATTTTTATTAATTATTTAATATTTTGTTATGTTTTAAAATGTGTAATTTGTAAACAATTGGGAATAAATAAACCAGGGAAATTGATGGAATTTATTGGGAATAAATAAACCAGGGGAGTAAACAAGAATAATCACCATTTATATACAGGTATGTGAAGTGTTTCAGTGTATTTGTATATTATGTTTTATTATTATATAAATTTTAGGCATGTTGTATTACAAATGGCTCCATGTATTATTTTCAAGACAAATACATTTTAAGTCATAATCTTGATGAGGAAAGTTGAAATTTTTGTCTCGTGAAAGTAGAATGATGTCGTTTGTACCTATTTACTTGTATTTTAAATTATTATTTATGTACAGCGTATAATAATTTCATTTTATTCATATTTTTATCTAATGAATTTTCTCGCACAGTTTTTGTTGCTTACCATCTAGAAATAAATTTAATGATGCATTATAATAACAACAAAAAATTTTTTAACATAAGTTGTTATATTTAAAAAATAGTTTCATTTCTTATTTTTCGGATATCTAAACAAACTATTTGTAAACAATTGAAGAATTTACAAGTTTTAAATAGAATTGATTTTTACTTACTTGAAACATTATTAATTTGAAAATTTTAAATTAGTTGATTTGATAATATGAAATAGTAAACTTTGTAACATAAGAAATAGTAAACTTGATAAAATATAAATTTCTGCAGATGTTTTTATTAATCAAATACTTTTTACTATCGAAATTTTTAGAGCTTGTGTTTGATCAGGAAATGAACTAAAAGTATACCTCATTATATATTATGAATTATTAACAAAATAAATAAATCGTAATTCCTGAATTAATATTTTGACATTTATACATGTGTCTTGAAAAATGTTTTTTGAGTCTCTTGTACTATAACATATTATTAATAATAAATCACTAGAACATTTCACAGTGTAATTGGATGTAAGAATGTCTTGGATGATTGAGTGATTTATGTATATATATTTAATTCGCATAGCTAAAATAATTTTTTCCCTCTTAAAATAATAATGATAAATAAATATCTCTGTAGTACATATAACTTAAAATAACAATAATAGTAAAAATGGCAATAAATACTAACCAGTTTTGAAGGTAACAAAAATCTTTATTGCTAAGCTGAAAATATCTATCCGCAATAGTGTCTATTGGCTATTTACACCTGATGATGTATAATGCATTTCTCATATATGTTAACCTACACATGGAAGAGCAATGCAGGTTTTTTTTTTTCTTCTTTTTTTTCGGGGTGGGTTGGGGGGGGGGCGTTTTGTGAAAAATAAAGGTTACTTTTGTGAAATTTATTATATTTTTCACAAAATGCCCCCCCCTTCTCTAGCAATTATATTGAAAAGAATTTGAAAATTCTTATACTTAAAAAAGAGGAGGGAAAAGGCTATTCATATATAATTATAATGCAATGTTTAACTTTAGCAGCAATAAACTGATCAATACTTCATTTTCTCGGCTGAAATTTATACAAAGTTAAAAGTTGATCATCTCATGTAAAGGGTCGATCCAGGCAAAATCTGGGGCGTATTCAGAACTCTTTCACAAAGATATATTTAATAAAACAGGCTCCTTCACAAAAAATCAATTTAATAAAATGGGCCCCTTCAGTAAAATCTATTTCATAAACTGAAACCCTTCACAAAATTCCTTTTAATAAAATAGGCCCTTTCACAAAATTCTATACCATAAAAACTTACTATTTTTATTAATTATTTAATATTTTGTTATGTTTTAAAATGTGTAATTTGTAAAAAATTTTACGAACCAAACATTTATTAACATAACAAAAACATTTTAAAGTCCTATTTGCTAAAGTTTTCCCTTCTGGTGAACTGGATTGTTAAAAAATTACACATTTTAAAACATAACAAAATAATAAAAAAATAATAAAAATAATAAGTTTTATGGAATAAAATTTTGTGAAAGGGCCTATTTTATTAAATGGAATTTTGTGAAGGAATTATATAGTTTTATTAAAAGAAATTTTGTGAAGGGATCATTTTACCACATTGATTTTTCTGAAGGGGTACATTTTATTAAATAGATTTTTGTGAAGGAGCTCTGAATAGGTCCCAAATTTTGCCAGGATCGACCCTTGACATGATATGATCAACTTTTAACTTTGTTTAAATTTCAACAGAGAAAATGAAGTATTGATCAGTTTATTGCAGCTAAAGTTAAACATTGCATTATAATTATATATGTTTAGCATTTTTCTTTTCTTTTTTTAAGTATGAGAATTTACAAACTCTTTTCAATACAATTGCTAGTCAACGAGCGGGGGGGCGGGGGATTCTTTCATTTTTGGAGTGCAGCTGGGCACCTTGGAGTAGAGGTGGCAATATTCTCCCCTGGGGTTCCATCCTTTCACCCCTTGGGGCACCCTGTATTAAGGGTGCCATCCTTTCACCCTAGTTAAGGGTGCCATTCTGGCTCCCCTAGGGGTGCCACCAGTGAGACAAGCCTTTCACCCCTTGGGAGTGCCATGTGTCACCTGTAGTTTTAACAGTGTATTAAATAGTTTTTCAAACAGGAAATATTGATTTTTCTAATGCTATCGATTTTCAAATAAACATTTTCAACTACATAAAAGAATTCATATACACGAAAAAGTAATAAAATAATGTTATTTTTAAAATTAATGCTAATGCTGTTAATTTAGCATGTATGTGTGTTGAACATGTTTGTTTAACATGAAAATATATATTTCGGAATTGATAGCATGCGAAAAACAAATATTTTGTCGTCAGAAAACTGAATTATGCACTATAAAAACGAATCCGAAATGTTAATTTTTATTTATTTATTTATTTATTTTTAAAACAGGCAGGAACATAAAGTTTTGTTTCAGAAATACTACATTTAATCTCGGAAATATATTGATGTATCGGGAATATATTGGTGTATGAAAGATTGCATACAATGGTTTTCGAGCACGAGAAGACTGTTGGACTAGGTCACATGTTCGAGAAAATTCAATTAGTGGGTCATTTTGGTCATGGGTCATTATTAGTCAAGCTATTTTATCTTGAAAACGGTTCAGAGGATTTGAAATAAATTTAGCACCCTACAGGTTTAGGGAACAAGAAGACTATTCGCTAGGTCACATGTTCGAGAAATTTCGATTAGTGGGTCATTATGGGTCAAGCTATTTTATCTTAAAAACGGCTCAGACTATTTACACTAAATTTTGCATCCTATGGTTTTCGGGCACGAGAAGACTGTTGGGCTAAGTCACATGTTCGAGAAAATTCAATTAGTGGGTCATTTTGGTCATGGGTCATGATATTTGAACTCAAATTTAATTTTGACCAAGCTTAGCTCGGTCTTCCCTGCTCGCATAGCTTAAGTGACAATTTGTTCAATTCGTAGGCAAATGGTGTAACTGTATTCTTGGAAACATTTTATATGTTTTGAAACTGGTTATTGCGTATATTTTTAAAATGATTTTGTTACCGGAAAAAATACTTTCAAAAAGTTTTTATATATTTTCATTTAAACGTTTATGTATCTGGTGTGAATTTTCTGAATACACTCAAGAAAGATGTTGTTCTGTACGAACAGCTAGCTGAAACATAAAAAAATACATCTTACACAGTATTTTCATATACAATGTACTATAGAATACTAATGCTGGTAACGATTATTCTCCATCCCCATATATAATTAAAAATATTTTATTTATCGTTTACAAAGCATTCCTTTAAAGGATAGAAAGAAAAAAAAAATTCATACTGATTTTTTTTTTCTTTTTACACAGATAAACATATTACATTTTCCATACAAGTTTTTTTTTTTTTTTTTTTTTTTTTTTTTTTTTTTTTTTTTTTACTGAATGCATGATATTCTATATATGATATTATATATATGAAACTAGTAAAATCGCAGTTGTTCAAAATTTTGCATTCGCAAAAATCTAAAATATTACGTGAAAACGAGCGTGAAATGTATGTAACGCTTTTATTTTAAAAATAGTTACAAAGTTTTAGGAAGTTTAATTCCTTTATTTACATCCTTCGGGAATTCCTGCTCTGAAATATTTCACCTTTTATAGAAAGTGCAGGAAAGGTATGAGACATTAGTAATATTTTCAGAAACTATACATCATATTTTTATTTTTTTATTTTTTACTGAAAGAACTAATATTTGAAGTAATGGATATTTTAAAAATAATTTATCTTATTTTCATTATAATGCATTTTATTTAAAAAAATGAAGACAATGTTCTTTTCGACAAAATTGTCCATGTAAAAGTTATTATTTTGTCAAAATTCTTTGATGATATTTTAAACAAAATTTTCAATTTTTCGATTCTTATTATATATTAAATTAATGTATTATACACTATATTTCCAATGACGAATGGTCACTTGCGATTTTAGACGTTTTGTTAAATAACTGGAAAGATACATGAGGAATTATCCTGAAACTTCAGGAGTGTAAATAACATGATAGACGTCATATATTTCCGCGAAGATTTTTTCCCGAAACTCCATAAGGGGCCGTCAACAAATTGAAGAAAAACGAATATCTTTTGGATAACCCTGTAAAAACTAATATTGCAAAAGCATTCAAACTGTAAATTATGATTAAGTGGCTTATTGTAATAATTTGGGTTTCTTTTTATGAAGCTAGCATGTATACTCGAAGAGAAATTAAGGTTTTTATAAATACAGTCCCAAATTTTACCAAGTTTTTTGCTTATAATTTGAAGAGTTTTTAATATAAAAACAAGTTATTTTCAGAAAATATGACAAACAAAATTGTACACTTAAGTAAATGTTCCCAAAAGGAAGCAAAAAGATGAGGGGTTATATCAAATATAGAATGAGAGACACTTCATTCTTATTATGTCAACTTTCATAAGCTAGTATATTTGGATACAACCCCTCATCTTTTTGCTTCCTTTTGGGAACAGCGAAATTCGAGCTTATTCTATCGACGATTACTATCAGAATTTTCAAGCTATGTTTTTGAGACTTTCATAAAAGTTGGTCTGTACATTTAGCTAATATATTATGCACAGTATATTTTGATTGAATTCGCGCATGCGCAGTGAAACAATATTTAGTAAACCTGCTCATTTTTCATACAATTTTTAATATTTTTTAATTCTGATTGCAGGGTATTGTGTACAAATTTCTTTGTCATATTTTATGAAAATAACTTGTTTTTATATTAAAAACTCTTCAAATTATAAGCAAAAAACTTGGTAAAATTTGACACTGTTTTTATAAAAACCTTAATTTCTCTTCGAGTATACATGCTAGCTTCATAAAAATGAACCCAAATTATTACAATAAGCCACTTAATCATAATCTACAGTTTGAATGCTTTTGCAATATTAGTTTTTACAGGGTTATCAAAAATATATTCGTTTTTCTTCAATTTGTTGACGGCCTCTTATGGGGTTTCGGGAAAAAATCTTCGCGGAAATATATGACGTCTATCATGTTGTTTACACTCCTGAAGTTTCAGTATAATTCTCCATGCATCTTTCCAGATATTTAACAAAACGTCTAAAATCGCAAGTAACCAATCTTCATTGGAAATATAGTGTAGCTTAGTTACCTGCTTTGTTACTTATTTGGCTTTATTACCTTCTTAATTTATTACTTTCTTCTATCTTTACAAGAAGAAAGTATTGGTTTCATGAAAATTTTCGACTTCCATTTTCGAAGAATTTTTACGTTTTAGAAGGTTCTGAACACGATTTGACTGTTTTTAAAAAAATGTCTGTGAGTCTGTGTGTGTGTTCTGTCTGCATGTGACAAAAATTTTGTGGGCGCTCTATCTCAAGAACTGATGAACGGAATTTAATAAAGCTTGAGATTCAGTCAAACCTCGATATAAATTGGTGCTGATTAGTTTTTGATCTAAATCGCCCAACAAGTGGTGCTGCTATGCTACATTTTTTACGATTATTACAATAGCTATATCTCAAGAACTAATGCAGATAATTCCATCAAACTTCAGACTCTGTTAGACCATGACATAAATAGACATTGATTGCAGTTTGGTGCACATAGCCCAAAAGGTGGCGCTGCTATGCTACTATTTTTATGATTTTATACTATAGCTATATCTCAATATAGCTATATATCACTATAGCTATATATCACAATAGCTATATCTCTAGACCCAATACACAGAATTTCGTCAAACATCAGATTCTGTTAGACCTTGACAGAAATAAATGCTGATTACGTTTTGGTGTAAATAGTCCAAAAAGCGACGCTTCTATGATAATTGTTTCATGATTTTTCTGACAGCTATATCTCAAGAACTAATGAATAGAATTTCAACAAATTTTAGAATCTGTTGGACCTTGACATAAATACATGCTGATTACGTTTAGGTGTAAATAGACCAACAGTTGACGCTGCTATGCTACTTTTTTCATGATTTTCCTGATTGCTTATCTCAAGAACTAATGCGCAAATTTTCATTAAACTTGAGATTCAATGAGAACGTGTTATAAATTGGTGCTGATTCGTTTTTGGCGCATGTGAAAACTGTATGAGATGCAAGCAAGTTTTAACGTTGTCACATCCGACTAGTTAATTTTGATTTCAAGCTGCTTCGGAAAACAGCTTCATTACGGGAATTTTTGGGTAATAGGAAAATTTTACTTACAGAAAATTTATTTTACTTAAAAATATTCTTATTTTTTTCCGGTATGAATATTTTTCTTAAAACACATATCTTTACAATCTCATGCCTTTCATGTTTCATAGGGTTGAAGATGGTGGATGCCGCAATGAATACTACAGATAGTCAAAAAACATATTTTTCCTGGAGGATACATGGATATTTTAGTATCTTAAGAACTTTGTAAACCTGTTTCATGCTAATATCAGCCTGACATATCCTTCGTAGCATACTCTGAATTTCGAAAATGTCGCCCGAAACGATCAACACAGTTTTCTAATTCAAAATGAATAAAAATGAATACATAAAACGAGGAATAAAAGTTTTAACTTGTATACCCATTCGTAAATTATGATTTTAAAGCATAATGTACATTCACATTTCAACTGATAATTTTTTTTAATGTCAATGAAAAAATTAAGAAAAATAAATATCTTAATGATAAGAATCTTTCTGTTCAAGTTATTCTTCTCTGCCATGTCCTACTAGTTCGGGGTTAGGAACTGTTTGGTAATGAATATTGTTTGAAAATGAGAAAATAATATAAATCGGAATTCCGAAATAAATTCTTTATTGACCTCTAGAAAATGACGTAACCTTTTAAACTGTATGCAGTTTAATATAATTACAAAATCAGTCTTTGTATTTTCAGAGAAATTTAATATTGTATCTATTGAAAGCAGAAGCACTCAAGAAAATTAAATGCTTTTCCTTCACGAAAATTATACGATAAGTAAACCATTTAAAAAGTTTCAACATGAGGAAAGATATTTTAAACCCTAAAATACTTTAATCTATTTTGAAAGAAGTTTTCGTCAGATAAAATTACATTATATTATTCTAGAATTTAAATTCAATTATGAATTATAGATGTATGATAACAAAGGGAAATTTTTTTTATTATTATTTATTATTACAGAAAAATATTTCTGGTTGCATCAATTGCAGTGTTATAGTAACTATAAAAGAATACATTTAATTTTTACTCCCAATGTTGAATTATGAATAAATTTAAAAATATCGAAACGTTAACCCACATTTTATTGTATTGTAAGTCTATTAAAACTAAAATAACGCAAGCATATTTACATGGCTTAACTTTTGAATCGGTTTTTAATATTTTAAATTTTACATTGATGATGGAGCTTTAAGGGTTTACGTTGATCATTTATTTTTAACGTTTAAAACTACCTTTAAGTAATTTTTAATCAATTCCATAGATTGCGATGCTTAAGATTTCTCTTGTTCAGCGTTGTATATAAGCTATAGAATTTAGAATCCTTACTTAATATGCAAAATTGTAAACTTTAAAACGCATTCTACAACTGAAAACGCACTTCCAGGAATTATCACACATAGACAGTACTATTACTGAATTATTTTGTGTAGTCCTGTAAATCACCATCAAAGTCCACGCACACCATATTCTATAGTAAGCATTTTGTTGTGCACCTCAATGAAGTATATCAATTTCAATGTATTTCAAATAGAGTAACATTATAAAAATGCACTGCAAACGATTTTTCCCCATTGATCATAATTTATCGGAATTGTTTTGAGTGTATATATATATGCAAGCTATAAATGGCTACACACTTTATCTTCTATATCGAACATGCTATAGTACACCTCAATTCCATATGCTAATTACATGACATTATGAGTATATTTCGTGATATATACAGTAGTTACCTGAGATACATATAGCATGAAACTAATTATCATCAAATATTATATGCTTCAGTATCGCGCGCTCATCACAAACACATAAAATATAGGTAAGATTTTCACTTACCTTATTCTTCTTTATACATGTAGCCATGTATCAGCTTTACCAGTTATAATCCAAGAGATTCAGGCCTAACTAGTTATCGTGGTTTTTGAGAAAAAATTGTATATTCACTATTCACTGCTGCTTGGAGAAAAAGGATTACACTGGTTTACACGGTTTATATACTTTCGCCGAAATGTGTATTTTTTTAAAGGTTCTAGTGCACTGAGTACGGGAAAATTATTGAAAAAAATCTGTCACGTCTAGTTTAAAAAATATTTAGTAAATACTTTAAATAAATAATAATATGAAATATAAAAAGAAAAAATTAGAAATGATTGATTTTACTCTTCTTTTTATAATTTTCTTGATCTGTTTCTCTTAAAATAGACCAGCAGTAGTACGCTAACATACTTTAGTCACAAAAACCTTCGTGTCTGTATTAAAAAAGTTTAAGGTCTTGGTGAAAATTTGAACACTCATGATCGTCACCCGTTTTATCGTTTTATCGTTTTATCGTCACCTGTTCACCCCAATTTCCGTCATGAACACACCCCTGCTCGTCACTCATGGAGGCCAAGTTTTCATGAAAAAAATCCGGGTGTAAATGGAGGAAATGTACCTTCAGAGATACGTTCACACCCATTGCATGATAGTTTTTTAATAAAACAGCAATATGTTTTTCATAATTTTCATCTTTATGAATTCCTAAGAATCCATGGACGACCGTCCATGGATTTCGGTAATAAGTTAATTTGATATTTGGTGTCAATAAGTTCCACTCTTGTAGACGAGAGGCAAGAATCTCTGCCTTAGATCTAGATAGTTGCAAGTCTCACACAAGGTCGTTCAACTCATTTTGGTTTATTAAATATGGCGTTTTGTCATCTTCGATTACTAATTCGTCATCATTTTCATCCTCCATAAACAGATCGTCACTATCTTGGCAACTCGCACTTGACATACCTGGACATACGAGATGTGACAGAATTTCCGAATGTGATATCGGTTTTGAGACTGATGGAATGTCAGGATATTGAATTTTATCTTTATTTTTTGAATTAAAGCCTGCAGTTTTTGTCAAACAAAAATAACAGTCATTTTCGCGATTTGAAGGTTCTCTCCACAGCATTGGTGATCCAAATTGAAGATACTTTTTTTCTCCCGAAGCCCAGCATATAAAAGTAAGCCTACAGCTTTCACAAAACATGTGGGACCCACTTTTTATCTTGATTAATCACTGAGAATCCAAAATAATGCACATATGCTGTTTTAGAACATTCGATATCGGTCTTCCTTTTTTTGCGAATATCAATTGTCCACAAACGTAACAAAAACGACCAGAATTTAATTTACACACTCTATTAGACATTTTATCAAAAACAAAACCACTTTAGTTCACAAAAACACAAGAAAACAGAATATAGAGTCAAAGTTGACAATGCCGGTAAGTTGAATGTGACGTGATAGATATATTACAGAATTAAAAATGTGAATATTTAAAAATTTAAAAATTTTAAAAATGTGACGTGATAGATTTTTTTCAAATACCGCCTTTCATTAGTAAGAGGTAGTATAATAAGAAAATAGGTGTTTCATCAAAAGTATATAAAAAATGTTTAAATTTGTAAACCAGTGTTATTAGTTTTATGTATATTATATTATTAATTACTTCTCGTTCTTTGTTGAAAACCATTTAAATTTAGATTTAATAGTAATTAATTAATAAACGTTAAATTATAACAAACGTTAAAAATAAACGTAAGTATATTTACGCGAGATAGAGCACAGGCACCAGACAAAAGAGAGATAAAACGAGATCCTAAACACTTTTCAACTAAGTTGGAAATTCTAAAAAAAAAAAACTTCAGAAAACTGCATAAGAATTTTTTGATGTAAATACTTTTAAAAAGTATTTGAGCATCAATACCGTAATTGAAAAAAAAAAAAAAAACTACGCTTGTTTCCTGTGTAATATCAATAAGGAGTTTCATAAAGAAAAGTCACTTTGAACGCTTGCCAAAAGAGATTTGTTTTGTACCCAAACTAGGATTACATTTGTGATAGGTTATTTTGTGGATGGTTTGGCATGAAAAAAATTATCATTTTAGTTTCAGTGTTTCTGATGACAGATATAAATTTCCGTAATGAAATAAATTCTTACAAAGAAGAATTTTTATTCATCTTAAAACTTTCATAAAATTGTTTAGAAGATAATGTCAATGCAATGTAATAATTTTTACAAATAAAAGACTACTTATAAATAAGCAAACATCACACATATGCACACCGGCTGATTAAGAGCCTACACTAGTCACAAGAAGAAACGACAAGCTAATTTTAGTCTATGGGAAGGTTAATTTTAAAATTCTCGCTCCCATTTTATTATTTTTAAATGATTTATTTTTACATAGGATAGTTGAGGTCAATATCTAACGTTGTGCGTTTTTAGTTTTTCGATTTTGGTTAATTTTTTTTCTTTTTTATATAAGCGAACATTTTGAATTTTGGAACCGGTTGAAACCACTTTTAAAGGTGAAAGTATCCTTATGTAAAAAACTGGAACCAAAATCGAAAAAGTAAAAACGCACAACGTTAGAGATTGGCCTCAGCTATCCTAAGCAAACAAATCGTTAAACAATATTAAAATGCGAGCGAGATATTTCAAAATAACCTTCCCATAGACTTAAAATTAGCTTGCGCTTTCCTTTGCATGACTAGTGTAGGCTTTTAAGGATCCTCTCCCCTCACGCGAAAACAGTCGCTCATTAATGTTAATCCTATGGGACAGTTATTTTTCAACATCTCGTTTGTAATCAAGCATTTTTAAACGATTTATTTTTGCATTGGACAGTTGAGATTAACCTCTACAGCGCCTCTCTTTTTCTTTTACGATTTTCTTTGCGAATTTTTTTTTTTACGAAGATCCTTTGACTTTCGGAACCGGTTTCGAAAGTAAAAGTATCTTCGTAAAAAAAAATACACAAATTAAAAAAAAATGTAAAAAGCGGGTGCTGTGGAGATCGATCACAGCTATCCAATGCAAAAATACATATATATATTGTCTAAAAATGTTGAAATACATACGAGACATTGGAATATAACTGTTTCATAGGATTAACATTAGCAAGCGGTGTTTTCACTTGAGGAAAGAGGACCCTTAAAAAATGGTTATGGTGATTCTATTTTCACAAATATATATATATATATATATATATGTATATTTAAGTTGGTGCTGCTTTCACATATAAAGATCATTGTGCCTGCATGAGACGTGATTCCCAAAAGTTTTGCCGCATTAAGGATATATTTAGCGTTTTATTAGATAAATATATTTTTTACAATCAAGCTACGCCCACTACACTGGTCAATTTTTATTAACGAACCTTTAATCAAGCAAAATATTGACATTTCATAATTCACTTTTATATTTCAACAGAATAATAAGGCTACTATAATTTGTGACTCGTGCTATAGCCAATAAACATGTCAGGACACGACGTCCTTATCATTATCTTTTTACGCGTGAAAGTTTAGCAATGGTCCTGCATTGTGAAATTTGGTAATTTTTGAAATTCAATATTTGAGAAATGGCAATATCATTATATTTGAAATTTATATCAAGAAATATACAATTTTTTATCTTTCAAACGCAGTTTGTCTAACCATTTTCTGACAAATACTTTTCGAGCTATTATTTTATTCAGTAATTTCAAGTGTTTCAATTTCCAATATTAATCTGTGGAAAAGATTAGCGAAAAACACAGTCGACAGCAACGCATAGCTTTATATTAAAGAGGATGTTGGAGCAGGGATTGTCACCATCACTTTTGAAATCGGTTTTGTAGTTCCAGACATTCCATAGAAGTTGTAATTTACAATGATTTTAGAACGCTTTTCGCTCATTTCATCATTTTAAATTTCGATTTTTTAAAAATTTATTCTTAGAGAGCATTTACATCTTATAAGTAACTACAATGCCAAATTTCAAATTTCTAGCTACTTCAGTATAAAAAAAATTGCAATTTTAGAACGTTTTTCGCTCCTGCAACCCCCTGGGATTAGTGGAACTGACATAAAATTTAGACTATGTTGGAGCAGGGAGCGTCACCATCACTTTTGAAATCGGTTCTGTAGTTCCAGACATTCCATAGAAATTGTAATTTAGAATGTTTTTAGAACGCTTTTCACTCAACTCACACCTTTTAAATTTGGATTTTTTTTTAGAATTTCTTCTTAGAGAACATTTACATCTTATAAGTAATTACCATGCCAAATTACACGTTTATAGCTCCTTCAATATAAAAAAAAAAAATCGAAATTTTAGAACGTCTATCGCTCCTGCACCACCCTGGGGGTAGTGGAACCGACATAAAATATAGCCTATGTTGGAGCAGGGACTGTCACCATCAATTTTCCACCATCACTCTTGAAAACGGTTCTGTAGTTCCAGATATTCCATAGAAATTGTAATTTAGAATGCTTTTAGAACGCTTTTCGCGCATCTCACCCTTTTAAATTTCGAATTTTATTAGAATTTGTTCTTAGAGAGCATTTACATCTTATAAGTAACTACCATGCTAAATTTCATGTTTCTAATACCTTCAGTGTAAAAAAAAATCGAAATTTTAGAACGTTTTTCGCTCTTGCACCCCTCTGGGAGTAGTGGCACCAACATAAAATTTAGCCTATGTTAGAGCAGGGACTGTCATGATCAATTTGCCACCATCACTTTTGAAATCGCTTCAGTAATTTCAGAGATTACCCCCTACAAACAAACAAACAATCTTTACTACTTTATAATATTATAGTATAGATTAAACAGAAAATGATAGAATACGTTGCCCTTAGTTCAAAGCTAACTTGTTTTGTAGAAATTTTATCACCGTCTGTAATATAAGCAATCAATGTACGATTGTCACATTTAGGTCGGTTTTGCCGCATTTAGAGCAGTGAAAACCTAAATGAGGCGTTAAAAGTACTTAAATATGACAATGCTTTTATCCATGTCAGTTCGTCTTAAAGTATTTATTCAATTGCTATCAACTATTGAAATACTTAACAGAGAGTTGAAATAGATAAAATTGAAAGTTTCAACACTTAATATTGAATTAATAAGTTAGTCTAATATCAATAAGTTAGTATAATATAAAATTAAACTGTAACAAAAAACTATAAATATGGAACATATTACAATTAGATAATGAAATTTTCAACATTCATACTTGGAACACTTTTAAATTTGACCATGTATAAAACAGCCCCACCAGTGGCTGAGAGGTTCTGCTCTCAAACCTGGTAGACGGGAGGTGCTGGGTTCAAACCCATGTTGCGCTCGTTGACCTAACCGTTCGGAGTTATCCGTGGTTTTCTTCGAACCTTGCCGTAAATACGGGTTACGATCCCTTAGAAAGACCCCCATGGAGGGCACTCCGCCTTAGGGCCTATATCCCTCGTATTGATAATTGGCCGTCATAAATCAACCCAACCCAACCCACGTATAAAACAAGAAGCAACTGATGGATGACCAATACAACATAAATGTTACTAAAGCAATGTTTATTACTCTATATTTACATATATATGCATATCACCGTGCAGTGATACGTTTAAATTTGAATATGTTTCAAAGAGTATAAGATCATTAAAATACGCTGTAAACTCATTTCCTTCATAGACCGTAATGTAAAGGAGTTATTTTCAGTGTCCCTGTAAAAGAACAAGAAATGCTACGGACCACATTTTCAATACCAAACATGCCATATTTGAATTTCAAGGCAATCCGAATATATTTACTAGAGTTAGAGCAAGGACAGACGGCAGACAGACAACAGACAGATGACAGACAGTTGGCAGACAGACAGACAAATCGAATTCGTAAACACTTTTCAACTATGTATGTGTTAAAAATGGGCTCTTGAGAACGATTTTGAAAAAACACTGAATTTTTTTTTTTTTTCTGTGAAGTAAATATAAAGTATTTTTTTTTATTTATTTATTTACAAATATGGCAGTTAACAATGAAAAAAATCAATATCACTTAAGGCTGTTGTTAGAAGATTTTTTTGGTGAAATATGCATTTTAAGTTTGCTCAAACATTCAAAAACAATCTAAACATCAAACCAATCAAAACAAAAATCTAAATATTCTTTCTGTAGATCTATTTACTCTCACTTGATTTAAATTCATTTAAATTTTTTTTCCGTCGCGTATGTGAATATTTGTACATAAATCATACTTGAATTAAGAGTGATTCTTCAATTTCCAAATAAAAACCTAGGCTCGATAAAGCTTTAAAAGTTGCATTAACAAACTTAATTTTTCAAATAATAAAATAAAAAATTACAAGTGAAAATATTAAATCTGAGACATCTTCAAATGAAATTAAAAATAATTTACAACGTACTTAGATTCAAATTCCTTTAATTTATTTAATTAACAGAAGAGATAGTTTAAATTTAAAAGCAAAAGATAATACTTATTTGATAATGGGCAACAAAAATACGAAAGTCCTATAAGATATGCAAAAAATGTATTACATAACACGAAATATGATCTTTAGGTAAACAGTATGCTGTGACACATTATATGAAAAAAAAAAAAAAAACATATCCATCTAAATTTTCCAACTTCATTTTTTTTAATAATCGTGAATTTCAAGTTTAAAAAGAAAAACTTCCCACTTGTAGTATATGAAGAGGAGACAGGTAAGATTGATTAGTTTTATAATGTTAAAAAAAAAGTTCTGTTTTTTTTCTTGTTTAGTAGAAAAATAATAAAAGAAGAGATATTTTATTCTGATAGTTTTTTTCGATTGTGTAATAACGGAAAGTTTTTTTGAAGATGTAATTATTGTTCTATTTTAACATTTTCCATCGTTTTGAAATTTATATGCACATTTCTTTTGCAGTATTGCATTGAAATTTTAAGAGATTTTTTTAGTAAAAAATATGTAATATGCAAATAAAATATATATTAAAAGTAATAAAAATTTGATTCATGAATTCATTAAAATTACTAAGATAATTTAACGGTAATTTAACTGCAGGTAGATTAACATTCACATTTTTAGCTCATTTATAATTGTTTGAATATACTTGCACTTTCCTTAATGAAATATTATTAAAAAAAAAAAAAAATCTAAAAGGTACCGAATCTTTTATATCAGTTTTAAATCAGCATCGCTTGTAAACAGGAAGTCTAACGTGAAAGAAATAAACACTTTAAAGTATTAAAAATAAGATTAATGAATTGATTAAAAATTATTCGAGTGTGCCAATCCCACAACTTGCTTCTATCTCCTACATCCTAATACTTGAAAAAGATATTTTTTTAATTACACTTCACTTTTTTTGTCAATAAATGTTTTACAACAATGGGGGAATTGTATTGAAGTCTAATCAACGAGTAACATTTAAAAAAAACGTGAAATTATTGCTTATACATGGAAAATATGCGATTAAAACCTATATTGAACAATAAAGTGATTCTTTATTTTTCAAAAGCAGCGGTGCTTTGCCGAATATCGAACAAAATTCGCTATCGCAGTGCCGCCTTCAGGCCAATTTTCTCCAAATGTTACAGAAACCTCAGCCTGTTACATTACATTTGAATATAAGATTTCGTAAAAAAATAATTATAAATGCTTCACTTAATCTGCAAAGATTCAAGAAAATAGAATAAAAAACCGCTCCCTGCCGGGGGAATATGCCCATTTTTACTGGTACCTGACGGCTATAGTCAAAAACATTATATGAAAATTGGTTCAGTTCTAAGCACAACGTCGTACTTTTTATGATGATAAAAGAAGGTAAATGGTACAAAAAACGCTATCACAGAGCAACTTTCCGTCGGAATACACACAATTTCAACTCGGACCTTGTGGCTATAGCCAAAACATAATATGAAGTTTAGTTCAATTCCTATGCATAACTTCACTTCGTACACTATTCGATGATTACAAAAAGTGCACACGAAAACAGAGAGACGCAGACAGAGAGACGCAGACAGGGAGACAGAAAACGTGTAAAAACGTGTTTTTTGGAATCTAAAGCGTATAAATCACTCGCCTAAAGCGTATAAATCACTCGGAAAAAAATATTCGATTCTTTCTTCTACTCTAGATAGAAGTTGTAGGTAAGTTATTGGTAATTCCAAAGAAAGTTTTTGGCTACAAAATACATTTTTTTCAACTCATTTCTTATTTTTACTTTCTTCTCTCTATAATAGAAGAAAGTATTGCAATCGAAAATTTTTCGACTCCCGGTTTCTGACGGACTGCACAGGTTTTAGGGATCAGAGGTCCCGAAAAACATGTTTTTATAAAATGTCTGTCTGGTAGTGTGTCCGTGTGTTTGTGTGTCCTCTTTGTATCATTGAAAAGTGTATGAAGTTATGAATACAACTGAACCAAACTTCATATATTTGTTTTTGGCCCAGATTTGTATAAAATTTTGGAGAATTTTGGCCTGAAGGTGGCACTGTAATAGCGAATTTTATTCTTTATTAGGGCGCGGTAGCAGTTGGAAACAAATCATATTGAATCATCCAATTGCACAAACTAGGTTTAATGTACATATTTGTAACAAGCAAAACTTTTCGCGTTTTTTTATATATTACTCATTCATTAGGCTTCATTTTGGGATTGGTACATCCGACTAGTTTAATTTGTTTTCATTTTTCTTCCACAATATGCAGAAGCAAAACGGAATTACATAAGATATTTAAGAGAAATTTAATGAACAATTATATTAGAGAAATCTAAATTTATGATACAGCTAGTTCAATAACTACTTTAGGTAATTTATGTAACAGTAATTATTTTTTATCTAAGCTTGTCTGATAACTTTGAAATAGCCCATTAAGAATAATTAATATTCGAAAATATGTTATTACTTCTTAATACTTATTTTTAATCTTTCCAAGGATTATTTTATTTCCCAAATGTTGAATATACCTTAATAATAGTTTACGTGAACAAACAGTAATTTAATTTTACTCCTTCATTAAATATTTGTTAAAGCAGAAATGTATTAGTCAATATTTCTTATTTCTTTGTGAAATGAAAGTTCATTAAGGTTAATGCTTATAGTAAGAATTATGGCCACAATAATACTTTTGTTAAAGTACAGAGCTTAAGATATTTAACAAAAGGCGATAATTTATTTTTCTTTTGCGATAGCTTGAAACATTTATTCCAGAGATTATTTCTGGAGTCTAAGTTTACTTTAATTTAGGAAAAAATTACCGTCTCTCATGAAAATAATATTAAAATAGCGTACTATTTTTCAAAATAATTTCTTTACTTAATTATTTTATAAAGAAGAGAATTAAATAAATAAATATATATATTTTTAATTTAATTAAAATATTAGAAAATTTGACAGTTTTTCTTTAAATAAAATTGCTGTTGCTATGGAAGTTGCTGCTTGTAATTGCGTACTAAATAATGCTAAAAAAGTTTATTTATTTTCATTAACATATGAATGGTCAATGGGAAAAATGTAGATAATCACAAACTTTTCATCGTTCTTTACCTTATGCGCAAATTCCTTCGTAGACAATCTTCATCTTTTATGACTATATTCAACTGTATTTCATTTCAATATTGAATCATTTGATGATAAATATTTTAAGTGGTATAGATTTCTATTTATTTACACAAAAACACCAATAATGGAGCAATCTTACACGATTTGCGAATTTTTAGCAACACCAATTTTAAAGTTTTTCTGGAAACTCTCTGGTGGCAACAAAAGTTTAATTGTTTTCAAAATTTGCCACATTGTCATCTACGATATTTGAACACTAATGTTCAAAAGCATTGAATATTTCAATAAATCATTGTTTTCTCAAAATGCTTTTGTTGGAAAATGTTTAAAATGCATACACATAATAAGAAAACGATATGCAAACTAGGAGTAATTATGATTTTTTTAAACCAATCAAATCAGCCTATTCAGAGGATTGGACGACAAAAGAGAGAATTGCAAAGTAGTTGGATTGTAAAAATGGATGACACTTTTAATGTATTTTTGTTTTTAGTGGTAATTTCGATCACTTTTGTTGATTATAATTACCAAATTAATGACTTTACGCGTGGTCGTGTTATCGGTCGGTATGAGTTAGTCTGGCCGGTGTCAGGTCCATGTATTAGAAGTTGTTGGTATCAACCAATCTACGATTTCGAGACTGTGGCAATGATACATTTCGTTGGGAAGTGCTAGTAGAAGTACTGTAAAAGGTTATTTGCAAAAAGTAAAGCACCATCATCAGATGATCGATTTGTGGCATTAATAGCCTACACTAGTCACGGGAAGTAACACTCAAGGTAATGTTAAGCCTATGAGAATGTTCTTGACAGATTTCTCGCTCGCATTTTAATATTTTTAAATTATTTTTTTCTGCATAGGATAGCTCAGACCGATTCCCAACGTTGTTAGTTTTTATTATTTTAATTTTAATTACAGTTTTTTTTTTATAAGAGGACATTTGCAATTTCAGAACCAGTTCGAACCGGTTCTGAAAATGAAAGTAACTTTATAGAAAAAAACTAGAGAACCAAATTCGAAAAAGTAAAAACTATGAACATGGGATCGGCCTCAGTTATCCTATGTAAAAAAAAACGTTTAAAAATAATAAAATGCGAGCAATAAATCTGTCAAAAACCTTCCCATAGACTTAGTATTAGCGTTCGAGTTTTTTTCGGATGACTAGCGCAGGCTCTTAACGACCCGGCGCAACCGAGCAATGCCAGCAAGAGCTATAGCAGCAGAGTTAAATGCCGCTGGTGGACCGCTAGTTTCGTGACAGACTGTATACAGGTGGGTTAGTCGACACGATCTTTAGGCCAGACGTCCGAGAGTATGTGTGTCACTCACTTCTCGCCAGAGACGCGATTGGTATCAAAGAAGCAGAAAGCCCGTAGTATGCACCGCATATCAGTGAAGCAATGAAATGTTCTCTGAAAAATCCAGGTTTAGTTTACAGAGAGTCGACGTGTTGTCATATGGAGAGAGCCTGGCTTGCGATATAACCCAACATGTATGCGTGAATTTCACCAACACAAGGGAGATGGTATACATGTATGGGGAGGCATTATGATCAGTGGCCTCTGCACGTGTGCATTGGCGGGACTGTGACTGCAAATCGCGACAGAAACGAAATTACAGAATCCATTGCCAGACTCTTCCAGGTTGCAGTTGGCACTGAAATAATTTTCACGGATGATAATACGCGTTCTTACAGGGTTAACGTTGTTGATCAGTTCCTTGAATGTGAACATATCAACAGTACATAAAATACAGCTTATTCGCCCGACCGAAATCCAATCATACATGTTCGGGACACTGGAGGTCTGCAATCGCCTCTCATAAATTTTCCCAACCTCCAGGCAACCCTTGAGGAGCAGTGGAATAACTTTCCTCAGAATATAATCAAAAATCTTATAAAAAGGTATAGCGAGTCTTGTATATTTGTAAGAGGTCACCATACTTCATTTTAAAGCAATTAAATTGCCGGGGGGTTAGTTTAGTATGATATCCATTTTTTTGTTATATTTTCATTGTAAACATAATGTTATTTATCATTTATTATTTGCAATAAGCTAATAGAAAATAGTTTATTTAATCCATTTTTGTCTATTCTGAAGGATGTGTAATATTCATTTATTTAGTAATGTTCTGTTTACAAACATTTTTTCAAAAAATGCAATATTTTTGGACACCAGTATACGTTGCGGAAATATTTGCGGGTCGGAGGTATATATATTTTTAGTTATTTATGTAATAAAAATAGGTTAAATAATGATAAATAGGTCCCTCTCTTTATATGTTTATTACCTGTACCGATGCATTTCATAACATTAAAAACAGTGCACACACTTCTGAGTCTTGCTATGAAATTCGAATTTATTCTTAATCTATAAATATTTATTATATCTGTGCACTTGTACATATTACCAGCAGAATTAATAAAAATTTTATTTTAAAAATCATATATATATTATTTCTACATTTAATAATAGCATAAAGAATACCATCCATAAAAATAATTAAAAGTGTATGAGTACTTTGTGGCCAAAGAGTGCAGGTGATTTTAAGAAGCCGATAATCCTTCTGAAGCACGTAGTCGTGTCGCTTTTTGTTGAAAATTGCTTAGTCTAAAAAAGAATTGTTTGGATTTTTTATATTGTTTGTGTTCTAAGTTTATAATACCTAGGAATTATTATAGCTGTATAGTATGTTGTAATAGCATAGCAGGTTGCTTTGCTTAGAAAATATATAATATTCTTCAGCAATTTGGTTGAAGTTAAGCGCCGGTTCGATACTAACGTAAACAAAAATTGTGCTTAGCAAAATAAGAAAAGTATGATAGTATTCTGGTTGAAACTGTAATTAATTTTATGTAATACTAGCAAGCTATGCCCGCTACGCTGGTCAATTTCTCTTAACGAACCTTTAATCAAACAAAATATTGACATTTCATAATTCACTTTTATATTTTAACAGAATAATAAGGATACTATAATTTGTGACTCGTGCTATAGTCAATATACACGTCAGGACACGTCGCCATTATCATTATCTTTTTACGCGTGAAGGTTTCGCTATGGTACTCTATTGTGAAATTTGGTAATTTTAGAAATTCAATAGTTGAAAAATCGCAGAATCATTAGATCATTTTTCTTTAGAAATTGTTCTTAGAGCGCATTTAGATCTTATAAATAACAATCATGCCGAACTTGAAGTTTCTAGCTCCTTCAGCATCGCAAAAATCGCAATTTTAGAACGTTTTTCGCTTCTGCACCCCCCTCGGGGTAGTGG
Source organism: Maratus michaelseni (assembly GCA_963931845.1). Lineage (NCBI taxonomy): Eukaryota > Metazoa > Arthropoda > Arachnida > Araneae > Salticidae > Maratus > Maratus michaelseni. Next base: position 310,421,776 of record OZ007591.1, read on the forward strand.
CACCGACATAAAATATAGCCTATGTTGGAGCAGGGATTGTCACCATCCATTTGCCACCATCACTTTTGAAATCGCTTTAGTAGTTCCAGACATTCCATACAAATTGTAATTTAGAATGTTTTTAGAAAAATTTTTGCTTATTTCAGCCTTTTTGTTCTTATAGAGCATTTAAATCTTGTAAGTAACGACCATACAAAATGTCAAGTTCCTAACTCCTTCATTATTGAAAATATCATAATTTTGGAACGTTTTACGCTCCTGCACCCTCTGCGGGCAGTGGCACCGACAAAAAATTTAGCATATGTAGGAGCAGGGACTGTCACCATCCATTTGCCACCATCACTTTTGAAATCGGTTCTGTAGTTTCAGAGATTCCATAGAAATTGTAATTTAGAATGTTTTTACAACGCTTCTTCCTCATCTCACCCTTTTAAATTGCGAATGTTTTTATAATTTGTTCTTAGAGAGCATTTACATCTTATAAGTAACTACCATACCAAATTTGATACTTCTATCTCCTTCAGTACACAAAAAATCGAAATTTTAGAACGTTTTTCGCTCCTGCACCCCCCTGGGGGTGGTGGCACCGACATAAAATATAGCCTACGTTGGAGCAGGGATTGTCACTATTAATTTGCCACCATCACTTTTAAAATCGCTTCAGTGGTTCCAGAGATTACCCCCTACAAACAAACAAACAAACAAACAAACAATCTTTACTACTTTATATATTAGTATAGATAAGGGGGAATTAGCCCCTTGTTCCCCTCCTTTATACTTAACCAATCAATCCCGAAAACTAATCAGAGATGCGCCTTAACACAGTGAACCTATAAATAAAATTTGAAGGAAATGGGATAATTCTGCATGAAAAACCCATTTACATAAATTAAGGGAGGTATTAGCCACCCGTTCCCCCCCTTTATACTTAATCAATCAATCCCGAAAACTAATCAGGGAAGCGTCTTAACCCAATGAATCTATAAACAAATTTTGAAGCAAATAGAATAATTCTGCATGAAAAACCCATTTATATAAATTAAGGGGGGGATTATCCCCCCGTTTCCCCCCTTTATACTTAACCAATCAATCCCGAAAACTAATCAGGGAAGCGCCTTAACACAGTGAACCTATAAACAAAATTTGAAGGAAAACGGAATAATTCTGCATGAAAAAGTCATTTATATAATTTAAAGGGGGATTAGCCCCCCGATCCCCCCCCCTTTATACTTAACTAATCAATCCCGAAAACTAATCAGGGAAGCGCCTTAACTCAGTGAACCTATAAACAAAATTTGAAGGAAAACGGAATAATTCTGCATGAAAAACCCATTTATATAAATTAAGGGGGGGATTAGCCCCCCGTCCCTCCCTTTATACTTAACCAATCAATCCCGAAAAGTAATCAGGGAAGCGTCTTAACCCAATGAACCTATAAACAAAATTTGAAGGAAAACGGAATAATTCTGCATGAAAAACCCATTTATATAAATTAAGGGGGGATTAGCCCCCCGTTCCCACCTTTATACTTAACCAATCAATCCCGAAAAGTAATCAGGGAAGCGTCTTAAGCCAATGAACCTATAAACAAAATTTGAAGGAAAAAGGAATAATTCTGCATGAAAAACCCATTTATATAAATTAAGGGGGGGAATTAGCCCCCCAATCCGCCCCCCCCCCCTTTATATTAACTAATCAATCCCGAAAACTAATCAGGGAAACGCCTTAACACAGTGAACCTATAAACAAAATTTGAAGGAAAACGGAATAATTCTGCATGAAAAACCCATTTATATAAATTAAGGGGGGGAATTAGCCCCTTGTTCCCCCCTTTTATACTTAACCAATCAATCCCGAAAAGTAATCAGGGAAGCGTCTTAACCCAATGAACCTATAAATAAAATTTGAAGGAAAACGGAATAAATCTGCATGAAAAACCCATTTATATAAATTAAGGGGGGGATTAGCCCCCCCCAATCCCCCCCCTTTATACTTAACTAATCAAACCCGTAAACTAATCAGGGAAGCGCCTTAACTCTGTGAACCTATAAACAAAATTTGAAGGGAAACGGAATAATTCAGCATGAAAAACCCATTTATATAAATTAAGGGGGGGGGGAATTAGACCCTTTCCCCCCCCTTTATACTTGACCAATCAATCCCGAAAACTAATCAGGGAAGCGCCTTAACTCAGTGAACCTGTAAACAAAATTTGAAGGAAAACGGAATAATTCTGCATGAAAAACCCATTTATATAAATTAAGGAGGGGGGGAATTAGCCCCTTGTTCCCCCCTTTTATACTTAACCAATCAATCCCGAAAACAAATCAGGGAAGCGCCTTAACACAGTGAACCTATAAACAAAATTTGAAGGAAAACGGATATTTCTATGAAGAGTTATCGCATTACGTACGGACATACATACATACAGAACCGACTGCCAAGCTCTCAGGGCTTGACAGCCAGTGTGATAACTAAAAAATCGCAATTTTAGAACGTTTTTTGCTCCTGCACCCCCCTGGGGGTGGTGGCACCGACATAAAATATAGCCTATGTTGGAGCAGGGATTGTCACCATTAATTTGCCACCATCACTTTTAAAATCGCTTCAGTGGTTCCAGAGATTACCCCCTACAAACAAACAAACAAACAAACAAACAAACAAACAATCTTTACTACTTTATATATTAGTATAGATAAGGGGAATTAGCCCCTTGTTCCCCCCCTTTATACTTAACCAATCAATCCCGAAAACTAATCAGAGATGCGCCTTAACACAGTGAACCTATAAATAAAATTTGAAGGAAATGGGATAATTCTGCATGAAAAACCCATTTACATAAATTAAGGGGGGTATTAGTCCCCCGTTCCCCCCCTTTATACTTAATCAATCAATCCCGAAAACTAATCAGGGAATCGTCTTAACCCAATGAATCTATAAACAAATTTTGAAGCAAATAGAATAATTCTGCATGAAAAACCCATTTATATAAATTAAGGGGGGGATTATCCCCCCGTTCCCCCCCTTTATACTTAACCAATCAATCCCGAAAACTAATCAGGGAAGCGCCTTAACACAGTGAACCTATAAACAAAATTTGAAGGAAAACGGAATAATTCTGCATGAAAAACCCATTTATATAAATTAAGGGCGGATTAGCCCCCCGATCCCCCCCCTTTATACTTAACTAATCAATCCCAAAAACTAATCAGGGAAGCGCCTTAACTCAGTGAACCTATAAACAAAATTTGAAGGAAAACGGAATAATTCTGCATGAAAAACCCATTTATATAAATTAAGGGGGGGAATTAGCCCCCCGATCCCCCCCCTTTATATTAACTAATCAATCCCGAATACTAATCAGGGAAGCGCCTTAACTCAGTGAACCTATAAAAAAAAATTGAAGGGAAACGGATAAATTCTGCATGAAAAACCCACTTATATAAATTAAGGGGGGAGGGATTAGACCCTTGTTCCCCCCCTTTATACTTGACCAATCAATCCCGAAAACTAATCAGGGAAGCGTCTTAACCCAATGAACCTATAAACAAAATTTGAAGGGAAACGGAATAATTCTACATCAAAAACCCATTTATATAAATTAAGGGGGGGGGGGGGGAATTAGCCCCTTGTTCCCCCCCTTTATACTTGACCAATCAATCCCGAACACTAATCATGGAAGCGCCTTAACACAGTGAACCTATAAACAAAATTTGAAGGAAAACGGATATTTCTATGAAGAGTTATCGCATTACGTACGTACATACATACATACAGAACCGGCTGCCAAGCTCTCAGGGCTTCACAGCCAGTGTGATAACTGAAAAATCGCAATTTTAGAACGTTTTTTGCTCCTGCACCCCTGGGGTTAGTGGCACCGACATAAAATATAGCCTATGTTGGAGCAGGGGTTGTCACCATCAATTTGCCACCATCACTTTTGAAATCGGTTCGGTAGTTCCAGAGATTACCCCCTACAAACAAACAAACAAGATTTACTCCTTTATAATATTAGTATAGATGAATTATTTATTCAAAAAGTGATGAAACTGCAATTCGTTTTATATTAATACCTCGGTTTTCGTTGACATAGTTTATAATCGGTTTCGGTTTTCGTGATTTTATAACGATAAATTTGTTTCGGTTTTTGTCGGTTACATCGGCATTCGTCGGAGTATCCACGTGAACTCGTTGTATTTTCCGTAAACATAGGGGACGTGCCACGCGTTCTCCCGCTCAGTGTGGCATTGTTTCTCGTCGTGTGGGCATCATACTGCGCGTCTAGGCAAACAATTTCGTTTATTTCCAGTGTATTTTTGTGTTTGACTTTTATTGCGACTGCTTCAACATGGGGCCAAAGAAAATTTCCTGCGCCAGTAGCCCTTCAAGTAAAAAGTCCAGGAACACGATCTGGTTGAAGAAGGAAATTATTCAAAAATACCACAGTCGCATTAAGATTGCTGATATCGGCCGCATATACAGGAAATCACCATCCTCAATAAGTTCCATTGTGGCGAAAAGGAAAGCAATAAAGGAGGCTAAGGTAGCGAAAGGTGTGAATGTTCTAACAAATCAGAGATAACAAACAATTGAAGATGTCGAAAAGTTATTATTAACACTAGATTAATTTTTAAAACAATTATTCAAATTGGTAAAGAAATCATATGAGCTGTAATTTTCCAAATGGACGAAAAATGTCCGGACCAAGATTGGAACGTAGGATCTCCTGGCTGAAGCCGCCAGTGCTCTACCAACTGAGTCATGCCGGTCGAATCTGGAGGACCTAATCCATCCAGTTAACCTTATTGATCATAGCATCTGATCTTATATCTTAATCAGCTCAACAGAATAAATCGGTGGCAAATTGGAACTCAAGTATACGTGATTACACTAGACTAATTTTAACACAATTATTAAAATTGGTAAAGAATTCATATGAGTTGTAATTTCCCATCTGTACGAAAAATGTTCAGGCCAGTATTCGAAACTGGGATCTACTGGCTGAAGCCGCTAGTGCTCTACCAACTAAGCCATCCCGTTCGAATCTGGAGGACCTAATTCATCAAGTTTACCTTATTGATCACAGCATCTGGTCTGATACCTGAATCAGCTCAACAGAATAAATCACAGGTAATTTGGAACTCCAATAAATGCTGGATACGTGATTACACTAGATTAAGTTCCCCCATTATCATATTGCTGGATATATTATATAAAATCCTACTTTTTTTTATACTTTGCTTTAGTCTGGTTTCTAACCTCGGTTTTAACCAATCAAAGATGATTTTTCAGTCTCCTACACATACTGACCACATCCAAAGACTTGGTTATAGGACAAAACATCAATTCCGAACATTTAACTGTAATTTTGCCAGTTTCGCTTACTTCAAAATGAACATTTTCATTTGTCTGTCCTGGTAGGAACATTTCCTTTCTGGACAATCAATGAGTACGGTTTAAAAGGAAACTCTCTGTTTATTCAGGGAAAATTTACTATTTTCATTCAAAATAGAAATTTTCCGTTCAAAGAATTAAATTACACGTATAGTCACATCTATGTACCCGGATTTGTTTTACAGTGCAGTGAATAGAGATACTCATCTGCATTAAATCACTTAAAACATGTTAGAAAAAAGAAGAAATTACTTTTTTATCCTGCCAGGCTGCCCAAAGTCAATGCTTATATACCTGTTTCCTTGTGACATTTCAAAGCATACACTACCGCTGCAAGACGTACATACCATTTATGTAACGAGAAATAAAATGCTTAAAGATTATTACGAATGGAAGCAAAACCCATGTCTGTAAAAAATATAACATCCCTAATTTATTTTAATTACTGGATGTAATTTATTAAGAGAGCTTTTTCTTTTATGCATTCTTTACTTTAAGAAATATACATGAAAAATGAAAAGTTTAATGACGATAAAAATATTTTTTTTTTCATTCTCTTAAATCAATCTTATGAAAAGAAATATTTATGACCTGAGTCAAGCTTTTGTTTGGAACAAGCAAAAAGTATGAAGGTAACTGGATGATTTACATACAAAACATGTAATTCAATGCAACATATCTTGCAGTAATTAACTCATTATTTTTCACTAAACATGACTTGTTTTCTTATCCTTAACGTTTTAATGTCTTTGATTTATGTTTTAATGCTGATAGAATTCAACATTTTCAAGGAAAAACTAGTCGTTGGGGGCCACCGTAATACTTACCCATCATGGATATGCATAATGTAAAATATTAAAATAAAAATGTGTAAACTACTTATAAAATGCATTGCAATTCAAATAAAATCGTGGCTTGATGACGTCACAAACTTTAAAGGCTCGATTACTGAATTGCTTGAAAGAGGTTTTTCCTTATAACTCCAAAAATAATAATGCTATTAACTAGCGGTTTATTGCATCTGATTAAGCGTCAAATTTCCAATTAAAATATCTCTTTGAAGTGAAATTTGGATGAAATACAGGGTCATGAAAAATCGAAGAGTGTGGAAAATAGGATTCCAAATATCTCGGCAACTAATTATCCGATCGACTTCATGCTTTATGTAAAATTTATGTTTTTTTATTGTGTTTTATATTCATTTCTTAAAATAAACAATTTCGAAAATTTTTATATACCTTTTATCAGAACGAATATTTCGAGGGTCCGAATAAAATAGTTCCGGTTAATCGAGGTTAATGAAATGAAATAGGCTTCTTCCCATTATTACATACTAAGTACATACCAAATTGCAAGTCTCTATCTCAATTTTTTCGGGAGATAGAGCGTTTACAGACACACACACACACAGACACACAGACACACAGACGGACGGCAAAATTTTTTTTCTAAAAATATGTTTTTCGGAATCTCCAGTGTCTGAAACGTGTAAATCCGTCAAAAAAAATTTTTCGATTTTCAAAACGATTACAAGACTTACCCTATACTACGTATGATGGGTAAGTAATAATGAATATTTAAGATTAGAATGAACATATTTTTGCAAATTAAATAAAATTTCTAAGGGTCTTTTTTGCATATTTCTTTTTTATATTAATCTTCTTTAAATGTTAACTATTATATTATTTTTCAATGCTTTATAGAACTTAACACTTTATAAAATATCATAAAATATGTCTTGAAAAAAGAATGCACAATTTTTTTCTAACAGTAATCAAGGAGCATGAATTGTAATCATTATTAAAATTAGTAAAAATCAGAAAAACCACGGACTACAGAAAAAATATATCACTTTAGCTAAATTTTAATTCCAGCCAATCTTTTAGGTGTTGGAATGTCCCTCGATATTTATATGACTTTATTTGTTTTAGGCAACAATTTTATCTACGAAAAGATATTTATTCCATATATAGAGGAAATTTTCTTTACAAGCAGAAAATTTACGATTGTATTTTGGTAGCATTTAATTACCTCATTTTTCTTGAACTGTAACGGAAAACATATGCTTCAGAAAAAAAGTAAAACTGTTCTGCAATTAAATTTTCAATTTTTTGCTGAGAATAGTTAAATAGAAATACAGAATACTTGCAGTAATAAATGTATAATTGAATAAGATGGGATTCGCGGTGGTATGTAGAGCTTGTCACTGCTACATGTGAAGTCGACAAACGTCATTTCATTAATTCAAAAAACTATAGTCGTGCATATGACACTTATTTTTATGATACTATAGTTTTTCTAATTCGCTTGGTACGCACAGAAATTACCTTTTCCATCGAAACTCTCTGCCCTAATGGTTTTCGCCAAACATGTCCCTGTGATGCCGAAAACTTTGACCAATCAGGTTACGATTTACAGTATAAATGGCAAAACTCAGTTCAGTAAAACAAAATATGTATTCTGACTAAGGAAAAAAATTCTAATACTAATTTTTGGTTTTCTTGATTAATTAAAGCTGCTTACTTGATAAATCAATGTTTCATATAAGGACCAATAACTGTATCTTTTAGCTCTGGGAGGGGTTTTAACCCCGAACACCCCCTTTTCTTCGTCGCTACTCCACTGACACGTTTAAAAACTACATTTAGGTGATTTTTAATCAATTCCATAGATTGCGATGCTTAAGATTTCCTTTGTACAGCACTTTATATAAGCTATAGAATTTAGAATCACTACTTAATGCAAAATTGTACACATAAAAAGGCATTCTACAACTGAAAATGCACTTCCAGCAATTATCACTTATAGACATTACTCACTGAGAAAAATGACACTTTAAAATCTGAGTAAATCGATGTTTTCATTTTGTTATGAAATTTTTTTTTCAGATATGACGACCCAATGCTTGTTATTCAGAAATGCCAGAAATACTCAGAATACTGAAACAGGGACATACTCAAAACTGAGCACATAGAGGTCAGTTCATACTCATTTTTGAAACATCTACATGCTCAAATATGATTAGAATCACTTTATACACATTTTTGAAACATGGACATACTGACATATGAGCACATGATGTTTTATTCTTGAGTGTGTGCATGTTTTCAGAGATGAATATATACATGTTTCAAACCTGAGTAATTTTGATTCAGAGCCATTTTGACTGCGCGACATTCTCTGATTTGAGTGTTTTTTGCTGAGTTTTGCAAATGTCGTTTTTTAGAGTGCTGTTTCTGAATTATTTTGTGTATCCCTGTAAATCACCGTTAAAGTCCATGCACACCATATTCTACATTATGTATTTTGTTATGCACCTTAATATATATATTTCAATATATTTCAAATAGTGTAACATTATAAAAATACACTGCAAATGATTTTTACCCATTGATAATAACCTATCGGAATTGTTTTGAGTGTATATGTAAACAAACTATAAATGCTACATATTATTGATCACAATCGAACATGCTATAGTATACCTCAGTTACATATGCTAATTATATGTCATTCTGAGTATATTTACGTGAGATATGTAGTAGTTACCGGATATATATATATATATAGCATGAAACTAATTATCATCAAATATTATATGGTTCAGTAGCGCTCATCAAAAACACATAAAATAGAGGTAAATAAGTTTTTCACTTACCTTATTCTTCTTTATCCATGTAGCTAGGTATCAGCTTTACCAGTTCTAATCCAAGAGATTCAGGCTTAACTAGTTTTCTGGTTTTTGAAAGAAAATTGTATATTCACTGTTCGCTGCTGCTTGGAGAAAAAGGATTATCAGTTTTGTGTATATTATATTATTAATTACTTCTCGTTCTTTGTTTAAAACTATTTAGGTTTAGATTTAATTAATAAAAGTTAACTTATAACAAACTTTAAAAATAAGCGTTAGTATATTTACGCGAGATAGAGCACAGACAGACACCAGACAGACGAAAGATAAAACGAGATCCTAAACATTTTTCAACTAAGTTGGAAATTGTAAAAAAATATGTCAGAAAAATGCATGAAAATGTTTTGATGTAAATACATTTAAAAAGTATTTGAGCATCCAATACCGTAATTGAAAAAATCAAAAAATAAACTACGCTTGTTTCTTGCGTGATATCAATACGGAGTTTCATAAAGAAAAGTCACTTTGAACGCTTGCCAAAAGAGATTTATTCTGTACCCAAACTAGGATTACATTTGTGATAGGTTATTTTGTAGATGGCTTGGCATGAAAAAAATTGTCATTTTAGTTTCAGTGTTTCTAATGACAGATATAAATTTTCGTAATGAAATAAATTCTTACAAAGAAGAATTTTTATTCATCATAAAACTTTCATAAAATTGCTTAGAAGATAATGTCAATGCAATATAATAATTTTTACAGAAACAGAAACAGAAACCTCCCACTCGTGGACAGCCAACCTCTCGGCATAGGACCCGTGAGTCCACGAGGGGAAAACCTATATCTACCAGGAAACCCATTGTCCAAAGACCCGGAGTCCCCAGCAAGTTAAAATAAATGAAAAAAGAATTAATAAAACAATCACACGAGCTACCCAATATTGCTTATTGCTGGGTGAGCCCAAAGTTATTACATGTATATAAGTTCTATATGAATATACTGATAAGATTACATAATATAAAAGATAAATATTTACAGATATTTACAATAATAATATTGTAGTGAACATTTTCAATTGTATTATGCACTAGTCTATTAAATCTTTTAAAACATAGTTTTTAAAGTCTATAGATCTTGAATTTTATATAGGTTATAATAATTCTTTGTTATATGAAAAGTTTTTATTTAGGACATTATAGTTTTTATCTAACTTTTCGTAATTGGAAGCGTCTAATAGCACACGTTGTAGGTTTCTGTTTAATGTTTTATTTTTATTGAAGTTAAAATGGTATTCCATAAGAGGGCAGTTACCGAAGATGTAGTGTATAGGTGTTCCACGGTTTTTGTCACAAGGACATCTATCCGTGGTTTTTTTACCAATTTTATATAAAAAGCTTGTGAAGCTTCCATGGCCGCTAAGATAATATGCTGCTGATTTCTGAACACATAAAACTTTAACATCTACCTTATTAAGAATTTTGGTTCATTTTGCCAATCTGTGATAATTTTGTTTTTAAAATAACTCTTTAGAATGGATTCTGGAAATGGTAAGACAGAGATGTCATCATAATGGTCTTCTGTAATTGCATTTTTTGCGAGAAGGTCTGCTCGCTCGTTACCAGTGGTGCCTACATGTGCTCTAATCCACGCTATTTTGATGAATTTATTAGGGTTTTGTAGTAAACTATTGTAGATACTATTTAGAATTATGGAGTTTCGAGGAAAAATTATCTTGAGTGCATATAAGGATGAGCGGCTATCTGTCAAAATAAGCGCTGTTGTAAATTGTGATGGTGTTAAACAAACTTTTGCTTCCTGGATAGCATATAATTCGGCTTGGTAAATTGTGTTAATTGGGTGTAGTCTTACTGCATGATCATGGATGAAGTTATTATTAAGAGAGACTGTATATGCACTTGCCGCTCCATTTCCCATAGATGATCCATCTGTAAAAATTTGTAGATGATTTTCCAATATTATGTTTTCTGTCAGGTTATCTATAATTTCTATATTTTTCAACTTGTAATATTCTGGACATTTATAAGTTGCTTCCCGTTGCATAAGATTATTGTATATTATTGTATTGTTGATGTTAAGTAATCTGTTTCCTTGCTTTGTCTCAAAGACTGGAATTCGTTTGGTAATTTGATGGTAATTGGAGGCACTCCAGTTAAAATATTTAATGCGTCATTTGAAATACTTCGGTAAGTTCTTATGATGTTTAACAATGCTATTCTCTGAATTGATCTGAGGATTCTGATGCCGTGGCAATTCAAGTTTGGATACCAGAATTCGGAGCTATAAAGAATCTGTCTTTCAATAACTGTTTGATACCAGATCTTCTTGAGGAAGGGACTGATTCCCTTGTTGTAATTGTGGAAACTTTTAAAGCCCAAAACAAATTAGGCGATCTTAGCTTTTAAAATACTTGGGTGCGATTGCAATTTTAATTTTTGGTCTAGTGTAATGCCTAAATGATGTAGATTTTTAAAATTTTTTATAGATTTCTGTTTTATTTTGAAAATTGGCTTTCGATTATTAAGGAGGTTCCTTCCAAATAGGAGTGCTTGGGTTTTTTCTTCTGAGATAGTTAGATTAAGCTCTGAGCATATATTGACGAATGTTTCTATACGACTGTTAGCAGTTTGTTCCAATGACGATCTGGTATTGCCTTCAGTGAGTACGACGAAATCATCTGCGTAAACGATAATTCCAAGAGCCTTTAAGTTGTATCTTGTAATTATGTAATTGGCTATTAGTAGCCACAATAGTGGTCTTAAACACGAGCCCTGCGAGCAACCTTTATGTGTCCTGAACCACTCTATGAATATGTAATTATTTAAACCTATTAATCTCTCACTGTTATTTTTTTTGGAGCTTCTTTATGTAAGTTGGAAGTGGAGAATCATATTTTATTTCAGTAATTTTGTGCCAATCAATGGAGTCAAATGCTCCCTGGATATCAATTGAGATCATTCCACAGTATTTATATAATTTTTACAAATAAAAGACTATTTATAAATAGTAAACATCACACGTATGCACACCGGCTGACTAAGAGCCTACACTCGTCACATGAAGAAACGCCAAGCTACTTTTAGTCTAAGGGAAGGTTATTTTCAAAATTCTCGCTCCCCTTTTATTATTTTTAATTGATTTTTTTACATAGGATAGCTGAGGTCAATCTCTAACGTTGTGCATTTTTACATTGTCGATTTTGGTTAACTTTTTAAAAATATATATAAGTAGAAATTCTGAATTTTGGAACCGGTTGGAAACAGTTCTAAAAGGGAAAGTATCCTTATATAAAAAACTAGAACCAAAATCGAAAATTAAAAACGCAAAAATTTAGAGATTGACCTCAGCTATCCAAATCAAACAAATCATTTAAAAATATTAAAATGCAAGCGAGATATTTGAAAATAACCTTCCCATAGATTTAACATTACCCTGCGCGTTTCTTTGTATGACTAGTGTAGGCTCCTCTCCCCTCAGGCGAAAACACTCGCTCGCTAATATTAATCCATTGGGACAGATATTTTCCAATATCTCTTTAATATTCCAATATTTTTAAAGGATAAGGATTTTTTTTTGCATTGGATAGCTGAGATCAATCTCTACAGCGCCTCCTTTTTTCTCTTACAATTTTCCTTGCGGAATTTTTTTCGAAGATACTTTGACTTTCGGAACCGGTTTCGAAAATTACTTCGTAAAAAAAAAAAAAAAAAAAAAAAAAAACTCCACAAAGAAAATTCAAAAAGCAAAAATGAGGCGCTGTAGAGATCGATCTCAGCTATTTAATGCATAAAAAATATCGTTTAAAAATATTGAGATGCAAACGAGATATTGGAAAATAACTGTCTCATAGGATTTACATTAGCGAACGGTGTTTTCGCTGGAGGAGAGAGGACACTTAAAAATGATTATGGTGATTCTATTTTCAAAAAATATCTTTTTTTAAAATTTGGTGCTCTCTTCCAATGTAAAGATCTTTGTGCCTGAATGAGACGTGATTCCCAAAAGTTTTGCCGCATTTAGGATATATTTAGCGTTTTATTAGATAAATATATTTTTTATTAAACAGAAAATTGTAGAATACGTTGACCTTAGTTCAAATCTGAATTGTTTTGTAGATATTTAATATCACCATCTGTAATATAAGCAATCAATGTACGATTGTCACATTTAGGTCGGTTTTGTCGCATTTAGAGTAGTGAAAACTTAAATGAGGCGTTCAAAGCACTTAAATATGACAATGTTTTTAAATATGACAGTTCGTCTTAAAGTATTTATTTAATTACAATCAATTTTTGACATACTTAACAGAGAGGTGAAATAGATAAAATTGAAAGTTGCAACACTTAATATTGAATTAGTTAATAATTTATCAATAAGTTAATCTAATAAAAACTTAAACTGTAACAAAAAACTATAAATATGGGACATATTACAATTAAATAATGAATTTTTCAACATTCATACTTGGAACACTTTTAAATTTGACCATGTATAAAACAAGAAGCAACTAATGGATGACCAATACAACATAAATGTTACTAAAGCAATGTTTATTACTCTATATTTACATATATATACATATCACCGTGCAGTGATATGTTTAAATTTGTATATGTTTCAAATACTGTAAGTTCATTTAAATACGCCGCCAACTCGTTTCTTCCATAGACCATAATTGTTTTGTAGATACCGTAATGTAACGGAATTCTTATGAGTGTCCCTGTAAAAGAACAAGAAATGCTACGCACTTCATTTTCAATACCAAACATGTCATATTTCAATTCCAAGTCAATCCGAATATATTTGCTAGAGTTACAGCACGGTGAGACGACAGACAGACGACAGACAGACAGATGGTAGACAGACGGCAGACAGACGACAGACAGATTACAGACAGACAGACAAACAAATCGAATTCATAAACACTTTTCAACTATGTCTTAAAGTGTTGAAAATGGACTCGAGAGAACATTTTTGAACAAACATTGAGAATTTTTTTTTTTTCTGTGACCAAATCAAATCTTCACAAACTCTTTAAGTAGATATAAGGTAAAACTTTTTATCTTTTTTTAATTTACCAATATGGCAGTTAACAAAGGAAAAATCAATATCAATTAAAGTTGTTGTTAGAAGATTTTTTGGTGAAATATGCATTTTAAGTTTGCTCAAATTTTCAAATGGTCAAATACCAAACATGCCATATTTCAATTTCAAGGCAATCCGAATATATTTACAAGAGTTAGAGCACGGTCACACGGTCGACAGACGACAGACAGACGGAAGAAAGACAGACAGACAAATCAAATTCATAAGCATTTCAAATGATGTCTAATCAACGGGTAACATATAAAAAAAAACTAGTCGGATGTGTCAATCCCAAAACTTTCTTCTATCTCACACAGGTTTCGCATACACTAAAATGAATCAGTATCAGTTTATATCAAGGTCTAGCTGAAACTCAAGTTTTATTAAATTCCGTGCATTATTTCTTGATATATGACTCTCGCTAAAATCGTGTAAATCTTGTAAAATGCTGCATAGCAGCGCCACCTGCTGGGCAATTTTAACTAAAAACTAATCAGCACCAATTTATATCAGGGACTAACTGTAACTAAAGTTTTATTAAATTCCGAGCACTAGTTCTTGAGATAGAGCTATTGCGGAAATCGCGGAAAATGTTGCATAGCAGCGCCACCTGCCGGGCGATTTTTACCAAAAACTAGTCAGCACCCATTTATATCAGGGACTAACTGAATCTAAAGTTTTATCAAATTCCGAGCATTAGTTCTTGAGATAGAGCTATTGCGGAAATCGCGAAAAATGCTGCATAGCAGCGCCACCTGCCGGACGATTTTTACCAAAAACTAATCAGCACCAATTTATATCAGTGACTAACTGAATCTAAAGTTTTATTAATTTCCGAGCATTAGTTCTTGAGATAGAGCTATTGCGGAAATCGCTAAAAATGCTGCATAGCAGTGCCACCTGCTAGGCGATTTTTACCAAAAACTAATCAGCACCAATTTATATCAGGGACTAACGGAATCTAAAGTTTTATTAAATTCCGAGCATTAGTTATTAAGATAGAGTGCCCACAGAATTTGTGTCACATACAGACAGACAGGCAGACAGACAGAGAGACTCACAGACAGACATTTTCTAAAAACACTCAAATCGTGTTCAGGACCTTCTAAAACGTAAAAATCCGTCGAAAACCGGAAGTCGAAAATTTTCATGAATCTAATACTTTCTTCTTGTAAAGATAGAAGAAAGTTAAAAATGTGAGAAAAATGCTTTTACAGGAAAAATATGCGATTAAAACCTAGATTGAACAATAGTGTGATTCTTTATTTTTCAAAAGCTACGGCACTTACCCGAACATCGAACAAAATTTCCTAACGCATTGCCACCTTCAGGCAAATTTTCTCCAAAATTTTACAAAAACTTCAGCCTGTTACATTACATCCAAATATAAAATTACGTAGAAAAATTCTAAGAAAAGTTTAAAAAGAAATTCTAAATATTCTCTTCTTTAGATCTCTTTACTCTCACTTGATTTAAATTCATATATTTCTTTTAGTCCGTCGCTTATGTGAGTACTTGTACATAAAGCATACTTGAATTAAGAATGATTCTTCAATTTCCAAATAAAACTCTAGGCTCGATAAATCTTTAAAAAGTAGCATTAACAAACTTAATTTTCAAATAATAAAATAAAAAATTACAAGTAAAAATATTAAATCTCAGACAGCTCCAAATGACATTTAAAATAATTTACAAAATACTTAGATTCAACTTCCTTTAAATTATTTAATTAAGACAAGAGATAGTATCTTCTATATATTATAAAGGCCAAACGTGTCCGTGCGTAAGGCATACGTCATTTTGCGAATGGCAACAGCTGACGATGAAATTTCGGTTTTGTGATTTTTGCTATTGCAATTTTTGTAATTTCTAAACATAGCACATTTTCAATTTTTACTCCGTTATAGAGGAAAAAAAAAATTACTTTCAAATGCAATTTGTTTGAAAACTATATCTTAATTGCCTGATATATTATGGCTTATAAAATAATTTTTAAGCATGAATTTTGAAACGCCCAATAAACAAATGGAAGAATGCTGCCATTATAAATTTTTAAATAGTTACAGGTAGTAAAATTAATGAATTTTGAAATAAAAACGTCACAAGAATAGGGTGCCTTTATATGAGAGTTGCGTTATACCGGATACAAAATTTGATTAGTTCAGACGATTTTGAAGAAAAAGAAGCTTTGTAATAATTTAAAAATTTAAAAGAAAATTATTTGTTTACACCATAAACAAAGATCGGATAGTTTAACAGATAATATAAACAGAAGATATTGTTTTAGATATTGCATTTTTATGAATAATATATAAAAAAATTGTTTCACAAATTTAATATAAATGCATATAAAAAGTTAATATGAGCAGTAAGAAACAACGTTTTAATTCATATTTCATCAGTATTACAAATAATGTTAACGGTCATTGCGAAGTTGGAAAAAACGAATATACATGAAGTTCGTTAATATCGCGATCACTATATCGCATGCATAAGATGATGAATAATAAATTAACAAAGAAGCATCACTGGATGCAGCGAACCAATATATTAATAATACCAAAAAAAAAAAAAAAATAAACAAAACCCCTGAAATTCGTTAATGTCGCGATCACTATATCGCATGTATGAACGTTTAGTGAAAAAAAAAAAACAAAACCGGATGGATACCGCATGTATGAGCGCTTGAGCGCTTCACGCACAAGAAAAGCAAAGAAACCTGTAAAAAAAATCACTAAGTGCAGCAACTTTGACAAATTAAAATATGAAAAATCTATTAGATTTAGGGGGAAAAATGGTTTTCGCCTGCGTTCTGTAACCCGGGAAGCCCGGGTTCGATTCCCTAGTAAATTTAAAAGCAAAAACTAATAATTATTTAACTATGGCCAACAAAAATACGAAAGTCCTATGAGATATGCAAAAAATTTATTACTAAACACAAAATATGATCTTTTGATAAACAGTATGCTGTGACACATTATATGAAAAAATCATATCAATCTAAATTTTCCTACTGCATTTTTGTCATAATAATCGTGAATTTCTGCAAGTTTAAAAAGAAATACTTCGCACTTGTAGCATATGAAGAGGAGACAATGATTGATTAGTTTTAAAATGTTAAAAGAAAAGTTCTGTTTTTTATTATTATTATTATTACTGTTTAATAGAAAAATAATAAAAGAAGAGAGATTTTATTCTGATGGTTTTTTTCGATTGTGTAATAACGGAAAGTTTTTTGAAGATGTAATTTTTGCTCTACTTTAACATTTTCCATCTTTTTGAAAATTATATGCACATTTCTTTTGTAACATTGAAATTTTAAGTGAATTTTTTAAAAAATATATTAAAAGTAATAAAAATTTGATTCACGATTTCATTAAAATTACTAAGACAATTTAACTGTAATTTAACAGTAAGTAGGTTAAGAACAAAATTCACACTTTTAGCTCATTTATAATTGATTGGGTTGGAGCATGAGAGTGATAATCCACATTTTTGAACTTCTGAGATATTTCAATTTGAAAATTTGATCAAATACTCAAATCTAGATACATAACATAAAGATTTTCGCCAATGTCTCAGTAACATTTGAGATATTCTGAGTAACAATATCGCATTACTTTAATGATATTAGTATTATGTTCTTTGTAAATTAGCTATCTTCATTGTGGGCATAAACATTTGGGGCACAAATGAAACCTGGAACATATATTGCCACCAAGTGACATTAGGAACAAATTATATGTAGGATATTATAATTTACAATATTAAGCAATAGATTACAGTGTTAGATTTATTTCTCCAAAAATGTGGCTTGGCACTTTCTTGCCGACCCCCTCAATTGTTTGAACATACTTGCACTTTCTTTAATGGAATATTATAAAAAAAGTAACAAAACCTACAAATTACCGAATCTTTTATATCCGTTTTATCAGTTTTAAATCACCATCGTTTGTAAACAAGAAGTCTAATGTGAAAGAAACAAATACATTAAAGTATTAAAAATATGATTAATGAATTCATTAAAAACCAATCGGATGTGCCAATCCCAAAACTTTCTGCTATTTGATACATCTACTTCAAAAAGGGTAATTTTTTTTTAAAATTCACTTCATGTTTTTTATCAATAAATGTTTTAAAACTATGGGCGGCTTGTAATGAAGTCTAATAAACGGGTAACATATCAAAAAAAGTGAAAAAAATATTGCTTATGCATGAAAAATACGCGCACTAAATCCTAGATTTAACAATAGGGCGATTCTTTATTTTTCAAAAGCAACGGCACTTTCCCGAATATCGAACAAAATTTGCTATCACAGCCCCACCTTCAGTCCAATTTTCTCCAAAATTTTAAAGAAACCTCAGACTGTTACATTACATTTAAATATAAAAATCCGTAGAAAAAAATTGTAAATGCTTCACTTAAACTTCAAAATTTCGAGAAAATAGCACAAAAACCTCCCCCTTGCGGGGTCTATGGCCATTTGTACTGGTACCTGGCGGCTATAGTCAAAAGCATATATATGAAATTTGGTTCAATTCTAAGCACAACGCCATACTCTTTCAAATGATAAAAGAAGGGAAATTGTACAAAAACCGCTATCACATAGCAACCTTCCGGCGGAATATACACAATTTCAACTCGGACCTCGTGGCTGAAGCCAAAACATAATATGAAGATTGATTCAATTCTATGCATAACTTTACTTCACACACTTTTCGATGATACAAAAAGGGATCATGGAGACACAGACACGCAGACAGAGAGACAGACATTTTCTAAAAACCTATTTTTCGGGATCTCTGACGTCTAAAGCGTATAAATCACTCGTAAAAATATTCGATTAAAATACTTTATTCTACTCTAGATAGAAGTATTAGGTAAGTTAATGGTAATTCCAACGAAAGTTTTAGGCTACAAAATTAATTTTTTTTCAACTCATTTATTATTTTTACTTTCTTCTGTCTATAATAGCAGAAAGTATTGCAATTAAAAAAAATTCGACTTCCGGTTACCGACGAAATGCACAGGTTTTAGGGATCAGAGGTCCCGAAAAACATGTTTTTATAAAATGTCTGTCTGGTAGTGTGTCCGTGTGTTTGTGTGCCATCTTTGTATCATTGAAAAGTGCATGCAGTTATGAATAGAACTGAACCAAACTTTATATATATGTTTTTGGCCCAGATTTGTATAAAATTTTGGAGAATTTTGGCCTGAAGGTGGCGTTGTAATAGCGAATTCTATTCTTTTCGAGATGGGCGCGGTAGCAGTTGGAAACAAATCATATGGAATCATCCAATTGCACAAACGTGGTTTCATGTGCATATTTGTAACAAGCAAAAATTTTCACGTTTTTTGATATATTACTCATTAATTAGGCTTCAATTCGAAATTTTTATTCACCCCTCACCCTATGATGATTTTGAAACATTTATTGACAAAAAACTTAATAAAAATAAAATAAAATGAATAAATGATCTGTTAACTAGTCTTTTTTCTCAAATAAATAATTAAAAAAATACACTTATTGAAGTATTAACATGGATGAGATAGAAGAAAGTTTTGGGATTGGTACATCCGACTAGTTTAATTTGTTTTCATTTTTCTTCCACAATATTATACAAAAACAAAACTGAATTACATAAGATATATATGCGAAATTTAATGAACAATTATATTACAGAAATCTAAATTTGTGATATAGCTAGTTCAATAACTACTTTAGGTAATTTATGTAAAATTAATTCTTTTTTATCTAAGCTTGTCTGATAACTTTGAAATAGCCCATTAAGAATAATTAATATTCGAAAATATGTTATTACTTCTTAATACTTATCTTTTAATCTTTCCAAGAATTATTTTATTTCCCAAATGTTGAATATACCTTAATAATAGTTTACGTGAACAAACAGTAATTCAATTTTACTCCTTCATTAAATATTTGTTAAAGCAGAAATGTATTAGTCAATATTTCTTATTTCTTTGTGAAATGAAAGTTCATTAAGGTTAATGATTAGTAAGAATTATGGCCACAATAATACTTTTGTTAAAGTACAGAGCTTAAGATATTTAACAAAAGGCGATAATTTATTTTTCTTTTGCGATATCTTGAAACATTTAATCCAGTGATTATTTTTGGAGTCTAAGTTCATTTTAATTTAGGAAAAAATACCGTCTCTCATGAAAATAAATTTAAAATAGCTTACTATTTTTCAAAATAATTTCTTTACTTAATTATTTTATAAGGAAGTGAATTAAATAAAGAAAGATTTTTTAAATTTAATTAAAGAATAGAAAAATTGACAGTTTTTAAAAATAAAATTGCTGTTGCTAAGAAAGTTGCTGCTTCTAATTGCTCACTAAATAATGCAAAAAGGTTTGCATATTTTCAATAACATATAAACGTTCAATGGGAAAAATAAAGATAATCACAAACTATTCATCGTTCTTTACCTTACACGCAAATTTTTTCGTAGGAAATCTTCATATTTTATGTTTATATTCAACTGTTTTTCCTTTGAATATCGAATCATTTGATGATAGCTATTTTAAGTTGTATAGATTTCTATTTATTTATACAAAAACACCAATAATGGAGTAATCTTACACCACTTGCAAATTTTCGGCAACAGCAATTTTGGAGTTCTTTTGGAAACTCTCTGGTGGCATCAAAAGTTTAACTGTTTTCAAAATCCCGTCACATTGTAATCTGCGATATTTATACATTAGTATCCAAAAGTATTGCCTATTTCAATAAATAATTTTTGTCTCAAAACGCTTTCTTTGGAAAACGTTGAAAATTCATACATATAATAAGAAAACGGTATCCAAACAAGGGGTAGTTAGGATTTTTTTTAAACCAATCAAATCAGCCTATTCAGAGGATTGGACGACAATAGCGTGAATTGCGACATACTTGGATTGTGAGAATGAATGATTTTTTTAATTTATTTATGTTTCTATTGGTGATTTCGATCATTTTTTTTATGATATGTTAATTACGTACCAAATGGATGAATTTACGCGTGGTCGTGTTATCGGTATGACTGAGTCTGGCCGGTTTCAGGCCAATGTAGCCAAAAGTGTTGGTATCGACCAATTTACGATTTCGAGACTGTGGCAATGTTACATTTCAATGGGAAATGCTAGTAGGAGTCCTGTAGAAGTTATCTGCGTGTAACACCATCATCAGATGATTGTAGGATTAACGACCCGGTGCAACCGAACAATGCCAGCAAGAGCTATAGCAGCAGAGTTAAATGCCGCTGGTGGACCGCTAGTTTCGTGACAAACTGTATACAGGCGAGTTAGTCAACATGATCTTTATGCCAGACGTCCGAGAGTATATGTCCTACTTACCTCTCCGCGGAGGTACGATCGGTATCAAAGATGCAGAAATCTCGTAGTATGGACCGCATACCGGGGGAGCAATGTAATTTTCTTTGACGAATCAAGTTTTAGTTTACAGAGTGTTAGTCAACGTGTTATCATATAGAGATAGCCTGGCTTGCGATATAACCGAACATGATTTTACCAACGTGAATTTTACCAACACAAGGAAGGTGGTATACATGTATGGGGAGGTATTATGATCAATGACCTCTGCACGTGTACATTGGCAGGACTGTGACTGCAAATCGCTACAGAAACGAAATTTTGAAATCCATTGACATATTTTTTCCGGGTTGCAGTTGGACCTGAAATAATTTTCATGGGCGATAATGCGCGTTCTCACAGAGTTAATCTTATTGATCAGTTCCTTGAATGTGAACATATCAACAGTACATCAAGGATAGCTTATTCGCCCGGCCTAAATATAATCAAACATGTTCGGCACGCATTAAGAAGGCGCATTGGAAGTCGCAACCGCCTCCCAGAACTTTTCTGGACCTCCAGGAAGACCTTGAGCAGCAGTGGAATAACTTGCCCCAGAACATAATCAACAATCTTATAAACAATCACAGCGACTCTTGTATGTCTGCAAAATGCCACCATACTTCATATTAAAGCAATTAAATTGCCGGGAAGTTAGTTTAGTATGATATCCATTTTTTGTTATGTTTTCATTGTAAACGTTTATGTTATTTATTATTTAGAATAGAAAATGGTTTATTTAATCCATTTTTTGTCTATTCTGAAGGATGTATATTCATTTCCTTAGTACTTTTCGGTTTACAAACCTCTTTTCAAAATATGCAATACTTTTGGACACCAGTGCACGTTGCAAAAAAATTCGTGGGTCATAGGTATGTATATTTTTAGTTATTTATGTAATAGAGATAATTAAATAATGATAAATAGATCCCTCTCTTTATATGTTTATTACCTGTATCGATGCATTTCATAGCATTAAAAGCAGTGCAAGCACTTCTGAGTGTTTTTATGAAATTCGAATTTATTCGTAATCTGTAAATACTTACTCTAACTGTGCACTTGTATATATTACCAGCACAAGGAATCCATTTTTATTTTAAAAATAATATATGTATTATTTCTACATTTAATATTAGCATAAAGCATAACATCCATAAAAATAATTAAAAGTGTATGATTATTTTGTGGCCAAAGAGTGCAGATGATTTTAAGAAGCCGATAATCCTTCTGAAGCACGTAGTCGTGTCGCTTTTTTTTGAAAATTACTTTGTCTAAAAAAGAATTGTTTGGATTTTTTAGATTGTTTGAGTTCTATGTTTATAATACACACACACCTAGGAATTATTATAGCTTTATAGCATGTTGTAATTTCAGAGCAGGTTACCTTGCTGAGAAAATATATAATATTCTTCAGCAATTTGGCTGAAGTTAAGCGCCGGTTCGATACTGTTGGAAGCAAAATTGTGCTTATCAAAATAAGAAAAGTATGATAGTATTCTTGTTGCAACTGTAATTAATTTTAAGTAATATAAATTATTTATTAAAAAAATTAATAAAACTGCAATTTGTTTTATATTAATAGATCGGTTGTCGTTGACTTAGGTTTCGGTTTTCGTGATTTTTTTTCGTGATAAATTTGTCTCGGTTTTCGTCGGTTACATCGGCTTTCGTCGGCGTATCCACGTGACCTCGTTGCATTTTACGTAAACAAAGGGGGCGACCCACGAGTTCTCCCTCTCAGTGTGTCATTGTTTCTCGTCGTGTGGGCATCATACCACGCGTCTAGGCAAACAGTTTTGTTTATTTCCAGTGTATTTTTTTGTTTTTCTTTTATTGCGACTGCTTCATCATGGAACCAAAGAAAGTTTCCCCCGACAGCAGACCTTCAAATAAGAAGCCAGGAATACGATCTGGTTGAAGGAGGAAATTATTCAAAAATACGACAGCGGCATTAAAATTGCTGATATCGGCCGCATATACAGGCAATCGCCATCCTCAATAAGTTCCATTGTGGCGAAAAGGGAAGAAATAAAGGAGGCTAAAGTAGCGAAAGGTGTGTATATGCTAACAAAACAGAGCTAACAAACAATTGAAGATGTCGAAGAGATATTATTAACACTAGATTAATTTTTAACACAATTATTCAAATTGGTAAAAAAATCATATGAGTTGAAATTTTCCAATTGGACGAAAAATGTCCAGGACAAGATTGGAAAGTAGGATCTCTTGGCTGAAGCCACCACTGCTGTACAAACTGAGTCATACCGGTCGAATCTGGAGGACTTAATTCATCCAGTTAACCTTATTGATCATAGCATCTGGTCTTATATCTTAATCAGTTTAACAGAATAAATCAGTGGCAATTTGGAACTCAAGTATACGTGATTACACCAGTCTAATTTTAACACAATTATTAAAATTGGTAAAGAATTCATATGAGTTGTAATTTCCCAACTGTACGTAATGACTGTACGTTGTAATTTCCCAACTGTAGGTGAGTATTCGAAACTGGGATCTACTGGCTGAAGCCGCCAGTGCTGTACCAACTGAGCCATGCATGTCGAATCTGGAGGACCTTATTAATCAAGTTAACATTATTGATAATAGCATTTGGTCTGATATCTGAATCAGCTCAACAGAATAAATCGCAGGTAATTTGGAACTCCAATAAACGCTGGATACGTGATTACACTAGATTAATTTCCCCCATTATCATTTTGTTGGATATATTGTATAAAATCCTCCTTTTTTTAAAACCTTGCAAAACCTCTGGTTTCTAACTTAGATAACAACCAATCATTCCAAGATGAATTTTCAGTCTCCTACACATACTGACCACATCGAAAGACTTGGTGTAGGACAAAACATCAATTACGAACATTTAACTGTAATTTTGCCGGTTTCGCTTACTTCAAAATGAACATTTTCATTTGTCTGTCCTGGTAGGAACATTTCTTTTCTGAACAATCAATGAGTACGGTTTAAAATGAAACTCACTGTTTATTCAGGGAAAATTTACTATTTTCATTCAAAATAGAAATTTTCCGTTCAAAGAATTAAATTTCACGTATAGTCACATATATATACCCGGATTTGTTTTACAGTGCAGTGAATAGAAATACTCAGTTGCATTAAATCAATTAAAGCATGTTAGAAAAAAGAAGAAATTACTTTTTTATCCTGCCAGGCTGCCGAAACTCAATGCTTATATACCTGTTTCCTTGTGACATTTCAAAGCATATTCTACCACTGCAATAAGTACATACTATTTAAGTAACGAGAAATAAAATGCTTAAAGTTTATTACGAATGGAAGCAAAACCCATCTCTGTAAAAAAATATAACATCCCTAATTTATTTTAATTACTGGTTATAATTTATTAACCGAGCTTTTTCTTTTATACATTCTTTTCTTTAAGAAGTATACATATCTAAGAAAAATGAAATGTTTAATGACTATAATTTTTTTTTTCATACTCTTAAATCAAGCTTATGAAAAGAAATATTTATGACCTGAGTCAAGCTTTTGTTTAGAACAAGCAAAAACTATGAAGGTAACTGGATGATTTACATACAAAACATGTAATTCAACTCAACATACCTTGGAGTAATTAACTCATTATTTTTCTCTAAACATGGCTTGTTTTCTTATCCTTAACGTTTTAGTGTCCTTGATTTATGTTTTAACGCTGATATAATTCAACAATTTCTAGAAAAAATAATGAATATTTAAGATTAGAATGAACATATTTTTGCAAACTAAATAAAATTTCTAAGGCTGTATTTTGAATTAAAAAAATGTTTTATATTAATGTTCCTTAAATGTTAACTATTATATTACTTTTCAATGCTTTATAGAAATTAACACTTTATAAATATCATAAAAAAAGTGCTGAAAAAAATGCAATTTTTTTCTGAGAGTAATCAAGAAGTATGAATTAGTAACCATTGTTGAAATTAGTAAAAATCAGCTGAACCACAAACTATAGAAAAAAATATATAACTTTAGCTAAATTTTAATTCCCGCCAATCTTCTATGTGTTGGAATATCCCTCGATATTTATATGACTTTATTTGTTTTAGGCAACAATTTTATCTACGAAAAGATATTTATTCCATATATAGGGGAAATCTTCTTTACAAGTAGAAAATTTACGACTGGTGTTTTGGGAGCAATTGATTATCCTATTTTTTCTTGAGGTGTAACGGAAAACATATGCTTCAGAAAAAAAGTAAAATTGTTCTGCAATTAAAATTTCATTTTTTAGTTGAGAATAGTTAAATAGAAATACAGAATGCTTGCAGTAATAAATGTATAATTGAATAAGATGGGATTCGCGGCGGTATGTAGAGCTTGTCACTGCTACACGTAAAGTCGACAAACGTCATTTCATTAATTCAAAAACTATAGTCGTGCTTATGACACTTATTTCTAAAGACAAAAAAAATATCTTTTACATTTATTTCATCTACAGCGCATTGTAAAAAATGACAGATGTTTCCTGACATAGGAAAACTTACTGTAACCGCGAATGAAAATACACAATAACATTTTCCGAGTCACTAGCGATTCCGAAAAGCGTGCTTTATTTTTAGAAACCACCGAAGCCCAATAAAATTTCCAGATTTAAAGACTCATTTTCATAAACAAAGTTTCTTTTGCTGCAACGGATTTTCGAAAACGTTTTGGGGTAGATTTTTATCGTGTATTTTTCAGTTTTCACGACGCTAAATATGGGTTTTGGGGATGTTAACAATTCTCAAGCAAACATTTTTATGTTCAACAAGAATGTTTATGGACAAACATGATAAATTAAAAGCAATAATAATAAAAAAAATAATTTAATATTATTTTGTCGCTCTTGCATGCATGAATCCAATTACGCGGCTTAAATTGTTTAATTGAGAGTAAATAGCCTCTAAAAACTAACATTCGGTTTTAAGAAAACTATTTAATATACTGTAAAAACTGCACGGGAACGTTTACTAATTTCAGTGGCAGCAAAAGAAAGAAGGTTTTTTAAAAATGACTCATTAAATATTGCCTTAACTGCGATTTTTAATGAGAAAAAGCGTTTTTCGGAATCATGGATAACTTGGAATATGTTATTGTATATTTTTGTTCGTAATTATATTATATTTTCATATATTTAGAAACATTTGCCTTTTTTATACCGTGTGGTTAACTGTTATTGTTTATATGTTATGTTCGATTGAATAACAGTTGTTGATTTCCTTGTATTTTCGACGACACTGTTATAAGATGTATAGAATTAACTCCTAGATAACAATATTCTAACGATATTTAAAATTCTAGCCTCAAATTTATATCTTCTTTTTTAAGTTATTTAATTATTTCTTTCGAGATCTATTTAATTTTCGTCCGTCACTATAGCTAATAACACTGATAACTCAGTGATATAAATCTGAATTTCATTTTTGAGACCGCACCGAGAATTAGTTCTGTTTAAATTATAGAATACATCCGGAGCTAATCATATAAATTTAGTGTAAATTTACATTTAAACTAATTGAAGGATATAGAAATATTTTATTGTGTCCAATTTGTGTTCATTTTAATATGGATAACTTATTTGTTGTCATTTCAAAATTAATAGACACGAAAATTAATAATACCATATGCATATTGACAGCTTTTAATGTGTTGGTTTCAACAATCGCCGCCTCGATCATTACCAAAGTTACGATCATTGTTTTTCTATAAAATGATACACTTTTTTTTTATCAGTATTTATTTATATTATTAAAAATAGATAAACAAAACAAAAATATGTTTAAGACATCCCAAAAAAGTAAAAAAGATAATATTTTAGCAATATCAAGAGGAAAATTGATTTTAAATACTCATAAAATAGTATTTCAACTTAATCCTCAAACTGTGGTAACGGATGTTGATGATGTTATGATACAAATTTTATCAAAAACTCGAAATACCTATTTAATTTGTGTAATTAATGTACCCGTTAATTGTAATTGTTAATTTGATTAGTTAAATTTTAACTTGTTAAATATTTGTCATTTTTTTCATAGGTGGCGGGGGGACAAATAATTATTTATTTTTTATAAAACTGCCAAATAAGCAAAAAAAGGGAAAATCTGAAACTCCATGGCGTAAATATGTAAAACTTAGGTTTATTTAAATTATCTCTTAGTTTTGAAAGAAATATAAGTGCCATCTGAAAGTATCAAAATAGATATTATTCCCAATTAACACATTCTCATCGGGAAATAAAAAAATAAACGTTTTCATCGGGAAACGGAGAATTCTCTTTTTTTTTTTTTTCAAAAACACATCATGGACTAAGAAGGAGAAGACCAAGTTTGGTAATAACAGATTTTGATTACTTTTATATATGTTGTAAGGTAGGAGCCCCTTAGTCTCAAGTTCAACGGATTTTATACAACGCTCCTCAGTTTTCGAGAAATAGGGGGTCTAATATTATAGATAATGGGCATGTGACGTTACGAAGCCGTAAATATTTTTAAACTAAACGAAGCGTAGGCAATATATACGCATGCCTAATGTAGCTGTGTTGTGTGCTTATTACTCATATATTTTTTATAATTTATTATTATTATAATTTTGCTTTTCCTAATTGCATATGATAGTCCAAGGTAGGTCCTGATGCACCTGAGGCTCGGATTTTTAATGTTTTGAGACCCGGGCCCCCTGGGGCCACTTTATGATTCTTGTCCTAAATTGTTAATAACTTGTCCAATTTTTATCCGATCCTCTTCCTTTTTGGGGCCCTTTCTCTATTTAACTTTTCCCCATTTCTACGTTCTATTTATGACCCTGGCGCACTGGGGCCTGGTACGGGTTCTGTTGAAATTTTGTTTCATAAACTCGTAATAACTTGCCCCTTTTAATCCAATTTTCTTAGTTTTTGGGGGTCTTTTCTTCATTTAGTTGTTCCCCCATTTCTACTTTCCAATTAAGACCCTTCATCTTAGGGTCCTGCTCAAAACTATCAGCTGGCCTCTTTTGGGCCCCCTACTATAGTTCCCCTAAAAATCGTCCGATTCACTAGCTTTTTTTTCTAACAACTTAGAACTTCCAGCTACTACATGAACGACAAAAAAATTTCGGAGATGATCCGGGTCCCCTGGGTCCCTTTAAGTTTTTGTTCTCTAAATTGTTAATACCTTGCCCACTTTTTATCCGATTTTCGTTTTGGGGGCCTTTTCTACATTTAGTTATTCCCCCATTTCTTCATTCCAATTAGGACCGAGAACCCTGCTCAAAACTGTCAGCGGTCCCTTTTAGGCCCCCTATAGCTCCTTTAAAAATCGTCCGATTCACTAGCTTTTTCTTCTAACAACTTCTTAGAACTTTCAGCTACTACATGAAAGACAGAAAAATTTCGCGGACAAGACTCGGAGTCCCCTGGGCCCCTTTACGTTTTTGTGCCCCAAATTTTTTAAAAATTGTCCCCCTTTAATCCGATTTTCCTCGTTTTTCTCTATTTAGTTAGTTCACAATTTCTACATTCCAGTTAGGTCCTTGACCTCCTGGGGACCTGTCCGGGGCATTTAACCTTTTATGCGAAATGCATTTTCCACCACCCTCTCCTAATTGTGTCACCATCTCAATGCATAACTTTAAAGTTGAGTGTTGGACTTCTCTCCCCGGGCCATCAACCTCATATTTTTATTGGTCCCTAGGGTCCCTTTTTAGGCGTTTCTTTAAAATTTTATTCTAATGATTAATTTATATACCCTATGCCTAATTTCACTAATTAAAGATGTAAAGCTGTAAGTACTAGGACCTTTTAAGGTGTTTTCCTCTTAGGGTCCTGCTCAAAACTATCAGTTGAGCTCTTTTGAGCTCCCTATTATAGCTCCCTTAAAAATCGTCCGAGTCACTAGCCTTTTTTTCTATCAACTTCTTAGGACTTCCAGCTACTATCTGCACAACAAAACTTTCTCGGATTTCAGCTGCCACCAATTTTGAATATTAATCTCCTTCTTGAGGCCCTTGGTGCAGCTTCTTTAAGAGGGATCCGATTCTCTTGCAATTTTCATTAACATAGTTCTAGCGTAGTCCAACTACTTTATAAACTACTAAACATTTCCTTAGACCCCCACCTACCACCTTTTTTAATATTAATTTTCTTTTTCGGCATCAACTTGCGATTACCCACCACAGCCGTAAATTAAAAATCACGTGACTGTTAAATATAAGGGGTTAAGTTTAGAAAGAGGCGGGGGATTTCATCCGTAAATTAAATATCGCGTTAATGTTAAAGAAAATTCGTTAAATTTACAGGAGGGCATATTCCACCACCTGGGACACATTCATTTTTTGGGTTCTATAGGCTCGATTTCGACAGAGTTTCGGTCATTTGACTCGATATCGAAAACTTGAGTTTTTTAAATTTATTATCACAGGCGCGGGCAACGCCGGAGGGATCAGCCAGTTATTAATAAATATTTGGTTCGATTTTGAGTACCTGGATTTCATCTTTTGTTACAAAATGTTATATTTCACAAAAATAAATTTTACTTTTCACAAAATGCCCCCCCCCCAAAAAAAAAAAAATAAATAAATATATAAATAAAATAAATATAATCTGCACCGACTCCTGATTAAATACTTTTCTCATGGTAAGGTTTTTTTAAAAACATGACATATGTATATATTTTTAGATCAAATTATAGAATTCTCTTATCGTTGGTTTACCATTATGTTTTCCTGCACCCAAAGGTATGAAAACATGGAGGACTGGGAGCAGGAACAAACAATGGTAAACCTATGAGCCAACCGCTAAAATCGGGTTTTCGGGTGTTTTACACCAAGATATGACTTGGCAGACCGATTGCGTTTTAATATGCGAATCCAGTTTTAACTAACTCTGGAATTTCAGCCGTGAACTCGATGAGATGATTGTCTGTGCTGCCGCCTAACCGGTCTAAATTCACTATAGATTAAAGACATCACTATTTATGGTGTAAATATTTCTGTCTTGTTTTCGATACTCAGGACATTCGCATTTTAAGATATTGAACCTATTTCGAAAATATTCTGGGCTGTATTTCAGATATTAATATCTTACTATGAGTACTATCGGTATAGCTTACATGTTGAAAAGGAACATTGTCATCGAAGACACGAATAGGGAAAAATATTGTTACCATAGAAACCAACGTCTGTCTTCAATGGGTCTGTTCACGGACGAAGATATGGAGGCGCCCGGTCGAAGGAGATTTGCGTACGGAGTATGTCTTATCAGAGCAAGCATATTTGTAATAATTTAATTATTTCATGTTTTTATAGTTCAGAAAAGGTAAAAACAACGACTACATATCCTTATATTTCCAAAACAATGATACTCGTAATAGGCATGCATGCCTGTATTTACTCAGACAAAATCCATAACATTCATGAAAGTATCACGAGATCTGATTTAGCCCGATCAGCGTTCAGAACCCGCAAAATTTTCGCCCGCGCTTTACTCGATCGACAAAGAAAATATCTGTGGTTGGTTTAATCACGTGATTGGGCTTTTTGTGTTTATGTTTTACTTGGTTTGGTAGGTTGATTTATACAGCTGTACCAGCATGATCGCATATCTGAAAATTTTCAACTTTTTAACATTCTAAAAGGATTTTTTTTTAATTATGATCCAACATAAAATCATAATAGAATGCCGAAGTATTATGTGTATATATATATATATATATCATCATCATCATCATCAACCGTTTTCAATCCACTGCTGGATGTAAGTCTCCCCCAGATTTTTCCATTTTTGCCTGTCTAGTGCTTTAGTCATCCAATTAACACCGGCCACTTTTCTGATTTCGTCACTCCATCTTACTTGAGGTCGTCTTCTTGGTCGTTTTACATCTCTGGGATACCACTGTAGGGTGTTTGTGCTCCATCTATTGTCTTGTCTTCTTGCAATGTGCCCAGCCCATTTCCATTTTAGCCATTTAATTCTCTCGATAATGTCAAAAACTTTCGTCTGACTTCTTATCCACGTTATTCTCTTTCGGTCTCTTCTGGTTATGCCTAGCATACATCTTTCCATACTTCGCTGTGTTGTTTGTAATCTTTGTACCATCCGTTTTGTTAGTGTCCAAGTTTCTGCTCCATAAGTTAGTGCAGGCAAAACACATTGGTTAAACACCTTTCTTTTCAAACAAAGAGGCATGTTACTTTTCAGAATAATATTGTTCTTCCCAAAAGCACTCCATCCATTTCTTATTCTTCTATTGATTTCATTCATGATACTGTTGTCTGAAGATATTTCTTGTCCAAGGTACACATAACTTTCAACATCTTTAATCTCAGTGTTGTTGTAGACGATTTTCTTTTTTGATGCAAATGAATTGAACATCACCTTAGTCTTTTCCAAATTTATTTTTAATCCCACATTAATGCTAGCTTCTGCCAAATCTTTTAGCATATTTTGCAATTCTTCAGGGCTATTACTGAAAATTAAAATGTCATCAGCAAACCGGAGATGGCTTAAATATTCCCCATTTATTCTAATCCCTTTGTTTTCCCAATCCAGCTTCTTGAAAATACTCTCTAAGACAGCAGTAAAAAGCTTAGGCGAAATGGTGTCTCCTTGTCTTACTCCTCTTTCAAGCTTGATCTTCGCTTTTCCTTTGTCCAACCGGATGGTGGCTGTTGCTTTCTTGTAGATCTTCTTTATGATATTGATATAAGGTTTGTCTATACCAATGTTCTCCAGAGAAGTAATTACTGCAGATGTGTAGACCGAATCAAATGCTTTTTCATAATCAATAAAGGCAAGACAGAGAGGTAAATTATATTCTTTATGTTTTCCTATAACTTCCCTTACTGTTTGAATATGATCCATTGTGCTAAATCCACTTCGAAATCCTGCTTGTTCTCTAGGTTGAGCTGAGTCCAGAGCTGATTCAAGTCTTGTCGTTAAAACTTTGGTGAAAATTTTATAAATCACTGACAGTAAGCTGATTGGACGGTAGTTTTTAATGTTTTCCTTTTCTCCTTTCTTATAAGGTAACACCATCACAGCATTATTCCAATCTTCTGGTACATCTGATTTCTCGAGACATTTGGAAAACAGTAAGGCTAGCATTTTTGCAAATTCTTCTCCTGCTTCTTTGATAAGATCAATTGTAATTCCATCTTCGCCAGGGCATTTACCTATTTTCATGCCTCTAATGGCTTGTACAACTTCATCTGTCATCACTGGGATTATCTCTTCAGTTTCTGTTATGTTTACTAGTGGATCACGTAGGTTGATTTCCCTTTGATCTTCACATTTATATAGATCGTTATAGAATTTTTCGACAATGTGTACTATTTCATTATTGATTTTGGTGATTGTTCCATCTGCTGTCTTCAGTGCAAAAATACCTTTTCTTCCAACACACAGTTTGCGCTTAGCTGATTTTAAACTTTTGTTATCTTCTAGAACTTTTTTGACAAGATCACAGTTAAATTTTCTGATATCTTCTGTAACACATTTTCTTACCGTTTTACATAATTCTGCATATTCAACCCTTGATTTAGGATAGTTTTTCTTCATTTTAAATTCTCTGCGTTTCTTCATCAGTCTTCTTGTTTCTTCTGTTATTTTCTTTGTTTGCTTTACTTGTGCTTCACCAGCTATCGTCCTTGCAATTTCTTGTAGAGTATTTGTTATTTTCTTGTTCACTACTGTAACATCTTGTTCTTCTTCTAAGATTGATTGAAGTACTTGAAAACGATTTTTAAGTTCTAAATTAAATTCTTCTTTATGTTTCTGGAGATTTATAATATCGACTGATTTCTTTGAGCATTGCAAAAGCTTCATTCTTTCCACTTTAGTATTTAAAAGCAGTTTGCATCTAACTAACCTGTGATCGCTTCCTGTATTGAAGTTATTGAGAACGCTGCAATCCTGAATAAGATGCTTTTTGTTTGTCAAGATGTAGTCGATTTCACTTGTTGAGCCATTTGCACTACGCCATGTCCATTTTCTTTGTGGCTTTTTCTTGAAAAATGAATTCATGATATACATCTGTTCACATTCTGCAAATTCAATCAATCTGTTTCCTCTTTCATTACGCACCCCATATCCATGAATTCCTACTGAGAACTCACCTTTCTTTTTTTCCCCAATTCTAGCATTCCAGTCTCCCATTATTAATTTTATGTAGCATTTTCCTTTTTGATGCATTGAAGCTACTTCTTCATAGAAATCCTCAATTTCTTCATCAGTATAGCTAATTGTTGGTGCATAAACTTGGGTAATTTGCAGTTTGTATCTTTTTGACACTTGTATAACTAACCTTGCAACTCTATCTGATGCACTATCATATTCTACGATGTGATTCTTCCACCTTTTATGAATCAGAAATCCTACACCACTTGTTTTTCCATCTTCTGTACCTCTGTAGTACAATACATGTCCACTGGCAAGATCAATCTTCTCTTCACCTTTTCTTCTTATTTCGCATAATCCTAGGATGTCCCAGTTGATTCTTTCTAATTCTTCTTCAAGTTCCTGTAAACGACTTTCAGAAGATAAGGATCGTCCATTATACGTAGCCAAGGTCATCAACTTATGGCAGCCAAACCGAGCCCGGTGATTCTTAGCACCCTCTGTCTTCATGTCTTTCTGATCGCTGCCGTAATCAGGAACATGCAGACTGCCGGGAATTGAGGGCCGTGATTTGTTTTGTGAATTCATGGTAAAATAAGGGGGGAGGTGGCCAAATTCCTCCACGCTGGATATATATATATATATATATATATATATATACATGATTTATTTATATAACTGCTGTCAACTTATATGTCACTAAAATTACAGCGCCTACTAAAACTAATATGTTAGTTTAGTTGACAGCAGTTACATAAATAGATGTATTGTACAAAACAATGCACATAATTAAATAAAGTTTAATTTTCTATAACCAGTGCATCTTTAACTAACAAGAAGAGGACGTTCGGATCACCGATTTCATGAAACACAGTGTTAAATAAAATTAATGTAAACTCTCTCTCTCTCTCTCTCAAAAAAAAAAAAAAAAAAAAATATATATATATATATATATATATATATATTGTTACGCACTTTACAGATGTTTTGGTTGTCCTACACAGATTACCTCGACGAAACGGATTCAAAGTCCATGCTCGCCGTTTATTTCGGAATTTTTGTTTGTATTTTTATTAATTTAAAAACGATTTATCAGTTGCTTTATATTTTTTGCGATAAATAGAATACTCTGTTAATACATCAAGATCGTGATATCAGCATGTTAAGAGAGTTAGATCTTTTTTTGTAATAATAAAATAAAATATTTGTTAAAATTTGAATAAAAAAGTTTAAACATTTCATTAAAATATCT
The DNA here is from genome assembly GCA_963931845.1 of Maratus michaelseni. Classification (NCBI taxonomy): domain Eukaryota; kingdom Metazoa; phylum Arthropoda; class Arachnida; order Araneae; family Salticidae; genus Maratus; species Maratus michaelseni. The sequence continues at coordinate 310,456,637 of OZ007591.1, forward strand.
TTTTCGATAACAAAATTGGTGAAACATATCTTACTTATAATAAAATTCGAAGGCAAGAAAGTGTCTGTAACGGTTCCGGGCACGACAACTCTGATTTGCGAATCGACCATAGTTAAACGCCATGTTAGGCTTAATGAAAAACCTGTGTAACATATCACAGCTAAATGATAATATCCTTTACTTGAAATCATGTCTGTTCAGCATATTTTTCTATAAAACAAGTATATCATATACTATTATAATGTTTTAAGTTCTTAATTAAAAATCCAGATTCAAAATCGGAATCCCAACTATAAACAAACGAACATTGTTGCCATTCAGCATCACAAATTCAAATGATTCACAAATGAACGACTCTTTGAAAGCTTCAAATCCGATTCTGCTGTTAAAATATTTGTAAAAGCTTATTAAATCTTTTAAATATTTAAATTTTTTTTAAACCTTCAAAAACTATTTCATTTAAAACATGAATATCAACGTTTCTGTAAACACATTTTTTCAGAAATAGCGGTGATTTCTTTCGTAGCGAGGATTTGAGGTGATCTATTCAGTATAGTAGGGCCATCTGCCGGTGGATTTTGAAATTTTTAATAAAATTTGAAATAACTCCACAAAATTCTGCATCTGCAACTATTATATACTATATTAAATTTCAAACCATTCAATTGGGTAGTTTTTGCGCTGTTATATGTGAACAGATGGACGAACCAGACGACGACTGTAGGTGCTACATATTTATATAATTATGAACGCACCTAATAAACCCGTGCAAAGACGTCCACTTTATCTTTTTTGTTCTAATTCTTTTTTTTCTTTAATAATTGTTGACCGCGATATACTGCTGTATTTTATTTTTGTGCCAACATTGATTTGAGTAAAACCTTTCATTTCATTTTTGAAAAGAATGCATATTTAATTTTTAATTAACTGCAATTTATAATCAAAAAATATATTTTAACGAAATGTAAGTATACTTTGTCAGAAGTCAGTTCAAAAAACTTTGGAATGGTACATCATTTATTGTTGTGCGTTTTGTAAAAGTGTAGAAAAAGAGATGTTGACAACAGAAATAATATATACCAGTAGACCCTTGCGAGGATTTAACGCTGCACTCTTAATATTTTTTAGCAATAACTAATATTTTTTAGATGTGCTTAAACTTCTAAAGAAAAATTAAGGATACAAATATCTGCAAACAACATCAGTCAAGCCAAAATATCGTCTCATTTATTCCATCAAAGTTACAGTAAAAACTAATCAAAGAGATGTTAAAGCTTTTAAATATTTTAATTTTGTTTAAAACCTTCAAAAACTATTTAAATATAAAACATGTATATCAACATTTCTATAAACAATTTTTTCTGTAAACTTTTTTTTTCAGAAAGAGCGGTAATTTCTGTCGCAGTGAGGCTTTGAAGTGATCCATCCAGTATATTGACGCCATCTATCGACGGATTTTAAAATTTTGCTTCCATCGTAAATAAAATGATTATTTATATACATAATTAAAATATAAGGAATACATAGTACAATACAAATCTTTCAATAATAAAATCTTCCTCCTGTTTGTTTGTATGAAGTATTATGAAAATGAAACGCAGATCAATAATCCGTCATTTTTTATGGGGTTATATACTAGTATATATATAATTAGCAAATTTAATAATTTCTAAAATTATATTTTTCTTGAAATTCATTTTGTGATGTAAATTGCATTATTTATTATATTGCAATAAACATCATAAAACACGAGAAACAAATGCTAAAATACTTATACGTTCAGTAGAAAATTTATTAACATTCTAACTATATTTTATTCATTACGAAATAGACGGTAAACCACATGTATTTTACCGTTTAACAAAAATATGTACTGATTTTTTTAGTTTAAATAATGCATATCTTTTATATTTTATTTTTATAATATTTTTTACATTGTAAAATATGTTTTGCATTCTATCCGTACTAAAAATTCACTGTTGAAGTACTCATTATAAAAAACCTGGAGAAATTCGCGTAAACTCATATTTTCATTTTATTTTTTCATTACTTATTTTACATTTGCTAAAAGAAAAAAAATAATAATATGTAATGTAAAATTTTAATCGTGAAATAGCTGAATTTGTTGTATTTAAATAAGTAATTGTTATTAAAATCAAATTTTACTTTATGAAAAATATTTCATTTATCATGAAAAGTACAAAGCAACCCATAAAACATTTTTAAATAAAAAAGTAGAAAAATCAAACAGAAATTTAGAGTAATTGAACCCGCAACATCCAGAATCAGGAGCAGTGCTCTAAGCATTCGGCCAGCAAGTTCACTTCCAGACTTTAGCAAAATACCATTAAAATAGGCAAATTAGTCAAATCAATGTTTTGAACGCAGGCCTTTCAATTTCACTATGCATACATTCACAGTATAGACTCACTCCATATTTTAGTCTCTTTCTCCTGCTTGCCACCTGATTGGTACGGATACAAAGTCCACGCTCGTCGTTTTTTTCAGATTTTTTCTCTATTTTGATTAATTTTAAAATGTTGCTTTATATTTTTTTCATATTTTTTGAGATAAATAGAATACTCTGTTAATACATCAAGATCGTGATATCAGCATGTTAAGAGATTTATATCTTCTCTGCAAACAAGCCCAATATCGAAGTGTAACGTCGGTGTTTAGAACCAGGACCAGAGTTGCGAAATTTTAACGCAGATGACATATAACACAAAATTTTCAAAACATAGGGCCTGATTCTGAACCATGTCGATGTCTATGAACATTTCGATATCTATGACAGGTAAGGTATCTTTATTGAGAATTGAGACATGCAGGATATAAATTTTTATTGGTTGAGACGATTTTGAAAAATAAAAGTATCACCAAGAATCTTGGCGAGTCTGCCATTATTGCCAAGCTTGTTTTCTAGTGTGTCTCACTAGGGTGTCTTAATATGCGAGTGGGGATATACCGTGACCAACGTTATATCAGGGATACACTACATACCGGGCTTGTTCATTCATTCGAGGCTAACGAAAAAGACAGGCTACCGCGGTGTATTCCACTTACCTTTTTTTACAGACCGCTAGAGTGACGTGTGTTCTTTTGGTACACTTGCATTGGTGCATTCGAGCGTCACGTGACTCCCGCGGTCTGTAAAAAAAATATACGCGTAAAGCACCGCGGTAGCCTTTCTCTTTCGTTAGCCTCGCAATCATTATGATGACGTCACAAAAGGTGGCTGACTAGGAGGAAAGACATCCAGCGATTGGCACAAAACGATGGGCGCGTTGCTTTGGACCAATCGCTGGTCGCGGTTAGCCACCATTTGTGACGTTTTGAGAGTGAATGAGCAAGCCCGGTATCTAGTGTTGCCTTGGTTATATACGGCCGGTGCATGACGTTTAAAACGTCACATGGAGTGGATCCGAGGCTAACGAAAAAGACAGGCTACCGCGGTGCGTTCCACTTATCTTTTTTTACAGACCGCTAGAGTGACGTGATGCTCTTTTCGTACACCTGCATTGGTGGATTCGAGCCTCACGTGATTCCCGCGGTCTGTAAAAAAAGATACGCGTAAAGCACCGCGGTAGCCTTTCTTTTTCGCTAACCTCGGAGTGGATCCGAGACTAACGAAAAAGACAGGCTACCGCGGTTCATTCCACTTATCTTTTTTTACAGACCGCTAGTGTGACGTGATGCTCTTTTCGTACGCGTGCATTGGTGGATTCGAGCATCACGTGACTCCCACGGTCTGTAAAAAAAGATACACGTAAAGCACCGCGGTAGCCTTTCTTTTTCGTGAGCCTCGGAGTGGATCATTTGTACATGGCGATTGGTGCAAAGCGACGCGCCCCCCGTTTTGCACCAATCGTCGTGAAAAAATGATCTAATACATGTGACGTTTTAAACGTCATGCATCGGCCGTGTATAACATAGGTCGCGGATATACGCACAAGGAGCATGCTAAGACTGTTCTTAGTGAGACGTTTTTATCGTCCAAAGTATGACAAACCTGCAATTCTAAACTTGGCGATACTAGCTTGGACGAGAGAGACAAGTTAACAAATATTAGATTGGTGATAATGGGAGTCTCTCCAAGATGCTTGGTGATTCGATGTTTTCCAAAATCTTCTCAATCAATAAAATTTTATATCCCGTATGTCGACACTCTCATATAGCTAAATCCTAGTCTCACTCGCCTAATCGAACTAGTTCAAGGGAGTATCGTCAAGTTCTGGAATATAGGTTTGCCATAGTTGTCACAAAAACAAAACTATGAACTCAGTGTGAGCATGTTTACTGTGAGTATGTCGCCACTCTGATTTAGAGGCACCCTAACCAAAGGTGATGTTTTCGATGACAACAACAATTTTTCCTATTCTTTCCATGAGCCCATCATCAGTTTTCAACATCGAATTCTTGCCAACAGTACTCAGAATCAGACACTTCGTCAAAAGGTAAACTCTGACTAGTAAGTTCACGGCTTTAAATTCATTCTTAGCTACATGTTTTCAAAATGACGTCATATTTTACTTGTGCAAAATTTTCGCAATTCTATCTGGATCCCAGCCATGCGGCTTTTGTTTCACATTAACATATGCTGAAATATGCAGTGACGGGAATGCTCTGATGCTCTATGCGTCGATGAATTGTTTGAGCGAATTTTGCAGTTTTTGTTGAAAATTTAAACCACGTGTGAATAAAGGCAAGAGTATTTTATTTTGGTACGAGTGTATTCAACATTTGATTTTTAGATATATTCCAAATATCATTATGTATTCTGTTATTGTCTACGGGTAAGTTTGTATTTATCTTCTTACTGAAAGGTTGCTTTTTCTCTGTTGTACTTTATTTCATTCAATATATGCTGTATATTAGTTTATCCTGTTCGTGATGTTGAATTTGCTTTCTAAATTTCATTTATAAAAAATATGTTCACATTGCAAATTTATGGGAATAAAAAAAGATACATATTGCCAGTGTATCTGAAAGAGAAATTAGGTTGTTTGAGTTCATTAAATTAAAACCTTTTTGGGTTTACAATTTGTATGTAGATTTTGAAAAAAATTATTTCCTTTTTAAGTATTGCAAAGTATGTACAAATAGTCATCAAATGGAAAATTTTTTAAAGTTTACTGAAACTTAACGAATATTTCATTTACTGAATTCAAACAAACATATTTATTTTGCGTACTATTAATGACAATAGATTATTTATAAAAGAAATTTTAATGGCGTTTAGAATATGTCATATTACAACAGGATTAAATGGACGTATGTTTCCAGCATGTTTTTTTTTTAAATCAGTTATCGTAAATTACTGGTTGAGATTAGTAGTCCTTATCTGTAAAGTTAAGGAATGAATCCCATGCTAGGAATAAATCTTAACAAGTATATATAGAGCTTTAAGCTACACTTTCCCCCTTTATATACAAACTTGGATGAAGTGGTAATTGTAAAGGCATACTATCATTACTACATGCAGATAATAGGGAATGGCATAATATGTAAAAGCAAAATAATAGTAATATAAAGCACAAGCTACTGTCAGAACGCCAGACCTGAAAGGATAAAAATTTTTTATGGTATACGTATGTATGAGTGGTAAAGCATGTGAATTTGCAAATTAAACGTTCATAATTTCGAATTCAAGAATATAGCTTTTCGAGATTTTCAAAACATTACAATTGAAATGTAAACTTATTTTTTAAAAGCTAGTGTTTTAATTTTAATGCGATTTTTAACTCTTTCCAACCGAGTTGAAAAGTGTGTGATTTCGATTTGTCTGCCGTATGTCCGTGCTCTAACTCACGTAAATATACCCGGATTGCACTGAAATATTTGTATGTTATTGTCGTTTACCACAGCATGTTCCCTATTGTAAATGGAAGTGTGTAGCACTTAAACTTTTATTACAGGTACAGTCAAAAGTATTCCGTTACATTACCGTCAATGGGAATTAAACGTTTGAAGTGCATTTTGATGATGCTACGCCATTTAAAACACAATGAAATTAATATACAATTGCAAAGCGCATTAAAACATGCATTTTGTAGAATATGGGGTGCAAAGCATTTATTATTTATTTACAGGGTCAAACAAAAGAATTTTGTACTACATTGTTCTACGGGGGAAAAATCGTTTGCAGTGTAACTTAATGTTTTACTATTTCAAACATACTGAAAATTATATGCATTAGTCAGGTATTCGATAAATTGTTCGATTAAAAGTATGGTGTGCATTGCGTTTGTCATTCATTTACAGGGACACACAAAAGAAATCTGTTGCATATTGTTCTACGGGGAAAAATAATTTGCAGTGTAATTTATTGGTGTTTCATTGTTTAAAACATAAAATTTATATGCATTACTATAAATTGCTCCCTAGTATGGTTTGAATTGTGTTTATCCTTCATTTACAGGGACACACAAAATATATCTGTTACAGTATGCGTTTTTAAGTTTAACTAATTTTTTAACACATCACATGGTGTGTATAAATTTGGTTGACCATATACAGGGCTTCACAAGCAAATTGGTAAGTATTAAAGATTATAGGAGTGAATTGCTTAAAGGTAGCTTTCAATTGTGTTAAGCATTTTATTGCTGAACTATATTTAGTCGACTAATATAAGTTTGTGGTATATAAATAAATTCATATACAGGGCTACGCAAATAACAAACTACATTGTCGTTTACGGTTGTAATTGTTTGAAGTGAGTTTTAAGTGAGCATTATGCGTTTTTTACCTGAATTAAATTTTAGGAACAGATGCTTTATATTCACGCAGAGATTTTTGGCGACTGTTTGGTTGGAGCGATTTTCAAGCCCGCGCCAAACAAAGAATTTAATACAATGGCTAGGTTGCCATTAAAGGATTAAATCCCCTAAATTTGGCGACTTTTTTCCTTTTTATAACCGATTAAAAAGAAAAACTGTGCGTGAGTGTATGACATCATAGTCAAATTGGAGCTTAATATGTGGTGTGTACGAACGTGTTTAGATAATATACAGGGCTGTAGAAAGTATTTCGAGTGAATTTTCATCGATTGAAGAAAATTGCTAACTAGGAATTTTCTAACTGAACTAAATTTTATCGTGCTATGTATTATATATTCAAATCTACAGAAAATGTACAGGGCGCACAAAATAATTAGACTACTTTTTTACAATAGAAGGTATTTTCGAAAACTGTATTTTTCAATATGGTATGTTTTACTTATATGTATATTATATGTATACTTACATATCTTTTATCTTTCTTAACGGTGAATTTTTGTTAGATATTTGTATGTGTTGGAAAGTGTATCATAATCTATGCTTGATACATGATTTATCGTTCTTGGTGTCAGTGTGGAATTAAAGTACTAAAACACTTTTATATATATTTGTGTATTAAAAATATTTGAACATAGAAGAAATCTTATGCATGTCATTTTTATTAAACGATGAGTTTCGCGAATTTGAAAATCCTGTTGGATGTGTTTTTTCGTACAAAATAAGTTTGTGGGACATTTTTCTAAATTTGAATTTTGAAATCTTGAATCTTAAGAGCTGGTAAAAAAATTATTTTTATAATGGAATTGTTTCATTTCATTATTATTAGTAATTAAGATATGGGGAATTGTAATGTTCAAGTTTTTTTTAATTGTTTTAAAAAAATATATATATATATATGTGGTGGCCAGAGGGATTTTTTGCAAGGGTGGGGACAATTGTGATGTCCTGAAAACATCTTTAGTATGCTTGAACTTATTTATAGTTATATTTGCCATTTTTTTTAAAAATCCCAACTGAAGAAAGTGGCAATTTTTTAAAGAAAATATATCAAGAACTTTGATTTAAAAGAATACGGATAGCTCGGCTATAGAATTATTTTCCATTACGCTTTACGTATGCCCATGTAGACCGTAGACATAATGCTTGGTTTATCATTATACCACATTCTAGATGCAAGAACATTAATGAGGAAGCAAAGATACATGAATGCATTGGATCAGGTTGTCCGACGACATAAGGATTTGGTTAGAGTAATACTTTTTATTAGTGTTTTACCATGATTTGAGAAATTTCAGATTGGATTTTTAAATTAGCCGACTGCATTTTTTTATACAAAAAAGTTTCTTTTTGAAAATACAAAGAGAAGCTTTGTTGAACAGATTAATCTGTACTTTTCGGTTAGCCGGGCGCCAGTGATGTGTGTGTATTTTTAATTATCCATTGCATTAACTGCTTCCATTATGATAGCCAATAAAAAAAAAATAGTAAAGTATAGGATTTTGGACACGCCCTTTTTTATCATTCTAGTCTTGTGAGTGATAGTCTGCTTACCTTGCGATAATTTGTATAGCATGTATTATTATTGTTTTTTTTTTTTTAGTTTATGAATATTTTTATCGCATTTTGCAATTGATACTTAATGTTATAGCCCAATTTTATTTCGTATATTTATTGATGAGCTTTTGTTCGAAACGCATGATGAATATATCTGCTTTTCTCATTTTATACTATGTATTTATTTAATATATTTTTACGATTATTTTATTTGTTTTCAGTATCGAAGCAGCACTTCTCTTTCCTTTCTAATGTCAAAATATATTGTAACATTTACTTTCAAATTAATTTAATAGCTTTTCAATTGAGTTCAGTAACCTTATTTTTTTGTTGTTAGACATATATTAGCACAGGATAGATATAATAACAATTACAGTATTGTATTTACATAGTGTGTGTGTGTGTGTGTGTGTATTATCTTGAACTGCCAAAAGATGGCAGTCATGTTCCTTAACGTTACTTAATTTCTGGTTTAACAGTGTTTGAGCTCCATTTTCTTATGGTTTGAATCACTGAGCTTGGGTATTTATAAATCACACTTCTCTTGTAATTAATCTACTGAATTAGTAAAAGATTTTTGGCAACAGGCGAAGATTTATATTCATTCATGTTAGCATATTTTTCCTTATTCTGTATGGGGATATCTTCCTCTTATATCTTTCTCATTTTATAATTTCATTCAAATTCACATTTATTAATGTACGGTTACCCGAATCGTGTATTATTTAGCTATTTATAGCTTATACATGGATGAAATCGTGCATTTTTTGTGGTATCTGTAATTTCGGCTTTCTCCTTCAATCTGTTGTATATTATTTTGGTTTTATATTCTGTTTCTTTTTCTATATTTTTCTGGATATTATTCAAACAGGTCTGTGTTCACTAGATTATTTTTTTTTTTAACACAATTATTTCAAATTGGTAAAGCAATCATACAAGTTGTGAATTTACAACTGGACTAAAATATCAGACCAGATGCTTTGATCAATAAGGTTAACTGGATGAATTATGCCCTCCAGATTCGACCGGGATAGCTCAGTGGTAGAGCGTGGCGGCTTCAGCCAAGCGATCCCAGATTTGAATCCTGGCCCGGACATTTTTCGTCCAGTTGGAAATTTACAACTTGTATAGGTCTGTGTTCACTTTTCATGTTTATTAATTTCCCCAATTGTTGTATGTTTCTGTGTTTTTTTAGCAGTTATTATATATTTATATTACTATAACAATTTATGTAAAACGTTACATGCGATCTTTAGATAAAAGATTCGGCCATTCTTGTTACACGACCTTGTAAGTTATTCTTTTATTCCAAAGGTATATTATAGGCGACATTTGCCAACTATTACCCTTAGTTAGAGACTTCCTTGACAAAATCCGCACCATAATCTGGAATATCGGAAAATAGCGGAGTTAGGGTAATACAGTAGCTTCTCTCAAACATGATTCAGAGCTGGCGTAAGTGCAGAACCGTTGCCCAACAAAATCTGGAGCAATGTCCAATAATAGCACATTCTGCTAAAACTGATTCGGAGTAATGTCCAAGATAGCGGATCATGTTGGACAGGAGCGGATGCTGAATCTTATCTCTTTGAGATCTTATTCATAAATTCTAATCCATAATATACCTACAAAAATATACTTTTTATTTTTACAACCTAATACGCAAGATAATATTAGATAACTAAATGACCAAATAATTTTATCCTGAAGAGAAAGCAACAGCGATGAAAATTAATTTTACAGAGAAAAATAAAAACGTGATAATACTTTTTTGAATTAGCTTGCCCCGTGACTTCAGTTTAGGTTGTCTTAATGTGCAAGGATAATTAAACAACCCGTGCTTTTTTAGGGTTTCGTTCATCTCACGAAACCCTATTACTCCTGCTCCGTTGTCTGTCCTCAGAAACTATGTAACTTACAGAGTTGAAACTTTGTATATTTAGCTGAATACCAGCTATGAAGCTCAAAATATTAAAATTTGAAAAAATCGCATTTTAATAAATAGTGATAAAAAAACCAAAATTCTAACAGCCTTTTCCTGTTAAATTTAAACATTTTTCGTTATAGCAGATGCCAAAAAATAAAAATCCACAATGAAATTCTTTCTACAATAATTAATTTTCTATTGAACGATTTCCACGTGAAAAATTGGAATGAAATAAGTTTCGCCGATTGAAAAAAATATATGAAATAAAAATGATTGACGTCATAGTGGTAATAAAACGGAAATTTTCAAAGATTTCTCAATAATACAAGGAATATGTGTATGTACACAAAGCAGATTAATATCGCGTCATTAGAGAATTAAAAAGAAAATCTGACGTCATATTGTAAGTTTAACGAATTTTTCAAATGTTGGAGAATAATAAAAAGAGAGTATCAATATGAGTAATAGAGAATAGTAAATATGAGTTTGAGAAACATATGGAATTATGATAAAAATCAGATTGTGGAAATATTCGCATATTTTAAAATTTTGAAGGTGTACAACATGTTTAATTTTGAAATTATTTTTTTAAATCTCTCATTTAGTCCGCATGACAGATATTATGACAGAATATAATAGCGGGCTTCTCCCGCTATCGGGCTGGTTTAGATATTCGAAAAAACGAAAAAATAGACTGGTAAATTTTTACATTATAAAAAACGTGATCTTTTTTTTGTTGTTGCTAAATTAAATTTATTTGGATTTATTAAAGAAAGGATAAAGTGTTTCGAAAGGAATATTAAACGAAACCCTCTGAGCGATATCTTCGATCACACTTGCCCACTTGTTTCTTATTACTGTCCTTACTGATGGTATAAAGAAAACATAGTAATTATGATTTGTGTGAGTGAGTGTTAATGAGCACGATAAGTGACCATGTATAAATCAAATATTGCAAAGATGTCATCAAGCATTAGTAGCGCAGACGTAATGTGTACAGTTTCAAAGCGGGAGGTCTGTGTTAGATCCAACCGATTTCATTGTGTTAAATCTGGTCATCTGTCAACCTGGAATATAAGTTCTTCAGATGTTATCCATTCTAAAGTAACCACGACATTTTCAAAACTGAGCACATAGGGTCAGTTCATACTCATTTTTGAAACATGGAAATACTCAAAAATGATCACATAGAAGTCTGTCCATGTTCAAAAAATGAGTATGAACGTTCTCAAATATGAGCACATGTTTCATTCTTGAGTGTGTGCATTTTTCAGAAATGAGTATATACATGTTTCAAATTTGAGTAATTTTGATTTAATTTTTTGCTCAGTTTTGAAAATGTCGGTTTTCGTCCGCATGTTCTTCAGAATAAAAGGAACCAATTTAAATAAACGTTTTTTAATCCAAGAATTTTGAACCCCGTCTCTCTTTACGAGCCTATACTAGTCGCTTGAATACACACTAAATATAACACCTACTGGACCGTTCATTTCAACTTTCTCATTTGCATTTCAATATATTTGAGTTTTTTTGTGTAGGATATCTGAGGTCGATGTCTATTGTGATTATTCTGAACTTCGATTTTGGTTGCAGTTTATATCTTAAGACACTTACAATTTCGGAACATATAACCAATTTTTCCATAATTGAAAGTTTTCAGAAAGAAACTGCAACCGCACTAGTAATACCAAAAATATCATGTGAAACGGAGAGCTCGGATATCCTATGCTATTTTTGTTATTAAATATTGAAATGTTTAACATCAGCTTGTAAATATCGTCGCGTAACATACGTAGGTTCTCAAGAACCTACAGTAATCCCGTCAAAACACTCGCAAGCTAATGTTAAAACTATGGGGGCGTTATTTCTCGTTCGCATTTCAATATTTTTAAGATTTGCTTAGCATACAGCAATGAAAAAAAAAGGGACACGTTGAAAAATGAGCAATATGTATTAAAGTAATCATCAACTTAAAATCAAACATAATTTACTACTCGTAATTAAGAAACATTACAAACCTATTGATACGAAATTTAAATTATTATAAAATTTATAAATCTCATATTAATAGATATGACATGAAACATGAAAAAAAATAAGCACATAATGAAATGTTTGGATCAGTGCTTCTTGGCAGGTAATCCAAAAGTTGGACTGAATTGGCCTCGCATGGTAACTTGCATTGTCTTTTTGAAACAAATAATCACCACCTGTGATAAGGGGTGCTTCAGGATATAATTTTTCAGCTGGCATATCCCCATATGATTCTGAATTCCTGCGACCTTTAATGGACACGATTGGTGTTCTTCCATTGGCTGCAAAACTTGCCCACACCATCACAGAACCTCCTCCAAACTGGCGCTTGGGAAACCAGGTTTATCTTTTCTTTAGCCATACCAATAATGGCGAAAGCCATCTGGTCCATCCAATATATTTTTTTGTTCAGAAATACATCTTTCCAGCGAGATCCGAAAGAAACGTGTTTCTTAGCAAATTCCAATCTAAGCTTCTTATGTAATTTTGTAAGTGGTGTGGACGTGACCATAGTTTAGCATATCTAACATTGGGGTTCTTTTGCAGATCATTATGTACTGTTCGGCTAGTGCATCGTAGATCTATTTGTTTTAATTTGAGGAACTGTTGTGGCTTATCCTCCAACTGTCTGACGAAGTCAGACAAGATCCAATATACCGTTAATCCTTAGAAAATCAAGATCTAGAAGGGGGAAGCATATAAGTCCTCTCTGGAAAGACCTAATCAGTCCAGGATGTGTTCAGCGGAGGCCTGTTGAGCTTGACGGCACGCTCGACGCAAAATTCCACATTTCTGACGCTTAGTCAGAGAAACAGGCCTACCTGTATGCTTTTTCTTGCCATAATCTTTTGGCTTCTTAAAAAATAAAAAATAAAACTTTTTTAGATATGTTTATATTCCCTGAAATTTCACGTCCACTCATTCCGCATTTTCTCTAAGCAATAATTTTTCCCTTTTTAAATTCAGATAGTTGTGTGCTCTTTGGCATGATGCCAGAATGAGAGAAAAGGAACAATCTTACTATGCAACAGCTTTAGACTACTTTTAAACAATCCTATGATACTACCAAAAATGCAAAATCTTGTTTGCAATTTTAAAAGGAATGAGTGTCCTTATATATATATTTTTTTTCACTGTAACAAGCTATTAAAACCTTTTTCTTAATTCATGCCTTTTAATGATTTTCCAAATTTTCAACTAAAAGTTTGTTTGGAAATGTTCAGTTTCAAGCATTTTTATCTTACAAATATGTGTATAATTTTTAACTTTTTCTTGTCCTTATTTTCCCCCGACTGTAGTTATAGCCGAAGTTGATCTATAACGGGCCCTTTTTACTTTTTTTTTCTTTTTATTTTGGTTGCAGTTTTTTTAGATTACTTTCTAGTTCGGAACCTGTTCCAAAAATGAAAGTAAACTCATAAGAAAAATATCGGCAACTAAAATCGGAAAAGTAAAAAGGGTCATTTAGTGATCGTCCTCGGCTATCCTATGCTAAAACATCTTTAACTTCAACTGTACTGTGTAAAGTTTTCTGAAATGGGTGTTAAATCTGGGTCAAATCATGCATTGTATATTAAACATGCGAAAATTTCTTTTTTATAGGAATCATTATCTCTATGCATGTACGTGCTACAAACGAACAAAAGTTATACAAAATCCGCATAATGTAGTACAAATAATTTCGATCATTTTATTTTACAATGTGTTCCGGAATATTTCTAATTTGTTGGTCCCGTAATTTCCCTCGTTATCAAACTTTCGCTGTAAAATGAAATCAAACATGGTCTTGATATTCCTTAATTTCCAGTATGTCAAGTATTTGACATATTTGACATAGATATATAGAAAATGTCCGATGACATGGCCATACAGTCTGTTTTAGTTTTTATAAAGTTATAAAATAAGTTGTACTACACTGTAGTATAGATGAAAGATTTTAATATGTTCATTGATCTTATTCCGTTATACCAGGTTAACCCTACAGTTCCCGATGTAGTCTTCAAGGTGCACCTTTGTTGCTTCGTAATTCCTGAAAAAATGCCACAAGGAAGTTGAGGCGCTCTTCTTGGAGTTAAGTAAGACGCTATTTAATCATCGCTTGTTATTATAACTTTATGCTTTTATAATTCACCAAACTTCCTCATATCCTTTTGACTCGCGGCAGTTTGATGTTGCTCAAGTTTTATGTCTGACATGACCTGTAAAAGGTGAGTACAGACTTATGTTAATTCTTATAATAATCCTTGTTCATGAAAACTTTCAAGGAATTATTTCTGCCGTGTGCGATACTGTAGTAACGAAACAAAACAGATGCCTTGTTTTTTTTAGATGCTAAATAACAATCGAAAGTAGTCTGATGTGCCTATCCAAAAACTTTTTATCTCGCACAGGTTTAGCATGCACTAAAAAGAATCGGCATCAATTTATGTTATTAAATTCCGTGCATTCGTGCTTGAGATATGACTATTGCTAAAATCGTGTAAATCCTGCAAAGTGTAGCATATCAGAGACATCGGTAGACAGATTTAGACCAAAACCTAATTAACAACTTACGTCAACGTCTTACTGAATCTGAAGTTTGATAAAAATCCGTGCATTAGTACTTGAGATATAGTTATCGTGATAATAATGAAAGTCGTAGCATAGCAGCGCTACCTGTTAAGCTATTTACACTAAAACGTAAGCAGCATCTATTATCAAGGCCTAATAGAATCTGAAGCTTGAAATTCCATGAATTAGTTCTTGAAATATAGCTATCGTGAAAATCATGAAAAAAGTGGTATAGCAGTGTCACCTGTTGGGATATCTACACCAAAACGTAATCAGCGTCTATTTATGTCCAGGGCTAAATGAATCTGAAGTTTGAAAATAAGTGCATTAGCTCTTTAGGTAGAGCTATTGTGGGAATCGCAAAAAATGCAGCATAGCAGCGCCACCTATTGGGCGATTTTCCCCAAAAACTAATCAGCGCTGAATATACACAATCTGAATGTACAATAGAAACAATCTGAATATAAAGTTTTATTAAATTTAGTGCATTAGTTCTTGAGATAGTGCCCGCAAAATTTTTGTCACATACAGACAGACAAGTCAGTCAGACTCGCAAACTTTTTCTAAAAACAGTCAAATCGTATTCAGGACCTTCTAAAACGCATAAATTCATCGAAAACCGGAAGTCAAAATTTTTCATGAATCCAATACTTCTTGTAAAAAAAGAAGAAAGTAAAAATCTAC
Source organism: Maratus michaelseni (assembly GCA_963931845.1). Classification (NCBI taxonomy): domain Eukaryota; kingdom Metazoa; phylum Arthropoda; class Arachnida; order Araneae; family Salticidae; genus Maratus; species Maratus michaelseni. Next base: position 310,472,165 of record OZ007591.1, read on the forward strand.
TCACTCCACTGGACTTTCCGAACGCTGTATGGCATCTGCTTGGTTCGAACGCTGGACCTCCCGTTTTTAAACAGTCGACGTTAACTCTGCGCTACTAATGCTTGATTACAAAGCCGCAATATTTATGAATTGTGCTCTGTCACATTTCTTTGATTTTAACTATACAATCCGTCACGAAATGATTTGAAAATGGATTAAATACCGAATCAATCGGTCTATTTTTACGAAAATCTATGCAGTTCTAGCCACAGTTTTTATATAATTTACTTACGCTTTGCGTTCAGAAAGTAAAATTAATAAACCGGTCATGGTCAAGTACGGTCAGCTCGCGCTGAAAGGGTTCCGTACCATAAATTAATATTAAACTCCTAATACCGCTATTTTTTTTTATAATTTTAGTTTAAATAGATTTGAAAATAGGACGGGGAGGGGCATATTTTTACAGTATACTTTTGACGATATCTCTGAAAATACCTAAATTTAAAACAAATATATTTTTTTAATCGATGTTACGAGATCTTTCGAACAATACACTGCATGATGTGTATAATTTTTTTTCAAGTAACTTAATATCGTCTAATTACATTTTTTTTTTTTCGAAAATCCTCATGAAATAGACTGAGTCTGCGTAGATACGTACCTGGAGCGCCTGTCAACACCCCCGCTGACCGCCCGAAAAACAAAGTTTGTGTGTAACGGAAAAATGCGTTTTTCTCAAACTGTTTCCTAGGAAAATCGCTATAGTTTTCCTGCAAGGTTTAAATAAAATCCTACTACCCCTAAGTTTTTCATAATTTTAATTTCAGTAGATTCGGAAATAGAAGAGGGGGGAGGGGCAGGGATATTTTTAGTGTATTTTTGACGATATCTTTGAAAATATAATACCTTTGAGTTCAGTATTACAAGATCTTATCACGATACCAGGCATGAGATTTCTCCGCTTTTCTGCATACCAGTATAATCTTAGATTTTTTATTTAATAGGAACAGTCTGCGATTTAAGAGAACAACATTTTCTCTAAAATTATACTGGTATGCAAAAAAGCGGAGAATTCTCATCCCTGCACGATACCCCCACACGGAATACAAAAGGGAAACTTTTTTTTTCAAGTAAGTTAATTAGCCCACTAATTTTTTCCTAAACTTATTCGTGAATGACTAATTTCAAAATATGTGGGTTAAAAGGCTTTATAATTTCCAAAGTTTGAACTTTCCACGTCCCCTAGTTTACGAGAAAAAGGGCTCAGACAGACACAGGAGTGATCTTATAATGGTTGCGTTTTTAGGTGCGTTCGTAATTCTATAAATACGGAGCACCTATAGTCGTCGTTTGGTCCGTCTGTCCGTACATAACAGCGCAAAAACGACCCAACCAAATTTAATATATATAACTGTTGCAGAATTTTGTAGTCATTTCAAATTTTATGAAAATAGAATCAAAACTTTTAAAAATATAAAGTTTTCTTTATTCTATTAAATCCTACCATAAGTAAATCTATATAATAAAAACGGATGTCATGCGACTGAAGCAAACAATTACGGGCTAACCACATTTTTATTCAAAATTTATACTTTCGAATAAAATTGCATAAAAGTTACATTTTTAAATTGTTCAAAAAAATTGTTTGATAGATGAGTTACATTAAAAAAATGTATACATTCTGAGATAACTTCAGTGAAAATTAAATGAACAGCCGAATATCTCAATCAATTAAATAAACAAAATATTCATTAATTGTGAGTCATAGAAACCTTAACAATGGAGGTAATCATTCGCAAAGCAAGGTCTCCATGGTGAATTTACAGAGCTGTTTGGAGTAAAAAAAATAGCATCTGTTAACATGGCATACGTAATAAGAAAGTCATTCTCATTTCGTTCATAGCAGACGATATAATGTATTTCACTGAAATAATAACGAGGATATTTTACATTGTAAAACTAGTTATAGCACGGAACGAACGCCACCTCATTTGTCACGTTTAACGTACAATTTCCAACTGGTTACTTTTTGAGTACGGAACCCTAAAAATTGTTCTTTTGCATCCTTTGGATTGAAATGTTATGTGTAGCTTGCCCGTCTTCCCGTTTTTTTTTTTTTTTTGATAAACATATTTTAAATCGGGAATTTTACTTAATGATTAAAATTGCTCATTTTATTGGAAAACTCATTTTATTGGATTTCCTGGGTTTATATTATTTTGAAGAAAAATGCAGAATGTTGGCTGCAATGAATATAAAATGAAACATTTTAAATCAACTGAAGGGTTTTCCTGGAGGAGTAAGGTTTCATCACATTTAGTCTATTTTAGAAATTTTATTAAATTCATTTTAAGTATAATTTAGTTTTATTTATGAGCATTTACAGTATTGCAGCTTAACGAATTTTCTCCATTGGTGCATACATGCGTCCATTTCAGGAATTTTTTTCTCAAATCCATATTTCGATTCAAATCCATATTTGAAATTCCGAAAGAAATTTTATTTTGTGTGATCTCCGAGCGTTTGCCAATAAGTTTACTCCTAGAAATTACTATTCAGTATTTCTGGTATGAATTCAGAATTTCTGAATAAAAATTCCTGATATGTACGCAAATGGGTTAAGAGGTACTGAATTTTGTATATCTCGTAGCTGACATCTTGTACGCTTATTTGTTACCACTAAAACTTAATAGACATTTTTGCCTTTTTTAATCGCAGATTTAGTTTTTTGATAGTAGAAAATCAATGTATCAGGTGTTACTATGGTAGTGCACATCTATTTATAAATTTTAGTGGTAAACAAAAAGCATAAAAGTTGGCTGTGACTTCGTTGTATTTTCTAATAACTGTCTACTGAACTTCTGTATAGTCTAGGATTTCTTTTGCACAGTTTGACACACATTGAAAAACGTGTGTATGGAGGAATGACAAATGTTGAAAGTAATGATACACTACAATTGAAGGAGTCGGGGCAAGAGAGTGCCAAGCACATTTTTGAACTTCTGAGATATTTCAATTGAAAAATTTGATCTAATACTCAAGATATATACTTTTTTTTGCGAATGTTTTAGTAACATTTGAAATATTCTGAGTAACAATATGGCATTACTTTAATGATATTACTATTACGTGTTTTTTTTTGTAAATTTAGCTATCTTAGGGGGCATAAACATCTGGAGCAAAAACAAAACCTGTCGCATATGCTGCCAACAATTGACATTAGGAACAACTTGTTTGATATTATAATTTACAATATTAAGCAACATATTATAGTGTTAGATTTATTTCACCAAAAATGTGGCTTGGCACTTTCTTGCCCAACCCCCTCAATTTTAAGATTTATTTCCAGCGATTTGTCTAGTTCATTTAAAACCAATACGAATGCATTACATATTAAATCTAATTTTAAAGTAATTTTCGTAGGTGTGTGCACAACCACTGGCGCAAAGGTCAACAAGCTACCATTGTTTCAGAAAATAATAATTTGCCTTAATGACAGAATCTTTGAGATTAAATAAGACAAATATTGCATTTTGGAAATTGTGGCGGATAAAAATTTTCAAGCAAAGTTTGTGTAGATCTACACTATCTAAATATTCCAACATAAATTTGTTCATTTTTCCCTCCCCAATCTCAAATTCAAAGTCTGAAATATTTGACTACATTTTGAACATTAGAATTATGATTGTTTTATGCAAACAAAATTAAATTCAATCGAATGACCAAAACGATTTGCGAATGTTATTGAACAAATGATTGTTTAATAATATTTGAAAGATACAAAACTGAAGATATCTAATTTCAAAAGATTTTATGATTAAAAGATAACTTCCAATGATTTCGAATACTATTCGGAATATTTTAAAGAAAACTACTTATTTTGAAATAAAAAAATTAAAGAAAAACGTGTATACATTTTTAACACTTTCCAACCTAGTTGAAAAGTGTTTGACTTCGGTTTGTCTGCCGTATGGCCATGCTCTAACTCCCATAAATATGTTCGGATTGTCCTGCAATTTTTGTTATTGTCGGTATCTATAGCATGTGCCCTATTCCAACTGAAGTGTGTAGCACTTATAGTTTTTTTACAGGGACACTCAAAAGAATTCTGTTACATTACGGTCTATGGGGTAAAAATCATTTGCGGCTTATTTTAATGATGTTACAGAATTTCAAACACATTGTGATTGATATATATCACTAAGGTGCATTACAAGAAGCTTAACATGGAATAGGGTGTGCATAGCACTTAGTTACTTTATAGGGACAGTCAAAAGAGTTCAGTTACATTACGTCTATGGAGAAAAATCGTTTCCGGTTTAATTAATGTTTCCCTATTTTAAACGCATTGAAATTTATATCACTAAGGTGCATTACAAGAGGCTTACTACAGAATATTGTGTATATAGCAGTCATCGTTCATTTACAGGGACACACAAAATAATTCTCTACTGTCTGTTAACAATAATTCCTGGAAGTGCGCTTTATGTTACTGAACGCTATTTTAAATTTAACTCTCTTTTTGTCTATTACGTGGTGTGTATAAATTCTGTATTTCATATACAGGGCAGCACAAAAGTTTGCGAACACATTTCCGTTTATTGACAAACTGCAGAAGGAGAATTTTAAACTGTGCTACTCGTTTCCTAACTAAACTAAAATTTATCATCCTATGTAGTATATATACAAATCTATAGATTATATACAGGGCTGAATAAAAGTATTCGGATATTTTTCCGAATATTGTATATAATGGAAATATGTTGGAAATTCCTGAAAGTACGTTTTTAAATATATTATGCTTTTTCCAAATTGTTTACTTAGATGTCTTTCAGCTTATTAAACGGTAATGATTTGTAAAATTATTTTGGAAGCGTTGGAAAGTGTTACATAATCTATGCTTGACACATGATTTTTCGTTCTTGTTAAGTTTATCTTTAGACTTTATAAGGCGGAATATCGAAGGAAATTTAAGCATGTAAAAATGAAAGTATAAATATATGCTTGGCTTTGAAATAAAATAACAATTGATTTTCTATTTAATACGAGTGACGATAGAATATTAAGAGTTAAAATTATTTTATACATATTTTTTAAAGGTCTTGTCCAGAAAATTACCTCATTCTCAAAATGCTGTAAGCAAAGAAAATTATTAATTTTATAGCTTAATGTAGTACCTTAGTTTACGAAATAAAACAATAGAAAATAAATTTTTCAGTTAACGATAACAGAAGTAAAAAAATATAAATGTGTACATTTCACGAGCTGAATTTATATTTAAAAAGGTACAGTTTGGGCGATTTTGAAATATTCTAAGATCATTCACAAATACAGAATACGTTCAGTAATACAGCGCAGAAATTTCATGCAAAAAAGAAAATGTATACATAAAGAATTCTTTGGAAATTCAACTAACCGTGCATTACACTGTTGCATGTTTAGTTTTGTTCTAAATACAAAATGTCGTTTATGAAACTGAAACACTTGAATTGAAATGTTTTTGATGCTTTAAAAGAAAACTAGTCGTTGGGGGGCCACCGTAATGCTTACCCATCATGGATATGCATAATATAAAATATGAAAATAAAACATGGGTAGACTATTTATAAAATGGATTGCAATTCGAATAAAATCGTGACTTGATGACGTCATAAACTTTAAAGGCTCTATTACTGAATTGCTTAAAAGAAACATCCTTATAACTCCAAAATTGATAATCATATTAACTGTTTACTGCGTCGGATTAAGCGCCTCATTTCCAATTAAAATATATCTTTGAATTGCAATTTGAATGAAATACACGGGTCATTGAAGAGTGGTAAATAGGATTAGAAATATCTCGGCAACTAAATATCCGATCGACTTCATTTTTATGCAAAATTTGATTTTTTATTGTGTTTTATATTCTCTCCTTAAAATAAACCATTTCGAAAAAATTTATGTACCTTTTTATCAGAACGAATATTTCGTGAGTCCTAAAAAAATAATTCCGGATAATCGAGTTTACTGAAATTCAATAAGCTTTTTCCCATTGTTACATATTAAGAACATACCAAATTTCTCTATCTCAATTCGGGTTCGGGAGATAGTGTTTATAGACACACACGCAGACAGACGGATTTTCTTTTCTAAAAATGTTTTTCGGAATCTCCAGTGTCTGAAACATGTAGATCCGTGATTTTTTTTTTTTTTTTTTTTTTTTAGATTTTCAAAACGATTACAAGATTTACCCTATACTACGTATGATGGGTAAGTAATAAAAATACATGAATATTTCAGTAGTTAAAAAAGAATAACTGTATGGTAAAAAATAAATATCCTAACGATATCTATACCATCAATTATAATTAATGAAAGAAAAAAAACGTCTTACAATGTTTTAATTGATTTGTGCAAAAGTCTTTTAACTGTATGATTTTACAACCAAATAAGGAGTCATCTACTTATTAGAAAAGTGATTCAATAGAAAAACCAACATGTTATTTCATATTTAAGTTCCACATGCACAAAAATATGGAAATAAATTGTTTTATAAGTCTTGAAAGGTATGTTGGTGAGACATATATTTTTTTGAAAAATTAACCAATCAACGTTCAAGATAAGTGTACATTTTTTTATAGCATTATCACTCGAAGAATTTTATGCATTTTATTTAGTTTTTGGTTTTTACTTTCAAAAAGCCCAAACATTACGCGTGTGTATTTTTTGTTTTTGTTTTTGTAATATTCAGTGACGCGATTATTAAAAAATCATAAGAGGAATCTGCTTTTACCATTGGAATCCCCATAGTCCCCACCCTCCCAAATAAAGATTTTCTTAATTCTGAGAATTAGTTGTCAAATTTATCTGTAGTTATGTAAGTTTGGTAACTCTAAGAGGCCTCATTTAAAAATAAAGTTGATAATCTCTTTTCTGCTATTTCATGTATGCTAACAATAAAAAGTAAATCGCATATGCATGGATTTTCTGATACGTTACTATCATTAATAAATTATTGTAACTTCATTAATTAAACCCCTTTAGCCACAATATTGCACAATTTCACAATGCATGTATCAATATTGTCAGTCCCCGAATATAACTCTTATTTCGCGTCTTATTTTCGAAGATAGATCAATTTGAATTTGTATTCAGGATAAATGAGATATAGGATTCCGTATTCAAATTTTCGAAGTTCGAATGAAAATTTGTACACTGTAAATAACATTTCCACCATAACTGTATTTTAGAAAATCATAAACTTTAGTGTAAAACAGCTTTATTCTGAGACTTATAATTTGAGTTATAATTATCATTCAGATCTTTTTTTCGTACTGATATTTATACATTTATTTCCAAACTAATTTATTAACATATTTTTAGCTGCAGAAATGGTTAAGATAATGTTAGCATCTTTTTAGAAAGTTAGCTTAATTTACAAAGAATTTTGTACACTAATAAAAAATTGCTAAAAAATTTTTCTTTTAATCCATTTTACTGTACTTTATAAAGCTGAATATCCAAATGTTTTTCAAACATTGTAAATAGAAGACTGTTTTAAGTCCGTAAATAGAAGTACATGCACATTGAATATTAAATAATTCAAAGGCCCAATGTTTTAATTGCTTTAGCTTTAAAAATGATACTGGAACATAGTGAGATTTTTATAGGTCCGGGGGATTTCGCATAATCGGTAAAAAAGAGCAATCTCATTTAAATAAAAGTGAAATTTCTATACTTCTCTTTTCTAGTTACAATAAACTATAAAAAATCTCTTTTTAACCGTTGAGTAATTGCCGAATTTTCAATTAACAAAAAAAGGGGGGGGGGGTCTAGCATTTAATTTCTTTAAAACGATACTACTTTTTAATTTCCAAAAACTGTAACAAACGCAAGCAAAAATTAGAAAAAATTGCGACAACTAAATTTAGTTAATATAAACCCATCCAAAATTTTGGATGAACTGACCAAACAATTTTGTTAGCTCATTATAGTTATAACTAAATGGATTTGGTTAAGTAAAACAAATTAATTTGGTTCTTGTAAACATTTAATTATATTAAGCTTTAACTATATTAAACTTTAATTATATTAAGCTTTAACTATATTAAACTTTAATTATATTAAGCTAACAAAACCCTTTGGGAAGTCCAATCACAATTTTGGATGGGTCTATATTAACATAATTTATTCACGAAACTTTTTTTTTAACAAAGTATTTTTCCGTGCAGCAAATCATAATTTAGACAAAATAAAATGTTTCTGAAACGGAAATATGGAATAAAACTACTGTTTCAAAATGTTTACATGGCTTTTGGTGAAAAATCATTCGTAGAAAAATATTTTTTTGCCTACAAGTTTTTTTTTATTGTAAACTAATTTTAATGAATAAAAACAATTCTTAAATTAATATCGTAATTTATATAATTGGTGAACATAACTTTATTAATCAGAATTATATGTGAAAATTTGACATTAATAAATGATGCACACAGCTTTACTAAGTATTTTTTAAATATTTCTCGCACAATGAACGTGCTGAATGAATCATCTAAATCCTCTAAATTTTTATGTATAAAATTACTTAACTCATACCCTGATATAGTTAGTCTGAAAAATAGAATGTGGTGTTCGGCTTGAAATTGAATTGGTATTTGACATTTAAAAATTTCGCCTATACTACTGGGATATGGTGGTTCCTAACAGAATGAAGATCCAACATTAATGAACAAAGAAAGCGCTGCTTCACACATGATTCAACAAGTGGAAAATATTTGGCTAAAATATCAGTTAATAATTTGTTAGAAAACTGAGGGAAAATATTTTCTCGTATTCAAGATTATGCATTAATCCTAAATTGTGTATTATAAATGTAAAATGTATAAATTAATGTAATGTTGTGAATATAAATGAATCCTTTAAAAACAATTTTTTAGGAATTTGCGAAGTACAGTTTTATATAATTTTTTAGAACTATATTGATATTTGCCGTCCTCAAAAGATTTATGTATTTATAAATCAACGTCTGAGTATGTAAATATGTCCAATATATACATATAGAGCTGTGATTTTTTTTTTTTTTTTTAGTAATTTTGTCAATTCTTCTTCTCTAATAGAATATTACTTACTGTAAAGTAAGATCTTTAACACTAAATATACCAACAACAGGTCGCTACCAAAGGAAAATATTTTTATTCAAACCAGAAATTTCATTTCTTCATAAAATAGACTAATAGCACAGAAATAAGTTAGAATTAAGAATTTAAATAATTCTGTTGTGAAATATTTTTTAAACCTTGAGAAAATTCTCGGTATATTTAGTGATAGCTACAAAAGTTCTAAATTATCAACTTAAAATGTATGTATCAACAAAATTAAAAACATGTATTATATGCACGTAGATTTATTAAGTAATAAAATATAGAAAGATCTTTCTCGTTAACAATATTTCTAATTCTAAATTATGATTTATAAATGAGAAATTTCTAAATTCATATTTAAATCAATTTATGATTGAAATTGTAAAAAACAAAATTTTAATGTTTGCTGTACACAGATTTATAAAGCCAAATATATTGCGATAGATCTTCCTAACGCACAATTATTTAATTATAATAAAATTCTCTAAATCTTTATTAAAAAAAATTTTAAGTAACTGAATTATGTATACATATCTTTATGAATCAAAAATTAGAATTAGAATTCTTTATTAGAAATTAGAATTCTTTATTAGAAAGATCTTTATAGTCTACAAAATTATATTCTTTAAATATATAAATTTTTCAAAATTTACATTGATAAAAAAAAAATATGTAAATGGCAATTTTAAGTAGCATATTTCATGTATATAAATTTGTTAAGAGATGTTTCGAAGAAAGATCTTTCTCATTCACAATAATTTATTAGTTAAATTTGTAATATTTTCTAAATTTAAATTGATTTAACCATGAGAGATTTAATGTTTAAGAAACATGTTTTTAAATGATCTATAAAGCTTTATTAAACTAATATTTCGAAGATTTTTCTTGTCTACATAATATGTTGTTTAAATTGTAATTTTATGAGATTATCTAAACTTATATTGAAAAAGTATCTAAATAAAAATTTTAAGGAACATAAGTTTAAATAATTCATTAAAGCTTTTTTAGCAATGATATTTAAAAGAAAGATCCTTTTTCTCCCATAAAATTACATCTTCTTTAAATTTATGAAGTTTTTTTTTTTCAACTTGTAGATTTCCTTTATGTAAATAGAAAATTTACGAAACAAAATTAAGTATTTTATTATATCTGCAGCTTTGTTAAACAATGTTCTGAAGAAGGATATTTCTTTATAAATTTCTAAATTTACATTAAGAAATATAGTTCAAAAATTTTCAGTAATTTCATAGAGCTTTATTAAGCAGTGTTTTGAAGAGAATTCTTTCTCCTGGAAAAACTGCTTTTGTTTAAATTATAATTCGTGCAAATTTTTAAATTGATAAAATAGATCATGTAATTGGAATTTTGATGAATTACCTTTTTAATTTTTATATTTATTAAGCAATATTTCGAGAAAAGACTTTTTTTAATTTTTTTAATTTTCTAAATTTTAAATTGCTATTTTTTATGTTGGATGAAAATTTTAGAAACAATTTACATTATAAATATTTACAGTGCTTTATTAAGCAATAATATTTCCTGTAAGATCTTTTCTCTTCTACAAAATTGTTTAAATTATATTGTAATATTCTAAATTTATTTTAATAAAATAATTTATGTATTTGAAGATTTTTAATAAAACTTTAAATATTTCATATATATATAAAATCTATTCAGAGATTTGTCCGAGAAAGATCTTTCTTGTCAACAAAATTTAAATTACTGTAAATTTTTCTAAATTGACGCAATAATTAAGCATAAGCAGGATGAGATAATTAAAAAACAAATCTTTTCAATATTTGATTATACAGTTTTACTAAGCTATAATACTTCAAAGAAAGATCTTTCTCGTCAGTATAATTAGATTTTATTTAAATTATAATTTATGAAATTATCTAAATTTATATTGAAAAATAAATTATGTAAAAAAATTCAAGGGACATAAGTTTAAACATTTCATTAAAAAATGGTTTTTGAAACGATATTTTAAAGAAAGATCCATTTTCGCACAAAAAATCTTTTTTAAATTTTATGAAGTTTTATAAATTTTTAGATTTCTGTTATATAAATGGAAAATTTTCTAAACAAAATTATAATTATTTCAGGTATGCAGCTTTATTAAGGAAAGTTTCGAAGATGGATCTTTCTTGTCCATAAAATAATTTAAAGCATAATCGTATTTTTTTTTTCTAAAATTATATTTATAAAAATATTTGTAAATGAAAAGTTTACGGAATCAAATTTTCAGTGTTTTATGAATAAAACACTGAATGATGATATGATGATGATATCACTTTATGACGATATTAAACAATATTTAAAAGAATTTCTCGTCCATTATGCAGTATTTTGTTTAAAGTATAATTCATGAAATTTTAGAAATGGATATAATTTATGTAAACGAAATTTTACGAAACAAAATTACTAATATTTGATGTATACTGATGTTTTAAACAACGAAATTCAGAGTAAAGATCTTTTTCGTCCACAGAAGTTATGCATTTTATTTAGAGCTTTATTAAACAATATCATTTAGAAAGAAATATTTCACGTTTTATAAAATTATTTTTCCTTTAAATCTAAATCTATATATTTTTCTAAATTTATATTAATGAAATAATTTATGTAATTAAAAATTAAAATACTCCATGTACACCACTTTATTAAACAATATTTAGAAGAAAGATATTCCTTGTTCACTTATTCATTAAATTTATATATTCTTTATATTTAAGAGTTTAAAAATTTATATTGATAAATTGCATGAATTAAAATTTTAAGAAACTAAATTTTAAATATTTGATTATAGAGCTTTCATTATGCAAAAGCATTTCGAAGGAAGATCTTTCTCGTTCAAAAATATTTGTTTAAAATATGCCATGAAACTTTTAAGTTGATAAGATAAAATAAATTACGTAATTGAAAATTTAAAAATTTGTTTTTTAAGTACTTGATGTATGCAACTGTATTAAACAATATTTCGAGAAAATATTTCTCTTCCACAAAATTAATTTTGTTTTAAATTATTTATGCAATTTTCTAAATTTTATTTTAATTAAATATTTTTTGCAACCTGTAAAATATTAGAAACAAAATGTTAAATGGTTTATTTATAGAGCTTTTATAAAACAATATTTCAATAGATCTTTCTCGTTTACAAAAGTATAATCTAAATTTATGGAGTGTTCCAAAATTATGTTGAAAAAATATTAAAAATACTTGAATCCTAAATATGTACATTATAAATATATGTATTTTTTTTTTGTTTGTTTCAAACAATTAAAGTATTTTATAAACACTTTATTAAGAAACAGTTTTCAAGAAGGATCCTTGTCGTCAACAAAATTATTTACTTAAGTTATATTTGTAAATTTTTTAAATTAAGATTGATAAATTAATAATACAAGATAAAATATTTAAGAAACAATTTAAAGTATTTGATTATATGGCTTTATAACGCTATAATATTTTGAAGAGAGATCCTTCTCGTCTACATGATTATAATGTGTTTAAATTGAAATTATCAAAATTCATATTGATAAAATTTATGTAAATTCTTCTAGGAACGAAATTTAGAAATGTTAGCATATAGATTTAATAAGCAATATTTCGAATCGAAGAAAGATCTTTCTCGTCTACAAAATTATACATTGTTTAAATTTGATATTTTTTACATTTATATTCATAAAATAATGCGAATGAAAATTTTATGAGAATTTTAAATATTGGAATATAAGGTTTTAATACCTTAGCGACTAGCGGAACATATAACACGCAAAATTTAATACACTACTGACAACTTTTTTAACATATTTTTTGTCTTATTGCAGCTATTCAGTGATTGTATAAGGCAAGATATTCTAATTAAAAAAAGGTGTCTCGTAAAAATAAGAAGTGTACTGCACTGTGGTTAAGCAATATCAATACGAAGAAAGATCTTTCTCGTTCACAAAATTATATTGTTTACATTTATGAAGTTTTCTAAAAATATACTGATAAAATATTTTATATTAATAGAAATTTTAAGAAACGCAATTAAATATTTCATGTATATACATCTTTATTAAACAATGTTTTGAAAGAAATATTTTTCTCGTCCACAAAATAATATACTTAAATTATAATTGAAAATTATTTTAATTTTATTTGATAGTGTAATTATGAAAGATAAAACATTTTAAGAATTATTTTTTAATATTTCATTTACATAGCTTTATTTAACTATAATAATTTGGAGAAAAATATTTATAGTTTATAAAATTGTATTTTGTTTAAATAATATTCTACGAATATTTTAAATATATATTTATCAAATATGTAAATGAAAAGTTAAAAAAAAAGAAGTCTTTAAGTGCTGAATTTCTGAGCTTTATTAAGCAATATATATTAAAGAAAGATTTTTCTCGCTACAAAATTATTTTATTTAACTTTTATAACATGTTGATAAAATATTTTGTGTAAAGGGCAATTTTAAAAAACAAAATTTTGTTTATTTCATGTATACTTCCTTATTAAGCAATGTTAGGATATTTCTCATCTACAAAACAATTTTCTTAAATTACAATAGATTTTTTTTTCTAAATTTATATTGATAAAATGTGTCTAAATGAATTTTTGTAAACACAATTTTAAATAATTTGTTAAATACAGCTATATTAATCACTAATAAATTGGAAGTTTCTAAATTTATAATGAAAATAGTTATGCAAGATAAAAATTTTAAGAAAGAAATAATATTTACATCATCAATATACACATCATAAATATTTGATTTACAAACTTATTAAGTAAAAACAAAATCTAAGAAAAATCTTTCTCGTCTACAAAATGATATCTTTAACTTTGAAACAATTTTCTAAAATTATTAAAAAATAACTCATGTAACTGAGAATTTTAATAACAATTTTAAAACAAATGTTTTAATATTTCACGAGCATTATTCAAAATCAGTGCTTCGTAGAAAGATATTTCTAATTTATAAAATTATAGTATTTAAAATTTTCGGCCAATTTATTGATAAATAAAATTACCTAAATGAAATTTAGCAGACAAAAATTTGAATATTTGATTTCAGAGCTTTTTTAAGCAATAAAAGTTCGAAGAAATATCTTTCTCGTCCGCTTATATTTCGCTAAAACTTGCGAAGTTTTTCTAAAATTGATAAAATATTTTATGTAAATGAATTGTTAGAAACAAAATTTTAAATTTTGCCTTATACAGCTTTTTGAGGCTCTAATATTTTAAAGAAAGCACTTTCTCGTCCACACAGTATGTTTAAATTAAAATTTATGCAGTTTTCTAAATTTATATTGATTTAAAATAATTTTTGCAAAATAAATTTAAGCAACCAAATTTTTGATATAATGCATGTACCTTTTTTATTAACCAAGGTTCTTTTTTTCAATATTGCTAGTCTATAAAATTTAATTTATGAAATTTTCTAAATTCATGTTGATAAAATAATTTACGTAAATGAAATTATCAAGAAACTAAATTTTTAATTGTTATATACGCCTGAATTAAGCAAAATCATTTCGGAGAAAGTGCTTTCTCATCAACAAAATCCTTTGTTATTGACCTATTAATTTGCAAATTTATATTATTAAAATATGTATCTGGAAACATTTAAGATGAAAAATGTTAAAGATTTGATGTATATAGCGATAAGGTTTTGTGAAAAGATCTTTCTGTACTAGTTATATAACCTTTAGATTACGGGGTCTGGACATATTTCGTCCCAGCAAATATATTTCCTTCTATTCCTACCAGTTTTTAAAAAATGTCATAAATCTATAGTAGGGCATTTTCAAGAAGAATGTACCACAAAAAACTTTATGTAAATTGTTGTAAGATTGTATAAAAAGATAGTCTACCTTACTGCCCGTAATCAAAAGGTTGAAAAATTTATAAACAGGAAATTGTAAAATGACACGTTTAAACTACATGAATGTGTAAAATATTAAGTCATACCCTGTGGTTAGTATTAAAAAAAATTTTTAGATGTGTATCTTGTCCGTAAAATTTTGCTTTATTTCTAATGTATATATCAAAGTTTCCTTTTTGTTCATAGAATAATTAGTGTAAAATACACTAGTATCAAACTATCATAGTTTTGTTGCTAGTATTGTACATTTTAGTATTTTATATGGAAAACTTTGTTATGCATTAAAACTTGGTAGATGTATCGGTTTCACACACTATCGAGCATGATTTATTTCTAATTCTATCGTTATATCTTTGTTTTGTCCACAAATTAATTCTGTAAAGCAAATTAATATTGTAAACTGGCATTTTGTAGTTATTACTGTAAATTTTACTATTTTATATATAATTTGTCAAGCATTAAAATTTTGAAGGTGGAAAGAATAAAATCTCTCTCATGGTTTCTTTGTCCACAAAAATTACTGTGAGGCATACTAATACTGTAAACTAGCTTTTCTTTCCTTTTCAATTCCTACTATTGGTTCACACTCTTCCTATATATATTTATATATATCTTGTTCAAATTTTCAATCGTAAATAAAATCCTTTTTTTTTTCATACACTCAAGTTAAAATACATTTTTTAAAACTTTTTGTGGATTTAAAAACTTATCTGTTTGTACAAACTTTGATGTTAATACAGTTTTTTCAAATATTAATTCATTAATTAAATTTAATAAAAAGTAACTAAAATAAAATTTCCCTTTTGTTGACCTAAGTAGGAATTGACTTATATAATTAATTTATAAATTGTATAATAATACAAAAAAATGTATTTCGGATTTTTGTTTTTAAATATTGACCCATAATACAACCAGATGAAGCTAGTATGGTATGTTTCACTGTTTCGTATATAAAACTTTAAGCTTTTAAAATTTTTAGGATATATTTTTCTAAAAGTTATGCTTTATTTTTAATATATATTATTGTAAAGTAGCATTGTTTTGTATCTAGTATTATGTATTTCATTTTGTATATAAACTTTGTTAAGCATCAAAACTTTATATGGATATCTTGTCCACAGATTTATGCTTTATTTGCATTGTACTTATAGGAAAATAAAACTTTATACACGAATATATATTTTGTACATTAAACATTTTGCAACTTTATATATATTTATAACTTTAAGCATCAAAACTTTTTAGATGTCTTGTCCACAAAATTATGCTGTATTTATCATGTATTTTATTGTTGTAATGTAGCATTGTATTGCCTAGTACTGTACATTTTATTTTTTATAAACTTTTGTTAAGCATTAAAACTTTATATATGGATATAGTGTCCACAAATTTGTACTTTTTCTAATGAATTTATACGAATATAAAAAACAACTTTATATCCAAATATATATATATTCTGTACATTAAAGATTATACTATTTTGTATATAAAAGTTTTTTTATTTTTAATTTATCATTTCTTTATGCACAAAAAGGTACTGTAATGTGCACGAAAAAGGTAAACTAGCTTTATTTTAGCTAGTATTGTGCATTTTACTATTTTGATATAAAACTGTTTTAACTATCTAAATTTTGTAGATTATCTTGTTCACAAATTCATGATTTAATTCTTAGGTATCTTTGCTTTTTTTCTATGTGCTCAAAGGTATTGTACAGTATAAGAATATCTCAAATTAGTATTGTTTTGTATAGAGTACTGTAGCATTTTCTCTTTTGTATATATAACTCTAGCAGGGAACTTTGTAGCTAGTTCTCTGGTCCACGAAATCATGTGTTATTCTGTTCTTTATCTTGTGTACAAAATTATTTTACTTTTCACTTATATTGTAAACTAGCATTGTTTTATAGTAATTACTGTACAGTATAATATTTCATACATGAAACTTATTAAGAATAGAACTTTGTAGATATATTTTGCGAAAATCTATTCTTTATTTTTAATATATATCCAAATTTATGCTATAATAAAATTTTCATGCTATATGTATAATGTATAGAAATTTATGCTTTATATATTTTTTAAAGTACACTGTTACTGTAAAGTAGCATTGTTGAGTTCACAAGCCAGTACTCGGGGCTACAGCCGAGCTCGGTTCTTTGAACCCTTTTTATTTTGTGTTTCTTACACTAATGAAGGTGATACAAGTTATCCTTGAGCCGGTCGTATGTGGTTTTAATGATGGGATATTTTGAGTTGATGTATTTTAACGTTGATAACCTTTATCTTATGTCTCTGTACCCACTCAAAGTGAACATTTTCTGGCGAGCATGCTTTGTATGTAGAGCTGTGTAATATACTTATTTTGTAAGCTAGCATTGTTTAATAGCTAGTACTGTACAGTATACTATTTCATATATCAAACTGCAATAAGCATTACTTTGTAGATATCTTATTCGCGAATGTTTCCTTTATTTATAATATGTATACAAATATATGCTTTAATGCAATATTTATACTTTATTTATTATGTATACAAACTTATGCCTTTTTTATATTGTTAAAGTATACTGTTACTTTAAAGTAGCATTGTTGATTTCACAAGCCAGTACTCGGGGCTATAGCCGAGCGTGGTTCTTTGAACCCTTTTTATTTATGTATTTTTATGCGTGTTTTACACTAATGAAGGGGATCTGAGTTATATTTGAAACGGCCGTATGTGGTTTTAATGATGGGATATTTTGAATTTGTGTGTTTTAACGCTGTTAACATTTATCTTATGTCTCTGTAAAAAATCAAAGTGAACATTTTCTGGCTAGCATTGTTTTGTATAAAGTACTGTTTAATATACATATTTTGTAAGCTCGCATTGTTTTGTATATAGTACTGTTTAATATACATATTTTGTAAGCTAGCATTGTTTAATAGCTAGTACTGTACAGTATACTATTTCATATATCATACTGCAATAAGCATTAAACTTTGTAGATATCTTATTCACAAATATCTCCTTTGTCCATAATATATATACAATATTTATGCTTTAATACAATATTTATGCTTTAATACAATATTTATGCTTTAATACAATATTTATGCTTTAATACAATATTTATGCTTTAATACAATATTTATGCTTTAATACAATATTTATGCTTTAATACAATATTTATGCTTTATTCATAATGTATACAAATTTATGCTTTTTTTATATTGTAAAGTATACTGTTACTGTAAAGTAGCATTGTTGAATTCATAAGCCAGTACTCGGGGCTATATCCGAGCGTGGTTCTTTTGAACCCTTTTTTATTTATGTATTTTTTATGTGTTTTACACTAATGAAGGTGATCTGAGGTATCCTTGAAACAGCCGTATGTCGTTTTAATGATGGTATTTTTTGAATTTGTGTTTTAACGTTAACCTTTTATCTGATGTCTCTGTACCTACTCAAAGTGAACATTTTCCAGCTAGCATTGTTTTGTATATAGTAATGTTTAAATATACTAATTTTGTAATCTACCATTGTTTAATAGCTAGTACTGTACAGTATGCTATTTCATATATCAAACTACAATAAGCATTAAACTTTGTAGATATCTTATTCACAAATGTCTCCTTTATTTATAATATATGTATACAAATTTATGCTTTAATACTATATTTATGCTTTATTTATAATTTATAAAAATTTCATTGATTTATAATGTATAAAAATGTATGATTTATTTATAATGTATAAAAATGTATGATTTATTTATAATGTATAAAAATGTATGATTTATTTATAATGTATAAAAATGTATGATTTATTTATAATGTATAAAAATGTATGATTTATTTATAATGTATAAAAATGTATGATTTATTTATAATGTATAAAAATGTATGATTTATTTATAATGTATAAAAATGTATGATTTATTTATAATGTATAAAAATGTGTGATTTATTTATAATGTATAAAAATGTATGATTTATTTATAATGTATAAAAATGTGTGATTTATTTATAATGTATAAAAATGTGTGATTTATTTATAATGTATAAAAATGTGCGATTTATTTATAATGTATAAAAATGTGTGATTTATTTATAATGTATAAAAAATTATGCTTTATTTATATTGTAATGTATACTGTTACTGTAAAGTAGCATTACTGAGTTCACAAGCCAGTACTCGAGACTATAGCCGAGCGTGGTTCTTTGAACCTTTTTAAAAATTTTGTGTGTATTACACTGTTGAAGGTGATCCGAGTTATCCTTGAAACGGCAGTATGTGGTTTTAATGTTGGGATATTATGAATTTATTTGTTTTAACGTAGTTACTCTTTATCTTATACCTCTGTACCCACACAAAGTACAGTTTAATACACTAATTTTGTATATAAAATATTTTTAAGAACTAAACATTTGCAGATGGTTGCCTTTTTGACAAAATAAAAATATTTGTTTTAAAAGCATCTATCATTGTTTCTTCCTTGTCCGCAAAATAATTACTATTGTAAAATAGCACCGTCTTGCAGTTGCTGTACATTTTACCATTTCATATATAAAAACTGTTTTAAGCATTGAATATTTGTAGATATCACGTCTTGCAAATTTTTTTTATTGCTTATGTATCTGTATATATAACTTTGATAAGCTTCAAAACGTTTTTGATGGACTTTTTAGTTTAACATTTGAATTATTTATTTGATTTATTTTGATTTTATTTTAACATTTGAAAAAAAAATCTATTTTTTTTTCCATCTCTCTCTCTCTCTTTTTTTTTTAGTTTAAAAAAATATTTTAGATATACAGTTATCGATAATGTCAAGCATAGTTTTAATCAATATTTAAGTTTTGAAATAGATCTTATAAGTACAATATATTGTAACTTATATAAAATTGCGGAATTGTTACTCATTTTACTTTATATAGCTAAAACAATTCAAAGATTTAACATTTGACTTTAATTCTTAATGTATGAGTACATGTACTTCAATTAACCGAACATATATAACTCGTCTTGTATGATTTTGAATGTTAAAGTTTAGATTCATAAATTTTATATTATTTCAAGATTTAAGTAAACATTTTGAAATAGTTTTATTCAATATTAGTTTTAAAAAAAGATCTTTTCAAATAGTACAAATTATGATTTGCTGTATTAAATTGTCGTATCGATGTTCTAATATAATTTATTAAGCTGAGGCAGTGTGTTTAGAATTTGGTATATTTTACACTTAAGGTGCATTTATTTAATACTTGTATTAATAGAACATCTGTTCTGCTATTCTGAATGTTGAAGTTATTGGAGGTGCAGGTTTATACAGTACAGTAAAATTTAACACTTTAAATAATTTACAAAACCTTTTTCTCGCGTACAAAACTAAATTCTTTATTTAAAATATGCTATCTATGTTCAAAATTGCAAATGCGGTCTTAAAATATTTTCTATAGATAGTAAATTAAAATTGTAAATACTTGAGTTTGGAAATGATTGTGTAAATATGTACTTCTTTTGCTATCAGAACTTATTTAAAAACAGTCGTTTTTGCAGACATCTATGTACGGTACATATCCCTACCCATAACAACAAACACACAGAGAGACAAAAAAATTCTTTTAATATAGTTTTGTATCGGAAATTTTAAAAATATTTTTATTTATAAATTCACGAAAAGCATGTCAGAGCAACAACAAAGTCTGGTAGGAAGTTTATCAAAATTGATTATCACGCGTCGTCGTATGGAGCATTCATTCGGATATTGCATACGAAGCTGGAGGATTCGTTCGGATATTACATACGAAGCTGGAGCATTCATTCGGATATTACATACGAAGCTCGGTGCTTTGTCACATAACAATTAGCGTGTCAAGTAAATGAAATTGTGTATTTAAGTAGGCTCAAGACGGAAAAGAGCATCTAAAATCTAAAATTTGAGGTTAAGGAAGGTAACATATATATACATGGTGAGATTTTTAAGAATTTGAAGTGAATCTTTCTAATATAATTTCAGATTTTTTTTTTTTTTTGGAAAAACGTGATTTTTAAAGCAGTTTGTGAAAAACTTTGCCCACCCTCCCCCCCCCCCCCACACACACACACAAAAAAAAAAAAAAGAAAAAAAAGTTATATAAAATTGATAGTCTACAATTTATGTGATATTGTGAGTGTGTAGTGAACTTTAAGGTTTAAATATCTAAAAAATTCGTGAAATTTTACAGACTTAACAAACAGAAAATATATCCCAAATCACTAAACAGATATTTTGCATTGGGAAATCGCTGAAAGTTTGTACTGTACAGTTTAGATTAGTCCCTTACATTATTATTATCTCAAATTGTATATTTTAATATTTTAATATCTCAATACATATCCCAATATATATATCTTAATATCCCAATATATATATATCTTAATATCCCAATATATATATCTTAATATCCCAATATATATATCTTAATATCCCAATATATATATCTTAATATCCCAATATATATATCTTAATATCCCAATATATATATCTTAATATCCCAATATATATATCTTAATATCTCAAATCTTACATTCTTAATATCGCAAACTGTATAATTATGGGAAACAAATGAGCGAACTAGCCGTCTTTGTCGTGAACATTTTTCATAAGCGTTAAATATTGTATTAATCCTCCTAAAATTGAAAAAAAAAATAAATTGCATAAAAATAATTTTGAATAGATATAATTATGGGTCATTCCATGGTAACTTACGTTACATTTAGAATAATTGACTTCAGTAATTTTAGTAATATATAACTCCAGAAAATATTAAAAACGTAAAGTTGGTGTGATTTTTTTTTTTTTTAATTAAACCTATTCAAACAGAAATGTGGATGCAAATTATTCAAATTTAATGGTATTTCTGAAGTATTCTAACGTTTTCTATCGTGCTTAACTTTAATGAAACCTTCGACTAATAATGTAAAAATTATAACAAATTATAAATTTGAATTTATTTATTGGCATGAATAAAAGTTTCAGAAATGAAAACAGCATTTCACAATCAAATTTTTTAATTCTGACATATATATAGCAATACTTGTATCCCTTTTAATATATTTATTAAATTATTTTTCTAATTAACAACCGTTCAACTGTTTTGAATGTTTTAAATTTTTTTTTTCTAATTAACATCGATTTAACAATATATATATACAGGGTCATTCATAATTCCCTCCGGGGTTTCGAAACGTTATAGTAAAAAAACGAAGACGAATATGAAAAAAAGAAACATATGAAATTATTCCGAAACTATTCAAGTTTTACTTACATACATTACAGGTGTTCTATGTGTGAACCCTTGGTCACACGGCATAAATCCATGCGATAGTCCAGTTCCTGCCATGCTCCGTTTCTTTAAATCGGAATCAGTGGTGTCAGTTCAACGGGCCTTTCGTAATAAATATCGAAAACAGGGACCAACTGACAAAACAATTCATGTGTGGTATCGGAAATTTAAAGAAACGGAATATGGCAGGAACTGGACTATCGCATGGATGTATGCCGTGTGACCAAGGGTTCACACATAGAACACCTGTAATGTATGTAAGTAAAACTTGAATAGTTTCGGAATAATTTCATGTTTCTTTTTTTCATATTCGTCTTCGTTTTTTTACTATAACGTTTCGAAACCCCGGAGGGAATTATGAATGACCCTGTATTTTATTGTTATTTTGTTACCTTATACTTCTTTATCCTCGTTTATGCTCATCATCCTTTATGCTCGTCATACAGAGTATAGGATAAGTCTTGTAATCGTTTTGAAAATCGAAAATTTTTTGACGGATTTACATGTTTCAGACAGTGGAGATTTTGAAAAACATACATACTTTTAGAAAAAAAATTGCCGTCCGTCTGTATGTCTGTGTCTGTAAACTCTCTATCTCCGGAACAAATTGAGATAGGAACTTTAAATTTGGTATGTACTTAGTATGTAATAATGGGGAGAAGCTTATTGAATTTCAGTAACCTTGATAATCCGGAACTCTCTTTTTTTCCCTCGGACTTTCGAAATATTAGTTCTGATAAAAGGTTTATACAAATTTTCGAAATTGTTTTATTTTAAGGAGTGAATATAAAATAAAATAAAAAAACAAATTTTGCATAATGAATCAAGTCGATCGGGTAATTAATTACCGAGATATTTGTAATCCTATTTTCCATACTCTTAGATTTTTCACGACCCTGTATTTTTTCCAAATTTCAATTCAAAGATATATTTTAATTGGAAATAAGACTCTTAATCCGACGCAATAAACCGTTAGTTAATATTATCATTTTTGTAGTTATAAGGATGTTTCTTTTACGAAATTCAGTAATACAGCATTTAAAGTTTGACGTCATCAAGCCACGATTTTATTCGAATTGCAATGCATTTTATATAAGTATTTTACACATGTTTTATTTTCATATTTTATATTATACATATCCATGATGGGTAAGTATTACGGTGGTCCCCAACGACTAGTTTTTTTTTCTAATTATAAATTTTCATATGTAATATATATATTTTAAATTGATTCATTAACAAAGTAGAAAAGAGTTTTTTTATAAGAAAAATATTAATTTTTTCAAATAAAATTTCGAAATTTAATAAAGCAACTTTTGTATTAGCCGCATGCCAGGAATTAACGATCAAAGGAATCGTCCAAGATTTCGCTGCTGCTTAATGCAGGTTTTTTATTCTGAAAATCGTAACTGCTTAAGTGCGTAGTTCGAGAACATGTCTGTTAAATTTGCATTTTATTTATAGTATATTATTTATTTTTATATTTTGATGAAGTTTTAATTTAGTTCTGTAATATTAACCGGAAACAAATGCAAAACTATTTATATTGTTTTAAATGTAAACGGATTAATCTTTCGCAATCGGACGACAGCACGTTATAGCGATATATTTAAAATTAATTCATGCTTGGAAATTATTCCAAAAATCATAAAAAATCGGTAAATTCAAATACAGTTTTCAAAGGAATTGCATTTTTTTTTCTATTCGACGGTGTAGAAATTGAAATTTGTGAGATGTTTAGAAGTTTAAAAAGATGCAGTGAAAGCGGAATTTATTAGTCAGTTCGGTTATTTTCTACTAATTTTTGTTAAAAATCCTGCATGTTATAAACAAAAACCTGCAAGGATTTCTTTAATTTTGTAAAGAAACCTTTATATCTAACAATGAAAGGTTCCGAGGTCGGTGTCACAGAATACGGCGAACGTTTGTGTATCGATAGAATATAGATAGTATATAAATATATGAAAGCGATAAAGCGCAATAACCAGGGGTTCTTGATAAAAAAGGTTTCGAAGATTACGTCACAGTTTATAATCGGATATTTTTTTCCTCTGGCAAGAGGGTTTGTAACCTGGTTGGCAGTGCGCTGGCTTCGAGGTTTTTCTGTTCGGGTTCAAATCCCGCTTGGGTCTTTTTTTTCGCAGCTAAAATGTTTATAAATTACTTATGAACTACAATTAAAAAAATGTGTATAATCATTCAAATTTACGAGAAATATAAATTAAATATGTTTTGTAACACATAAATGCAGCTTTAGCCTTGAAATTCTGCGTGTTTAAATTTATAATGAAATGTAAAAGAAAAAAAAATTGTTTAAACTTTCTAGTGGTTAAAACAAGATTAAAAGAGCATATGGACGATATCAAATATGTCAGAAGTAGTACAGCATTGGCAAGACTGCATAGAATCGAGACTGATTGATTTTAAAACCGAAATTTATTTTTAAAAGTAAATAATTTATCCATCAAGACTTCATTTTCCATCTGTTATCTGTGAATCAATAGAATTCTATATGCATAACGAGAGCATTTGCAATGAATCAGCCTCATTTGAATTACCTAAAATTTGGCACGCGGTTTTTTTCAGTTAAAAAAAAAAAAGAATAAGGAAATATTAATTTCCAGGTTTACAGTTGACTATTTTAAGCACCTGCTTTTATTACATATATGTCGTGATTTATGGTTTTGAAGTTTATTTTAAAACAAAATTGCGACAATAGTTTATTTATCGTTGTAGATCTTGATAATGGCGCCGTTTGAGCGTTGAAACATGTTTATCTTTATATTAAGTTTTTTTATAAGCCTTTTTGTGTTCTGTTTGATCACTTAAGCATTTTTATCTATATTAATTATAATTGGTGATATTATTATATGTTTATATTTTTTCTAGTTTTTTTAAACAGTTAAGTTTAATTTTTTTTTAACGAATTGCGTCGTTTCAAACATAAAAGTACGGAATTTTATAATTTGGCATCCCTTTTTCTGTATTTTGTACGTTCCGGTTGTAGCGCTTTTTGAAAGGCGACAAATTAAAAAAAAAAAAAAAGCGAATCTCGCAACTTCCTTTTTCTCTGTATTCTTCCGAAAGCTCCGAACTGAGCACACGCAGGCGTGCTTGCCGATTTTCAGAAAATTAATGCGTTTTCGATGGTATTTTAATTAATGGCTCGACTAATTATAAAAAATGAAAATTCCGAGCCTTGGGTGCATAAGGATTTGTCTTATAAGGAAGGTCTCCATAAGCGCATACTCAGAAAATTTTGAAAAAATTACAGGATGTTCTTCTCATGAGTGTATATACGTCAATAAAAAAAATTTCTGCGGCACCTCGATATAACGTCCGTAAAAAATTATGAAAATTTCGTTTATTTGGCGATTTATCACTGGTTGGCGACGGAATGAAATTTAAAAAAATACGCTGTTATGACAAATCTTTAAGGAAAGACTTTTTCTTGCTAAACTTGTTAACTTACATAAGTAAATTTTTATAGCTACAATTTTGTGTACACCTCTATATGTATGTATAATGAAATTTAATATATGTTGTATATATTATAGAAAAAATAAACTATTTCATAGTTTATTAGTTTAAATTCATTACGTATTGCGCATTCGAATAATTTGCAAGCAATTTCAAAATGCAAACGATCGTTTGCGTTTGGCGATCAAAAAATCTTGCTAAGCCAAATCGCGTCTTTTTCCGCCAAATACTCGAAAGTTTTTATGTTTTTGCAGAATTTCTACTGGGGTTACGCAGCTGAATTTGACTGATCCTTTATTACATACATGAGTAGCTTCATTAGTATATTTTTTTTTTCAAAATTTTCTGAGTATGCGCTTTAAGGAAACCTTCCTTGTTAGACTATCCTAATCCAAATTTTCAGACCTCTGGGCGCAGCAAATTTTGCTAACTATTGCCAAAACACACACACAGAGAGCGAAACTCTTTTATTAATATAACATGTATAAAAGTAAAATCATTCACATTTCAAGTCTCTTTTTATCTGATAATTATTGAAATTATGCATGCTAATATTTTAAAATTCCTTAACGTGTTTAATGGTGTGATATAAAATATATATTGATGGACGTATATCTTTACTCACCAGTAGAAACAGAATATTGGTATGATTTTTTTATAACTGTATATAAAACTGATTCTGATGTCTTTTAATAGTGGAGAATAATGAAGTATAAATGTTTGTAAAGTTTGGTAACAATGAAAAAATATATATAGAGAGAATAAAAGAAATAAAATCTTTAACAAATTTTAATTATTTATTATTAAATTAAAAGGTATGTACAGAGGTATGTGTAAGTGGATAATAATCTGTTTATCTTTGGGAGTAAAGAGAAATACTTACTTTAATATATTTTAAACCACTCCATTAAACATGTCAAGGAATTAAAAAATAATTTTATTTATACCGAAACTAATGTAAAAAAATTAAAATTAACTACTTTTTACATAAATCTTTATATTTTAAATATATCATATATAAACATAATTCCTCTTACAATTGGTTTCACTATTTAAACGCAAATAAATTCGAATGGAAATAAAACTGTCGAATATATAAGAAATGCAGCATACTAATGAAAATATCATTTACATTTAAAGTCTCTTACATAAATAATTTATCTTAATGTCATCGAAATTATTCTTTGTTAAATCCTTTTAAAAGTGATTTGCATGTTTAATGACATCGAGTAAAATAAATAAATGGTAACAATTATTTATTTGTAAAGAAATTTAAATATTGTTGTTATTTCATTAGAACAGTAACTTAACATGATTTTGTTAAAATAATGACATTTAGATGCCTTTTAATTTTTTTATAATGCATTGTAGCATAACTAAAATTACAATTTAGATAAATAATGGAAAAAGTTGTGATGACTGATAAATTACTTACCCATCATGCGTAGTATAAGGCAAGTCTTGTAAACATTTTGAAAAAAAAAAATTGACGGATTTACACGTTTCAGACACTAGAAATTCGAAAAACATATTTTTAGAGAAAAAAAAATGCCATCCGCCTGTGTGTCTGTGTGTCTGTAAACGCTCTATTTCCGGATAAATTGAGATACTTGAAATTTGGTATGTACATAGCATGTAATAATGGGAAGAAGCTTATTGAATTTCAGTAACATCGATTATCCGGAACTATTTTTTTCAGACTCTCGAAATATTCGTTGTGATAAAAGGTATACAAAAAAGTTCGAAATTGTTTTTTAAGGATTAAATATAAAAGACGATAAAAAAACACAAATTTTGCATTAAGAATGGAGTCAATCGGATAATGAGTTGCCGAGATATTTGTAATCACATTTTCCACACTCTTCGATTTTTCGTGACCCTGTATTTGATTCAAATTTAAATTATTAGATATATTTTAGTTAGTAAATAGACGCTTAATCCGACGCAGTGAACTGTTAATGGGATTAGCATTTTTACAGTTATAAGGATGTTTATCTTACGCATAGACATAAACATACGCGCAAGAGGATTTAAAGCGAGGCTAACGAAAAAGACAGGCTACTGCGGTATATTACACTTATCTTTTTTTACAGACCGCGGGAGTCACATGATGCTAGAATGCACCAATGCAGGTGTAGGAAAAGAGCATCACGTCACTCTAGCGGTCTGTAAAAAAAGATAAGTGGAATATAAAGCGGTAGCCTGTCTTTTTCGTTAGCCTCGATTTAAAGTTTATGACGTCATCAAGCCAGGATTTTATTGGAATTGCCATGCATTTTATAAATAGTTTACCCATGTTTTATTTTATATTATGCATATCCATGATGGGTAAGTATTACGGTAGCTCCCAATGACTACTTTTTTTTTAATTTATTAATAAATTGCTTTCACAGATTTATTTAATAAATTTGTACATTCCATTCTTCTGTTATCTTTTCTGTTTTGTAGGTCCTACGTAGGTATAAACATATTCATATGCAATTTGGGCTGATATACATAAGAAAAAAGTGTTAGATTATTAAATATTTAAATAATTTGAGGCTTTTATAAGTACGCGCTACATTCTTTCACTTTTATTATGTTCTGTTTTTACGTTTATGTTTTAACTAAAATTTCTAAAAAGAAGTTATTTTATTATAAATAATGTGGTTGGTGAGTGGCCATACGGTCCTGTCGATGTATATTTTTTTTTTCTTTGAAAGATTAATAATTGTAACACCTATAAGTTCATAAAATATTGCAGAATGGATTTTTTAGTTTTGATTATATGAATGAGATCTAACATTTTTGGGTAATATTTCTTTTTAAATAATAGTATTTCTAGACAATTTTTCAACTCTTTTCTTGAATTCATATTACAAGTATATAATATAAAAAAAGATAAACGGATTAACAGACAGTCTAATGTGAATGAATTTTATTTAAAAATAATATGGTTTTACCTTTTTTTTGTAATATAGTAAATACGTACAATCTTTATAATACGATACCGAAAGATATTTTAAATTAATCGTTCCATATAAACAGTTAAATAAAACCAAATATTTAATTTAAACTATATTTTTATAATTTCGTATTTGTGTGCTATTATTTAGAATGTATCTAAATTAATAAAATAAAGTTTCGCTCTCTGTGTGTGTGTGTGTGTGCGTGTGTTTGTCTGCGATGGCTAGCAAAATCTAGCCCCCCTAGAAGTCTGAAAATTTAGGTGTGGATAGTCCAAGGTCTGGCCATGTGCACCTGTGTCTCAGAATTTTAATATTTTGATAATTGCATAAGATATTCGATTCTCATTAACCATCGCTTCTAAAATGACGTCTTTTCAATCAAAATGGCTAAAGAAACGAACAGGCGCGTTGGATTTGCAAGCGGAAATGAACGAATTTGAAATTTTTTTACTAATTAGCGAATTTTAAGAAAACTAATTGAGATAGTAATTTGAAAATTTCTGAGCATATGTAAAAAAAAAAAAAAAAAAAAAAAAAAAAAAAAAAAAACTACATCTGACTATGTAATTTTGGAAAAATTCGGTCGATATTTTTTCTTAATTTATGCAAAAATCTGCCGGCGCCAGTGAAAGCAATCCGAGAAAGTTTCAGACAGGGATCTGCTTTCATTAAAAACTGAACTACAGAGATCTTTCTCTGGCCATCCCTCCATTTAGTTTGCGAAAATGAAAGGAAATTGCCAATTTTTACTAATGAACAAAGATATATATTTGAAATTGAGGTCGGGAAGAGGTGTCATCTGCCGGCTATTTTAGCGTAGCGTCTTAGTTATGTTCTAATTACCAGAAAAACTTCTTTTTTAGGTGCGTTCGTAATTATATAAATACGTAGCACCTATTGTTGTCGCTTGGTCCGTCCGTCCGCATGTAACAACGCAAAAACTACCCAATCGAATGGTTTGAAATTTAAGATATATTACCTTTGCAGAATTTTGTCGAGGCATTTCAAATTTTATTAAAATCGAATCCAAACTTTAGGAGATATTAATAAAAATATTTAGTAAGAAATTTGATTTTTTTTTAAAATCGGTGCTTTCTTGTTATAGGAGCTTCCGAAGTTTAATCGTCAAGCGACCGAGATACTTATTCTATTACAGAAATTAATCTGCGGACGATATCATTCATTTCAAGAATTAAAAATCATCAAGATCTAAATATTTATATAGCTAGCTACAGTACGAACACACCTCATTTGTCACGTTTGACGTACAATTTCCAGCTTGTTTAATTATCGCTTTAATGTAGGTGACGGTGGTTTTCTTGAACAAATTATTCATTATATTTGCGGGTGTGTGGAGGGAGGGGGTTGACGGCTTTCTCTGTGATTGTAATTATCTCGGGCTCGGGCAACGCCGGGCGGGTTAGCTAGTGTTTAATAAAAAAGCATAAAGTTTGAAATAATTTCTATAATTTAACAAATTTCTAAGATAATTTTAGAGCCATTTAGTAAATAAGAAGAGTAGTAAAAAACCATCATGAAGTTCAACTTAACAAATTGTTTGAAGAGCAAATATTTAATTGATCAAAAAAACGAAACAGTTCAAAATAAAGTAATTCAGACAAAAGTTATGTGCAGCCTTTGCACAAGATATACCCCTCCCCCTCCCCCCCCGGCCCCACCAGTGGCTGAGAGGTTGTGCTCTCGAAGCTGGTAGACGGGAGGTGCTGGGTTCGATCCCAATCGCGCCCGTCGGCCTAATCGCTCGGAGTTTTCGTGGTTTTCTTTCGAGCCGTGGATTTTCTCCATGCGTAAATACGGATTAGGTTCCCTTAGAAAGACCCCCACGAAGGGCACTCCCCCCGGGCCTATATCCCTAGTGTCGATAATTGGCCGTCAATAATCAACCCAACCCAACCCCCTCCCCCCTTCCTTATTACCTTCATTCAATCTGCTGCAAATTATCGCATGAAATTGATATCTGTGTGAATTCATTGGGAGTAATGCTTATTATTAAAAGGTGTGCATGTGTTGGGATTGGGATTTGGTGGCCATATACACATTAAAATTCGAACTCACTTTAAGATTTTATAACATGAGCATTCATATTAGACATTACTTTTGATCTCAGTTATTTTAAAAGTAGGACAAATATGCATTGTGTTCTCGGCGATTTTGTTGCGAAGTTTCTTATGACATTAATATATTTATATTTAAGAATATAAATAATTTAGTAATAAGATTTCTTATCTAGATAACAGAAAGGCTAAAATTGAAAAGGGGGAATAAATTGTAAAAGGTAAAAATTCCAATTATATATATTTTAACTGATTTTAAAAATTATATATGATGTTTAATAAGCATATATTTGATAAATTATTTTTATCTCTTCAAAACTTTTTAATCTATGCTTATTGAAATTCTACATTTACACACAGACATTAATCAACATATAAAAGCACACCAGTTTCGTAAAATAAATGGTATTCATGACCTCTTATTATATTGGATATCATTAACCAATATTAGCATAATTTATAACTCAGCTTCATTAAAACTGAAAAATGATGTAGAACATCAAAAGCGATGGAGCGTATAATAATAAAATACAATAAAGAAAAAAAATGTAATTCCAAAATATTAAAAAAAAAAATCTAAATTTATCATCATAATGATCTTTTGACAACATATATTTTTATTATCACAATACAACATTAATATTTTTTTGTTTTTTGTTTTATTATTATTAACCCGAAATTAATAGTAATGAGAAATTTATTCCTTAAAAAGAGATTTTTTGAATAAGATTTATCCATTACACATCATAATTTTCTTGAGTCATCAAAGCATTGGGTGTTTCTCAAAGATGAAACAAAAACAAGGCTTTAAATAATTCTATGCTTTTATTAAACCATCATCGAGGAAACAGTCCACACTTGATTAAAGCGGCGGTGCCATCTCTAAGTAATTAGTTGTTCCAAGCTGTTCTTAAAATATGTCTAACCTAACTCTCCATCAACGTATTAGTTTAAATACTTTAGAATGCTTGGTCAATCAAACGCACAGCCAGGGAACTGTTTATAATCGAAAATTCGGCCTAAATCTGATTGAAGATCGATTGCACATGCTTTTTGTGAATAAGCAGAAAGATACCAAATCATGACGTAACGCGCGCTCTAGCCAATGCGAGAATGATTAAAGGGGCAGTGCCATCTTTAAAAAGTTAGTTGTTACAAACCGTTCTTAATATGTGTAACATAACTCTTCATCAACGTGTTAGTTTAAATACTTTGGAATACATGGTCAGTGAAACGCACAGGCAGGGAACTGTTTACAATTGCAAATTTGGCCTAAATCTGATTGAAGATAGATTGCACATGCTTTTTGTGAATAAGCGGAAATATACCAAATCATGACGTAAAGCGCGCTCTAGCCAATGCGAGAATACGGAATACGCATACAATCTACGTCATGACCAATGAGAATGAAAGTGAGAAAGTAAAGAGTTTTGACACATTCTAAGCGGACGCATTTTATAGTCAAACGAACCCAAGGCGCGAAAAAACTCTGAAAGAGGGGGAAAAAATAGCATTCGAATTCACAGAAATGATCAGAAATCATGATATAATTCAGGAATAACAAAAAGCTTTACATTTAAGTAAATCGGGAAAAATAATAATGAATTTAAGAGGAATTTTAATAGAATTGACGATAGATATTATTTAGTAATAAGGAATTAGTAAAACTGGTGGTAATTTAGCATGAAACAGAAAAACATCGCGAAGGAAGATTTAATAATGTAACATATATGTACTTTTATGTATTTTTTAATATGGCGATTTTAATAAATTTTATGGAAATTGCATGCTTAATTGAAAGATGTTTAGAGCACAATAATTACTTTTTTTGCTGTCTAGTACTTTACGAAAAAAAAAAACTAATTCATATTATGCGCTTAATATTGACTAAACTCTTAGCTAATGTTGCCTTTTGAATGAATAAGTCAATACTCTACGAACAAAATAAATTTTTTGAAGTGGACTCGCCCCCCCCCCCCCCCCCTCCTCTCCAAAAAAAATTGACAGCAAAATAAAAAGTTAAAACAATTGGTTAACTTTTTTATGTTTAATTCTTTTTAGTACCAGATTATAAGCTTGGAAACCTGATATCACACAATTTTTTAAACATTAACTTTGACCATTTTTTCCCCCTTTCTGTTATTTCTTTATGTGTTCATTTCTTTATTTGACTTTAAGCTCTTTATTATATATATTTTTAAATGAACGATTTACTAAAATTATTACTAAAAAATAAGCATTAGCTACGTAATAAAATGTATGTGTTCAATACAAAATACGTATCTTGGAAAAAGACTCATGCCATCCATCTCTGCAGATTGATAATATGTAATAAATGCTTTCCTTAACAGATAATGAAAACTTTTTCCTAGATGTTGAGTTAATTTTTTTAGTAATAATATGATACTCAACTTTTGACAGATTTAAATATTGATATTATGAAATGAGTTTTGTTATACATTTTTTATAATCTATTTTTTTTAGCTTTATGTCAGATTCCTTTATAAATTTCTCAAGTTGCTCCTTCTATATATCTTAGATTTAAATTTATGTTAGCATATAAAGAATTGTTTTCCAGAACTTATATTTGATCAAGTAGAAAATTGTATTCTGTTTACTGTTTATTCAGCTGTGAAATTAAAAGTTTCAAAGAAAATTTATGCAGTTACAGAGCATAATCATTATTTTGATTAAAAGGGTTGAAATCTAAATATTTATAGAAACCAAATGCGATAACTGCAATCAGATTGAGAATTGTTTGTTTTGCTTTAAGTCTGGCAAGTTCATTAAGGCTTTATATTTGTCAAATATATGTAAATTAACGAATTCGTGTTTATTTTGACGGTTTTTAATTGAACAAATTTTAGTGTTTATATAAATATCAAATGAAGCTGATTTAATACGGAATTTATAGGCCTAGGCTATATAATTTTTATGTCAATTATGAACCAACTCCATTCATAAAATAAATTTATTTAATAAAAATGAGGTATGTTTTTTCAATGTCTACGGTGCGATTATCAAAAGTTTTAGTAGATTTTATTGTTATTTATTGAAATTTAGATCAATGAGTGGACTCGAAATTGATTTAGTTGTGGATGTATTAAACACCTCATTCCTTTCAAACCCATGCGTCAGTATCTGCTAATTAATAAATATTTCTTTTAAGGTATGTGCCTATCCTTGAATTGCAGTTTTTGCTAAAAGTTTTTAGTTTGTTTTGAATTATTGAACTAAAGTTGAACTATTTAGAATTCCAAAAAGGCTTTACTTTCGTTCAGCGATAATTAGAAGCAAAGTTCTGGCCCAAATTAGTAACCGGAACTAACCTAAAAAAAATCACGAAAAATCCTATTTCTAAAAAGGTTTATAAGATATTGAAATAAAATTTTGTCAAGGTTCTGTTCATCTATTGGAATGTTATGGAGCAAAATATAGCCTGTAGTTATATATTTAGTAATTTAAGAGCTACTTTTATTGAAAAATATACAAATTTCTTTTTTAAAAATCATGTGTATACAAAATTTGGTATATGTTATTAAATGTAAAAGGTATTGCAGATGATATTTTGCTTCATAACAGAGGTAAGTGATTTAGAAATATATTGTTGAATGAAATATATTGGTTAGATATTGTTACAGAAGGTTTAGCATAAATGTAATTTTTTATTAAAATATGCTAAATATGTCCTAAATTTGATAAGTGAATTAAAGTTCTATTAAACGTTTATTTCAATTCAGATATATTCCCTGTTTTAACTAAAAACACATGTGTTTCATAAAGATTTCATATTTTTTAGAAAGTGCCCAAAGGTAGACACATACCTTAAATTAATTCGGTGGGATCCTATGTAATTAGAGGAATTTCCTAGCAATCCTCCATAGTTTAGTTAGACGGATGGTAACTCAGTTAATGATATGTCCAGTACACCAATTTTTTCAAATATCTGGCTACCTTACATTTAAATGATTCTCTTCGTTTTTCCCTCCCTTCTTTTTTTCCTCCTCCGTACTTTAACTCGTCCAGTCTGGCCGGGCGCTTCTATTGGTCTCCTACGTCACACGTGTTCTTTGACTCCGCTGTTTTTAAAAAACTCACCGCCATTCAATCTTGGACGCGTGCCGAGACGCAAGCATATTTACATGGCTTAAACTTTTGAATTGTTTTTAATCTTTTAAATTTGGCTCTTAATGATGGAGCTTTAGGGGCTCCCAAACAGCTGTTTGCCATTTTATATATTTTTATTTGTACTATTTTACGTTGATCATTTATTTTTAATAGACTAATGAGGCTGAATATAGACGTCGATAGTTGTATACTGGTCATGTATGAAATATTTCTAGGACAAAGACCCAAACACAAAATTAGCACTCGTAGTACTTTCTTTATGTGTACGTGGGTGGCTAAAATTGTTCAACACTGCTTCTAAACCTTCATCACGCATAAACACTTTTATAACCCTTAACATACACCATCCCTTCTTTCCCACACTTTTCACTTTCTGATTTATATCAACGAACTAAAAATCTCCTTGCAGTATCAAGTTAACCAATTGCCGGATTAACTGATGTCTACTTGCAATCACTTAACGAAGAAGGAGGATAGCTAAATGTTTAGAAAACTACAGTTTGTCTAAAAAAGTTTAGGCACAATCACTTAATGTCGTTTGTTAAATAAAAATATAAAATTAAACAAAGACTTATATTTTACTTATAAGATCCTGTAAAATTATTCAGATAAAGCATACTGAAACTAATAAATGGGTACATTATAACTTTAATAAAGAACTAGCTGGCTTCGCCCGCTAGCGGGCCCCTAATTTACATCGGTTCCTCGAATATATTGAAAACTGTTTTTTTTTTTATAAAACATCGAAACGAACGACCCTCTGGCTCGCATCAATCTCGAACCGAACGAACCTCCGAACTGGGTTCCCACTGCCTTCGGCACCGTATACTGGTCGTGCTACGCACGCACCGGATAATCCCTTAATTTGCACACTGAATAGTACAAACCTCTAACCGAACGAACCTCCGACCTTGGAAGAGATTATCCGGTGCCGAAGGCAGCGGGGACCGAAATCACCCACTCGTGGACAGCCACCCGTGAGGTATAAGAACAATAAGTCCACGAGGGGAAAAATAAACGCTACCCGACACAGATAGCACCCATCCGTTCCAACCCCCACCGCAGGAGGCGCCTGTTTATTAGATTTGAAACAATGAACATAATTACATAACAATAATAAATTATAAAAGGTTATAAATGTAAAAAGTAACAATTTTTTGTAAATTGAAAGTTAAATATAAAATATTTTCGAAGTACACTAAGTTCATGATGTCCTAGTGTACTTCGAAAATATTTTATATTTAACTTTCAATTTACAAAAAATTGTTACTTTTTACATTATTTATAACCTTTTATATTTTATTATTGTTATCTAATTATATTCATTGTTTCAAATCTAATAAACAGGCGCCTCCTGCGGTAAGGGTTGGAACGGATGGGTGCTATCGGTGTCGAGCGTTTATTTTTCCCCTCGTGGACTTACTGTTCCTATACCTCACGGGTGGCTGTCCACGAGTGGGTGATTTCGGTCCCCGCCTGCCTTCGGCACCGGATAATCTCTTAAATTGCACATCGAATAGTATAAACCTCTAACTGAACGAACCTCCGGCTCGGGTCCCCGCTGCCTGCGGCACTGTATAGCAGTCGTGCTGCGCACGCGCTGCAGCATACCTTAGTTCCACCTTCCACCACCAAGTGGCGCAATCTGTTTATACGATCATAACTGAAATCCTTAAGGCTTCCGATGTCGAGTCGAATGAGCCATACCCCGTCGTCTTCGTGCCCATAGAATCGGAGATAGGAAAGCGCCCCTGGTGGTGAAAAAACGAACTGAAATCGATAAGCTCTATCGATGCCGAGTTGAATGAACCAATCCACGTCGTGATGTGACCCATAGAACCCAAGTTAGTGGCAAAATTCTCTAATTACAGCTACCACCACCAGGGGGCGCAATCTGTTCTATGCGAACATAACTCAAATTTGAAAAGCTATTGAAATCCAGTCGAAAGAGCCAAACCCCGTCGTAATCGGACCCATAGAACCCAGATTTACGGAAGCGCCCCCTGATGGTGGAACTGGAAACTAAAATGTGTAAGCACTATTGATGTCGAGTCGAATGAGCCATACCGCTTCGCGATGGGACCCATACGACGGGAGATATTTTGAAAAGAAATAGCTAATTCCTTAGCTTTTTTTTTTTTTCCTATAAAAAAATCGGGATTTTGCTAAAATCAAAATTTATGGTCCGAATTCAAAAATTTTTTGAATCCCTGAAATGCCAGATCACTCGGAGCAAAGATTCATATTTTTCAGAATCGAAAATCCGATATTTAAAAAATATATATATTGCCCATAAAAACTGGAATCATTTTAAAATGCATATTTTTATCAATTTATCTCTTATGGCAGAAAGGCGTCCGAATGTCTGATGACAACACCTGCAAATATTTTACTTCTACCCAGTTGAAATAGAAATAAATTCATTTTTCATTTTCATTAATGAGTTTTAATTGATATCTTTAAAAGTTATTGGTCAATTGTTATAAATTTTTTTTTTTGTTGAATTTGCGATTTTTTTTTTTTACACATGTGGGCAAATTTTCATGAATGTAGAGTTATTTCCACTTGTTTAAAAAAAGAAAGGATCGATTTGATCTCAGATGTGTCAACCCGGCATTCTTTACAGCAACCTTTTTACCGTCTGGGGTCAATATTGGATGTCTGGTCAGTTTTTGGCCGAAATAAAGAAAAGTTACGGTCCGAATTTCAAAAAATTTGACTTTTTGGAACGACAAAAATCTGTCGCGTGTGTACCCCGATTTTCGGATCGATACTGGTAGATTTTTTTTATTAGATGATGCGTTAAAAAGCGACAATTTGGGTGTCTACGATTATCAAAACGGAAATTTTCTTTTCGGGTTTCGATAAAACTGTTTCTTGTTTTGCTAATTTTTATGAGGTTTTTAATTAATAACGTTCTTAATTAGGGGCAGATTTCTTCGATACTGAGTATCACCAATCCCGGGATTTTTCCGAATTTTTTGAAACAAAAAGCGCTTTGCTACTCTCTACGGTTGCAGAGTTTTTCCACGTACAGACAGACACACAGATGTATCCGAACATTAATAATAAAGATTTAATAAAACTTTAATAGAAATACTAATAAAAACTTTAACAGTATGTCAAAAGTTTAGGCATAATGTGGAAAAAAAACATTCTACACTTTTACATTATGCTGTTTATTAATATTTAATCCACTGGTTTGGGTTAATTTCAAATAATGTTTCTATTGACTCAGATTTTGAAATATTATTGGTGAAAAGGAATATCGCGCCTTTTTTCAATGGTCACTTTTAGTTCTTTAGTAGACTCATATTGATTTCAATTTTTATATTATTCACGAGTTAAGATATATTCTCAATAATATTCAAATATTCACAACTGATTTCATGCCAGACCATAAACCTTGGCAATCTAAAACGTTAACATTTTGCACGGAAAGTCATTTTTTTATTATGTGAGTTGTAGATTTGACCACATTCATGTAGAAATTTCCAGTGTCCCCTAATGTTACAAAGTGGAAAATGTTGCTCTAATGTATCATGGTACTTTGTTAAATACCTTTCCGATGACTAACGGCCGGAGAGGTTTGGCCATTAGAAGCAATAGCTCTCCAAAACATCAGAGGCTTACTGTCTTGTCTGCTGAATAAAACACGCGGCTGTTTCCTAAGGAAATAGCAGCAGCAAATTTAGCCAATGGGGTTATCCATATTGCACTTTTTTTGTCGCTGAACAATACGGTAAACCACATATCCTCATACGATATGTGCTTTCAAACCCAATCTTTTCTGGCTTGTTTCTTGTGTAATTTAGGCCGCTGCTTGCAATATGTTTTTTAAGTTTTCGCATTCTCTTATGCGACTATATATCATGTCCCTTGAGGCATTGACACGGATATTTTGTTTTAATTTGTCGTATGTTGTTTAAAAACAATCTTCTAATTTTTCTATATGTCTGAATATTTACTAAACGAGGACGCCCGCTTTTGGTTTTCATTCAGAATTGTAACGTCTGGCATACAGTTTGTATATCCGTCGTTTTTAACGTTTTAAATTTCTAAAAATTTCAAAAACCACTTACCTATCGATTTCAACTGAAAAATCTGTAAACTTCCCTATTTTGTGAATTCCGTAGACTTCGGCATCTTAAATACCAAGTGGGACTTGAATATTCGCTGCTATACCGCTCGGATAAAAGAGTTAATTCGTTTGAATGACTAGTTAATTGAAACGAATCCAGCAATTGCTAACATTTGCAAAATGTGTCTAAATTTTTAAGACAGTGGTTTTGTAACCAAAAAAAGTCAGTTTTTTATTTTAATAATAGTGTTGTAACCACTTTCTGCTATGATTCATTTCAATTACAGTTTGAGTATTTATTATTAAACTAGCAAGCTACGCTGGTCAATTTTTCTTAACGAAGCTTTAACCAAACAAAATATTGACATTTCATAATTCACTTTTATATTTTAACAGAATAATAAGGTTACTATAATTTGTGACTCGTGCTATAGCCAATATAAACGTCAGGACACGTCACCCTTATCATTATCTTTTTACGAATGAAGGTTTCGCTATGGTACTCCATTGTAAAATTTGTTAATTTTTTTAATTAAATATTTGAAAAATGTCATAATCATTAGATTTGAAATTTATATCAAGAAATATACAACTTTTTACCTTTTCAAACGCTGTTTGTCTAACAATTTTCTGACAAATACTTTCCGAGATATTTTTTTTTTAATAACTTCAAATGTTTCATATTTCGTGATTAATCTGTGGCAAAGATTAGCGAAAAACCCAGTCGTCAGCAACGCATACCTTTATATTAAAAAGGATGTTGGATCAGGGATTTTCACCATCCTTTTAGAAATCGGTTCTGTAGTTCCAGAGATTCGGTAGAAATTGTAATTTAGAATGATTTTAGAAAGCTTTTCGCTCATTTCACCCTTTTACATTTCGATTTTTTTAAAATTTATTCTTAGAGAGCATTTACATCTTATAAGTAACTACAATGCCAAATTTCAAATTTCTAGCTCCTTCAATATAAAAAAGTCGCAATTTTCGAACATTTTTTCCCTCCTGCACCCCATTGGGGTTAGTGGCACCGACATAAAATATAGCCTTTGTTGGAGCAGGGAGTGTCACCATCAATTTGCCACCATCACTTTTGAAATCTGTTCTGTAGTTCCAGAGATTCCATAGAAATTGTAATTTAGAATGTTTTTAGAACGTCTTTTGTTCATTTTACCCCTTTTAAATTTCGATTTTTTTTAATTTTGTTTTTAGTGAGCGTTTACATCTTATAAGTAACTACAATGCCAAATTTCAAATTTCTAGCCCCTTCAGTATAAAAAAAAATTCAAATTTTAGAACGCTTTTCGCTCTTGCACTACCGTGGGATTAGTGGAACCGACGTAAAATATAGCGTATGTTGGAGCAGGAATTGTCATAAAAAATTTGCCACCATCATGTTTCTAACAACTTCAGTATAAAAAATCGTAATTTTAGAACGTTTTTTCGCTCATGCACTCTCCAGTGGGTAGTTGCACCGACATGAAATATAGCCTATGTTACAGCAGGAACTGTCACCATCAATTTGCCACCATTACTTTTGAAAACAGTTCTATAGTTCCAGAAATTCTATAGAAATTGTAATTTAGAATGTTTTTAGAATGCGTTTCGCTCATCTCACCCTTTTTAAATTTCAAAATTTTTTTAGAATTTGTTCTTAGAGAGCATTTACATCTTATAAGTAACTACCATGCCAAATTTCCAGTTTCTAGCTCCTTCAGTATAAAAAAAGTCACAATTTTCGAACATTTTTCACTCCTGCATCCCATTGGAGTTAGTGGCATCGACATAAAATATGGTCTATGTTGGAGTAGGGATTGTCACCATCAATTTGCCACCATTACTTTTGAAATCGGTTCTGTGGGTCCAGAGATTCCATTGAAATTGTAATTTAGAATGTTTTTAGAACGCTTTTCGCTCATCTCACCCTTTTAAATTTCAAAGCTTTTTTTTTAAATTTGTTCTTAGAAAGTATTACATCTTATCAGTAAGTACAATGCCAAATTTCAAATTTCTAGCTCCTTTAGTATTAAAAAAAATTTGCAATTTTAGAACACTTTTCCCTCCTGCACCCCCCTGGGATTAGTGGCACCGACATAAAATATAGCCTATGTTACAGCAGGAACTGTCACCATCAATTTGCCACCATCACTTTTGAAAACAGTTCGGTAGTTCCAGAAATTCCATAGAAATTGTAATTTAGAATGTTTTTAGAACGCGTTTCGCTCATCTCACCCTTTTTAAATTTCGATTTTTTTTAGAATTTGTTCTTAGAGAGCATTTACATCTTATAAGTAACTACCACGCTAAATTTCATGTTTCTAACACCTTCAGTGTAAAAAAAAATCGAAATTTTAGAACGTTTTTCGCTCTTGCACCCCCCTGGGTGTAGTGGCACCGACATAAAATATAGCCTATGTTGGAGCAGGGACTGTCATCATCAACTTGCCATCATCACTTTTGAAATAGCTTCAGTAGTTCCAGAGATTACCCCCTACAAAAAAACAATCTTTACTACTTTATAATATTAGTATAGATTATACCATAAATGTCTCCTTCCAATTTCCCTCATTCCAAACCATACTTTAGTCTGTGCCCAAACTGTTGCTATGGGCTGTATACATATTTTATTTACTCAATATAAGTGATCAAAAATATAAGTGAACAAATATAAGAGAACAAAAAGTCAATATAAGTGAACAAAGTCATGCATCCGACATAGATTATTAAACACTTTCCAACACACACAGAATATTAATAAATTAATTTTTTTCATACGGTGAAATGAGATCTGAATAAGCAATTTATAAAATACATAACTCAGTAAAAATCCCCCAACAAACACAAGATCTGTGGCCACCTTCTGTGAACATTAAGGCCAAAGAGACTTGGGGCCCTTTGTACCCAGCCACCGTTGTATTTTAAATGACACACCACAACATCCGCTGACCACCGTTTCATTGATAACGGGCGAGCGAAAGTAAAAGTAATTGATTATCAGTGTCCAGCAGCCATTGAAGATGTGTTTCTGGCAAGGGTATAAAAGCCTGGTATCAAATAAAAAGAAAAGGGCTAATGCCATGTATTTGATACATTAGTTATAAGATATAAAATATTTTTTCCTTCACTCTTTTCAACATAATTTTCGATATTTAAAATCTGTCATTAGATGAAAGTTTTAAATGTGATGCAAGATAATTTTTTTTTTCTAACTTTTACGGATTTTTTATAAATTACAAGTAAAAGCGTCTTGAGTCTAAAATATGTATATGTACATAAATAATTTTTATAAGCACATTACAGTGAAATTGAATATATGTTAATTTCAATTCATATATTTTTTTAATTGCAAAGATAGATACAAAAATTAATAACAAACATATTACTACTTTTGCTACTTTTGTATACACCCCAATTACAGATTTGTTTTCCTGTATTATAATATTTTAAATTTGTTTTTAACATGAAATACGATTTCGAAAAAGAACTTCCATGTAATGGTGATCAAATAATAATTGTTAAAAGAAAATAAATACAACAGAAAAAAATGGGTGTTTTTGTGAGAACTGAAAACTGTATCAAGTTGTTGAAAAAATCACACAGTATATCTTAATTTTCCATATGCCCTTTTAAACGATACGAAATTAATTGGAATAAACTGCACTGTGCATACTTACTATATAGATATGTAATAAAATTTTTAATGATAAATGTCAATTTATTGATATATTTATTTTCAGTTTCAACAGAATAATATTCACCCATAAAGAACAAGTGAAAAGTATATGCTACCTTTGTATACACCCCCAATTACAGGTCCGTTTTCCCGTATTATAATATTTTAAATTTGTCTTTAACATGAAATACGATTGCGAAAAAGTACTTTCCATGTAATGGTGATCAAATAATAATTGTTAAAAGAAAATAAATACAAAAGAAAAAAATGGATGTTTTTTGTGAAAACTGAAAATTGTATCAAGTTGTTTAAAAAATCACACAGTATATCTTAATTTTTCTTTAAAAAAATATTTTTTTTTTTTTCAAGTGACTTAAAAAAAAAAAAAAAGAATATCTATTATATCATATCGAATCATATATTCTGAAGAATATATGATTTAATAAAAAAAGTTATTTTTATTTATTGTACAAGGCATTGGCTCATAAAAGCCCCCTCCCCCCCACCCCCTTCCCGAAACAAATTGTTTCAGTCACAAGTAAGCAAGTTTTTAGACCAGCAAGCGGCTCAAGGTCAAGCCGATTTCAGGGTTGCGATAAGAGAGAGGGAGACTTTTCCTGGAATTTCCTGCCTCTTTTTTGCTCTGTCATTCAGGTGTACGGTACGGAGTGTCATTTTGGGATAGCAGTGAGCAGACGCTCCATTTCAATGTCGAATGTAGCATGAAAATATTCTGTCCATCTGTAAGTCTTATTTATGTTTATTCGTTACATGTTTATTAATTTCAATATAATCTGATTTTGCATCATTTAGAATGTTTATATTTTACGTTTTAATAATACACAAGAATGCTTTAAACATATTTTCATTTTCGGCAAAATAGTGTAAAATTCAATTCAGTAGTTTATTATTATTATTGCGTAAATTATTTTTAAGCATTATAAATATCTATCAATTTATTCTTTAAAATAGTTTGCCTAGCTTTAAATATAAGAAATATGGCTTTAAAAAGAAAATGATTTTGTTTTCTCCTTCTGGGTGAAGAAATTTACCAGTTTATACTCAAGAAAAATTCAGTGACAGTAACAATGGAATAGAGTTTCTTACATTTTTTTAGTTGTTAAAAGGCGTAAAATTAACAGTAAAATAAGTTTTATTAGACTGTTGACATGTTTCGGCTCCATCGGAGCAATTTTCAAAACAAATAAAAATATTCTACAATTGTACGTTCTTTGAAGTTATTATTTAAAACGCCATCATTTAATTTTTAACTTCAAAAATAGTGTAATTGTATAATATTCTTATTTGTTTTGATAATGGCTCCAATGAATCCGAAACATGTCAAGAGGCTAATAAAACTTATTTTACTCTTTATTTTATGCCTTTTAGCATTTAAAAAAGTATATTATTACACGATGTTATAATTTATATTTTTAATGGAAAAGAGTGTAATAAAATTTAAGAAAAATGTTGTTGACATTTAAAATTACTGAAAATAATTCTCAGGGATTTTGTAAAGTTTGAAATAATGTATTTTTTCTAAAGTTTGACTATTAAACTGTGAGAGAAAAATCTAAATGTTATGATGCAAATATATGTAATATGTTTCAATTATATTGATTTAATAATACTTAAAAGAATAAACATAAATTACTGGTAACAGACTGTAAAAACCAGTAAAAAACATACATTATCATTTGCCAAATATAAAATATATAACGGATCATGTTACTATAATACACATAAAGAAAAGATTATTTAAGCAACAATTCAAATTTTATTCTGGAAAAAAGAATGCTTTTTAGAAGTTTATTTAAACAATAGTGTTTTTGCGTGAAAAAAAAGTACTAAGAATTATTTAGGTACAAATTTCAAGAAAACTATAAGTTCAACTTACCTTGATTTTTTTTTTCAAAAATTTTCCAAAACAGAATACTTGACGTAGTGAATTAATTAGTTTATTTCTTTTAATTATATACTTTTAAAATTTATATGAAATGCAATAATTTAAAAATAGCATATGATATAAATTTTTAAAATATAAAATAGAAAAAATAAACAAATACTTAATTCACTATG
This sequence comes from Maratus michaelseni, assembly GCA_963931845.1. Lineage (NCBI taxonomy): Eukaryota > Metazoa > Arthropoda > Arachnida > Araneae > Salticidae > Maratus > Maratus michaelseni. Next base: position 310,516,916 of record OZ007591.1, read on the forward strand.
TCAAACATTGTATTTTTAAAATTTTTGAAAAAAATCAAGGTAAGTGAATTTATAATTTTGTTGAAAAGTGTACTTAAATGATTATTAGTACTTTTTTCACGCAAAAACAATTTATAATTTGAATAAACTTCTAAAAAGTACTTTATTTTCTAAAATAAATTTTGATTTATGCCTAAATAACCTTTATTGGGTGACAATGGCTGGGTTTTGGCTAGCTTACATTTATAAAAGACATAAAAGGCATTTTTATGGTCAGTTTTGGGCTGGATTTAATTCTTGAAAACCACAAATGGCGTTGCTACGGCAAGTTTGTGGCTAGCTTTTATTCATTATGATTTTTAATGGCCTAGCTATGGCAAGTTTCCATTAATAATTGCCATTTAAAGTATAATTGTGGCCAGTTTTAGGCTATCTATCATTTATGATTAACCGTTAGTGGCCTAGTTATGGGGATCTTATTGTATTTCTGGCCAATTCTGTTGCGGCCACATTGTGGCCAGCGTGACAGTTTTTTTTAAGTTGCCATTACGGCCAATGATAGCGGCCCTCCATCTGACAGTTTGGGCCAAAGCTAACGTAGCCATCAGTGGCCCGAAAGTTCTGTGTTCGTTGGGCCATCTCTAGCAATTGCTGCTCATATTAGAAGTCTTTCGTGTAGCCCTGTATATGATCTACAGAATTTGTAAACAAAGCGCAGTTCACTAAAAATTACATAATTGCAAATCACAGCTGAAAGAGCACTTCTAGCAATTACCGATCATACCCAACTAACACAGAACTTGCGGGCCGCTGATGGCTACGTTAGCTTTGGCCCAAACTAGGAGATGAGGGGCCGCTATCGTTTGCCGTTACGGCAACTTAAAAAAACTGTCACGCCGGCCACAATGTGGCCGCAATAGAATTGGCCGTAACTACATTAAGATGCCCATAACTGTGCCACAAGTGGTTAATCATAACTGACAGATAGCCTAAAACTGGCCACAATTATACTTTAAGTGGCAATTATTAATGAAAACTAGCCACAGTTTGGCCATTAACGATCATCGTGAATAAAATCTAGCCAGAAGATCGCCACAGCCATGCCACCTGCGTTTGTTAAGAATAAAAGCTATCCCAAAGCTGGCCATAAATGTTAATTTATTGGACATCATAAATGTAAACTAGCCTTAAGCTAGCCACTTTGTTGCCATCAATAAGCATCATTAATGAATGCAAGCCGAAAGCTAACCACTTTGTTGCCATCAATGGGCATAATTAATGTATGCAAACCGAAAGTTAACCACTTTGTTGCCATCAATGGGCATCATTAATGAATGCATGCCGAAAGAGAGCCACTTTGTTGCCATCAATGGGAATTATTAATGAATGCATGCCGAAAGCTAGCCACTTCGTTGCCATCAATGGGCATTATTAACGTATGCAAGCTGAAAGCTAACCACTTTGTTGTCATCAATGGGCATCATTAATGAATGCATGCCGAAAGAGAGAGCCACTTTGTTGCCATCAATGGGAATTATTAATGAATGCATGCCGAAAGCTAGCCACTTCGTTGCCATCAATGGGAATCATTAATGAATGCAAGCCGAAAGCTAGTCACTTAGTTGCCATCAATGGTAATCATTAAAGAATGCATGCCGAAAGCTAGCCATTTCGTTGCCATTAATGGGCATCATTAATGAATGCAAGCCGAAAGCTAGCGACTTTGTTGCCATCAATGGTAATCATTAAAGAATGCATGCCGAAAGCTAACCACTTTCTCGCCATCAATGGGCAACATTAATGAATGATAGCCCAAAGCTAGCCATATTCATGCCACTATTGGATATCATGATGGAAGCTGGCCAGAATTATACTTTTTATGGTCCTCAAAAAAGTAAAGTTGCGCAAGAAAGGCCCATTTTTACTCCTTTGGCAGGGGCAATTTTTTCTTTTTTTTTTTAAAGATATTTTGAACTTCAGAATCTAAATTTACTGGTCCCTAATTTTTGTCTGAAAACTCTAAAATTCAAAATTTGAAAAAAAAAAAAAAATAATAATAATCTATTTGAATATTTTTTTTTTAACAAGAGCTCATAACACCAGCCTGACTTTTATACATACATGTTTCACTTTATTATATTTTTCAGTTAAAAACTACAATGGTGTTATAAGCACCCTATATTAAAAAGGTCAAAATAAATAAAATCGAAAGTGTTTCAGATCTTGTATAGCATATTTTCAATCTGCAAGCAAAAAAAAAAAAAAGTGTCCCAATGGAGGCAAAAATTGGCCTTATCCACTCATCTCATTAGATCGGAATAAAATGCCATATGGTTATGATTTAGTTTTTAATATTATTCTGAAAAAGTTGCAAAAGCCATATTTGTAATTAATAAAAAAAGGTTGATAACACAAGGTGTAAAATATATATTGAACGTTAAATTACCAATGATGGTGAGAATAAGGAAAAAAACTTATTTTCTTCAATTTTTAATTAAATTATAGGTTTAACCATTCTATTCAAAGGAGTAAATTTTTAAATAGTTTCAACTCGTGTTTCTTCAAGCTAATTCACCAGGTGGATCGTCCAGCCCTTTTTCAAAGCAAATAAAAAACACAGAATGTTAAATGAGATACCATATGAAATGATTTTTAAGCGACTTCTGACATAGTACACTCACATTTCTTTAAAACACGTATTTTGGTTAAAATTGCAAGTAACTGAAAATTAAATAGGCATTGTTTTCAGAAATGAAATGATTACCTCAAATTACTGTTGCCACAAAAATTAAATTCTGCAACAATGATTATAAAAAAAAATTTCAATAAAGATGAAGTTGCTGCATGGGTTTATTTTATATTTATGATAAAAAAGCAAAATTTGAATTCAAATGCTCAATTTATTTTTCTTTATCCCTTTTTTTTTTTTTTCCGAAACATATTATGTCACCCTCTAATGCAGTTAAAATACAATATATATATATATATATATATTGCTATTTTCGGTCAGTTTTTACTGTAACTTTGGTGGAATAAATGGGATTATATTCTGGCTTTTTTTTTTTTTTTAGAAGTTCAAACATGCATCTAAAAAATATTAGACTGCAGCGTAAAATCTTCACACAGGCCCACTAGTATATATTATTTCTGTTGTCAACATCCCCTTTTCTCAGAAAATACAAAATGCACAACACTGAATGAGATGCCATAAGAAAGGATTTTGAACCAGCTTCTGTATAGTGCACTTACATTTCGGCAAAACATTTTTTGATTAAAAATTGCTGTTAATTAAAAATTAAATCCGCATTGTTTTCCTAAAAGAAATGCAAGGTTTTCCTTAAATTAGTGTTGCCACAAAAATACAATACCACATTATATAATGCTGAAAATTATTATAAAAAATAAATACTACAAAAAAGATAAAGTTGGACATAGTTGTTGCATGCGTTTATTTTATGACTAAAAAGCCAAATTGAAATGCTCAATTTATTTTTCTTTGTCCCATGTTTTTTCCGAAACAGATGATGTCATCCTCTAAAGCAGTTAATTAGCTATATATATATATATTGTCTTTGCTATGCTCGATCAGTTTTTACTGTAACTGTGATGGAATAAAGGAGATGATATTCTGGCTCGACTAACGTTGTTTAAAGATAGTTTCAGTCATTAATTTTCCTTTAGAAGTTTAAACCTGCATCTAAAGAGTATTAGATATTGCTAAAAAGTATTAGACTGCAGTGTGAAATCTTCGCACGGGTCCACTGGTGCTTTTATAATACAATTTCTTACGGGGATGTTTCTTCCAATTATCCAGCTGGAAAATAAAATAAAAACAAAAATCCAGGAATTTTATTTTATAAAATTGGTAAAATGTTGACATTACTGATCATTGGAATTTAAGAATTTTAATATTAGTTTAATATTTTTTCAAAACAGTAGTGGCAGTAGATCTTCTAGAACATGGCAAGTTCGCCATTCATACATTTTTTTTTTCTTTTTAATGGACTAAACCATTGCTCATAAATAATAATATATCATTGTTTTTATTTTTTAAAGATTAGCAAGTAATGAGTACTGAATTATTATTATTTTTTTAATCTATTACCAATAAAGAAATCTTTAAAATATTTTTCTTTCCAGCAGGAGGTATGTGACCTTTTGACTAACAAAATTTCAAACTGATTTATACAATATTATGTGCATTAAAATTTTAATCTCAACTTTTAATAAGATTATGGCAAAATTTTTATTAAAATATTCAGAAGTTTTTATACAGCAAATTATTTTTAATACCTGATCTCCAAGCAATGCTAATTTATAATCAACCAACAAATTAGTATAAACAGTTTATCAGGCTGTCAGTTTTTAAAAATTTAGCCTACATAAAACATTTTTATTGAATTATATCTTAACCTTTAAAAAGAAGGGAGAATGTTCTTAGAACAAGAAAGAAGAGGAAAATATATATAGTACATCCTTTTTAACATCACTTGCATAAATAAATAAATATATATATAAACAATAGAACTGGTATTTTTTTTCATATAAATTTTATTTTTCACAAATGTAAAACAAACCAACCAAAAAAGCATTTATTTATTTATGTATTTACAAGATGCTCAAAATTTATCAGAAATATTTTACAAGAAAATTTAATCCTGTTACAATTAAATTTCTGATGTTTCTTAATTTAAGTTGAGAAAGGACAGCTGAAAATCTACAGTCATCTTCATAGAACTTTTTTCTTTCCAGATTTTTATTCTTCTTCTTCTGAAAAACAAAAAATAAATTTTACAAAACAAAATTTAAATGCCTTACTTTAAAAACACCACTTATTAATCAGCCATTTATAAATATAATCGGAACAGAAATTATAATTTAAAAAAACTATTTACAAAAAGCTTTGTAGTTTAAGTTATTTGTACACCATGAAACTATTTTATTGCAGTATACCTATATTTCAGGGTTGTCGAATGACACCTTTCCCTCCCCCCTTCTAGGTACGAAACTGCATTTCATGGTGGCAATTTTATGTTATATCATATTCTTTTATTTCTTTTTGCACCCATGCTAACAATAATATTGTTTCTATTTTTATGTGTTAAGAGCAGGGGGGGGGGGAGGGGGGGAGGTGCTGTATACAGTGGAACTCCAGTTATACGTTTTGCCCGGGACCGGACAACAAAACGTATAACTCAGTAAAACGTACAACTCAATCTATGGTCTACCAAATTTTTTTTTTTTTAATATATTGCAAAAATTTTGTTCCACTGAGGTGTTTCAGTTACCTTTTATAACAAAAACGGAAGTTTCATAAGTATTAATTCATCCATGACATAAATTTTTGGAAATGGAACAGAGTAGAAAAGAGGTACATAAAATTAATATATCATAAAAGCTTTAATAGAAATATTTTTAATACACATAGAGTACTTAAAAGAGATCATTGAAATCGCCTTGACATGTAAATCATTTATCAAAACACATTTCAGTAGTTTACTGAATCTTGTTGAAATAATCATGAATCCTCGATTGTTTCTTTTCGGCAGAGCTGACATTGAACAGCAAACTTTGCATTTTGGTTAACAATGCAGCCCTGTTATCGTTACTGCTTTTACTACTGTCGAACAGCTTTTCAAAAGCCCTCAGAGCAGCCCCGAAGTTTGAGAGGGATCTTTCAAATCAGACTCATCCGACGTGTCGTCGGTGTTTCCGGTTACAAAATGTATAAATGAGGCAAAATTTTGTCCGAGGACGCAAAAACGTAACATATAACTGAGGGAAATGTGTAACTCAAAATGTATAACTCAGCTAATTTTTAATAGCAAGCGCCCGGGACCGCTGAGTTGAAACGTATAACTGAGGGCAGGGTTGTTATGATTTATCCCAACCCAAAAAACCCAAAATTTCAACTTTAAATTATATAGGTAATATATTTCTTAATGTCAGTACACCAGTAGTAAAGTTTATCACCAACCACCCCAAGGGAAAAAAGTCTTAATTCTTCCAATGACAATTTTTAAAACAAATAACTGTAACTTAATTTTCTATAAGTATATGTAACTATCACAAACACAAAAACTAATTTTTTTCCCATTAAAAAAAATACTTTGATGTATAATCCTACAGTTGAAACTCATAACAAAATACCACATATGCTGAGAATCTTAATTTAATGATGTAGACATGTAGAATTATTTGGTATATTCTATTAATTAGTTATAATAAAAAATACTTTACAGCAAATATTTTTTTCCCCATTTCTGCGAATTTTCTTATATCCAGTTTCAATTGCAAAAATTTTGCTGAATTAAATATAAACTACCACCCAACTTAATTCAATAACAACATAAACTAAGGGAAAACCTAAATTTCCTATTTACCTCGGGCTGAGGAAATTTTGGAATACAAACAACTCAAAAAAAAAAAAAAAAAAAAAAAAAAAATTGCAATCCATCATTAATCAATATGTTTCAGAATGAATTTTTTCTACAGAAAATATTTATTATATATAGGCAATCACTTCAATTAAAATGAATAAAGATACTTTATCCTTAACAAAATATTAGTTTAAAACTAATAATAAAAACTAAGTAAAAGTATACTAGTCTGATTCAGCACTGGTATTAGTATAGTACTTCTATAATTTCATTGTTAAAACTATTACTAATAATCAATTTATCTAAAAGCAAAACATAATTTTGATTGTCATTCATTTATATATTTTTGTAATCAAATAGTTACTTTAAACTGTACTTAGTAGTAAGTACATTTTTTTCAAACATTCTGAACCACCTCTAACTTAAAAAACTCTGATAAAACTTAAAAAACTCTGATAAAACCCAAAAAACCCTGATAAAACCCCAAAAACACTGATAAAACCCAGTGGGTTGGGTTTTTTCTGAAAAAACCCAGGCATTTAAGAACCCTGACTGAGGGAAACGTACAACTGAGGGAAACGTACAACTCAGGTAACGTACATCTGGAGTTACACTGTATATTAAACACTTTATCTCTGTGTTAATCACTAAAACAAAATAAAAACAGGCCTTTTATAAATTCTTTTGAATAACTTCAAATATATAAATTCAAATTCTTTACATATGATGCATAGCATCAAATTATCATCTTGAATGAGCTATGGGTGCTCTTTCTTTCATTTCATAAAAGTCGAATTGCCCACTTTGGGAAATGTTCTAGAATTTGCATTGCTAGAAACCAGCAGTTCTTTATTTTTTCACATATAACTTTTACTTGAAAATGGCTTCGTAAAGTAGGAAAATACATTGTGTACCTCCAAGCTATAAATCTGATATCATCACTCATAAAACAATGGCATTTTACATACGGTTTTTGTTTCCCAGAAGGGTAACACGTCTGCCACTGAATACTTAACATATTTTGAATGATTATTATTGCCGACCCATGAAAAAAGCATTTTTTAATATTGTTTTTGGTTGTTCACTCGACAACATTAAATGATTTTCTTTATCTTTTTTCGTTACAAATATTTTTTTTTTCAATTATACAAATTTTTAATGAATAATTACACAATTATGTTTTGGATACTAAATACAAATACTACAGGAAAAGTTCTTTTCAGAATGAAAAAAATATTATGCCATAGTGTTTCCCTCAGAATGAAAAAGGGCAGGGTGCTCCTTCAAAAGACACTTCAGCTGAAAAAATGGGCACTTTTTTATGAAAAGGGCTTTTTAGTGCTTTTCGTAAGTAATAGCTTAATTATTTTAAAGTCTGCTTTCTATTTTAATATTTACATATAAACATTTTTCTGTTAAAAAGTATTTGTAAATTTTATTATTAAGCCTTTTTAAAATTTGGCAAAAAAAAATCGGCCAGTTCAAACTATGAATTAAAACTTTATTCAGCTAATGAAATTCTGAATAAAAGATCCTACAAACTCTACAAAATTTGTCGAATTAAAAAAAATTTATTGAACTTTGCACACTACAATAGTTAAGTATGTGCCGGCAAAAAATGGTTAAATTGCTACGTATAGTTTTTGATCCTATAAAGCTTATAATGTACAGATTTTGATATTTGATATTTTTTTTTTTTTTTACCCAAAAATTTTGTTTTAAAAAATATTTATTATTCCAAAAGACATTTCCTTGAGATCAATTTGCACACTGAAGTTTTTTCATGCATTTCTATGCTGCCTAACTAAAAAATAGCCATTTATTTCAGGAACATTTTTCTTTAAAACAATTTACTAAAAAATATTATCTTAATATTTACTATCTCAAAAAAAAAAAAAAAAAAAATTCTGGAACACAAATTAGTCCCTTTTTCTCACAAATTTCAATACAGCGTTCTAAGAAAAATAAATGTTCTTTCGTGACCAGGGACCGATTTAGAAATTTGGGGGCTCTGGGCACAGATGTGTATGCCACCCCCCCCCCTTTCACACAGATTCTTTGAATAACAAAAATATAATATCGAAAGCAGTACTTATTAAGATAACCATTATTGACTTTGATAATTTCTTTAAAATATTAATAAAAAAAATTAAATTTGATAATCATTAATTTACATTTAAATAATTATTTGATAATTATGAATTTTTAATGGAATTTTATAATAAACTGTGTGGTGCTGATTACCTTTCTCTATGAAAGTCCATATATCTGGAATGGTAAAGTATGCAACAACTAATAATAAATTTACCGCAGTCGGTTTTACGCTTAGTTAAGCAATGAAAAAATCCATATTTTTATTACTTGATATTTGATTTAAAAGAAATTTTAAAAACATGGATTTGAGCTTTCAGCTCCTCTCCAGAATCTTACATCTTTAGCAAAATATTTTGGGCAAAACATAAGAATGTTTTAAAAATACCTTAAGTTGAAATATCATTTTTAAAGTTTCTTAAAAAAAAGGGTCAAAGAAAGTATTAAAGAAGGTCCCTTTCTCTAAAGAACCTGCTTTATTTTTAATTTGTTAAAAATTATACATATAATCAAAATCCAAATTAATTTATATGACGGCATATTAAAAAAAAAAAAATCCTTAATTTAGAGGTCACAAGATCAAATAATTTTATCACCCTCTCCCCTCCTCTTCTAGATACATACCATTAAATTAAAAAAAATTATTTAGCATAAATCTGTGTAATCTTAAGTATTGTCAAAGTTTATGAAAGTTAAAAACCCCGTTAACAAAATTATTTGACACATTTCAGCAAAACATTAAAAAATATTCAAACAATCTTTTTCTATTAAATGTTGCATTTCATAATTAAATGTAGGTCCAGATTAGATTCACTATATTTCCAGAGGTGTCACAATTACAATAATCACAAAACTGAATCATCACTCTTGAAACAAATATTAAAACATTTAAAGCAAACATTTTTTAAGCACATGAGCTGAAGCATCAAAATTTCCAGTAATTTGATGGACCCATTGTACAAGATGTTTGCATTTCATGAAACTCTGCTAAACTGTTTTAAAAAACTGTAAAATAACAGTTTTGAATAAAAGGATTTTATTAAAAATGAACAATTCCTATGCAATTGGTAACAGACTAAGATTTTTTTTAATGATAACTTTTTGAATACAGTTTTGTTAAAATATTACTAACTAAATTTTAATATGAAAAAGTTTATAAAATGATTTTTTGGCCGTTTAAAAGATATCGCCAAATTTGTCAGCCGATTGTGGTAAAAAATCTTAAACTTAGTCAATGGATTGCCGAAGCAAAAAAAATTCACAAAATTCTACAATCAGTCACGGAAAAAAATCATGAAATTTGTTAGTCAATCATGAAAAAAAAAAACTTTAAATTCTTCAGGTGCTTGAGAAAAAAAATATATATGAAATTCGTCAGTGGATTGTCAGAAAAAATCGAGAAATTCTTCAACCAGACGCGGTAAATAAATCACAAAAATCGTTCATCGGTAGCAAGAAAAAATTACGAAATGCGCCTGTCAATCAAGGGAAAAATCTAAAAATTATTGTGAAATTCGTCAGTCTATCGAGAGGAAAATCACAGAATTCTTCAATCAGTCACAGGAAAAAAAATCGCAAAATTCTTCAATAAGTCGTGGAAAATTGCGAAACTTTAATTGCCACTCGCCATGTGACAATTAAAGTTGTAAAAGTGGCGATTAAAAAATTGTCATTGATTGCCACCCCTACGCGGTCACTTCCCAGTTACACATTCCATTATAATCCTTGACCAACTGACGAATTTTACGATTTTTTTTTTTACCAAGAATGTGTTAAGAACTTTGCGATTTCGCCCCCCCCCCATTTGTTTGACGAATAGCACAATTTTTTGCACCCCTGACTATCTAATTTCATGATAATTTCACACTTGACCAACTGGCAAATTTTGCAGGTTTGTTCCATGATGGATCAACGAATTGCACGATTTTTCCCCCTGATCAACTGACAAGTTTCACCTCATAAACGACAGAAGAATTTCATGATTTTTTTTTCTTATGATTGACTGACAAATTTCTAAAATTTTCCGTGCTACCCGATTGACAAATTTCATGCTTTTTTTTCCTGCTATCAATTGGCTAATTGTTCAGTTTTTTCTTGTGACCAATCAGCAGATTTACGTGTTTTTTCCCTGCAGCTTACTAGCGAAATTTGCAGGAGTTTTTCATGCGACCGACTAAAGAATTTCCAGACTTCAAGATTTTTTTCAGCAATTGATTAACAAATTTAGCTATATTCTCCTGCAACCGATTGACGATCATTGTGATATTCTTCCCGCGTCTAACTGACAAAATTTACGGGTTTTTTTTTTTCGACCGACTGACGAATTTTGAGATTTTTTTCCCTACAACTGATCTATACGAAAAAAAAAAGGCATTCTGGTATTGAAAAAGAAAAAAATACTGCAATTCCGGTACATAACTGGAACACAATCACCCCTGACAAATAATCCATGATCATATTCTAAAAAAATTAATGTGATAATAGACTTTCCGATTTTTAGAAAATTTTCCTGAATTTTGACTTTTTCTCTATTCTTATCATGAGCACTTCGCTGGTATAAAACTGATTTATACAAAAATATGTTTCTATATGATGATTATACTTTATCTAGAAAATTTGAAACATTAGTCAGTACTTTAAAAAGTGGCCATTAATGAAACCGAGTCTATTGGCAATTGGCTACTAATCCGATTTCCCAGTTTTCATCTATATTGATCGGTTGCGAGAAAAAATGATGAAATTCGCCAGTCGATCAAGTGGAAAATCTCATATATTGTGAAATTTGTTAATTGGTCGTGAAAAAAAATCCCATTTGTCAGTCGGTCGCAAAATTAGTCAATTGGTCACGGGAAAATATCGCAAAATTCTATTGATAAGTGGGGATAATAAACAAACCAGTTTAAAATATATCTTTTGAACAGGATGCAAGAGTGCTCTTTTAGAGAACAGTGTGACCTTTTTAAAAATATTTCCCTCCGGCTACCCTTTAGTTCTAGAGTTAACACTATATTCATTACTTATAAAAAATTTTAAATCTCATGTACAGTGAAGTTGCGACAACATATATTACTAATGACATGTATTCAGTACCAAAAGAAAAGCACATGGACCTCCGCCTGGATATAAATCTGTTAGAAAAGCTCTAAAAGCTGGACTTATAACTATGTATGGAGCAAATTTCCAAAGACTTTTTCTCCATAAAGGTGATATCTCAAAATATATCTTTTGTAAAGTTATTGACCAGGGCTTGAAATTCAATTTTTCCAAGGAATGGAGTCTCCCTACCAACATTTTTAAATGGAGGGGAGTTGTAATGTTTGTTAGGGAGAAAAAAAAAATCTTTAAACCCCACTATTATTTTATGTGCTATTTAAAGAATTACATTAATGCAGACATGACAAAATACCATTGAAAAAATTAAGTCAATTGAGAATGATTATGTAAAATGTTTATTTTTATTATAAAAAAGGGAAGAAAGTTAAGTTTTATATATGCAGTGTATTTTTCAAGTTCCATTAAATGTGTTAGGGACCCTTAACAATTAGGTTGTTAAATAAATTTCTGACTTTAGATTTTACTTGATTGAGATTCACCGATCGATCGCGGAAAAGACGCAAAGTTCATCGATCGATCGCGAAAAAATGCAAAGTTCGTCGATCAGTCGTGGAAAAAATGCAAAGTTCGTCGATCTGTTGCGGGAAAAATGCAAAGTTCGTCGATCAGTCACCAAAAAACGCAAAGTTCGTCGATCGATTGCAGAATAAACACAAAGTTCGTCGATCTGTCCCTACAAACGCAAGGTTCGTCGATCAGTCACTTAAAAAACACAATGTTCGTCTATCTGTCGCAGAAAAAACGCAAAGTTTGTTGATCAGTCGCGAAAAAAAATGCAACGTTCGTTGATCTGTTGCGGAAAAAATGCAAAGTTTGTCGATCTGTCACCAAAAAACTCAAAGTTCGTCAATCAGTTGCGGAAAAAAGCAAATTTCGTCGATCGATTGCGGAATAAACTCAAAGTTCGTCGATCTGTCCCCAAAAAACCCAAGTTTGTTGATCTGTCGCGGATAAAAATGCAACATTCGTTGATCAGTTGCTTAAAAAATGCAAAGTTCGTCGATCAGTCGCGGAAAAACAAAGTTCGTCGATCAGTCGCGGAAAAACAAAGTTCGTTGATCTGTCACGGAAAAACACAAAGTTCATTGATCTGTCACGGAAAATCAAAGTTCGTCGATCAGTCGCGGAAAAAACACAAAGTTCGTCAATCGGTTGCGGGAAAAAAATCACGAAATTTATCGTTCGGATGCAGGTAAATTAAATAATGCAAATTTCTCCAAAAATGCTGAAATTTTTTGGGCGGGATTTCAAAATTTTCGGCGCGAATCCTGCCCTGAAATTCAAGCCCTGTTGATAGAACTGTAAACTGTTTGTCAATGCGATAGTTTAAAAAATATATCTTAACCCAAAATAACGTGTCTTTGGTATGTATGTGTCAGTGCTTTATGAAACGTTTGCATTTCTATAAAAGATGAAATTGCACTCCTATATATACAAGGACATCTCCCTGTTTTTTTTTTTTTTTTAATTCCCACAGAATATTTTTGATCAGCTGAAGATTCGTTGCAGAACATTGCTAAATATTCTGCTTTGGGGCCCAACATATTTTGAGTGATTATTATTGCAGACCCATGGAAAAAGCAATTTAATATTGTTTTCGGTTGTTCACTCAACAACATTAAATGACTGGATTTTTTTCAAGGAAAAAAAAAATCACGAATGCTTCGTATACGCCGCATTGGTAGATATGATAAGCTACGGCTACCGAAGGCAGTTTTATTTCACTGCCGATTCCAGGCTCTCGTGAGCCTATAACCAAAAAGGGCCGGTTTACCTGGACACCTCTAAGGTGGTGCTCTTCGGTCAGGGGAGAAGTGGGGGCCTAAGCCTCCTACGCTTCATCACCCTTTCCCAAATGAATGACGACAGAGGTCGCTGCAATGATACGGTGGAGCCCAAACTCAGAGGACACCACCACAACACACTTGGGCGGAATGCCAGAAGTGAACAACGGCTCCATAGCCGGGATCCCATAAGGGAAACAGAGTCCTCGGCCAATGCTGAACACTCCCATGACCCATTAATGTAACCACACCTTCCAATTATCAAACGCCGCACTGGTAGATATAGATAAATTTTATTTTTAAACATGTATAAGCCTGAAATTGTGGTATTTGTTAAATGTTTTTTTCACATATACAATTTTTTTAACCCCTTAATCGTCGTGCCCGAGACATTCACGGGCAGCGTAGATTACGCCTGTTTTATTCAGATTGTTTGATTCCCACCAGTTTTTTAAAATAGTGTTATTGGCTTTATTCTTGCATTATTTTATCTGTCTATTAAATAAGATGAACATTTCTACTTAAAAAACTGGTGGTAATCAACACAATCTGATTTTTTTAAAAGTGGCCTACACTAAAAAGGTGCGACGATTAAGGGGTTAATGAATGAAAATTACACAATGGATACTAAATACAAATACTAGGAAAAGTTCTTTTCAGCATAAAAAAATTATTATATACCACAGTTATTTTATTGTAAAAACTTGATATTTGAGTAATTTTAATTATTTTTTCAATTAATTTTCAGCAATGAAATTCACATGAAATTACTGAATAATAAACATGCAAATTTTTACACTGCTAACTAAGCATAACCAAGCTTCCAGACTTGGACATTTTTCACTCTGTTGGTTTTACGCTTAGTTAGCAATGTAAAAATCCACATGTTTATTACTTGATATTTGATTTAAATCAAAAATTTATAAAACATGGATTTGAGCTTTCAACCCCTCTCCAGAATCTTACATTTGCAAAATATTTTGGGCAAAACATAAGAATATTTTCAAAATACCTTAAGTTTAAAAAATGATTTTTTGGTCACTTAAAAGATATCAGTTAACAGCTTTTTTATTATAGTTTTAATGGTATATTGAGTATTCTTCAATTCTATAAATTACATGAATTAAATAACTTCTTTATGAAACATATAATTTATACTCATACTCATTTTATATATTCCTTTGTGATTAATTTTAAATCAAGGTGACAAGAATACTTTTGTCTTAAAAGATTTAAATCAAAGTTAACAATGACTTAATTATATTTTCCCATATATAAAACACAGTAAAAACTTTATGAAACTCACACAAGAGATAGAAATAAGGAACTCCTTTTAAACAACATTAATAAATCATTTTGAAAAACTTACTTTCAAAAATTATGTTATGAAAGTTGAAACTCGCCAGAAAAATTTAAGTATGTGATGTGCATAATACAAAATTTTATTAAAGTAAAACAAAAAAACCTTTTATTTACTATTTTTCCTGTCAGTTTTCTTTCTTTTGTATTATATAATGAATTTTGAATTCAAACACACCTTACCCTGCACATGTTAAAAAATCTGCACTATAATATCAAAACTAGGCAAACTGAAGCAAACATTACTGCACACACACTCAAGTGAAAAACAGAGCTAATAGTATCAGTACATGATCATGTGCAAGATTTAAAAAAATACTTGGTAAAATTGGGAACACCAGATAAACAGTGGCAATGTATATAATGAATAATTATTTTAATGTTCAACTGGAGTCAACAATTAAACTTAAGTTTCAATTACTATGAATATATTGGTATATTAATATTATATATTAAACATGCATCTTATTTTAGCCCTCTTCTCGCTTTTTATATTTGTATCATGATCTCTCCACATTTTTGTATTAATCTCTAAAACACACAGCTTATCATTTTTAAACATTGATTTTCTATGAAAATGGAGAAATCAGTCATGCTTATGAGAAACTAGAGCTGTACCAAGTACTTGGTATATACTCGTTAATCAGCCAAATTGCAGCCGAGTAGTTGCAAGAATTTCATTTTTTAAGCATATTTAAAGACAAATTAATTTATAAGTGATCTATAAAAAGTTATTTGAATATAAATGTATAATATATGCCATAATTCATAAGAACTATTTACTCGGTACATAAAAAATTTATCTATAAAACATAGAAAAAGATAAGGAAAAAATCTCATGCAAAATTAAAGTTTAGTTTTAAAATTATATTAAAAAAAAAAAAGTCATTTTTAAAACTGTTGGAAAAGACTATGATTTCAGAAAATACAATAAATGCAATTAAAAAAATTAATAATTAAATGGGCATTTCTTTTATTGTTGTAAATTTAGCCTGCCTCAGAAAAAATGTTTTCACTGCGAGCACAGATAAAATAGCATTTTAGCTGTACATTATGAAAAAATGAAAAGTAACTGTAAAGCCGATACCCTTTTTTGCTAGTTTCTTGTTATAGCGGCCTCTACAATTACTGTTATACTAAGGTTTCAGCTCTGATTTCCCCAAGATCATCGAAAAGGGGCAATTCACAAAATTCCATTCTATAAAAACATACTCTTCATTGTTAATTTTTATTTTGTTATGTTTCAAAATGTGTAGTTTGCAAACAAATTGAAACGAAAACTTTAACAGAAGGACTTAAAGAAGTTATCAATAAACGTTTGGTTCAAATTTGAGTAACTAAATTTCATATTCATTACAAAATGTTATCTTTTACAAAAAAAAAAAAAAAAAAAAAAAAAAAAAAAAAAAGAATCAGAGTTTCCCCCAGACTAGAGCTCCTATAATACAGGCTGACGCATCCTCGCAGATATGTGTCTCAAAGTCGAAAAACCAAGCTAATTTTCCGCCATTTAACATCCAGCCTCTTTCAGAAGGTGGAGGAACGAGGCCTTAGGCAACCCCAGCTCCGGCAGCGGTAGATTGAGATGCTGAACTGAGACCCGAATAATGCGAAACAAAATGGATATGCGTCAGCTCCTATTATAGGAGCCTTACCCCAGACAGTTTCAGAAGGGTGCTGCACCCTGCCTGCCCTTTGGTTTACAAAATAGCACCCTTTTTGCCCCTCATAAAAAGAATTAGCACCCTTCTTGCCCTCAGGGACACGCCAGTAGCATCCAACGCCTGTGTGCCGAACTTCAGTGGGCGCTCTACATCCATATCCCTCAGTATAAATACATAGCTGCAAACCTTTTTTTTTAAGTCAAATAAATGCATTTTGAACAAGAAAAATTATTTAATAAAACACGTCTTGTTTCTATAGGATGCTTATCTGATTTCATTTATTAAGTAAAATTTCAGGTTCAAAATATTGGTATTTGATTAAAAAATTAAAAAAGGTTGACAGGTATGTAAATAGAATTCAAAATACAGTAAAAAGTGAGAAAATGGAACCTGTTTGCATCAGAATCCTGCATAAAACGGAAAAAATCAGTGTCCTGGAGAAAATAATGATACAATTACAATAGATTGAATATTTGAATAAAGCATAAAAATCTGTTTAAAATGGATTGTATGTGCGTACTAATACATAATAGATGTCAAGGAGTTGTAATAGTATAATTAAATTAAGTATTTTTTTCTTTTTGAAGTATTTTTTTCCTCAACTGAAATCTTTGGCACCTTTACTATACTTCGGCGCCTGTGAGCGCGGCACACATTGCACACTGGGTTGGCGCGTCCCTGCTTGCCCCACAGTACAAAAAGTGCCCTTTCTCCTTTTTGCATTAAAAAATTTGCTTTCATAGTAAAAACTGACTCAGTGTTGTCTTAAAAAGAGTGTCCTGATTTTTAAATATTGAAAGTGGCTTTAAAAACCAAAATAATACCTTTAACAATTAAAAATGTGCCCTTAAAAATCTGAAAAGTGCTCTCAAGAATCCAAAAAGTGCCCTTTTCTCACCAGCAGCACCCTGCCCTTTTTTAAACCTGGGGGAAAATCTGGAATCATTTTCACACAAATAACTTTTACTTTTCTCAAAATGGGACCCAAGATAAAAGCCCTGCATTATAAACTGAGCAAATTGAAAACTTACCTTTGCTTGAATGCCAAATGAGTTTAAGCTGCACAAGAATCTTCTCTAAGCACCATCTACTGATGCACCACGCTTGATAGAAACTTGGAGCGAACTGCACATGGGTGAAAATGGCTAGTCCATGTTGAAAATGGAGAAGTCCGTATGCTGCCTAAGATAAAGAGCGATGACTTCAGCTTCTGTTGCCGGGGACAACCAACAGTATGAATGGAATCGGCTTGGCATTCTGTCAAACGGTGTTCTTAGAAGCATGGCTCAACATTATCTCGGCTGTCACCGTAGTCTCCTTAAAAATATGAAAATAAATTGTAATAGGTTGCAACATTAAGCATTTATCATATTCAACTAGAAATTTAAAAACAAAAAGTTAACTGAAACTGATTAATGTATATAACTGACGCCAGTGAATCATTTTTTCTTCTTTTAAATTAAAACTTATTTCAGCATGCACATACACACATAATAATTTGCATTTAATACATTTATTTTAACGTATCAAACTGATTTTCTGTAAGTTAGGATTGGTAAGTTATTTCCATAAAAAAGGGGATATTCTTCACTTCTAATATCCAGTTATACTTTTATCCTTTCTAAGGACTTTTAACAAGCCCCTCATAATGTTTACTCTTTCTCATTATCAATGAGATATCGCCTGCATGAAATATCCTTTGGTCAAATAAATTTTATTGTGTGAATGGGGAGTTACACATTAAAATTCATTCATGATTTAAAACATGAAATACAGTATGTAATATATTTTGCATTTCATGAATTAAAATGGATGAAATGGCATAAAAATATGCAATCCAATGGTCTTTTTGAAAATGGGGAAGGCTAAGTTTCTATGGTAGGTTATGGAGAAGACTCGTGGCAAGCCATTTTGGCCAGTTGATGAAGAAGGAAAAATGGCATCTTTTCTAAATATTTCTATGGGGTATAGGTGCAGATACACGGTTGCCAGTCGCCACGTGGCGACTGTATTTTTTTTCTTTGGCCCCTAACTTTCCATGTCTAAGTGTCTTACAGGAACGCCCCTTTTCCAGCGACTGTCAGATTTACACATTTTTTAAGTCAATTTCGCACGTTTTCTGCTATATTTACTGCTTTTTTATTTTTTTCTGTTGTCCATAATTAAAAATCATGATTAAGCATGGATACCACATTTTCGCAGATCAACAAGTTTTCTGTTTTCTTCTTAATTATCCCTGAATGTCAAAAATTGTTCAATTTTATTAAAATCTAAATCTTAAAATAAAATAAATCTTCTCAATATTTTTTCATATGTATTTTTTCTTTTGATTTTTATAGAGATACTTTTTGATGCAAATGCCCATGTTGGGCATTTATTTTCAGCTATGAAAAACCCTTTGGTCGGGGGGGGGGGGATTTATCTATAGAACAAAAAAATTAGAGAATCGTTTATATGGGGCCTTACATTACAAATATTCATTCCTATAAACTGTATACAATTATGGTTGGAAGATTCTATAAAATCCCGTTGCCCAATTTTAATGAAGAAAAAATAAATCATTTATTTATTTAAGTTTTGTGTAAATTAATTTAAAATATACTGTTTATTACTTTTAAGCTTTAATAGTAGACAATAAACCCCATATAGCCATATAAATGCTATAGTTTTTATGCGTTTGTTTCACAATGTGGCCACTGGATTTTCTGGGTTTAGGAGCCACTGGCCCCTTACAGATTTTGGGAATCTGCACCTATACTATGGGGAGCAAAAAAAAAAAAAAATACCGAATCAGCTGCACAGCAGAAGTACTGTGCACTTAGACTGTTTTAAATTTTTAAACGCATATGCACTATAGCACTTTTTACTGAAATTACGGTACTGAAAAAGAAAAACACTGCAGAACATAATATAAAAGATGGAGATAAATTATAATTCCAGGAAAGTAATTAAAGAAGATAATTGATACAATGTTTGGTACTTTTCAGTTAGCCGGGCACCAGTGATGACATGTATATATATAAATACACACATATGTATGATTGCAGTAAACATTTCATATTTTGAATGAAGACGTTTATTGTTTTTTTTTTTGATAAACTTTTTTTATGCATCTTTAAAGTCCTAAAACAATTTTATTGCTGCTTCTACATCCTCATGTAACAGCCAAATGGTAAAATCCATTTCAGTGTCAATAATAAATGCAAGTTATAATTTAATAAATATTTTCTATATGAAAAGTAGCAAGTTAAGATGTTTTGTGAGGTTATGATTAAATAATATTAATGATAAAAGATTAACGTTCAATAAATAGCCCAATTAGAATGTTTGGTATGGTTTGCAATAAACAATTCTTTACACTGTCAGGATTGAAATAAATGGCAAATTAGCATATATTTTGGCATGTGTTGGTATAACAGAAAAGTACCAAGTTGTGTTCCTATTACACTCTAAGTGGAATTTAAAAATTAATCAGATTACTTAGCTATTCGGTTAAACCAAAACATTTTAGGCACCATTACCATGATTAATTAAGAATCCCATTAATGAATTATAAACAAATTACCTAATTTATTAACATCTTAAAACTAAGTGAAATTTTGCAAATGGTCATTAGTACATAAAATTCGAAGTTTTCTATTACAATCAAAACAAAAACATGCCATTATCGTCAGAAAATACAGAATATATATATTAGTTAATTAAAACCAGATCTTAACTTATGAAGTAAAATTTTTACTGAAACTGTGAAATATTATTTTCGGCTTCCTGACTAGTTGAAGATTGTCAGCAATAAAGCAGATTATAAAACAAGCAACGGAGATTTACGAAAAAAAGCTGAATTTTTATTGGTTATTTTTTTATAAACCCAAAACTTCTGGGAGTGTTCATTACCGGCACATTATACCCTGACTCCTGGCATATATATAATTACAATCAACTTATTAATAGCATATTCAGGGCAGAGATAAATCAGTAAATAACTTTTTTTTTATACACTTCTGTAGAAGTAAGTAACATAAGCAAAGCAATGCAGTTAATTTTACAAAATTGCTGATGCTTTTTCTCAGCTTTCTTTATCTTGAACTTAAATCTGTCCCTGAGAATGATGAAAACTAATTTTTAACTAACTCTTGGAATAATATAGAAAAATAATCTTACCTAATTTGTAAATCAAAATCCTCAAAAGAATATGATGACGACGCCAGGAATAGGGAGGCTTGCTTCAAAACTTTGTAGACAGACTTTGCTCACGCTGCCATCATGACGCTGCTAACATACAAAATCCCTACCAGCCCGCAGAAACAAGAAAATGTATTCCTTTCTAAAAACACTATCTTTCAATAGAATTATTTTTCCAAGGTTTTTTTATCTTTAAAATTTCTTATACAATATTAAATAAGTTTAAAAGTGGAAATTTCTAAATGCTTATTATTACAAATTTGAAAACATTTAAAAATATATTTACAAAAATACCCACTGGGAAAAAAATGTGTCGGAAAAGGGAAATCTTTGTTTCATCTTTCCCTCCTTGTATTTGCCGGCAAGCCTGGATTAATTTAATGTTTCTGTGATGTTAATGTAATGTTTCTAATTGAGTGTTTCTGTGAAAAGAGTCGGGGGGGGGGGGGTTGCTTGCTATTATTGCTATTTAGGATATTTTTTCTTTTAAATATGAAAATAACTTATTTTTTGGAACTGATTTATAGATAATATAAAATCAGCCCCCCCCCCCTTCCCACAAAAAAAAAAAAAAAAAAAAAAAAAGAAAGATTTTTTTTTCTGTTTTCCTTTAACAGTAACTGCTTTTTGGCAAAGTGGCATTTATTTCTTTTGACAAATATTTTTTTATTGAAATTGAACTATATTTTTCAAATTGGAAATAAATTCCCATTTATGGGGGGGGGGGATGGGCATTTGCTATTACTGCCATTTAGGATATTTTTTCTTTTAAATCTAAATTTTGAGTGTTTCAAAAATGAAAATAACTTATTTTTTGAAACTGATTTATAGATAATATACAGATAATATAAAATCACCCCCCCCCCAAAAAAATAAAAAAAATGTTTTTTTTTTTTTTTTTTTTCCCTTAACAGTAACTGCTTTTTGGCAAAGGGGCATTTATTTCTTTTGACAAATATTTTTTCATTGAAATTGAAATATATAATTCAAATTGAAAATAAATTCCTATTTATCATTATTTTTTTAAATATGTTTATATAATATGTGTGTCTAAAGATTGCAATATTCATTTTCATTCTAGGTGCTCACAGAAAATATTCATTTAAATATATTAATGCATACTTTAAAAGCCAAAACATTAACTATTTTTATGATTTTATTTCACATAAAAACTCTTTGAATTAAAGAAGGGTACTTTTTGTGTATTTTTTATTGCATAAAATATTTAAATGCAGCATATTTTATCGTGTCACATAAATCCCGGTTTAAAATAACGAAAATAATCTTATAAAATGTGAAGTAAAAATACTTTTTATTTCTTATAATAAAAATGTCGAGAAGATTATACTGGGCCACTGACTTTTAAACGATGATAGATTTGTATATCTTTGCCGCAAACGTACTTTCATTCGCTATTGGGCACTGAAATTGCATTAAGTTTCCCCGCCATTTGCCCGTTAACGATTTGGCGATAGACATCCGGTGTGCAGGCGCGTCAGTTGAAATACATTAATGGCTGGATACAAATTGCCGCAAACTTTTTTGGCCACAACGATTACGACATGTGGCCAAAAATCTCGTGTTTGTTGGGTATTCAGTACTTTAACCGAATTATTGAAGTTTAGGGATCCTTTTAAATTTCATTATATTTTAAGTATCATAACATGCTAAAAATGCACCGCACACAAATTTTCCCCATAGACAATGTAGTGGCATAATTTTGTTCGTCTCAGTAATTAAACTATGAATGCTTCTAACTGTATACTCCGGCAAACGCATGCTGTAGTCCAGCGTTTCTTAAACTGTGGTCCGCGGACCTCTGGGGGGTCCGTGAACTATCAACCGGGGGTCCTCAAGCCTAGTGTTGAATTCAGTTTTTTCTCCTAGAGGAATTTTTGTAGTTCTGGTAATAGGGGATTTGCAGGTCTAAAATTTATATTCTAGAGCTTTAATAAGAATAAAACCGAGATATTTTAGTCGCACTCGGAATTTATCACTGTGCAAAGCAAACATTTTTTCCGAATATTTGTTTTCTCCTAATTCAGTGTTAAGAAGAGGATCACAGACTTGTGTGAAAATATTGAGAACCAACTGATGGAACGTGTAAAAATTTGTCATTTTTGCAACTAGATGAGAATTTAGACGTTTCGAATATTTTTATTGTACTAGATTAATTTTAACACAATTATTGAAATTGGTAAATTATTCATTATATAATAAATTGGTAATAATTCAAATTGGTCTCGTATTGTTATTGTAAATTGATAGTTTCCGTTCGTTATGAAGATATATGAATATTTTTTGTTTTGTAAATTGCTTCCAACTAACACAACAAGTGCAGCACTACTGCCAGACAATTTCATTAATTGAAAAAGAAACAAACTGGTCAATATGTGTCGGAATAAGTATAGATGAGGTTTTAGCTATGAGTGGGACCGATTACTGGTTTGATCAGCTTGGTTAAAGCTAAAGTAGCGCATGCATTTTGGACACTCTGTTGTATTCACTGTGACTTGCTGGTTGCCAAAAAAAAGGCCTGCAGATTTGAAGATGTCATTCACCGAAGTTGTTTCAGTAGTAAATTATATCAATGCTCATCCATTGCATTCTATACTTTTTAAAATTTTCTGTGAAGAAGTGGGAGCCGACATAACCAGTTACTTTTGCATACAGAAAGTAGGTGTATGTCACAAGGAAAAGTCTTAAATCTCTTTCTTGCACTGCGTAAATGAGTAAAACTCCTAGTTGCATTTGAAATATCGTTTCAATGATTTCCCCTGATTTAGCAAAGTGGCGTATACAGATATTTTTAATTTTCTTAATAAGCTGTATTTAAGCTTACAGAACAAATCGATCCACATTTTCAAAATCCACTATAAAGTAGAAGAAAAAAATTTAAAAAAAATTTTGTGGGCAAACTGACTTGAAAATAATATTTTTGAATCATTTGCAACGTCAGTCGGTTTTCTCCAAACTTGTCGCGATACAAGTTCCCCTGATATTATTGAATATAATTTTGTTCACCTGAAGCACTTGAAAGTAACTTTCAGAATTTATTTTCCTGCCTCAAAGTCAGAAAATGAGTGGATGAGATATTCATATTATTTCCAAGAATTTCGTGCCTCAAAACACTAATTTTCTTAGAACAGTAACAAATTACAGGATTCGCATGCGATGGTTCCATGAAAATTGGCTTCAAAGAGAATAGGCTTCCCAAGCATTTACTCTTTCCTTCTGCACCATATATTTGTATGAAAAGATTTTCTCCACCCTTGTGTACATGAAAAACATGTAGAAATCTACTGAATATCGAAGCAGAATTGCGGATATACTTGTTTCAAACATTGAAACAGGTATTGTACATCTGGTACCAAGCAAACAGCTGCATCCTTTTCCTAACAAATAGAAGCATGTATATTTTAACTGTCTTAAAATATATGTTATAATTATTTTTCTTATTAATGCAGCTGTTTTTTTTTTTCAACGCTATAAACTAAACGTAGAATATGTGTAATGAAAATATATAAGGTGTATATATTAAAAAAACTTATCTCATATTGAGGAAAATATTGTTGGGGGTCCCTAAAATGCATATTGCATCAAATGGAGTCCGCGAGATCACAAAGTTTAAGAACCGGTGCTGTAGTCCATCTCAGTAATGCTTATTAAGTTAAGTGTGTTAGGAATATTGTTACATCAACAAAATGTGCCGCAAGCGCTTATCCCCATAGACCATAATGTAATTATTCTGAGAGTCCCTGAAAAAGAACTATTAATGCTATACAATTCATTTTCAATACTGTTCATTCTATAGTAAAATTTAATATTGTATAAAAATTTCACGACAATCAGAGTATATTTACGAAAGTGTGAGAACATACAGACAGTCAGACAAACCGAATTCATAAACACTTTTCAACTATGTTGGAAAGTGTTAAACAAGAAGATAAATTTCTGTATAATTTTCATCTAAAACTAATATCATTTCAGAATATCGATTGTGTTTCTGATTTTAGTGATGTTTTGCAGCGCGATAAAAAGAATAATTAGTAAAAATAAAATAGCATAATACTGTAAAAAATGAATTTTTTATTATTTTTAAAATATCTAATCATCTTTTATTTATGCATGCAACTCCCATAAAATTTATTAAAACCGACGTATTCAAAAAATGATACTAAATATTAAATATATAGATATTATGTAAAAATATTATTAAATAATAACCTTAAGAAATATGTATAAATTATGATGTGTAATGGATAAAGCTCATTAATAAATCTATTTTTAAGGAATAAATTTCTCATTACTAGTAATTTCGAGTATTAAAAAAAAAAAAAAAGCATTTGATTAATGCTGTATTGAAGTAATAAAAATATATGTTGTCAAAAAAGATCGTTATGATGATAAATTTTGATTTTTTTTTTTTTTTGGGGGGGGGGCAGTTTCTTTTCTTTATCGTATTTCATTATTATACATTCCATTGCATTCGTTGTTCGACATCGTTTTCAATATTAATGAAGCTGAGTTATAAATTATGCTAATATCAGTTAAGGATATCTAATACAATAAGAGGTCATGATTACCATTCATTTATGAAGATGGTGTGCTTTTATATGTAGATTACTAGCTTTGCATAAATCTATGCAGAATTTAAAAATGCGTAATTTAATAATTGTTGTAGAAGCATAAATAAATTTTAAAAAACAAATTTTGTTTAATCTTTTACCTTTGTTTTAAAGGCAGATTTTGTCTGATTTTCGATTCCTTTAGACAGATTTGGTAGCAATAAAAAGTAATTTAATAGCGTGAAGTAATGTTTAGCAAATATTCCAGGACTTTCTGTTTGCACGATCACTTGCAGCACACGTTTATTCTTAAAAATAATTTAAACACATGCATGCTAACATAAAATACAATTTTCTGGATCACAATCAACCAATAAGAAGCATGCTTACATTTCCGAAAACGACGTCCTGTTGAAAAGAAAAATTGTGTTTGAATTAATAAAATTCAAGCATTTGAAAACGATTGCATAACGTATTAAGTAATATTTCATTCTCCCCTGTTACGGTGAAATGCGTCAACTATTTACCTATCTTAACATCATAATACACAGCAACACTTCTCACTTAACAGAAGAAACACCATGATAGGGAAAGTAAAATTACGCGTAGGAATCCGCCATGAAGATAAAGGACCCATTTGTTAATGAAAAACACACTAAAGAAAAACACATTTATTCGCGTAGAATTTAGAAAGAATTTCAATATTCGAAGTACAGTCTTTGATTGTGCAGATATAACCGTGGTAGTATATAGGTGTTTCAAGTAATAAATCAAAATTAATTTGTATTGATTAATGAGAATTATTATTTACTGTATATTTAATATGAGTGAAATCATACAATTTAAAATAAAATAAATTAGAATACAATTTAAGGAGAAATACCAGTGTAACGCTGTTGAATCAAGCTAATTTCTGTAGCTTTTTGTATTAATGAGGATATTTTCAAATAGAAAAATTCGTTAGATAAAACAAACATTAAACAGAAATTCCATAACATTAAAATTTAACTGATCATCTGGAAGCTAAAGGCATGAAATTGTACCATGGTGCCCAGCACAAAATCCTTCCGACTAAGTCGGCACTTCTGCATTGTAACTCTGATTTTTAACCCACGAAAAATAGTTTTAATGTGTTTAAAAAGAAATTAAGACGCTAAAAAATTGGTGATTTTTGCAAAAACTGGTACTTTTAGTAGTATTTAAATTTCAAAGTAATTTTTTAAGGTAAAAAGATTTCTTAAATGCAACGTTTGTAAAAAAAATAAATAAAAAATAAAACGATAACTAAAGGAATAATGAATACAATTTTAATCCTGCACCAAATAAGTAAAATAGTTTATTAAAGCAAAAGAAAAGAGAAAAAGAGAACATCACATACTAACTCTGACACAAGTCGTCTTAGAAAAGATTTTTAATACCAATCGATTAATAACGTCTACTGTCAATTGCTATACTCAGTTTCCTTTGACGGTTACCTACATATAGAACAGGGGTTCCCAAACTTTTATACCGACGCACCACTAAATTTCTGTTCATACATCCGCGTACCACCAGGTAACAAACGTAAAGCCAATATAGAAAAACCTGTAAAAAGGAACCTGTCTAAACCGAAATATATATCCGGTCTTTTGTTTTTCCGTCTTAGCAGGTTTTATTATATTTGAAAATGAAGGATTACTTTACTAAATTTATACTTAGACTATTTTATAATAACATTCAAGTAAATGTACTATCATCATTAATTTTTAATAATGCACACAATATCAAAATGCTGTGTTTTGGTACAGGAAAAAGGCTACGATAAGTAATGACATACTGACGCACACTGATTCATATACTGTTATATTAGGCTGATTGCACTAATTCATTTCTATCACTAATTAAAATGATGGGCTTCTGTTATCAAACACAGCTTCCTCATATCTGGTTCAATATTAGGTAGTTTTAGTCATAAGTCAGATTCGATGTTTAGTTTATTACCGTATTTGTTTTTCATATAAAGAAGGAGGGAAAGCACATTTACTGAGATAGGTTGTGCTAAACACAAGTCGACTTTGAGGATGTCAGACGGCACTCTGATATTCTCGCCAACGAAAATTCTGCTACATTCATAGAAGAAGGAATATAAATAGAAGTAGGATGTAGGGTGTTTTCGCCCATTTTCCCCTTTCGCCGTTTGCCACGGATTTTTTTTTTATTTACGGTATTTTCCGAAACTATTTCAAAGGCGGGGAATAAGCAGTCAATACCGAGAGGGTTGCGAGCCATTCTGTTTGAACATCTTCCCATAACCCCCCTAACAAATGACGGGCGAAAACAGCCTACATCCTACTTCTATTTATATTACTTCTTCTATGGTTACATTCATCCTTTTGAATGTAGACTCCAGTAATCCATCACAGGAGAGCTGAATAAGCTCGCTTCTTACCTCTCTCTCTCGAGAGACAGTGGCAGGGTGTCTCAAATGAGAAACGAATTTCTTACCCCAAGTTTAGTTAGCGCATTTAACATAGGCTAAATACAACTGTATTAATAATGTGAATACCATTAAATGCGACAATAATGTCGCGCAGTAAGCAAAAATTTGCAAGTTTCTTTATGCATTTATGCATATACCACTCAATACATATGAACAATGCTTTACCTCAGATCCTCACTGCATATGACAACAGTTTTTGTTTGATTTCACATCACCATTTTAAATGTATTTATTCTGTTAAAAATGATTTCCATAAAATAGAAAGAAACTATACACGTTTTGTACAAGAGAAGAAAAATATTTCTATCAACAGAATGAAATAATTTAGGAATTATGTTTAAAAAAAAACTTTTATTTCAACACCTCCTAGAAGTTTTTCTTCTACAAAGAGAACAATGGGTTATAAATTACACTTGGAATTCTATTATGTTTTAACTCCTCTTACACGCACAAGCCATCCAGAATTTACCTTCAGATAATTCAGTTGATAAAGCATGTTTAAAAACAATTTTCCGCTAATTAAAAATAGTCCATTAATTTTAAAATTAGGTCTTTATTTAAAAATTCAAATTTTATTCATGTAAATCTAATAATTATGTTTTAAATTCTCGAAAACCGATTGTATCATTAGCGGTATGTGCAAATTTGAGCAAGTCTGCTATAACAAACATTTCTCATAATAAAAATATAGAAAAAGCGTTTACAGATCCTGAATAGCATTTGAAATTTTTTTGAAATTCCCAAGTTAATAAAGACAGCATTTTTTGATTTCATAATAATATGCTGCATTCTGTACTTTATTCCACGTACCAGTATCGGACTTCTGCGTACCAGTAGCCAAATCTTAGCGCACCAGTACTGGTACGCGTACCATAGTTTGAGAACCCCTGATATAGAATTTGTAACAGACGTTTAAATTTTCGATACTAACATGTAATTTTGACATCATATTTGAGTATTTTGGAAGATTGTATTTTAGGATAAAAAAGAATCATTCTATTAAATAGTTTAGGAATTACACTGTCGTAAATTTTGGAAATCATAATGTTAAATTACATTTTTACTACATGTTTTTTTTTTCGTATTCCTACGCAGGTATTTTTTAAGTATAAATCGAAAACCGGAGAAGAACACGGAATGAGAAGTACATTTGGATTCGCATATTTGAAGCTTCTAGAAATCGATGTCTGCTAAAAAATTTATTTGTTACAATTCATATTTGTTTTTCGAAAATAACTTTTGAAAAAATATTCATATTTGGAAATTAATTTTTAAAAGAAAGTGGATTGTAACCTTCTGGAAGAAAACTGACATTTGTGGGCAATACAATGTCATACATTTATGTCATATCTACATATTGTTTTATAATTTCTTACTTCAATTACGATGGTAAGAAAATCGAAAGTTAATTTTTTTTTTTTTTAGTTTTTTTATTTATTTACAAATTTGAGAGCGGGTTTACCAGGCATGTGTAACTCGTTAGTTAAATCTAGTATGTAGGAATGATACTACAAGTGTTCTGAAAGAAAATGTAATCCCCCTCCCCCCTTAATTTAGTAAATATATGCAATATATATATATTTATAAATGATGTTATCCTTGGAAAATATAGATAAGAGATAACCAGATTAACTGTTTAAAAAGTTTGTAAAAAAAAAAAAAAATTAAACAGTATTAACGCTGTAAAGTCTTTAAGGGAGTTTTCAAATTTATTTTACTCGCTAAACAATATGAATCAGTCTGAGAAAATCGCGACATGATTTAATTCGTAAATACATGAAGTTTTAATACTTTAATATAGCGATGACAAAAATTCGAACAGAGACTCATTTTCCTATAAATAGGATACATCTTGAATTATACTGATACTTCCGCCAATGCCGACCTTTATGTGGGCTATCATGTCCCAATAAAAAAAATTAAAACGCCTCTTTTGGCTATATTTAGTAAAATATATAGGGTTTTTAAAATATTAAAAGGATTATTGAATTGGAAGCAAATCGGCGGCATGAATTATATTGAATTTTACTTGTTGCATTTTTTGAAATGTTTAACACCGTGAACTTTCTTCGATGTATAAGCTCAACAAAGCCATTTAGTAAGTCCTGGAAGCTTCAAACAAGAAATGTGAATTAATTCAGATAGGCATTTCTCAAAATGCTGGTGAAGCACCAAAAAATTGCACCAAAAATAGCACCAAAAATAGCACCAAAATTTTAAAATACACATTGTCCTGTGTATTTAGGTGATATGACCTAAATGTGTAAAGAAATATTTGGTAAGTCTTAAATACATATTTTAATCTGTAATTTGCGTATGAGTAAACATATATCTGTGTAATATTCCTACAAATATTTCTGTGTAATATTCATGTTGATTTTTTTTTTCATGGGCAACTTTACATAATTGCAGATTAATGTCAGTTCATAGTTTTCTCGTAATTTTACTTCACTACACGATTTTTCAAAAAGTTGAATAAATTCAATGATTTAACATCAGGGTTCATACTCAAGACAATTTTTCCTCTAAACAAGTTTTCCAAAAAGATTTAGAAAAAAATTAGGACGGCATAATTTAAGCATTTCGCGAATGAATATTTAATAAAATAAATATATTTAATATTTTAAAGTTATACCCAAAATATTTATCTTTTTACAGACCATTTCTTAGTGTTTTCCGCGTTTCAAGAAAGCAGTATTGGTATATTTCGATTGTGAGTATGCAAAGATTTTAAACAGATGCCAATGAATTAGAAAGTTTGCATTTTAACTCTCATTATAACTTCTGTCTTCTTTGACAACATTTGTATTTGTGTTGAAGTTTTTTGTCTTTCGATCCAGAAAAAAAATAATTATTTAAACTTAAATTAAAGTTAATAGACGCATCGTGTAAAGAAGCTACATTTAATAGAATTAAATTTCTTGTTCCAGTCATGCAAAAATAAGAGGTTTATTAAGAATTAAAATCTGTTACTAGGAGGAGGGTTAACACATTTCTTTAAAAAAGATTTGAAATTTCATCTTATTTCGTAAAAATAATATATACCGCAAATGCTTTTAAATACAGGGTCATTCATAATTCCCTCCGGGGTTTCGAAACGTTATAATAAAAAAACGAAGACTAACATGAAAAAAAGAAACATATGAAATTATTCCGAAACTATTCAAGTTTTACTTACATACATTACAGGTGTTCTATGTGTGAACCCTTGGTCACACGGCATACATCCATGCGATAGTCCAGTTCCTGCCATACTCCGTTTCTTTAAATCTGAATCAGTGGTGTCAGTTCAACGGGCCTTTCGTAATAAATATCGAAAACAGGGACCAACTGACAAAACAATTCATGTGTGGAACCGGGAATTTAAAGAAACGGAGTATGGCAGGAACTGGACTATCGCATGGATGTATGCCGTGTGACCAAGGGTTCACACATAGAACACCTGTAATGTATGTAAGTAAAACTTGAATAGTTTCGGAATAATTTCATATGTTTCTTTTTTTCATATTCGTCTTCGTTTTTTTACTATAACGTTTCGAAACCCCGGAGGGAATTATGAATGACCCTGTATTAACCTTACAATATTAGAAAATAATTGCTTTTAACTTTTATTTCGAAAAATGCAGCTTTATTATATAAACTTTCCCCAATAAATACATAAAACTACTTAAATTTGTTTACTTTGTTTTATGATATTTTCCCTACTTGTCTCTTGTGAGATCTTTCTTTCATAAAATGTTGATTTGCAACAATTTAGCCACTATTTTCGTATCTTCGAAGCATTAATACATCGCCTATGGACGGGTCGTTCTGGTCGTAATCCGGATATGCATAAATTCGGATAAGCTGAATAATATGGGATAGATGGAAGATTGAGCTGTCATAAAATAGGTTAGGTTAGAGAAAAAAAAATGATTTAACATCTCATTTTTTAAAGGTTGCCCAAGTGTAATACTTAACAAGTGTTATGCCAACTTTTAATAGTCCTAATTTTACTACATAAAATTAGTAAGAAATGGTACTTATATACATTTAGATGTGTTCGCTAAACACGTCCAACTTCCTGTCATGTGTATTGCTCTATCTTAGAATTTAAATACTGACATACAGTTATCGAAATACAGTAAGTCGGTATCACGGTGATCGGTTTTCGAAGTGCGTTACATTTCGTGCACCAGTGTATCAAATTAGTTTAAAAAAATAACTAGAAAGGCTGTGTTCTTTACAAGCTACGCTCATAAACCTTCGTCCATACCCCACAAAATTTCCTCTGTTTTTAAAATATTAACATATGACGGAAGATTGAATGATATCACCAGAGGCCATCTTTTGTCGTTAATTTTGTCAATCATTTCCTTTTCGACTGCAGGTTTATCTGTTTAAAATGCCTCATTCCCTGCTGTCGTGACAGCAGCCGGTTGTTTTCATGAAATATTAAGTAAGATTAATTGCATATTTGAAAATCAGCTTGTTTAAATTAGTTAAGTAAAACATTTCGGTGCCTCCTGAAATTTTATAACGTTTAGAAGAAACGTGTCCTTTTACATGCAGTGGGAAAATTGTTAAATATTATTTGAATCATGAAATGCTTTTTACACGTAATAATTAAACCATTTTAAAGTTTTCTCTTATTTTTTTAATATTCACGTGGAAATATATTTTTAAATTGAAAAATCTTTGAAATTTTTGTGTATTTGGTATTTCAACAATCTGACAACAATAGACGAAAACGGCTATTTTAAACTGTGAATTAAATATAGATTTAAATAATGAAATTTTGAATATATAGATTTTTAAGATAAAAAAAAATAGAGAAATTTTAAAAAATGATTGGACATTGCACACTATAATCTAGTCAAGTATATGCCTCGTTAAATTACTACGTATGGTTATTGATCATATAAAAAATATGTAGCTGAACTGTCTTGACCAATTCAGCATTAAATAGTGCTTAAAATAATATTCAGATTTATAAAATTTTCTTCAACGTTTTTATTATATATTTCTCTATAAAACTTTAATTTTTCATGTTTTTATATGCATAGTTTCTGTAGTGTAAGCCAAAAACGTGAAAATGTCACAAATTCAATTACGGCAGCTGCAGAAAAGTAGTTACTTTTGTTTTCATAAAGAGAAAATATAAGCTTAGAAAATAAACACGTGACATATTTTATCATGTGATTGAATAATTTAATCTTAGATGTATTTAAAATGTTAAAAATGCAGTTATAACAATGAATTTGTAACAATCTGTATTGTGTCAGGAAAATAGTCATATGATAATGTCACAAAAATAGCGATTTTCTGCAACTAATTTACTACCACATAATTAGACAAATCATATATTCTAATGCGATCAAATCTTGTTTGTGTGTGTGTAGGGGGGGGGGGGTGTTATATAATATATGTGTGTGCAAATTTTATCTTAAAATCGGCTTTAACGATTTTGACAATTTTGTATCCTACCGTTTTGGGGCACCATAAAACTATTGGGATAGGGTCAGATGTTCCAGAAAATTCAATTAGTGGATCATTTTGGGTCACCATGGGTCAGGGTCAAGCTAATTGTATCTAAAAAATGGTTCACACGATTTTGAATAAATTTTGTACCCTACCATTTTCAGACAGAAGGCTATTGGGCTGGGTCAGATGTTGAACTTTCGATTGAGACATTTTTGGGTCAACGCGGGTTAAGTTAATTTTATCTAAAAACAACTCTAACGATTTTAATAAAATTTTGTATCCTACGACGGCACGAGAAAATCATTGGGCTAGGTCACATGTCCGAGAAAATTCGATTAGTGTGTTATTTTTAGTCACTGTGGGTCAAGCTAATTTTATCTAAAAATCGGCTTAGACTATTTAGAATAAATTTTGCGTCCTATGGTTTTTGAGTACGAGAAGATTATTGGGCTAGGTCACATGTTCGAGAAAATTCGATTAGTTGGTCATTTTTGTCATGGGTCATTATGGGTCAAGCTATTTTTATCTTTAAAACGGCTCAGACGATTGGAACTGAATTTTTTATCCTACAGTTTTAGGGAACGAGAAGACTATTGGGCTAGGTCACATGTTCGAGAAAATTTGATTAGTGGGTCATTTCGGTCATGGGTCGTTATGGGTCTAGCTATTTTTATCTTAAACTGCTCAGACGATTTGAACTAAATTGTGTATCATACGGTTTTTGGCACGAGAAAATCATTGGGCCAGGTCCCATGCTCGAAAAAATCCGATTAAAGGGGCATTTTTGGGTCACTGTAGCTCAAGCTAATTTTATCTAAAAAACAGCTGACTATTTTGATTAAATTTTATATCCTACGGGTTTCGGGCAGGAGAAGATAATTGGGCTTGGTCACATGTTTGAGAAAATTTGACTAGTGGGTCATATTGGTCATGGGTCATGATATTTGAACTCAAAGCTAATTTTGACCGAGCATAGCTCGGTCTTCCCTGCTCGTGGTAAATGAAATCTAAAAATTTAATTTTGAAAGATAGAGTACATTTTTTCAACATGTATAAGTGTCTATCATATAAATGGCAAATAAAAAGAACTCTTAGCCTATGTTTTAAATTGTTTAAAGTCAATGTCAACTGTATTTGTTATTTTATTGGTATATTTAACACCTCAAAAATAATATTTATAAATTGAAATACGGCACAAACCTCTATTGTAGCGAAAGCAAGATCGCTACTTTTAGCAAAAAATACCAATGCATGATTTACCATTGCATAAGATTTCATAATAAAAAGCATTAAAAATTTAAATTTAAACTAATGACACTGAATAATATATAACAAAGACTTTGGAAACATCAATAAAAAAAATCATGATATTTTATGGGTATTTTTCATTTATAAATGCGTTTTTAAGAATGAATATTGTCATAGGCAATACCGGATACAAAATGTATTCGATTTTTGCCGTATTGTAATAATAAAAATATTTAATGCCAGAAAAGATCATTATGATGATAAATTGTGATTTTTTAGGAATAAAATTATATTTCTTTATCGTATGCCATTATTATATTCTCCATTACATTTGAAAATATACATCTTTCTTTCATTATTAATGAAGCGCAGTTATAAATGATGCTAATATAGGTTAATGATACCTAATACGATTAAATGTCATGATTGCCATTTTTTTATGAAGATGAGATGCAAAAAAAAAAGTCAACGTATTAATGAAAAATTTTTAAAGGTCTTTTATTTAATAAGTTTAAAGAGAGATATAAATGTTTAATCAAAGTAAAAACTAGTTTTATTTAAATATTTCATCGTAATGTATAGCTTTCATTGTAAATGTGAAATAAAATTTGAATTTTACGATTGTGCTAGAAAGTGTCATCTCCAGCAAAAAGTACTTCTCATTAAATAGTAGTGATTCTTGGCAAGTAATATTTAATATATACTTTCAAACTTATTAGATTATGGTTTATTTTATTTCTCATTTTATTTAGAAATGTAGCTTTCAAAATATCTTCCCAATGTTTAAATTCATGAAAGTCCTCTTATAAATTACGCGATTACATATAAGGCTTAAATTATTTTTAATATATAAATGATTATTGGGAAAATTCTATTATAAAGTGCACGGTTATCTAAATTACCAGGATTTCTTGATTCCGATGTAGTGTCTTGAAAATAAAATTAGCATGCTCGAAAATTCGGCCATCTATCATCGTATAGCAATGATACTTGCATTAATCTATTGTGAAAAACATCTGCTATTGCATTGTCTGTATGAATTAAGCATACGGAGACAACTAATATTTAAATATTAGACATTCAATATTGGTTAAAGTAACAAAAATTAACAAAATTGGGGAAGGTGGAAATGAGGAAAAAGTGGGTAAGATAAAAGAACTGTTTTTCTATTGTACAGTCATAATAAGCAGCACTGGTCCGGTGCAACCAGGGACACTTTCATGTAATTATCGATAATTCGATTCGGAGAAAGTAGTGAATAGTTTTGAGACGAAGTTTGTTTTTACAAGTACAGTATAACCTCCAAAGTTGACCAAAATTTATTAGTTTGAATGGTCACAATGCATTTTCAATGGAGATTTGCCTCTCTATGTTACCACCTGAGTAAGTTGTATGTTGACCACTCTTTAGTAAGTTTTACTCTCTGTAACCTGACCACTGATGTTTTCTTGAATTTGCTTTTTCCTCCGATTGTTCTCCATCTGGTTTCCAGGAATTTCTTTATCAGTCATTCGGCTTACCTGAGTAACACTCGCCCCCCTTATGGTGCTCCATTCATTGTTCACTTCCAGTATGATACAATGGGAGGGAAATGCCACAATTCCTGGAATCTATCGAAAAATTTCAGGGAAGTGGGGGATGTGTGTAACGGTGTAGCTATACGCAGAATTGGAAAACAACGTGTATCGCCAACATGTAAAACACATTCCGTTCTTTTTCTCTGGATGTTGCGTCGGGACGGTACCGGTCGTTTATTTGCGAATTTTCATTAAAAATGGCGCAAAGAAAAGTTCTAAAAAGAACTTAAAGGAAAAAGGATCTTCTTAATTTTCTAGAAAGCAGCAGCCAAAGAAAGACAGCGGAAAAATTTGGTCTGAGCAACATTTTAAAACGCAAGGAAGAATATCTGGAAAGATATTCTTCCGAAAACGAGAGACTGCAAAGAAAACGCAGAAAAACGTGTCTGGATACTCTGAACGAAGCGACGTTTCGTTGGTTTAAAGAGATGAGATCAATCAATGCAAGAATATCGGGACCTGTGCTTCAGGGAGTAGCAAAATAATTCGAAATAGAGGACTTCCAAGCGTCAGCAGGTTTGCTTGAAAAATTCAAACTACGATACGAGATTTCTCAAAGTTTTGTGTGGGGAATAGAATGAGGTTTCAGCTGAATTGGTGTAGAAGTTTATTGAAAAATTCCCAGTGTTTGCTAAAGGTTTTAAAGATGAGGACATCTTTAATGCTGATGAGTGCGGTCTCTTCTTTAAAGCAATGCCTGATAGAAGTCTAGAAATGAAGGGCGATACTTGCAAAAGAGAACTTTCTAAACAGCGTTTTACTGTTCTTCTATGTGCTAGTATGACTGGGAAAAATTGAAGCCTACGGTGATCGGCTAATCCGCAAAACCTCGTGCATTTAAAAATGTAAAGCCTGAAGACCTTCCTGTTTTTTAAACAGCAAATAGATACACTCTGCTGACCAGTGCTTTGTTCGAAGAGTGGGTTAGAGGAATTGGTGCAGAAATGAGAAAAAAGAAGGGGTTTTTTCTACTTACCGTGGAGAACTCTCGCAGCCACCCGAAAGTGAATAATCTCACAAATGTGAAGCTAAAATTTTGTCTCCAAACACACTATTGAAAGCCCAGCCTTTAGATCAAGACATTATTCAGTCCTTCAAAGTGTATTACAGAGCTCAACTTCTGGAATGGGTGGTCATGAAAGCACAAACCTGTGGTCCTTCTGAATTGGCATCGTCAACAGCTGCGTCAGTAAATGCTTTAAATGCTGTTTATTGGATTAATTCTGTTTGGAATAAAGTTACGCAACACACGATTAAGAACTGCTTCAAGAAAGCTGGATTTGTTACAGCCACAACATCGGTGCAAGAGGATGAGCTTCCTCTATCTTCCTTGCCAGGTTTTTATGGAGTTGATTTTGAAGATTATTTTACCATGGACGATGAGTTAGTAACATGTGTTGAACCAGACCCAGAGGCAATCTTCAATGAGATACTATCTGCAACTAAGCACAGCGAGGACTCTAAAGTACAAGAAATGGACAGCGAAGAAGATGATGATCCAAGTGACGACGAAACTGAAAAGTACCCAACTGTGAAGGAAGACTATGTAAAGCGCATGATGAAGCATCTGCAGAAAATTGCCAAAGCATGCTTAATGCACTTGTAAACTGTGAAAATGCTTTTTGGGGTTAGCTAATGAACAAAAAGAGAACTCAAACAAAAATTGAATTATTCTTTCAAAAATTGTAAAAATGTGCTGTACCTTCAGTAAAAATAAAAATGAGTAAGTGGTAATTTTTTTTCTAAAATTTTCCGTAAAAGATACTAAAAAAGTTTACTAATTTTTTTCTAAAATTGTACTAAATAATTTCTAAAAATCCCCTAAGTTGACCACCTCCGTATGTTGACCAGTTAGTTACAGTCCCTTGGGTGGCCAACTTATGGAGGTTCTACTGTATGTTGCTGTAAATTTTGGACCTCATGTTACACGGAATTACTGATCTCAAATACGTTATTTAAATTTCTCACTAAAATGTTGTCAAAATGTTAAAAGCATCATTACAGTTGTTTACAATGAAATATATACAGATAAACATAATTGAAACAAATATGGCGGTGGTGGAGTTAGACAAGCAGGATGACAACGATATGGAAGATGACAGTAAAGAATGTATTATTTGTGAGGAACAAAAGGATAAACTCTGGTTTCTATGCTTAATGTGCAAATCTAAGGCTTTTACAGACTGTTCTGGTTGCGATGTAGATCAAACCAGGAAGATACCCTGGCAATATGATTTTTAACGCTTTTCAACGTAGTTGAAATGCATTTATGAATTTGATTTGTGTGTCTGTTTGTATGCAGTCTGTCTGTCCGCGCTCTAACTCGCGTAAATATGTACAATGGCATGCAACTGATATATTCTAATGAGATTTACTATAGCATGCTAGGTATTAAAAATGCAGTGTGTAGCATTTTTATTTCATTTACAGGGACACTCAAAAGAATTCCGTTACATTATGGTCTATGGAGAAAAATCTTTTGTAATGTATTTCAATGATGTTGTAGTATTTAAAATATATTGATATATATTGAGATATATATCACGAATGTGTACTACAAAATACTTACTATAGAATAGAGTGTGCATAGTTTTCATCGTTCATTTACAGGGACACATTGAAGAATTTATTTACGGTACTGTGTATTAACAATAAATGTTGGAAATGCGTTTAAAGTTGTGGTATGTGTTTGTAAATTAAACTCCCTACTTGCCTATGACTTGGTGTGTATAAATTCTATACATTATATACAAGGCAGCACAAAAGATCTCGAGTACGTTTCAGTTTCTTCGCGTAAATTGCTTAAGGGGAGTTTACAGCTGCGTTATGCGTTTCGTAACTTAACTAAATTTTAGCATACTATGTAACATAGTAAATACAAATGCATAGATCATATACAGGGTTGCACAAAATAATTAGCAACGGATATTTTTTCCGACTGTTGACAGTATTTTCTGAAATTAAGTTTTCAGACGTGTTATGCGTTTTCTTAATTGTTTACTTAGACATCATATTTCACCTTATTAGACGGGGGAGTTTTGTTCTGGATTATTCTGGGAATGTTGGAAAATGCTTCATTATCTAGGCTTCACACATAATTTTTTGTCCTTGTTAATGTTGAATTTCCATTTACAACTTGTTTTCAATAAATTACGACTGTGTAAGGGATGTTTTAAAATGTGTCTAATAAAGATCTGTTGGTACATTGATAAATATCGTTATCTGTAATAAATAGTTATCTATACTTCATCTTACCCCCTACACGTAGAAAGGTGGCGAATATGACTTTCCTTCGTAAAACGTATTTTTCCTCGTTTTAGGGCATATGGACACATTTCAAATATTTTCTGTATAAGCAAAATATTGTAAGAAGTGTTCCATTCCAAATTACATCTTTTTAATCAGATTACTGAGTTTAGAAAAAAATGTCGTAAGTTTAAGCTCGCCATTTTATCTTACGCTCCTGTATTTTTTATTTTTTTAATTTATATATATGCACAGATATAAAACTTTAAATTTAAATAGATATGAAATACTTTATTATGAAATCGTTTATTTGTTTTTATAAAACATATTAAACAATTATCTTATTAATAAATGTACTTTTTTTTCTCTTTTCTAATTTTAATACACACCGGAGTTGTAGTTACTATTTTTAATTTACTTTCAATTTAAAATAACATATGAACAAATACTTGTTAAAATGTTAGTACGAATTAAATGGTTTCTTGCTTAAACATAAGCTACTATTTGAATACAAAATGTTTAACAATGAAAATGAAATATTCCAGAAGCATTATTTATGCAGATGCAAAGTTTAATATACATTTTGGTTAGAAATAGGGAAATCTAATTATTAATGGAAAATATACGGAATAATTGCATCTAAAATCATCATATGCAGGGTTATTTCCGTGTTAAATCTGATACGTTCATTGAACGAAATTCTGAGAAATTTATTATTTTATATCGTTGTGTTAGAATTACACTAGTCTAACTGATAAATCAATTAAAATGAACTCTTGTTATATACTTGATATTTTTAGTCTTATCTATAATTTTACCTGACATACAACGCATTCTGAGAAAAGTTTCTGAGATTAAGCAAATTCAACAAGATATTTGCAGCATTGCCCATGGAAACAATATTTACCTGAATTTATTCAAATTGGAGAAGTTGGATATTTCTGATTCCAAAACAACTATATGTAGTTACTACACTCAAAGAATCCGGAAATTGGCATGCATTTTTCCGTTGGTTATTTTCCGTTAAAACACAAAAATTCAGTTTCGATTGGCCCATTTTTCCTCAAAACACTGAAAATTCATCAATCTAACATGAAATCCTACAATATAAACTGCATTTTCGTCTAATCAATTTTTCGTATCAAAACCGAATTTATCCATATGTAATTAATCTACCTCAAAACACAAGAATTCCGTTAAGCCAAGGAGAAACAATCTTAAAATTCTCTTCAGCGTAAGTCCAAAATATCCTGAGACTCGCCAGTTAACACAAGAATTTCTTCAAATGATATAAAAATCTTTCCCAATCCATGTGTTCCGGAAACTTGCTGTCTATACTCTCAGGTTTTTTAACGAAATATTTTTGAGTGTCTAGATATAACTTAAAGAATTTGCACACTATGTAAAAAAAAAGTTACATTCTATTTTTCAAATAAACTGGCAAAATTCTCAAACAAGGGCGACCCCCGATTTGGCGATTTTTTTGACGCGCGTCAAACTAAAAAACGGCAACCTCCAAATTCCACCCAATCAGAACACGTACTTTTCGGCAGACAAGTCACTACTTACACAGTTCCTAGGCCAATTTCTTTCACAAAGTAAATACTGATTTTATTTCGTTTTACTGCTATTTACAAAGTTTTTAAAAGTTTTTTTACGAGATTTCTCCATTTTTACATACTTTTAGCAATACTTTCATTCAGATTTTTTAATTTTTACAACTTTTAGCTACTTTTTCTTCCGGATTTTCTCATTTTTTACAAATTTTTAGCTATTTTTCCTCCGGATTTTTCCATTTGTACAAATATTTAACTATTCTTTCCTCCGGATTTTTACGAAGAATTCGCAAATTTAACAATAAATTTTTTCCTAACAAATAAAAAATCTCTAAGAAAATACCCCTTAAACTTTGTAAATTGAAACAAAACGAAATAAAAGCAACGTTTACGTCGTGAAAGAAACTCTCATAGAAATTGTGTAAATAATCACTTCTTTGCCACAAAGTACAGATATTATAATTGGAGAAAATCTCTAAATTCCTAATTTTTTAAATACATAAAATTCATTCAGCAACATTCAGTCAGCAACTTATGTATATACGCTTCGCGTACACTAACCGAAAAAAAACATCACCGGACGCATGAAACTCGCTGTACAGCAATCTCTAGAATGCATGAAACTCATTCACGCAGCGGTCAGTAACTTATGTATGTACGCTTCGCGTACATTAACCGAAAAATAAAATCACTGGACGCATGAAACTTGCTGTACAGCAATCTCTAGAATGCATGAAACTCATTCAGGCAGCGATCAATAACTTATGTATGTACGCTTCGCGTACATTAACCGAAAAAAAAACATCACTGGATGCATGAAACTCGCTGTACAGCAATCTCTAGAATGCATGAAACTCATTCACGCAGCGGTCAGTAACTTATGTATGTACGCTTCGCGTACATTAACCGAAAAAAAACATCACTGAATGCATGAAACTCGCTGTACAGCAATCTCTAGAATGCATGAAACTCATTCACGCAGCGGTCAGTAACTTATGTA
This sequence comes from Maratus michaelseni, assembly GCA_963931845.1. Lineage (NCBI taxonomy): Eukaryota > Metazoa > Arthropoda > Arachnida > Araneae > Salticidae > Maratus > Maratus michaelseni. The sequence goes on from OZ007591.1 coordinate 310,558,606, forward strand.
TGTACGCTTCGCGTACATTAACCGAAAAAAACATCACTGGATGCATGAAACTCGCTGTACAGCAATCTCTAGAATGTACGAAATTCGTTCACACAGCAATCAATAACTTATGTATGTATCCTGTACACATTATCAAAAACAAAAAAACAACACTCGATGCACGAAACTACCTCTACAGTAATATCTAAAATGCAAGACACACACTTATCAAATAAAATCAATAAAAATTCACTTACTTTTATTTTTCAAATTTACCCTTTTTTTTAAGGCTTCGGTTTGTCATAATCGCTATCGCCGATCACTTCTGATGAGGCAGCAGTATTTATACAAAAATAACCCTTAAACTGATGTATATTGACGATATAAGCAGGCACTTGATGTCAAGCACACAAGTCAGATGTATCTTCTCAATAAACAAACAAACAAACCCTTAAACTGCTCACTCAAGAGGACAAAATTCAAATTTACATCTAAATAATCTATCAAAAACACCTAAAATATCCTACATTCTCATTAACAACACACTACACACACTATTTCAAATTCATACTTGCCGCTTTGCCGAATTCTTCATAAAAAAAAAACACGTCAAAAGATTAAATTCACTTCACATCGCAAATCCCAGAGTTCAAACAAAAATAAACATGCGATGTGCCGTGATGCAACACTAAAGTCGGCCCAAACAACTTGGGACTTGACTTGAAAACCTCTCACTGTCCAATAAATTCAGCCCTTCTTCCATATACTGTTAAAAATATCGTGAAAAATTACCTCTGTTTATAAAGGCTCTCTATTTTCTGACAAATGAGAATGCTACATGAACGCCCTTGGCGTTCTCATTGGTCAGAAAATAGAGAGCCTTTAAAAACAGAGGTAATTTTTCCCGATATTTTTAACAGCGTATGCTTCCTTTTTTGGGCCTAGTAAATTCCGAAATGATCGGTTTCATTCTCAAAGACATTTTTACGGTATAGTGCACCTCTAACTCATCACTCTCTGAATCCAACAATAAGGCACACAATAAACCAACCAACCAACCAACCCAACCAAACGAACGTAATTCACTCATAAACCAATCAAATTTCTAGATCAAACCGTAGTAGGCGGGGAAGAAATGCGATTCCATTTATCGCTTTGCCAAATTCGACGCAGCCAAGCATCGCCCTTGTTTGAGGATTCAACCAATAAACTTATTAAAATCAGAAACGACCTGATTTTGTAAATTGTTTATTCGACACGATGTATCTATGACTAAAGGTTTAGGGATTAGGTATTATGCAACAAAAGCATGAAGTATTCCGTATATATATACGTTCTAGTGCACAAACAATTTATATATGCAGATTACCCAAAAATTTCACACGTAAACAATAACTCCATTTTAACAAGTTGCAAAATAATGTTTCTTTTAATGCGTTGTGTTAATATATTTGTCGTATATTTTATTTTTTAGAGAGGCTGTCTAAATATACAATTTTGTTTTAACCTTTTACTAGAAATACTTAATTTTAAATACTTAGCATATGAATACCTTCTAAAATAAGTTAAACATTCTATGTTTCACAGAAATGTATTATCACAAACGACCTGATTTGTAAATTATTGTATTCGACAAGATAGATATGTTACGGCTTATGAATCAGTTATTATGCTACTATAGCATGAATATATATATATATATATATATATATAATATATATATATATATAATCAATAAAGATTAAAAATAAACAAAAATAAAAATAAAATCCATGCGATAAGATAAGCGCTATAGCTGCAATTGATCACACAGATTAAATATAGCACATTATGTATTAAATGTATTCGACAGACCCAGAATTCCGCACCATAATTAAACTAGGAAAAAATAACAAACATAAAAAATAAACAGATAAAATCTGAACAAGAAAAAACGAAGAAAAACAACCAAAAAGCTGTGGCCTCATCAGCTGTGGGCCAGGGCATATTAAAAAGCACAGCGATGTTTCCGACTAATTACAAGCACAACAAACTATTATACAGTAGTGGCAGTGGGTTTCGGCCAGAATGTCGTGAAGCATAAATCAAATGCATGAAAACAAATGAAAGCATGTCACGAACATTCCCCCACCGGACCCAACGCCACAGACAACAGCACGACTGAATACAAAACGTATGCTTAACATACACTGAACCAACAATAGAATTATCTTACCCCCTCCTGAGCCACACAGCCACTAAAACAATAAACAATAAACAATAACCAAATCCAGTGATCCAAAATCTGTCCATGTACGTTCCATATCTGTTGCCACAAAACTGCAAACATCCTTGTAAAACCGTCCTCGAAAGGCTTTAAGTTATACAAATCATTAATTGTCAATTACGTAGCAACTACTCAAAAATGAAGACTGTCTGTAAAACTAGTAAATCTATTAATAAAACTCAAAGGAATGTTATTTTTATAATACAAGATACTGGTTAAATTAAAAAGTTCTTTAAGAAATAAATTTTTATTCGTACAGAGTTTATAGTAGCGAAAAATCTGACCTATGATAATATTAATGTAAATACGTTTATGTACATTCGAACACCAGTTAACTAATTGGTTAACTTCAAAACTGAAGCCATCCCGTTTATTGTAGATTGCAATGTTTATTCCATTAGAAATGTGTATTTTCAAATCTAGATAATCAGCCTCATTATTATTTTAATTTTTTTTTTTTCAAAATTAAGATATTAGGATAAATGTCACATGATATCCCCAAAAAATCGCGATCACAGTTCAAAATTATTAAATCGTCAATATATCTGAAAGCCAGAAAATTAACGTCATAATTAACCGTACAAAATTGAAATTCATAAAAAAAAATAAAAATAAATTAGCTGCCGTAGAGGAGTAACATGTACCCATTCCTATCCCATTTTTCTGTAAATAAATATTTGAACCTGTATAAACATAGTTGTTATATAAGCAAAATTTACACAATAACATAAATAAATTAAAATCTAAATCAATATCAGCAGTAATTAATTCAACAATTTTTAAAAGGACATCATTTAACCCTGCAATAGGAATATTTGTGAATTGATTCTCAAAATCATATGTTTGGATACTTTGTATATCATTTTTAATTAATTTATCTCTGATTTCATAACTGTTCGATATAATCCAATACATATTACTATCTTTATACTTAAATTTTAGGATATTCAAAATCCTTTTCAGCATTTCTTCAAACTTGCGATTAAATCCATTTCCTATACTGTTTACATTACAGCAAATAAATCTGTATTTAATTTGAATTTTATGAAATTTCGGCGTAACGAAAAGAAAAGGTAATGACAGATTTTTTACTTTAGGCAAAGGAATATGAAACTTTTTTGAAAAGGCCAGGTGTTTCTTAATCAGAATTTGAATAGTAGAATTATATAAACTGTAGGTAACATTATTGTTAAGCTCAGCAAATATCATATTAGCATAATAGCTTTTTCAAATAATTGCAAAATTGTTAGATGCTTTGTCGACTGAACAAAAAACAAAGCTATCCTTCAAGTTCAAGATTTCCCTCTCCAGATCTGTATTTATACTATAAGTGTAAGTAGAAGAATCATTCATATATTTTAATTGAAATGATTTAAAATCACCCAAAATTTTTAATTTCCATTCATTGAAAAGGGGGATAGGTTTATTAAATTTAACTCAAATTGAGTATAAACATATGCAATTCAGAATTAAATAGGCTGAATGATTTTTTTAAAATTATCTTCTTGTTTAATCTAAATTTAGTACCATATTTCATTAATTGTTTCAACTCATTGTTAGATATGAAATTAAGGTTGCCAGTAACTATATGTTGTGCATTTTTATCGTAGAAGGATGACTGCTGAAAATTCTTGCACTCTCAAAGCAAACTCAAGTAAGAGTCTAAATTTTGTGCAACCTCTCGATAGTTAAATAATTTATTACCCAAGGTATTTACATATTTATAAGTTGAAATGATAGACACCTTTTTAATTGGAAATATTTCATTGTGTCTGGTAACAATTTTGTTTAGATATAAGTTATCAAAACTTTTTTGCTGAAATGTGCAAACGAAGTAAATTTTATCCATTTTACACTGCTGATATTTACCTAGCAGTGTAAAATGGAGTTTGCAGTTTTGTGGCAACAGACATGGAACGTACATGGACAGATTTTGGATCACTGGATTTGGTTATTGTTTATTGTTTTTGTGGCTGTGTGGCTCAGGAGGGGGTAAGATAATTCTATTGTTGGTTCAGTGTATGTTAAGCATACGTTTTGTATTCAGTCGTGCTGTTGTTTGTGGCGTTGGGTCCGGTGGGGGAATGTTCGTGACATGCTTTCATTTGTTTTCATGCATTTGATTTATGCTTCAGGACATTCTCGCCGAAACCCACTGCCACTACTGTATAATAGTTTGTTGTGCTTGTAATTAGTCGGAAACATCGCTGTGCTTTTTAATATGCCCAGGCCCACTGCTGATGAGGCCACAGCTTTTTGGTTGTTTTTCTTCGTTTTTTCTTGTCCAGATTTTATCTGTTTATTTTTTATGTTTGTTATTTTTTCCTAGTTTAATTATGGTGCGGAATTCTGGGTCTGACGAATACATTTAATACATAATGTTATATATATATATATATATATATATATATATAGTATATATATAATTGTGTAATATTATACCAAACAAAATATACATCTCAAAATTTCAAAGATATGCAATAACTTCATTTGTAAAAGTGGTACAATAATGTTTCTTGTAATTCTATTTTTTAATATATTTGTTGTATGGATTTATTTTAATTGTTTGAGAGGTTTTTACATATATAATTTTTTTTACCCTTTTACTACAAATACTTGATTTTAAATATACAGTATTTTGAAAAACATATCTAAAACGATCATTTATACACGACCTTACCATTTTTTCATACCACCAGGAAATTAATATTTATATTCTTTAATAAAACAAATAAAAATAAAACACATTTTCTTAGGCTATGAATTGAAATATTTCATTCTCTTTTAACTATTTTTTAATTATGGAATAAAATGGATATATACTATTTTTATCCGGAAACTTTTTCTGTAAAATTTTTCGTAATTAATGTATTGCGCGGAGTCGTTGCTCAGTTTACTTCGCAAATATGCGAGTTACGCACCAGGGATAATTAATAATTGCACATTTCTGCATTAAATAGCAAATAAAGTTCTGTTTTCCCGATTTGGATATCTATTATTCAAGTCGAAAGATTATTCTGTTTACAGTTTACTCAGCTGTGGAAATACAACGCCCTAGGAAAATATATGCAGTTTCAAAGAAAAATCAGCATTTTGATTAAAAGTGTTATATAGAGCCGAAATAATTATGGAAATCATATGCAATAGTTGTACGGAGGAAATGAATATGTTTATACGTATTTAAATCTAGAAAATGTTATTAAAATTTCATGCATGTGAAATATGTAAGTTTTTCTGAAGCTTTGATTCGACTTCTTTTTATTTTACAATTACAGTGTTATAAATATTAAATACTATCCCATTAAAAATTAAGTCACGTAAATGGATCATATTGTTGTAAATATAAAACAGCCCAATTCACATTGATAGGATAAATTTATCGAAATGGAAATTTATAAATGAAATAAATTTATATTTCGTGAGAAAAAAACAAACCTAACAAAAACTTTAAATATTTTCAAAACTAAGAAATTTTAGATATTCATATTTATTCATTTTTTTTATAAACATTTTTGTAATTATACAAATATTTAGTAAACAAACACTTTTTCAGTTTAAAATTCAAAATAAAATAGCGCAAAAGCTTTTTTTAATACGTGTGATTTGTTTGCTTGTTTTTTTTTTCCAAATAATATATCTGATCTTTCAAATTTTATATATATATATATATATATATATATATATATATATATATATATATATATATATATATATATATATATATTAAATAAGTTTTTCTCATAAGGATTAATTTGTATGCGGGAGTAGTATGTGTTTCTTTTTAATTTGTGATGACTTTACTGAAAAAAGTTATTTGTAACATAAAAAGCATAGTCTTTATTTTAAACTACATGATTTATTTTATTTTGCTAATAACTTCAAAACTTCCTAACTTTTTACTAGAACAAACTCTGTTAATTTGACATATAAATTTAGCATTTCTCAAACGACAAAATATTCCATAAACGTACAAAATTAATAAACAGCAACTTCGAAAAGTTACGAAATTTCTGCTTTTATTGTAAGTATAAATAAACTTCGACTACATTAGGGAGCCTGTAATCAATTTTATTATCAATTTACATCGATAAATTCATTTAAAACACATGTAAAATGCGTTGTTTTCATTTAAAATACGTGAAGGCGACACAGACAGCTTATTATTAAATCTGTATATGATTACGTTATGATGCTAATTTTTAAAACTATTTTTTTCCATAATACAAAGCATTGAATTACTTCATTTAGCGCTGTCTGTTTTACATAATTATGAATATAAATTTCAAAGTTCGTAACTTACTTTTAAACAGACAGTTTCTTAACACAGTTAATTTATCTAATATTTTGAAACTTCTATGTGATGACTGCCTGCCAATCCGTAATTATTTGGTTATCGAATATTATTTGTTGTTATAGTCTATTCTCTATTATTTATGTCTGCTTTTTATTGTCTATTATTTTTCTATGCTTAAAAAAATGTCAATGCTTGAATAAATACTGGGTGCAACTTAAATAAACGCCTAGTACATGATTTAATTTAAATGTTGTTAAATATGTTTAAAACTAAATCTGTGATAAATCGGTCATAATTATGATATAATTATCTGAAGTCGATAAGAGAAAAATGATTATGTTTTTGTAAAATTCAACTTCGCTGTTTCTATCCCATTTCTGCTCTAATATTTCTCATTAAAAATGATTGAATGGGCATTGAAAATATATTTAGACAGAAAGATTCCAAAAGATATAACTTAATTTTATCAAACTTTTACTTTTCAAATAGTTTAATTTTCTTGTAAAACATTTGGATTTTGAAGATTAATATTTTTCCCCAAAATCAACGTTCTGTAACGTACAGACTGAATTATTTGGGTTCGAGTTTTAAATACGACAGATCCAGGTGTCTGTCAATGCATAAAGAAATAATATGAAACAGGGTGAACTGATTTTCTTACATTTTATAATGGGCATCATGAAAACTTCAGTAACATAAGACTAAAGGAGAACGTAGTAGATTACTTTTTTTTTAATCATTTCCAGTATATATTAGATTGTACCTATTGGAATTTATATTAATGAAACACATACAGATATGCATACAAATATATATGTGAACATGCAGATGGTTAGAACTTTCAGTGGTGATAATACGTGTCTAGGCATACAATTCTCGAATAGAAACCCAAAAGTCGCAATCCAATTGTTTTAGTGAAAAATGGAAGGTGTCTCAATTTGAGCTGAACCCAAATTTTTATATTGAACTTTAAAATTAATAAAGATATTTCTGCTAAAATTTTACTTGATCAACTTTACTTTCTATTAAAATAATCATGTGATAACATCATGAGAAGTGCTGGAAGTACATAATTTACGAGTTATAAATTTCCAACTAGGCGAAAAATGCTTGTAATGTATTTCGAGTTATCTACTCGCAAAATTATTAATTGTGTAGCTCAATTTTAATTTGGAAATAATAGAGATTATTTCCACCTCTTTAAGTGATGTCATTAAAATTTACAGAAAAAAAGTAAATCCGTTTTAAACATTGTTAACATTTCTGTTAAGGTTATGAAAAAAAATACAATTCGGTATAGTGTGAGGTCTTCTGTATTTTATGATGAATAAACGGATTGGGACATTGGTTTACTATACATGTGTTTGTTTTAACCCTTTAAGCGCCCTAACATTATTTTGCTGTACAGTCTTAGGGACATATGTTATGGTAATTTATATATTAATTTAACGACAACAGTTATCTAGAGAAAAAAATGTTATACGAATATTATTCAGGGTTTGACTTAGAACACTGAAATTAAATATAATAAGAAATACGCCTCTGTGTACAAGTTCTTTCTTTTAAATTCATTTGTATTTATTTGAATTACTTCAAGTTACGCGTATAATAATGAAAAAAAAAAACAGTGCACAACATTTAGTATAGTCTGACACTTAAATACATCTATAAATGTATTTAAGGGTTAAATGTATTAATATATTTTATTGCTCTTGAAATTAAAAAGAAAAAAATTATTATACAGCAAGCTAACAAATTAGTTTAGATAATTTAATCAAAAATACTACTTTCTTATGATTCTATTTTCTTCTAGTTTTAAAATACTAAAACATCACATTAATATTAATATATTTATCTGTAATTAAATTTCTGTACATGTATTTTAATCTTTCCAACAATTATTTTATTTTCTGAACGTGGAATATACTTTAATAATATTTTACCAAACTAAAGTAATTAAATTACACAGCTTCATTAAATATTTATTAAAAGAGGAATGTATTTGTCAAAATTTCTGATTTGTTCGTGGAATGGAAGTTCGTTTTGTAAAAGTTTAGGTTTAGATAAAAGAAAAATAAAACAATTCCGTATTCTTCGCCTACGATATGCTTAAACGTTCAATGTGTCGATTATTTTAGGAAACAGACTGTTTCTTTTGGATGATGGCATCCATAAAATATATTTTTTACTTTCTTCTATCCATAATAGAAGAAAGTATTGTAATCGAAATTTTTTTAGACTTCCGGTTTTCGACGGATTTATACGTTTTAGGGGTCAGAGATTCCGAAAAACATGTTTCTACAAAATATTTGTCTGTCCGTCCTCATTGTATCATCGAAAAGTGCATAAAGTTATGCTTCAAATTGAACCACATTTTTTTTTCTATGTTTTTGGCTATGGCAAGCAGATTCTATTAGAATTTGCGGATATTTCGACGTAAAGGGGCGCTGTGATCTGTATTTTTGTACAATTTTCACTATTGTATCATCGAAAAGTGTATGAAGTTATGCTTCAAATTGAACCACTTTTTTCTATGTTTCTGGCTATGACAAGCAGGTTCTATTAGAATTTGGGAATATTTCGACATAAGGGGGCGCTGTGATCGATATTTTTGTTCCATTTTCACTATTGTATCATCGAAAAGTGTATGAAGTTATGCTTCAAATTGAACCACATTTTTTTCTATGTTTTTGGCTATGGCAAGCAGGTTCTATTAGAATATGGGAATATTTCGACGAAAGGGGGCGCTGTAATAGCCATTTAAAGATTTCAAATTCAAAAAGATGTACAAAAAAATTAGAAATCCTAAAAGTTTTTTTTTTCTTTAAACGTTCGGCCTTGATCCGGAGAATCCGGAACAGGTTTTGTTTTGCCTCTGTCTTAAAAAATGGCTGAGATGTAGCGGTTTGAAATTTTAGGGTGGCTGACATTTTCAAACAAGACAGCATAATTCATTCATAAACGGGTTTAATTTATGAGTTTTAGTTGATATGGTTTCGGCAAATTTTCTTTCATTGTTGTAACCATTGTTCCTATTATATGTTTATCACCATATATTTATATTCGTCAACGTCAAATAATCGCCAAACTTGGAGATAGTTGGCAAAATATCGCCAAATTTGGCGACCAAAATAGGTTGCCATTAATTAAGCCAACTTGGCTGTAGAGGACTAATTTGGCGATATTCTCATTCAAATTCAATGTTGACGAGAACCGGGATTGAATCTTCTTTATTTAAGTTCCACGCATTTTACCTTCGTGTTTTTCAGTAAAATTAGCTAAAATCGTAAAACCAAGGAATAGGGAGGCTATCTGTTCCTGTCGGTTCAGGCCAGAAGAACTTTTCGTAGTTTAGTATACATCAGTTGATCGCATCCCGGTAACCCGACGATTCGCAAGCAGCTGACGTACAACAGAATGTCGAAAAATATTGATTTTATTGGCGATGTGATAGCGAATTTTGAAGTATTAACATGACTGAGATAGAAGAAAGTTTTGGGATTGGCACATCCGACTAGTTTATAATATTTTATTTTCATACAAAAACAATTCATTGATGTTTTAAAAGAGCCGGATATACAGATAAAAGAGTAGCAGCACGTTTATTTATTTATTTTTTCAGTTATTGTATTGAGAAATGTCACTTGATTTTTATTTAAATGTTACTTAGTCATTATTGGTTAATTAAGTGGTTATGAAATAAATATAACTATTTGCAGTTGTCTGAAGTTAGCAGTAAATTAACAAAATCTAGTACGCTTTCTGTTTAAGATGGGAGAATGAAGTAGAAAGAAATTAGTTAAGAAAAATGCAAATGAAAAGCGCGGTATGGTATATATTGTTTCAATATTACTTGTACATAACATCGGAACACAATTCGAGAGTTCATGTCCGGCAGTGACGTTAACAGGATGATTCTCAGCTTACCAGATAAGACTTTATTTTTCTATCAAGTGTTGCGAGTGTCCTACTAGACAGCTCAAGCCTAAATTGATTGCATCAAACCTGCCTTAAAAAAAACATATCAAAATATGGGCCGAGCATGACTTCTTATGCGTTCTATTCCGCAAAAAACTCGATCCACCCATAGCATGGATTGTCCAGATAAGGACAATGGGTATAATGTGGAGCTAAGTAAACTTATTATATAACCTTTGTTATATTATTAAATTTCTTTGACCGAAAAATACGATTAAATAAGAACGTAGTAAAGAGTTTTATTTCGTAATGACGACGTTTTCAACAGACCATTTGTGTTTTTTAGCATTAAAAATACATTGGGCGATTTTTACTGTTTTTTTAAAAAATATATCAAAGTAAAGTGTAAAAAAAAAAAATTGAGAATCTTCGCTTCAATAGTAACATTTCCAAAAAGAATTTAATACTTATAAAAATAATAATTAGAAAAAAAAAAGATAGAAACACAGCAAGAAAAAAACTATTCGTTGGGGGCCACCGTAATACTTACCCATCATGGATATGCATATTGTAAAATATTAAAATAAAAATGTGTAAACTACTTATAAAATGCATTGCAATTCAAATAAAATCGTGGCTTGATGACGTCACAAACTTTAAAGGCTCGATTACTGAATTGCTTGAAAGAGGTTTTTCCTTATAACTCCAAAAATAATAATCCTATTAATTAGCGGTTTATTGCATCTGATTAAGCGTAAAATTTCCAATTAAAATATATCGTTGAAATGAAATTTGGATGAAATACAGGGTCATGAAAAATCGAAGGGTGTGGGAAATAGGTTTCAAATATCTCGGCAACTAATTATCCGATCGACTTCATGCTTTATGCAAAATTTGTTTTTTTATTGTCTTTTATATTCATTTCTTAAAATGAACAATTTCGAAAATTTTTATCTTTTATCAGAACGAATATTTCGAGAGTCCGAAAAAAATAGTTCCGGTTAATCGAGGTTATTGAAATTAAATAGGCTTCTTCACATTATTACATACTAAGAACATACCAAATTGCAAGTCTCTATCTCAATTTTTTTCGGGAGATAGAGCGTTTACAGACACACAGACGGACGGCAAATTTTTTTTTTTCTAAAAATATATTTTTCGGAATCTCCAGTGTCTGAAACGTGTAAATCCGTGAAAAAAAATTTCAGATTTTCAAAACGATTGCAAGACTTACCCTATACTACGTATGATGGGTAAGTAAAATGAACGAGAACAGAAAAAAAGATAAAAATTTTCCTAGGCTACTTATTTTAATTTTCTGAAATATAAAGCTGTCTATACATTCACAGCTTTTTTACATGAATTGTGTTATTCTAAAGAATGATTATTCACCAGCAAATGTTTACTTTATTGATCTACATTTTTTGTTTTAACTTTTCCGGTAGAAGCAAAAATATTTCCTAAAATATGGTTTTCCCTTGCTATTTCCATATACAATTTATGACTGCCGAATATTTTTAGTGATTAAATACGGATAATTTTATTTTCTGATTCTAGGACAGACAACTAAAATTGAAATAATCATAACCGTTTTTAAAAACAAAACAATGCAAATTCACACTTTCACATTCTCAAAAAAGCTTTCATAATGTTTTTTTTTCAGTTTAAAAAAGCGTTCAATAACTTAGTGAAGTTTTCTAATTGAAATTTTGAGTAAATGAAATTCGAAGTTTTTATATAGTGCGAATTCACCATTAACTGACCATTTAGTGCAGTGGCTCCGAAAAGTTTCACTTGCTGAACCCTACTTAATATGAATTTCTATCATGGAACCAATTAAACCTACCACACCCTATGTTTTACAAGTTATTGCTGTTTAGATGCATTGTTACGGAACAGAGAAAAATAATCTAACCTAACCAATTTTGCCTAGTCCTTGCAATTGAATTATGTTTTAAAATTTTACCATAATACACAGTTTATTCTCAATTACTACCCATACACATTGTACAGTTGTAACTTGACCATACGTAACAGATCTCCCAAAATGCCAGGAATAAATGCATTTATCGATTTCACATTAGTAGTATAACGAGCAAGAACGTATAAATAACTAATGCAAAATCTGTGATTGTATGTTTTTCATATACTTCTATAAAGGTCGAGGTTTTGATAATTGCAGATGAATCTCTGGTTTTGTAATTTACCTGTATCTTTTTTTGGCTATGTAAGGAGAGAATAAAGCTTTAAAGAGATATGTTGTTAAGAAAGACAGCAGGAATAAGTTTTCATTCTCAACAAAATTTTTATATAATCTGTCAAACAACGGAAAAACGCTGTTAGACGTTGTGTTTAAAGTCGGTTTTTAGTTTGCAGTAAGGTATTTTTCTCTTTACACTCAATACATTCAATGCCAATTTAATATTATAAAGTCCCATCTCAAGGCTTTCAAAACAGGATGAATATAATGCCGAGTACCTGTCTCATGTGAATGAAGACTGCCAGCTTTTAGTGTATTTGAGAGAACTTTTCTCCAATTTTACAAATAGAAAAAACGTTTCTGCTTGCTAAGATGGATATTATAGTTACTTTAAGTCTAAGTTGCACCAATTGTTGGAATCCAATATTTGGCCTGAGTAATTAACGGTAAAAGTTCTAATGCAAATATTTTGTGCAATAATCGCGGGCTAGGCTTTACCACCACTAGAAACGAATGAGTTCGAAGTCGCCTTGGTTGTCGATGTACAAACCACCCAACCATGTATTTGTATTGAACCTCCCAACGCTGCTGAATACGGTCTTCGGAGAATGTTACTTAAAAAATGACTTTTTTTTTCCAGTGGAAATTCAACTGTCAAGATGCCATCCCAACAATCTTCAAGATCAAAGTAGACATTTCTGCGGTGTATATAATTGTCTGTTATTATTCGCAAAGAAATGAATAATTAAGCAATGGAGTCTAATTGTACTATTTATTCTTCGACATATATTTTTTTATAAAATATTTTTGTTTAATTCGGTATTCACTTACGAGTTACTTTTAGTTGTTGTACGATATGATCTCTAAATTTCACAAACACGGTCTATCCTGCGGCGATACAGTAACGAATATTTCTTCAACCTATTTACGAATTAATAATTTATTTAAAAAATATTTTACCGTTAGCCAGGTACAGATAATAAATAGCTATTTTTATTTTTTACGATTACAACTGTATATGAGTTACAACAACAGAAGAGTAAATTATGCTCCAATCCACGGTCGCTATAATATTGTAAATGGCTGTGAAACCAAATCAAGGAAACATTTTAATTATTAAAAACTAGAAAATAAATAATAAAGATTGTAATAATTTCTTTCAGAAATTCTCTGTTGTCAATTAATAAATATTAATTAAATTATAATTATACGTTGATAAAACAAATTAGAAATCCTGAATAGATAGTTTAAATAATGTTTTTTTAGCTTTTCTGTTAGCATTTCTGAGCAAAAAATAAAATTTCCTAAATTCACTAATTCGCGGTTTTTACCAACCATAAATCAAATCAGCAAATTTTTCACAATTTGGCCTATGCCAAGTTAACGTTTTTTAGCAAAATGTTTTTTGTTCAACATGAATTGCAGTCTTGAAGTTATGCTTTGTTTTTATGATAAACATTGAATGCTTATCAAAGAGTTAAAATTTTTACTTATTTACTTATTGTCAGGTTTTCATGGGTTAGAAGCGTATATTGTAATACCTTTATCGTTATCATCCTATATGAAAGGATTAATTTTCCAATAAGTGTGACAAACATTCTAGCAGTTTAGATGTACACGTACACACACACACACAATTGTTCTTTCAACAATATGTAATGTTTTTATTTTATTTTTGTTTTTCAAATAAAATAGTTTTTTCTCATATATAACAATAGAGAGATTCGTTGTAGTATATATGTTTGTAAAATTGATTATGTCAGTACAATAATTGAAGAAAAAAGGGAAATAATCCCGTTTCCTGCGTGGCATCAATAATGAGTTTCGGAGAGAAAAGTGACTTTGAACGCTTGCCAAAAGAGATCTGTTCTGTACTCAAAGTGGGATTTCATTTGTGATAGGTTATTTTGTGCTTGGATTGGCATGAAATGGCTTCCATTTTAGCTACAGCTTTTTGTGTGTGTGTGTTGACAGATATAAATGTTCGTAATTAAATAAATACTTAGTAAACAAACTTTTTAGTTTCAAATTCAATGTAAAATAGCTAACACAAATAAGACATTTTCAGCATAAGATGCATTTTTTACAAATAATAGATCTATCTGATTTTAAGAAGCATATATATTATAATAGAATTGTTTTCTTTATTGGAATATGTTGTATAAGATTCTGCGTTTTTAATTACTGATGATATTATTAGACAGAGCTGCATGTGTCACAAAAATATTGTTTGCAATTTAGTCCATATCAGTCATTCCTTTTTTACTAATACTAAATAAAAAACTTCAACACTTAAAAAAAAAATACTACGACTAGATCTATATTTAAATTTTTTCTCTTTTATAAAAAATGATTAGCAATTTCCCTCAAGACAGAATCATCAAAACATATAAATGATCAAGTGGAAAAACGGTAAAAGCCTCCAGTTTCAGAAATTTGAAATGACAGTACCAAATAACCTAGGATTGAAGCAAAACAAAAAAAAAATAATCCTTTCCGAAACATAGTTGAAAATAGATTTAAATTTGGTAAAAAGATGCAAATCCATTGAAAAAAAAAGTTGAAGACTGCTATATACAAGAAAAACGATTGAAGTCGACGCTCCTAAAAAAGGATGAATAGCAATGAATTAAATATCTGTTACTAGCTTAGTCTTACAGTCGGAACCTAGATATTAAATTGAATAAAAGGTTTTTCAAATTTTCCCACAATTTCGGCTATTACAGCAATTATAACTAAGTCTGGAATAAAATAGGAACCTTAATACTATATTATCTTAATGTTAACCCCGGTTTGATTAATTTGGAAAGCATGAAATATTCACAAAACTTGCTTAAAGCACATGCAAAAATCACAACTTTCCTTACAGAATATGAAACTTTTATAATCCAGTTATGATGCTATTTTTAAAGCCCTTTTTTTCATGATAAATTATATTGAATGATCTCATTTAGCACTATTTGTTTTACATAATTAAAAAGTTAAAATACAAAATTTCTATATCAGTTCAATTCCTTAAGAGACGCAATTTATCCAATATTCTGAAACTTCTGTTTGATGATTACGTATCGTTATTTTTCTATAGTTTTTTTGCCCTAATTAAACTTAATGCTGGAGTAACTCACAATTGTAAGTTAAATAAACTAGTGGCGCAGTAATTAAAAAGTGAATAACTACTTTAAAACAATGTTTTTTCCAAAAAACAAAATATCATATATATAGATTCAAGATAGAGGTCCAAAGTAAATAAATCATATTTATAAGATAAATATCTGAAATCAATCTGGGAAAGATTAATGTGTTTTTATAAAATAAACTATGTCGTTTCTATGCAGTTTTTTTTTTTCTGAAACTTCCGATTAAACTTCGGATTGGGAATGATAAGAATATATCTATAAACTAGTCGGATGTGCCAATCCCGAATCTTTCTTCTGTCTCACACAGGTTTCACATATACTAAAAAGAATCAGCAACCAATTTATATCCAGGTTTAACTGGATCTAAAGTGTTATTAAATTCCGTGCATTAGTTCTTGACATATGACTATTGCTAAAATAGTGTAAATCCTGCAAAATGCAGGATAGTAGCGCCACCTGTTGGCAGATTTAGACCAAAACATAATCAACAATGACTTATGACAACGTGTAACTGAATCTGAAGTTAGATGAAAATCCGTGCATTAGTTCTTGAGATATAGTTATCATGATAATAATGAAAAAAGTAGCATAGCAGCACCACCTGTTGGGCTATTTACACCAAAACGTAATCAGCATCTATTTATGTCAATGTCTAACACAATCTGAAGTTTGATGAAATTCCGTGCATTAGTTCTTGAGATATAGCCATCGTAAAAATAATGAAAAAAGTGGTATAGCAGTGCCATCTGTTCGGATGTCGTCACCTGTTGTAGCCACCTGTAATCAGCATCTATTTATGTCAAGGTCTAACTGAATCTGCAGTTTGATGAAAATAACTGTATTAGTTCTTGAGATAGAGCTATCGCAAAAAAATGCAGCATAGCAGCGCCACCTGTCGGCCGATTGTCACCAAAAACTAATCAGCACCAATTTATATTAGAGACTAACTGAATACAAAGTTTTATTAAATTTCGCGCATTAGTTCTTGAGATAGAGCGCCCAGATTTGTTTTGTCACATACAGACGAACAGACATACACACATTTTCTAAAAACAGTCAAATCGTGTTCAGGACCTTCTAAAACGTATAAATCCTTCAAAAACCAGAAGTAGAAAAGTTTCATGAACCCAATACTTTGTTCTTGTAAAGATAGTAGAAAGTAATAAAATGAGAAACTTTGATTGATTACAAAGAATGTAACTTGATAATTTTTTTTATTTTTAAAAGATTTTATTACATCTTAATAGATTTAGATTTTTATGATTCATGTTTATTTCCTTCCACTTTCCAGTATTTTGAAGAACTGAGCATAACGATGTCTACTTCCTGAAAAGGTTGGGTTTGAGTTTTAAAGAGCAAATAATCAGATGTTTGTCAATCCATAGAGAAACATTGTGAGACTAAATGATCCAAATTTTCGTTCTGAACTTACTGCGTTTTTCTTTCAAGTTATTTAAGTGCTAGTTTTGTCCGATTATATGGGATTCTTATCAAATGTCATGAAATGATAGAAAGCGATAAAAGACAACACTAATTTTGCCAATGGCATCGTATTTATTGTCGGTACTTTCCGAATTATGTAGCATAGAACTCAGTGCCGTTCGGTTACCTATCGGTTACCTTATGCCGACCATTCTCATCAATTTTCATGATATCATAAACTTCACAGAAAGCAAACTCAATCTGCTGAAGATATGGTTAAAATATTTTTACTATTGTTATGAAGATTATTAAAAAAAATTTGGACTCAGCTTGGTTCTAAAATGGTGATATAATTACTTTAAACCCATATAATAATTGGATTGTTTTCCTTCTATGTAAAAAAAGACAGATATTTCTTAATCTGGGAAAATATTATATGATCAGAAAAGGAAATATACAACAATTATTTCCGAGGTACTAATAATTCTCCAAAAAAGCGTGTTCTTCCTTTTTAAAAACTAG
This sequence comes from Maratus michaelseni, assembly GCA_963931845.1. Classification (NCBI taxonomy): domain Eukaryota; kingdom Metazoa; phylum Arthropoda; class Arachnida; order Araneae; family Salticidae; genus Maratus; species Maratus michaelseni. Next base: position 310,576,344 of record OZ007591.1, read on the forward strand.
GCATTTATAAAAGCAAAGTTTGCACAGCTGCCACCAATTTTCGGAAAACCTTCCGAATAGATTTTATAGTGTATTAATAAGTTTTCTCAACCCGGATTATAGGCTTTTAGAATGCTATCAATTCTCAAGCAAACATTTTCTTGAGAATTTGTACTGAACATTTCTGAACTTTTCAATAAACAGAATTTACAGACAAACATTATAAATTAAAAACATTAAATTTAATAATTTATTGCCTGTATAAATTCAATTACGCAGCTGAAAAGGTTTAATTAAGACTCAGTCTTAAAAGCTATATCCTGGGTTTAAAAAAAAACTGATTAATACACTGTAAAAACAACCCAAAAACGTTTCCGAAAATCGGTGGCACAAAAAAAAATTATTTTTATAAATTATTTCTTAAATCTCGAAAATATATTAGTTTATGAGGTTTTGGATGATAAAGAACGAAATTCGTAATCATAGATAACTCGACAAAGGTTGTTATATATTTTCGTTTGTGGTTATGACACTTTATATATTAAACATTTTTCTTCTTTTTACACTGTTGATGCATATACAAAAATTGTGTATAAACGTAACATCATCCTGAAACGTCTGATAATCAACTCGGATACATTTTGTAATTGGTATATCTGAAATTGAATATTTAGGGAAACTGTTTCTGTATCTACTGAAAAAATTTCTTGTAGTGGTTTAGGTAGGTGACTTGTCAAGCTGAATGATTTGAAATAAAATAAGTTTCAGTCAATTAGCATTTGAATTTATTTAGAAATTTTTCACAACAGTTCGGGTTTGTTCTTGATGCTAAAATCCCAAATATTCTTTGAATCGAGCTGTATATAAACCTTTATATCTATACTAATAAAAGAAAGTTTCACTCTGTGTGTGTGTTTGTCTGTGATGGCTAGCAAAATCTAGCTCACCTAGAGGCTTGAAAATTTAAATTTAGGGTGTCCAAACCCGCTTCTGGTGCACATGAGCCTAAGAACTTTAATAATTTGAAAATTAGAGACGTTATTAAATAAAAACTGATCAAAGATCACAAATAAAAAATCCCTCTTCCGAAATCCGCGCGCTCATGCTCAGAAGCCCTTTATCCGTATCTCCGTAAATAGAAGAAACAAAACACGTCAATATTAATTTATTTTTTAATTCGCCATGAGCGAATGGCTGAAAATACCGAAAAACAGTCTACATATTCTTAAAGAACGTACTTTAACGTCTCGAACTATTCGGTTGGTTCGAAAAAATTTTCATATTTAACCCTTTCAAAAAAATAATAAGCATATATAATTCATTTTTTTATATTCTCCCGTTTTCCGAGTCTTCAATCCACCGGACAACAAGAGATACGGAAAAACGAAGGTCACCAAATTAAAGAACTCACTTTGCCCTTTTCAAAGCGATCTTTGGTTTTAAAAAATACGAAAATTAACTCTTCGAAAATGTATATTTTCTGTATGCCATTTCGGGATTTTTGCGATTTCGACGATTTTTAAAAATTCGCATCGGCGGTTCAGAGAAAGGTACAAAAAACTAAAAATACCAGATAAAATCTACACTTATTCCTGTTTTAACATCTGTATTTGTTTCTTAAAATTAGAATATGAACCCTTCAGAAAAAAATTCGCGCGCAGGACTCACTTTTGAGAATTCCGATTTTCTGCGATATATAAAATCTGGCATCGGCTTTCTAAAATAACCAAACAAAAAACAAACACATCTAAAGACATCTACGTTCTATCGAGTTTAGACAAACTTTTAGATTAAAAAAAATCACGTTAACCCTGTCGGAAACGTTTTTTATCGTAAGTCAATTTTGAATTTTTAACAATTTCTCCTATCTTTAAAAATTCGAATCGGCATTTATAAACAAGATACGAAAAACTAAAAATACCACGCCTAATCTATATCCATTCGCGTTTTAAAATCTGGTATTTGTTTTGAAAATTTTCAGTGTTAACCATCCGAAAAAATAATTTCCAAAACACATTCACGCACTTTTCGTTTTTCGGGACAGGTTTAAAAATCAGCATGGACTCGGTAAATGTGAATACGGACAAACTGTAGACTCCAGATTATAGACACATTCATTTTCTTCAAAACGCACCGTTGTGTTTAAAAAAATATCTACATTAACCCTTTCGAAACCGATTGTTTGCGTAACCCACTTTCGCGATTTCCGCTATTTTGGCAATGTTTACCCGTGGTTAAATTTCGATTCTAGTAGGAAATTTGGTTGGACCGAGTGTTCGGAAAAAGCCTCTTCTAGAACAGATTGCGCCCCCTGGCGTGGAAGGTGAAACTACAGGAGTATCTCTGGTTCTATGGGCCCGATTATGAGATGATTTGGCTCATTTGACTTTATTTCCATAGCTTACAGATTTTAGTAATATTTGTATAGAACAGATTGTTATTATCTTGAGCACAGGCAACGCCGGGCGTGTTAGCTAGTTAATTAATAAAGTAATTGTTCGACAACAAGTAACTTAAAAAATTCTGAAATATTATGACAATCTGATTCATGGATTGAATAAAATCTATGTGGTAATATGTAATAACTAAGACGCCTTTTGTGTAATAACCAAGCTCTTTCTCTATGTACTCATTTAATTTACTTGAAGTTTAATATATAATAATTTATAAAAATACAGCGGAAAAGTTTTAGTTTAACCCAACACTTAAATACATTTCGAAATATTTTTAAGTTTTAGATGTACTAATGTGATTTAAGGTATTAGAATTAAAAAAAAAATTATTATGTAGCTAGATTATAAACTATTTTAAGAAATTCAAGGAAATTTATTACTTTCTTATCGCTAAGCTCGTCTTAAAATATTAAAACAACACATTAATATTAATAACTTTATCTGTTATTAATTCTACGTACTTATATTTTAATCTTTCCAGCAATTATTTTATTTTCTAAACAATAAATGCGGCTTAATGCTAGTTTACCTTAAGAGAAAGTAATTAATTAAATTCTGCTTCTTCATTTAATTTTAACTTTTATTAAAAGAGAAATGCATTAGTCAATTTTCCCCATTTATTCGTGAAATGGAAAACTATAAGGATTTCTGTAAGGTTAATGCTCAGTAAGAATTATGGCCACAATAATACTTTTGTTAAGGAGTGCAGAACTGTAGATATTTAACAAACTATTTTAAAAACTTATTTTTTCATGAACGTAATATTATAACATTTAATCTAGTGATTATTTTTTTAATTAAGACTGTTTTATTTTTTAATTTTTATCTTTTTGGATGATTTGCATACGTAAGATTAATTTTTTTATATTTTATTTCTTATCAGTAAGATGCACTGATATTAATAAAGAGAATGAACAAAGTGATATACAGGGTGTCCGAAAAGTCTGGAAACGGTCAAATAACTCGAGAATTATACCCCCCCTCCCAGGGGGGAAAGAGGGACAACTTTGAAATCTTAAATGATGATCCCCATTTTTTATTGCAGATTAGGGTGGATCGAAATTTTTTTTTCACACTTTCAAAACCTACCTATGCGGAAAAGATGTTCTATCGTAGGGAGATTAAGAGAAAAATAATTAAAAAATTTAATTTTAAAATTTAATACTGCCGCAATGGGGTTGAAATTTCTAAAAAAACTGAAAAAAGACATAATTTTGGTTAGATGATTTTTCAATAAAAATAATTATTTTAATATTAATAAAAACCTACCTATGCGGAAAAGATGTTCTATTGTATGGAGATTAAGAGAAAAATAATTAAGAAAATTAATTTCAAAATTTAATACTGCCGCAAGGTCTTTGAAATTTATGTATTTGAGTATTTTTACGGTAAAAAGTCAAAGTGATTTTTGTTAAATGAAATATACATTTCAGTAATTTTAAATATCAATTGCATTAAGAGGACACTTAGTTGATTACAAGAAAAAACTTCAGCTTATTATTTACCAGCTTCTTTATTATTAAATAAAGAAAAACCTATAAAATCGTTGAAATTACAGTGGGCGATAATCACGTTTGGTGTTGAAAATTGGCATGAGGTTTCGTGATTCGATGCGATTTCTTATAAAACCGTCTCTTCTATATGGTCAACAAACAGCAGAAGATGCTTCCGTGACTGTTTTGACTATCCGTTCTATAGCTTGAGTGTGGCACGTAAACCCCATGATTGTAGATATTATTGCCGCCTACATAATTGTTGTATTTACTATTGCTTCTGAAATCATGTCGTCACTAAATCGTTCAGTTAGTGGAGGTTCTATCACATTTTACCATTTAATCAAATCAATTTAATCCGTCGCACATAGTTCAAAAGCTGGTAAATTGAAGATACGGATATTATTTGTTGAAATGTTTGGGATTGCAGTAAATCGTTTGGCTTCGCTCGCTTTTAGAATTCTTCGAAAGGCCAATTGCCTTATGTGAGTTTCGTCGTCAGGTAACATCGATATCAGGATATTTTCAGGATGGCAAAAAAACCATTTCTCCTAATAACAAGGTCCTATTCCACCAGTGAAGCTTCTGGGCCCAGTCGTGGTTCCATCTACGTACGCGAAAAGATGACGTAGTGGAAGCTCATTGGCGTGTAACTGACACACAAACCATTGTAGTGGACGCTTCAGAATCAGTTCTAAATTTCGACTAACACCTTCTTTAACACCTGTGTTAATAGATATTCCGACACAACAGATCGCAACCAACTTTGTTACATCTATATTGTTGTCAACGCAGGACAAAAATTTACGATGTCTTTTCCAATGAATTGCACTGTTCCAGAATTTACAAATACGTGTCCGATGTACTCGAACCAGGTTCTTTTACCAAGCTTACGTGTTCTTCTCTTTTATGACTTTCCTTCTGTTATCTCCTAGTGATATAGTCCTGTCTTTATGTCCATCGAAGTATAAACCAAATTGGTCATGGTCAGAATCTTTCACAACTGACTGAGACGGTAGAGTGGTTCTTGCCTTTGTTTTCTTACGTCGAATTTTATTTCTGTCAACGATGTTCGATACATCGCTTTGTGAGATAATGCCCACATCTTGAAGCGCAGCTGACACGATGGAAGCGCCTGCTCGGTCGGAAATGCCAAAACGGTCCAATGTCTTTGCTACGGCATGTAATTTCGTCACTACAGATGTGACAGTGACACCGTCAGCGTTTTGGGCGCCGCTTTCAATGACAGCTGATGATGAAGAAAAGTCAGTATGCTCCCCAGGAAGATAGAGAGAAGGAGAACAACGATAATGTTTCTACTTATGGAACTAAAAGCAGTACCTAGTATGGCGACGTTTCCGGTTTTTTGGGCATTTGGGGAGTGTAGCGCCCTCTAATTCCGGTTTCGACTGACAACTCTTTACTATGCTCAAAACCAAAATTCAGGAAGAGCAGACGACAATTTCATGTTTGACAGGTCACATGACCTGCCTTTGGGAGCACCAGCGCCAGGAACCGGGTACTAATTTCCGGTCCATGTTCTGATCTTGAAAGCCTATCTTTACTGTTCTACTTCTTATTTCTATCTCCCTGATGCTCACATATACGCCGCTTCAATTTGCACCCGTTATTCATATTCATATTCAAATATATTGAACTGGCAGAAACATCAGGCAGTGTTTTGTTTTTATCCACGTATCGCCCTTGCTTTAATTTTCGTTTCATGGCCTTAGTTATTTGTAAAGTGACTTTCCGATCCAGCGACCCGATTACCATTTTTCTTACAGTTCGCATGTCTAATAGAAATTCTCTCTCGTTCATTGGTACTTTCCGTTCTTTCTTACAGAAACAGTCAAATGATTTACAAGTACACGCCCATATATAAAAAACAGCATTTGTGTTTTTCCGGAAAACGTCAATCTGCTTACAATAGCTTTCAATCCCTTTTCTGGCTTTGTCAGATTTAAGAAGACCGCGACATTTGTCGTGGTATAATCGAACTTTTCTCAAAATGCTATAGTGGTCAATTATTGGGATTGAAGCTGTTTTCCAGGTCTCTTCTAACTTATTAGCAACTTTTTCACATGAGAAGTAAAATGTGTAGATGTAGACAATGTTTCCTTGCTTCGGTATTCTTTTGAATGCCAACATACGCACTTTATTACGTTACTGTAGGTAGGAAGCATATTCGTTGGCATATCACAACCAGATCAATATATAGGGCAAATCATGTTTTTTCTTAACATCGCCATGGTGCAATAATATTCAAAGTACACTACCCAACACAATACACTTACAAAGAAATCTCACGCAATGAAATCGAAATTTATTTCACTTTGCGAGAACAGCGCCCGATTCCGTAAGCCGCTAGCTTTGAACTGAATGAGCGAGCGGTGGGAACACGTTTATCCAGTATTATTCAGAGTAAGGCTCCTTTAACTATTATAGGAGCCCTAATTCAGAGCCACGTGGGCGTATCATATGACGTAGCTCTTCCAACTTATGAAGGGATGGAAGGATAAAGCGGGAAAATGAAAAAGCTGAAATTGCCCTTTTTTTCGAAAATCCAACCCCCTTGCGGCAGTATTAAATTTTGAAATTATTATTTTTTATTAATTTTCTTTTAATCTCCATACAATATAACATCTTTTCCGCATAGGTATGTTTTGATTAAAATTAAAACAATAATTTTGAATCAAAAATCATCTAACCAAAATTAGGTATTTTTCAAATTTTTTTTCGAAAATTCAAACTCTTTGCGGCAGTATTAAATTTTAAAATTAATTTTTTTAATTATTTTTCTCTTAATCTCCATACAATAGAACATCTTTTCCGCATAGGTAGGTTTTGATTAATAATATTTATTTTTTCACCATATAACATCGATCCACCCTATTGCAGATTCGGATTAAAGGAAAAAATACGTAACTTTTGTATTGAACATTTTCTTCGAAACATTGTAGATGGCGCTGTAATCGAGTGCTATGCTGTGAAAATCGTTACCATTGCAATGTTTGGAAACGCTCCAATAACTCGAGAAATATACATCAGATTGAAAAACGGCAAAATACGTGTTTAATATTTTAGAAAAATGGCAACTTTGATATCCCTAAATAGATTTTTCAAAACTATTGAACATGCATTTTTCTGTTTTTCAATACGATCTATATTTCTCGAGTTATTCGAGCGTTTCCAGACATTGCAATGGTAATGATTCTCACAGCATTGCACTCGATTACAGCGCCATCTACAATGTTTCGAAGAAAATGTTCAATACAAATTTACGCTTTTTTCCCCGTAGAATCCGAATCTGCAATAAAAAAGGGGGTCATCATTTAAGAATTCAAAGTTCCCCCCCTTTCCCCCCCCTTGGAGGTCAAAGTTGGGGGGGCGACTTTCATATCCCTAAATAGATTTTTCAAAAATATTGAACATGCACGTTGCTGTTTTTCAATCCGATGTATATTTCTCGAGTTATTTGACCGTTTTCAGACTTTTCGGACACCCTGTATATATGTAGAACGTTAGTTTCTTTTTATAAAATTTTACTTTTTAATCACTTTCCAACAATGTTGAAAATTGATTATGTATTCGGTTTGTCTGTGTCTGGCCGTTTTTCTGTATTGCCATCTGTCTGGTCGTCGGTCTTCCCGTGTTCCAATTCTCGGAAAAATACTCTGTGTTGTAATTGATGTTATTGGGGTTTACCATGGCATGTTGGGTATTTGAAAACGAAGTGTGTAGAATTTATAGTTCGTTTACAGGGTCACTCAAAATAATGCCTTTACATTATGGTATTTAGTGAAAATCGTCTGCTGTGTATCTTAATGACGTCATCTTCATTTCAAAAATATATAAAATGATATAGATAACTGAGGTACACAACAAATGCTTAATATAGATTATGGTATGTGGAGCACTTATAATTATAGCATTTACAGGGCACTTAAAGAATATATTATGTTTTATGGGAAAAATAGTTTGTGGGGTATTATAGTCATATTACATTATGACATTGATAAGAATTTCCGAAGAGCACAAAAACATTCTTTCTATAGAATATGGAGTGTAAATAATTTATCATTCATTTACAGGGTCACACAAAAAAATCGGTTACAAAATGGTCTACGAAGAAAACTGTTTGTAGCGAATTTTAAATACGCTAACAATTTCAAATATAATAAATCTGATGTATATTACATAGGTTTACTACAAGATATTTGCGGTAAAATACGATGTACATAGCATTTATCTTTCATGTACACACACAAAAATTTCGGATTCAGTACTGTGTCCGAAACACTGTCAAATAGCGATTATTGCTGGAAGTGTTTTCAGTTATGGTATGCGTTTTAAGTAACTTTTTGCGTACAACGTGTTTTGTGTATAAATGCTGTAGAACACATACAAGGATCCAGAAAGGAATTCGTAAGAATTACTGAGTATAAGCGTGAATTGCCTAGAAAAACACCTTGAAAAATCTGTTTAGGAGATCAACACTAAAACAAAATCAAGCAGACCAAGCAGCGGCAATAGAAAGCACCACCATTTCACCAACAGAAACAGCAACACCTCAAGTCCTACAAACATACAGTCAAACAGCCGCACAACCAGCCAAAAAGTTTGTTCTGGAAAGCTCTAACCGCAAAACCCTCATCATTAAAGGTACATCAATAACACCGGGAAAAGAAATCGAAATAATGCTATCTAAAGAGGCAATTGCAACGCCAATACACGTGGATAAGGTGGCCCCCAGGAGAAATCACGTAGAAGTTACCTGCAAAACAGAAGAGGACCTAAAGCGCCTACAAGCAGAGCTGCAGCACAATCAAGTTCTCAACAAAAAACTTAATTTTCTGCAGAAGGCAGTTCCAAAGCATAAAATGATTCTCCTGGGTGTCCCAGAGGTGCTGACGAAAGAGGCCCTCACTAATATTCTTGGCAAAACATACCATATAACTGAAGAAGACATCATCGTCCTCAAGGAGTTACCTAATAGACACAACGAGGCGACAAAAGATTTGATTCTTCTGCTGCCTAAGTCACTTGGCATAGAGCTCATAAATGATGGAGGCATCGTCATCGGCCTAAAGACCTGTCGCCTCCGACCACATACTACCATCCTGCGCTGTCGCCGCTGTCAAGGCCTTACCCACCACGAACGGAACTGCAAGGCGGCCACGTCTGTGTGTGCATGCTGTGGCGAAGCACACCATGAAGAATCATGTGCAGCAGCTCCACGGTGCATCAACTGCACCAAACATAACACACAACACACATTTTCCAACAAGCCACAAAGCATCAGATTCTGGTTGCAGTGCCTACCGCTCAAAATATAGTTCAGAACGAGAAAGACTTAACCTGCTTTTCCAAATTGGTAACAGTTCGCAAGTTCACCTAACACCAGAAGAACCAAACAGACATCAACAATTCAACACACAGCACCCAACCATACAAGAGGCAACACCAGAAAATAGCCCCTATCATCACGATGAATGGTATGGTAATCGCTCATATAGAAATGAATACCACCCACTCTATCAAGGAGGCCACAACGGGCATCACCATGACTGGCAAGGTAGGCCCTTCTATTGAATCTAACATAATTTTTGTTACTAACTTAACCAAGAACCCTTTATTTAAGTACCTTTTATTTAAGTACCTTTTCAGAAAAGCAATATGTCTCTTCTAGCACCTTCGGACCCCTCACCATTTGGCCACATCAAAATCATTCAGGTTAATTTAAATCGCTGCAAGGCAGCTAATGTCAGCCTAAAAAATTACATGATATCAGAAAATATAGACATTGCATTGCTGCAGGATGCCTATTGTGGCAATGATGGAGCGCTGCTGTCAATTTTTCCGAAAAATTGGGCGAAGTCGCGTCCAAAGATAACAGCGCTCATCTGGTCGTCCAGAATACGGATCTGGCATACTCACACCTATTCACAGGAGACAACTGTGTTTTCATCATTATAATGGCGAAGGAAGGAAAACTAATTATAGGCTCTACCTACGCAGCACCGCGTTTCAATTTTGATGAAACCCTTATGGAGTGGCAACACTTAATAACTCATAAGCAGTACTTCATTTGCGGAGGTGACTTCAACGCAAACTCCACTGTTTGGGGTTGCCCACAGGAAACCATCCGCGGAGACAGTCTCATCGAGCATATCGCAGTCCATAATTTAACCATTGTTAACATTGATAACAGAACACACACATTTGTCAGAATGAACAACACAGGTATTATAACACACAAAGGATTCCCAGATCATACGCTGGCGAATCCGAAGGCGGCACAAAAAATCAGGGACTGGCGAGTAATGGACATCCACAATGCCTCGGACCATAAATACATACGTTTCGGCTTTGACATTACACCACTGACTACAACTAAACGACGTTTCAACACAACCCGAGGAAATTTTAAAAAGTTTACACAAATCATTAAAACACACAGACCACTCCTTGCACAACACCTAAGGGATGCAACAAACATCACTGACATTAACTCCTTCACAAAAAAACTTATTGCTTCCATGCAAGAGGCGGCACGAGCATCCTTTAGACTAAAAAATACTCGGAGGACTCCAGTCTTCTCGTTCTGGACCACCGAACTTAAGACACAACGAAACAAACTCACAGCGCTAAGGAGAAAGATTAAACATCTACGAGAAACACACGGAAACATACCTTATTTTGAAAACCTTGGCGCTCAGTACAAAATACTCTCATCAAAATTCCAGAAAAGTGTTCAGGATGCCAGAGTCAAAGCCTGGCGGAATTTCTGCAGCAATCAATCAGAACCTTTTGGCACGGCACAAAAATTTTTTACAGGAAATTTCTTCACACCAGACGAAATTAAACTTGAGTTTCCACCCTCCATTTCATCCAGGCAAGCGAATATGGAGCACCTAACTGCAGCACTTTTCAGACCATCCTCGTATCCCAACAGGGACAATTCAGACCTCAATTTTTCGACACCTAATGATAAACCCTTTTCTAAAGCTGAAGTAGCATCTGCTCTACATACATTTAATGATAAAAAAGCCCCTGGCCCAGACTGCGTGGACTTCAAAATTTTAAAATTAACTTTCAAAATCATCCCAAAGTTGTTCACCAGATGGGCCAATCTGTGTCTCAATCACGATTACTTCCCTCAAACACTGAAGCAAGGTGAGGCCGTCTACTTCCTGAAAAAAGGAAAGAATGCCTCAGAACCCACTTCCTATAGACCTATTTGTCTCCTACCAACTCTGGGGAAGCTGCTAGAAAAACTACTAGTCACACGACTGGTGCACTTCATGGAGACGAATGGCATCTTGCATCATAGGCAATATGGGTTCAGAGAGGGTCGGTCATGTGACAAGGCCCTTTATGACATTCTTACCACTTGCAACGAAACCATCAGCAAAGGAGACTACACCTCACTTGTTTCACTAGATATTAAAGGTGCTTTCGATAATGTAGAATGGAGGGACATTATCCAGCAACTAATTGAAATTCGCTGCCCGGCTAATATAGCTGGAACCATCGCATCCTACTTAAGCCTTCGTAGCATAATGATCAATTGGGTTTCAGGCACTTCGGTACATCAGCTCGAAAAGGGCTGCCCCCAAGGCTCCTGCCTTGGCCCAATACTTTGGTTACTCATAACTAACATAATTCTAAAAGAGCTAGAATCTAGAGGCTTCATTCTCTTTGCATTCGCTGATGACTTCAGCTTTATTTTCTCGGGCAGGCGGCGCATGGACTTGGAGGCAATGGCGGCTCAAGCCCTCCCCGTATTCTGCCAACTGCTAACAAACCTCAACCTCCAGCTATCAAGCCAAAAATCACAAGCAGTCACATTTTCCAAACCACGCAAACTTGAACGTAAACCAATCATAAGAGTGAACGGGGTTAGTGTCGAGCATATCTCACACCTCAAACTTCTTGGCCTCACCATAGATGAACACCAAAGCTGGACGGAACATATCAACACCCTCAGGATTAAAGTAGGAAAATTACACTTAAACGCACGTAAACTAACGTCAAAATCCTGGGGAATAAAGCCAACAATGTTAAAAATCTGGTACCACACAATAGTGGAGCGGATAATTTTCTACTGTGTGGGCGTCTGGGGAGGTAACCTCACGCAAGCCGTGAAGGACAAATTGACCTCGATGCAACGGCTCTTTTTGTTGCAAATTGCTCGAGGATACAGGACAATCTCAACGGACGCACTCACAGTAATAACAGGTATTCCTCCCATAACAATAACACTCCAATATGAATACCAGAAAAACAGGATCACACACCTAGAACATGAACCAACGTGTGCAGCACTTTTTCCACAAATACAACTACAGAGGAAGGTTCCCAGTTGGAGAATACATCCCACAGAAGAGACATCTCACTTACAGATAAACACAACCAGGCACGGTTTTGAACACAGCTACTCTCCCCGCTGTCCGACCATTTTCACTGACGGGTCACGCACGGAGACTGGCGTGGCAGCAGCATTCTGTGCCATGAAAGGCGAGGTCGTGACCCATAAGTGGGCCTGCAGAATCTGTGATAACACTGTCTTCCAGGCTGAGCTGTTCGCGATTCTGCGGGCGTTGGAAAGGATTGTCTCTAACCCAACAGTACAATTTTACAGGCTATATTCAGACAGCCTCTCCAGCCTACAAGCAATCTTTACTCACCGCACAAAACATCCCATTGTACTCCAAATAAAACTATTTTTAAAAGACCTTGCACGGCGAGTAGCCCTGGGCCATGTGAAGGCACACATTGGCATTGCTGGCAATGAATTAACTGATAAATTGGCAAAAGAAGCTACGGGAAGCACAAATATTGATCTTTCCCTCCCTGTTCCCCCATCCTACATTAGAGGGTTTTTAAAGTCTAAAATCATTCCTCAGTGGCAGGACCACTGGGATTACTCGGATAAAGGTCGACATACCCACAAATTGCTCCCTTTTGTCTCCCTAAACCTGCTTAACCTCGCCCCCCACACCTCAGCGTTCCTCACAGGACGTGGTCCATTCCCTACTTACCTCAAATTTTATAAACGTGCAGCCTCCAATGTGTGTCCATGTGACCAGCGGGGCTTGCCTTCTCATTACTATTTTGACTGTCCACTGACCGTTGCCTGGCATCTCAGATCTCCCGAAATTCCCCCACCCTCTTGGCTAACCAATATTCTAACAAGACCAATCTTACTAAAAAAATTAAAAAATATTTTTAATTTTTTAATGGATTTATCGAACTTAACAAATTAAGTAACCAACTCTAGCTTTTATCAATTTTTAACTAAACATATTAAATTCTTCACCACCAATCAGTACTGTAATTGATCTTCCTACCCTCCTTCTCCTGACTTTTCCTTATTTTGGCTGTACCTTGTCAGTGTTTGAGCACCTTGCTGTGCTCCCTTCGCAGTCTTTAGAAGCGGCCTCATCTCTCCAACGCAACAACTTGTGGCGCCATCTGTCGCGTGGGAACTGAGCTTCTCAGATTCCGGTGCATCATTATTATCCAAGGACCGCCTTGGCCGCGAACTGTGTGTCATGACGCAGGAGCGTTAAGGACTGTTCACCTACAAGTTCTTCATCACTGCACCTGCCGCTGTCTGTCGCGAGGGAGTGCAGGCTCCAGCGGTTCAGGCTTTTTTCAGTTTCTTTTTCCTTTTTTTTTTGTTTTTAGCTTTCTTGCCTGCCCCTTGTCGCGCTTAGGCTTGTCCTGGCAGTGCCGGCCTTTGGCCTAGTTTGTATTTTCTTTTTTTTTCTTTTTTGTTGTTGTTTGTTCCGTTTGCGCGTGCGCTGGCGGTCTCGGCGTCGTGCCTTCCCTTCCGCCGGTGGCTGGAATCACCCAAAACGAATCCCCGCGTGCCGGGGAACATCCCGGGGGAGGTGCTAACGCTCTACGGCCTGGCTTTGCTGGGCCGAGTGGCCCCCCTTAGGCATTCAATACAAAAGTTACGTATTTTTTCCCGTAGAATCTGAATCTGCAATAAAAAATGGGGGTCATCATTTAAGATTTTAAAGTTGCCCCCCTTTCCCCCCGGGGAGGGGGAGTCAAAGTTGGGGGGCAACTTTCATATCCCTAAATAGATTTTTTCAAAAATATTGAACATGCATTTTGCCGTTTATCCATCCGATGTATATGTCTCGAGTTATTTTACCGTTTCCAGACTTTTCGGACACCCTGTGTGTGGATATATATATATATATATATATATATATATATATATATATATATATATATATATATATATATATATAAAATATGCAAAATTTAAAAGCCAATATAAAGCCTATTTTATCTTAAAAACGGTTCTAACGATTTTCACAAAATTTTGTATCCTACCGTTTTGGGGCACCAGAAAACCATTGGGCTAGTTCACATGTTTGAGAAAATTTGATTAGTCTGTCCATTTGGTCATGGGTCATTAGGGGTCAAGCTATTTTTATCTTAAAAACGGCTCAGAGGTTTTTTAACTAAATTCAGTATCTTACAGTTTTAGGGAACGACAAGACTATTGGGCTAGATCACACGTTCGAGAAATTTCGATTAATGGGTCATTTTGATCATGGGTCATGATATTTGGACTCAAAGCTCATTTTGACCGAGCATAGCTCGGTCTACGCTGCTCGTCATGTAAATTTCTCGAGTTATTTGCCCATTTTCAATGGAATCGATTCTCATTGTATTTTATTAGATTATAGTGCCATCTACGATTTTTCGAAGAAAATGTTAAATATAAAAGTTACGTATTTTTTCTCGTAGAATTCGAATCTGGAATAAAAAAGAAGTGTTACCATTTAAGATTTCAAAGTGGCCCCTTTATCCGTAAATAGAATTTTCAAAAATATTGAACATGCATTTTCCGTGTTTCAATCCGATGTATATTTCTGGAGTTATTCGACCGTTTCCAGACTTTTCGAAATCAACGATGTCACTGTATTTTACTCGATTGCAGCTCCATCAACAATTTTCCGAAGAAAATGTTAAATACAAAAGTTACTTTTTTCCGTAGAATCCGAATCTTCAATAAAAAGGGGGGTTATCATTTAAGATTTCAAAGTTGCCCCCCTTTCCCCTAGGGGGCATAGTTGGGGTGGGACAACTTTGATATCCCTAAATAGATTTTTCAAAAATATATAACATGCATTTTTCCGTTTTTCAATCCGATGTATATTTCTCGAGCTATCGACCGTTTCCAGACTTTTCGGACACCCTACACACACACACACACACACACACACACACACACACACACACACACACACATATATATATATGGTTAAATTTTACTTAAAGTTTTATATATATATATATATATATACAGTGGAACTCCGATTTTACGTTTTTCACGGGACCAGCAGAAAAAAACGTGCGAAACGGAAAAACGTAAAATCGGGGTTAAATAGAGAAAAACACTTCAAGAAAACAAATTATACAGAAATAAACTTACCAATACCATATTAGTGTTTTAAAAAATCTGTTATCCTTTATTGCGTTTTCTTTTTAAGTGTAATTTCACATATACTCTATTTTCAATACATGCAATTTTTGTTCTTAATTTCCATGTCTAGTTAAAATTTCTTTAAAATTTCTAAATTCGCAATGGCCCCTGCCGATGAAGGCACGATATATTCTGGATCTTCATCAATAGCATCCTCACTTCGGTATTGCGAAATCAAATCGGAAATAGTCTGAATATCTGTGGTAGCGATAACATACTTTTTGCAATCAATGTACTCATCAACATTGATGTCTGCAAGTATAAATTCCTCTTTTGTGTAGTCTTCCATAGATAGCTTTTCCGGCGGCGCTTCACCGTTAATTTCGGATTTTGAAAATTCTCCCTTCAGAAAAGCATATGACATGCATTTTTCATCTGCACTATCCCACGCCGATCAGATGAAATGAACAGCATCCAGCACATTTAGCTTTGTTTTCCAAGCATCTTAACCCCTTCGCGACGAGCGTCCTTTACATAATTTTTAATCTTTTACCACCAGATTTTCAAAACCAGAAATTTTCACCTAATTGAATCGCAGAAATGCTAAGATTTAATGAGGCAAATCTTACAATGAAAAATAACTGGTGGGAATAATCGAGGATTCTGAGCATCTTATGCGTCGCGTATACGTGTCGCTCGTCCCTAAGGGGTTAAAGCTCACCAGAATCAAGTGAAAAAAGGCGTTTTCTTACCAGTTGCTTTCTATAATGCATTTTGGAGGATGTTTATTCCCAAGTCACATGACTGCAGTAAACTGGTACAGTTGGGTGCGGAAAATTTTATACGCATATTCTGTAAATTCAGATTAACATGAGTGCACTGGTCTACGAATAAAATTATTTTTCGCTTTTGTAAGCTCATTTTTATATTGAATTTTCTTACAAAATCTTCAAAAAGATTTTGGATCATCCAAGCATTGTGGTTGACATTGTAATCTGTCGGCAAACTTTTAATGTTTTGGAAGCATCGGGTCTTCTTGGATTTACCAATCACAAATGGAACATCTACCTCATCATCTAGGATAGTTTCTCAGTTTCGTCTGCATTCGTAAATAACAAAACTGTAAATCGCACTTTTGATAGTTTCCGACTGTGACAAGTTTCTCCTTTCACGGTATCTGTTCTATCACGGAAGAGACTGAAAAACAATCACGTCTCATCTGTGTTAAAGATGTCTTTTTTGAGCAATCACACACAAGAAAAGGCAAAGTTTATTTCCGACTAATCCTCAACGACAGCAGTATTTACTCCATCTGCCTCACCACAAATAAACTTGTAAGATAAATTATACCTCTTCTTGAATCGGTCGATCCAACCGTTGGATGCCATGAAATTCTGCATTTTAAGTCGAGAAGAAATTCAAGAGCCTTTTCTTACAAAACTGAGCCATTGATTGGAATCTTGGCTGAACGGGCTTGTTTAAACCACTCGTACAAAATCTTTTCCAGTTCCTCAAAAGGAGAGGTTTTCAGTGTTTTTCTTTTCTTCGACAAATTTCTCAGTTTTTTCAGATTTTAATTCCACAGAGACCTCTTGTTTTAGGATGGTTTGTAACTAGGAATAAGCGATACCGAACGATTTTATGAGATCCATTTTAGTTCCTTTGGAAACTTTGGATTTTTCGATAAGTTCTGCAGCGACTCCACTGTGGATTGAAATGAATTAATGGCGAAAAAAGAATCCCCCCCCCCGATTTCCCATGACGCAGGTTTGGTCAAGTATTGATAGACAAATAATACAGTAGATTATTTTTTTAACACAATTATTTCAAATTGGTAAAGTAATAAAGTTGTAAATTTCCAACTGGACGAAAAATGTCCGGGCCAGGATTCGAACCTGGGATCGCTTGGCTGAAGCCGCCACGCTCTATCACTGAGCTATCCCGGTTGAATCTGGAGGGCATAATTCATCCAGTTAACCTTATTGATCAAAGCATCTGGTCTGATATTTTAATCAGCTCAACAGAAAAGATCGCAGGTAAAGGAACTCCAGAAATTTCCAGAAAACTCCAGAACGTACCCAGCGTTTTCTGGAGTTCCTTTACCTGCGATCTTTTCTGTTGAGCTGATTAAAATATCAGACCAGATGCTTTGATCAATAAGGTTAACTGGATGAATTATGCCCTCCAGATTCAACCGGGATAGCTCAGTGATAGAGCGTGGCGGCTTCAGCCAAGCGATCCCAGGTTCGAATCCTGGCCCGGACATTTTTCGTCCAGTTGGAAATTTACAACTAGACAAATAATAGTTTATCGTTACTTTCTCACGGGAATATTACCGGGAAGGGGAAGAACTGTTTTTGGTAACAACCAACCAGTTGACCAAGTGGAAAGCATTTTTGTTCTTTTGAAAATTTTTCCATGAGGGGAAAAAATATTAAATTTCCTGAAGTACTTTGCCTAAAATGATGTACTAAGCGGGAAAAGTTAAGAGTAAATAACGTAGAATAGAGGTACTTTTAACATTATCGGAATAGGAATTTTCCGGGACCGACGAAAAATAACGTAGGAAGCGGGATAACGTACGAAACGGGTTTCGTAAAATCGGGGTTCCACTGTATATATATTATTTTAAAACTTCTTTTTGTCATCAAAGTACAATATCAATGAGAAAAAATAAAAGCTTACGAAAAGAGAGAAATTGATAGGTATGAACGTTCTATCCTTACTTAAAACACTCTAAGCGTTTTGCTCGTATTTTCCCGTTTCCCCAAAACAACTTAAATTGGCTCTAGACTTTTTTTTTAACAAAATTGTATTTTAAGATATATGTGAAATAAAGAGATATGAAGTGTATTTTAAAAACAAACGGAGAGAGAAAATTTAAATTATTTTAAGTTTTACAAATATTTATATGTAAATGCAGGGAAGCCCGTCCTGACGCTCAAAGGGTTAAAAATTTACAAAGCATCTTTCAAAAGAAAAATCAATTTTAGAACGTTAAGCGATACCTTAAACCACACTGTACTAAACATTAATTAAGTGGTAAAGTGAATTGTTATGTCTCAGAGGCAGGAAATGTATCAGAGGCGGTATATGTATCAGACGCTAATATTTGATTGCGTAGGATATATTCCTATAGTTTTATAAAATAAAACAAGAAAAATATACTTGCTTTTATGTTTATAATGCAAATGCCTCCAGTTTAATTATAGTTTAATTTTTGTGCAATAAGAAAAAGGTTTAAAAGCACTTCTATACACAATTCAATTGCTTAAGAAAAAATGGGGACACACTGTATATACAAACATTGCATAATCTATTTTGAGGTCAGTTAAAAAAAAATTATATATTACGCTATCGTACGTGGCACAGAAATCGCGATTATTTGTTAATTGTTTAATGGCAACGCCCGAATGAAACGCATCTCATTGGTTATTGTGTATGGTGCTGCCCCATCTACCGGAATAAAAGCGAAAAAAAACAATGAATTCAATTGTAATTATAATTTGTCAACATTAACAATTATATATTTTTTTATACATTTTCATTTGAAATATTTCTTTTTTAATATTTATAATTTAAAAAATAAAATTAGTAATGTAAAATGTAAAGAAAGCAATGATTTTTAAAAAGGGATTTTTAGTAAAAAGGTAAAAGTAAGTGTAATAATTTTCCCTGACAGTTTAATTTTTTTTAAACGTAACTATTATACTTTTGAAAAATTAGCTCTTATTTAATTTTTTTACAAGTTTTTAGTATAAATAAATATTCTTTTTTATGAACTCTACTTCACTGTTATATATTTCAATAACAGTATGCCGGGCGGGTCATTTGGTTTTTTTAATAAGTTTGTCATCAAAGTACAATATCTATGGGAAAAAAATTAAAAGCTTGTGAAAAAAGAGAAATTGATAAATATGAACATTCAATAGTTACTTAAAAAATTACAAAACAAAAATCAGTTTTAGAATGTTAAGTGATAACTTGAATCACAGTTTATCAAATAATTAATTGGTAACATGCATTGTTATTTCTCAGAGGCGGTATCGTCTTAATGCTTTCAATCTATTAGATATTACTTTACTTAATCTCCGATACACTGCGTTAAACAGACCTAAATGATGTGGTGTGCCGTGCAAATACTTACCTTTTGTATGCGGATAAACAGTACTTTCCTATCAAAAGTTTTCTAACAACACTATCTGTTTTATATTCTGTAGACGTCACGAACTATTAACTTCAATACAATACTTTTAGAAAACTATCTTCGCGAAAACAAATTTAATTATGACAGGAATACACAAAATGTTCCGTGCAAAGTTAAAACAACTTTTCATTAATTTATAGAAGCTATACAAAATGTATTACGATTGAAACTAATTAGGAGATTACTTGTGTTAAAATTATAAGTAAAACTGATAAACTACTTTACTGGTTCAGATAACGTACCCAATATTAAATTTTATTTTACTTAAAAAGTAGCATTATATATATAAAAAAATAAAAATAAAGTACATCTTAACTTATAGAATAATAAAATTTTGATATATTTTTGGTAAGAGAATAACATTTTGTTAATTATGAAATTATTTTAATTTTAAAACTAGATTAAAGGAAAAATATTACATCAATGTTAAAATAAGCTTTTTAAATATTAATTAATTTAGTATATGTGTGCAAATTCTAACAAGCAAAATTATCGTTATTATTTATTGCTTTATTTGATGTATTACAAAATCAATATTATTTCTTTTTCTTAATTTAGAGTTTGTCATTATACGAAATTCCCAAATTTATATCTTAGTTTATAAGTAAATATTTCTCTGTAGAAAGTCAATTATTTAATAAAATGTCGTTGAAAGAAAGTTGAAACAAAATAATAAATGCTTTTATTGTATATTTTGTTATTTTAAACTGTTCAAAGCAGACATAGACTACGAACTTAAAAAAATAATAACAATTTGGAAAAAAAATGAAGATCTAGACGTAGAGGGTCGCGTGTAACGAGTATTCATATATATTAATAGATTGGAAGATTGCTGTCAAAACAAATTACAAATTAAAAAAAAAAATTGTGTTAAATGTGCTAAAACATTCAATGCATATACACATCAAAGAATGTAAAAAATTATTTTTATAGAAAACGTGCCGCAAAACGTATTTAAAACCACAGTATACTCGCAGCCAAGTGCACAACCACTTTACCAGCCGGGCAAGTGTGCCTAGCTTAAGTCCTGACCAGCGGTAAATAAAAAAAAAAGTTTTAACCACTGAGTTTCACATTAGAACGGAGCGTTACGTTTTTATTCTGTTAAACTGAATCTAGCGCTCCACTGATGAATACTAAGTATAATAGATTTCGTAGGAAACATTAGGACAAAACATTGATTTCCTATCATAAGATACGATGTGGTAGATTTGTTCAAATTATCTTCTTTTTAAAATATGTCGAAATTACTTTAATTTTCACTCATTCATTTTTAACACTTTCCAACCTAGTTGAAAAGTGTTTGACTTCGGTTTGTCTGGCCGTCTGCCGTCTGTCCGTCCTCTAACTCCCGTAAATATGCTCGGATTGCCCTGCAATTTTTATGTTATAATCGTTATCTATAGCATGGTCCCTATTTCAACGGAAGTGTGTAGCACGTATAGTTTTTTTACAGGGACACTCAAAAGAATTCCGTTACATTGCGGTCTATGGGGAAAAATCATTTGCGGTTTATTTAAATAATGTTTCACTATTTTAAACGCATTGAAATTTATATATATATCACTAAGATGCATTAGAAGAAGCTTAATATGGAATAGGGTGTGCATAGCACTTATACTTACTTTACAGGGACAGTCAAAAGAATTTCGTTACATTACGTCTATGGAGAAAAATCGTCTGCGGTTTATTTAAATAATTAATGTTTCCCTATTTTAAACGCATTGAAATTTATATAAGGTTCATTACAAGAGACTTACTACAGAATATTGTGTGTATAGCAGTCATCGTTCATTTACAGGGACACACAAAAGAATTCTCTACTGTATGTTAACAATAATTCCTGGAAGTGCGTTTTAAGTTGCTAAACGCGATTTTAATTTTAAATCTCTTTTTGTATATTACGTGGTGTGTATAAATTATGTAGATCCTATACAGGGAAGCACAAAAGTTCGGGAACACATTTCCGTATTACTTAACTCCAGACGGAAAATTTTAAACTGTGCTACGTGTTTCCTAACTGAACTAAAATTTAGCATCCTATGTAGTATATATACAAATCTATGGATCCTATACAGGGCTGAATAAAGGTATTCGGATTACTTAGATGTTATCTTTTAGCTTATTCAAGAGTATGATTCGTAAAATTATTTTGGAAGCGTTGGAAAGTGTTACATAATCTATGCTTGACGCATGATTTTTCGTTCTTGTTTTTTTAAACAAAAACTACAGATTTTCATTAATTTCATAATCTTTATTTAAAAATAAAATTTTGTGTAAGCTCAACAAAAAACATAAAAAAATGTAAAGTATTTCTTATAAAAATATGAAAAATATGTTGAAATCAGTGTCCAAAAGCAATAAAAAGTACGGTTTGATAAATGCCGTTAATATAAAGTAAAGTGCAGGCCTCATTACATGCGCGCATTAAAAGGTGGAAGCGGTCGTGGCAGAAAGTGCAGAACGGACAACGAAGGCCCTCATAACCGCATACTCAGGAAATTTTGAAAAAAAAATTGGAGTATTCTTCTCATGAGGCTATATATATATTTTTTTTTTTAAGTGCTGCGGAACGTCGATAACTACGTCCGTAAACAAAATATGAAATTTTCTCGTTTTTGGCGATTTATCGGTGGTTGGCGTCAAAATGAAATTAAAATATATATATTCTTTTATGATAAATACTCTTTTAGAAAAAAACTTTTTCTGCTCTTCATATTCAACTAGTTTAGGTAGGTTTAACTTAAATAAAAACACTTTTATAACTACGGTTTTGTCATATACATTTATATGTATATATAAATAAAATTAGCAATCGTATACTACGGTTTCGTAATTAATTAAAATTGATTCAAACTAAAAACTAATGCCCGATTCTGAGTACTGTCCATTGGGTTTCGATATTGTTAGTTTAGGAGACAATAAAAAATTATTGTTGTCATGGAAACAACAAATTATTCTATATCTAAATGTGTAATGAGAACGTTCTTAATCAGGCAGTTACTGTTAAAATACATTTAAAACATATCTAGTCGGCGAAGCAATTTTAAGTTAAATGACGTCACCAATACGCATCTCGAGGCTAACGAAAAAGACAGGCTACCGTGGTGCATTCCACTTATCTTTTTTTACAGACCGCTAGAGTGACGTGATGCTCTTTTCGTACACCTTCATTGGTGTATTCGAGCATCACATGACTCCGGTGGTCTGTAAAAAAAGATACGCGTAAAGCACCGCGGTAGCCTGTCTTTTTCGTTAGCCACGTACGCATCTTGAATACGCTTTTAGTATAATCGTTTGAATTCGTTAAGAACTACGCATCTAAACACTCATTTAACGAGGAATTTTCAAACGCTTTAAAATCGCTTGCATTTGGCGACAGAAAAGTGTTGCTCGCCAAATCGTGTCTTTTTGCGCCAAATAAACTCAAAAATATTTTATTTTGTTACGGATTTCCTACTGCGATTTCACAGCGAAATTTGATTGATCCTTTATTACGCACATGAATAGCTTCATTAAAAAAAATTTCAACATATTCAGAGTATGCACTTTAAGAAGACATTCTTTGTGAGTTAGCGTTTCGTTTTATTAAGCAGATCAGTGTTGTAAATTAGCCAGAATGTTTTGTTTTCAAGTACATGTTGAATGGGGACAGTTAAATCGGCGTTTTATTCAGCAATGACAAAAATGATATTTCGATGTCTCTGATGGCTGAAACTGCTATTGGAGGGCTTCTCAGGAACTTTACTAAATGACAAGGTGATTTTGTTACTACATGACAGGAGTCTAGTGTTTTTGGTGGTGATTGTATTTAATGGCGAAACCTCCTTGGCCTTTCATTGTGGCGGGTAAAAATCAGCAAAGATTAAGAAACACTGTAGCAACAATTGCTACTGTTTATTAATCTCTTCCAAAGAAGAGGGAACATTTTGATTTCTTTAATTTTCGTATTTTCTTTGTTTTCTTTTTTTATTATTATTGGAGCACACAACATTTAAAAAAAATATATTAATTGAAGATTAAGATTTATTCATAGCTAAACAATATTTCCAATATATTTTGTACATTTTTGTTTTTTAATTTAATGTCATTTTCTTGTTTATTTGTTTACGATTTTGTTTTTCAAATTTTATACAACAGCTTTATTTAACATTTCTTTTTCGTTGAATAAGCGGAATAAAATAAAAAATAGACTTTGATATAAGAATATAATAATTAGTTGATAAATATTTTGCGTAATATGTTATCTTTAGCCCAGGTGAACACATTTATTATTTAAGATGATTATATTTATTAAACGTAAACGTAATTAAACTCCAACTGTAGTTTAATAAATTTTTATTTCTTTATTTGTTAGCACTTTTGATCGTTAGCGGACTGTTGTAGTGTTTACAGTAGTATTTTAACAACTTGCATGTAGTTTTTTCTTATTTGACAGCAACAAGAAAGAAAAATCGTGCATCACAGCATAAATTATGAAACAATTTCCAACATTATCGGAATATTATTAAGAAATTTTATTTTTGCAAATACAAAGAAATGGGATAGCTAAGTAAACCTAACAAAACCCACAGCAAAAGTTCCTCCCCTCCCCACCTCAATAGTTATTGGTTTCTGAAGCTTCTAATGAGAAAGAACGCTTTTCGGATTCAGAAGAAACACTGAAGAGGATATCGTATAATTTCTTTCGTGTTTATATTCTATTTTCGTAGATTAAAAAAGCATTTGTATTTTTTACTTTCTTCTATCTATAATAGAAGAAAGTATTGTAATCGAAGTTTTTTTCGACTTCCAGTTTTCGACGGATTTACACGTTTAGTTGTCGGAGATTACGAAAAACATGTTTTTACAAAATGTCTGTCTGTCCGTCGGTCTGTCGTCATTGTATCATCGAAAAGTGTATGAAGTTATGCTTCATATTGAATCAATTTTTTTCTATGTTTTTGGCTTAGACCAGCAAGCAAGTCCCACTTGAATTTGCGGATATTTCGACGAAAGGGGGCGCTATGATCGCGATTTTTCTTCCATTTTCACTATTGTATCATCAACAATTGTATGAAGTTACGCAGATAATTGAACCAAATTTTTTGTATATGTTTTTGACTATAGACAGCAGATCCAGTTGAATTTGGGGATATTCAACGAAAGGGAGCGCTGCGATCGCAATTTTTGTTCAATTTTCATTATTGTATCAACAATTGTATGAAGTTATGCAGATAATTGAACCATTTGTTTATACAGTGGTGGACATAATTATAAGACACCTACCTAATTTGACATACAGTGAGCGAAAAGATTCAGAGCTTAAAAATGCTTTATCAAATACGATAAAAACATAAATTTATTCTGTTATCACACGTAATTGTTTTACAGAAATGATGTTTTTATAGAGTTTAATAAAAAAAAATTAAAAATACCATAGACAAAATTATAAGACACCCTAACATTTTAATTGAAACACCTGCTTTTTTTCGAAATATGCAAATTTTTTGCACACTGTTATGACGTCATTAGTTAACTAAAGCAGACGATAACCGACTTCACGTACTTACAAACATGCCACGAGGTACATGATTAAAAGAATGTGAAATTCGCGAAATTTGGAGATTAAATGGTACTGGTGCTTCAGTTAATAATATTTCAAAAGTTATTAAATGCTCTAGATGTGCGATTTCAAATGTTTTGAAAAGAGGAAGTAACGGATCGGTGATTAAAAGATCTGGAAGTACTCCTTGTTTGTCTTCGAGAGACAGACGCCATTTGCTTTCGCTCGCTTCACAGAATAAGATGAGCACTACAGGCATTAAAATCGCTTTGAAACTGAATTGTTCATAAAGAACCATTCGCAGGGTGTTGCATAATGCTTCCTATGTGAAATTTAAAAAATTGAAGAAAAAAACACCGCTTATAAGGCGGCACAAAATGGACCATTTAAACTTCGCTAAACAAACTATGGTCTGGACCTCCAAATAGTACTCTGTGTTATTTTCTGATGAAAAAAAGTTTAACCTGGATAGTCCTGACGGGTTTCACTCTTATTGGCATGATTTACGGAAGTCTCCTGATGTACAAATGAGTCGCCAAATGGGTGGAGGCTCAGTAATGGTTTGGGCTGGTTTTTCGGCTCAAGGGAAAATCGATATCGTTTTTTTGCATTCAAGAATGAATTCCGAAAAGTATAAGAATCTTCTTAAAGATCAACTGGCCATATACGGTGAACTTCTTTGTGACGAAAGCTACACTTTCCAACACGATAACGCGTCGATTCATACATCATACGTAACAAAAAAGTGGCTTTCAGAGCAAAGTATCAATGTTCTTCCGTGGTTTTCTCTTTCTCCAGAATTAAATACTATCAAAACATGTGGGGGATCTTAGCTCGTGAGGTTTACCGAAATGGGAGGCAGTTTACATGTGTCGAAGACCTAAAGAATGCTATAAAATGTGCTGGGGCATTCTGTACCTCGTAGAATGTTTGTAAATGCGTGAAATCTGTTGTCGTCTGCTTTAGTTAATTTCTGACGTCATAACAGCGTGCAGAAAATTTACATATTTCGAAAAAAAGCAGGTGTTTTAATTAAAATGTTAGGTGTCTTATAATTTTGTCCGTGGTATTTAAATTTTTTTTATTAAACTCTATAAAAATATATCATTTCTGTAAAACAATTACGCGTGATAACAGAATAAATTTATGTTTTTGTCGTATTTGATAAAGCATTTTTAAGCTCTGAATCTTTTCTTTAACTGTATGTCAAATTAGGTAGGTGTCTTATAATTATGTCCACCACTGTATATGTTTTTAACTATAACCTGCAGGTCAGAGTTGAATTTGGGGATATTTCGACGAAAGAGGGCGCTCTGATCGCGATTTTTGTTCCATTTTCACTATTGTATCATCGAA
The DNA here is from genome assembly GCA_963931845.1 of Maratus michaelseni. NCBI lineage: Eukaryota > Metazoa > Arthropoda > Arachnida > Araneae > Salticidae > Maratus > Maratus michaelseni. The sequence continues at coordinate 310,602,835 of OZ007591.1, forward strand.
AAGTGTATGAAGTTATGCAAATAATTGAACCATTTTTTTTTGTATATGTTTTTGACTGTAGCCTGCAGGTCCCAGTTGAATTTGAGGATATTGCGCCTCGAGGGTTTGCTATGATAACCATTTAAAGATTTCAATTTCAAAAAGTTGTACAATTAAAAACTAGAAATCTTTAAAATATTTTGCATTAAATGTTTGGCCTTGATCCAAAGGATTCCAGAGCATTTTTTGTTTTGCCTCTATCTTAAAAAATGGCTGAGATATAGCAGTTATAATTAAGATATTAAGATAATTTAGATAATTAAGAATTTAGATATAGCAGTTATATTTTAATTATAGGGTGGCTGACAATTTGAAACAATACAGCAGAATTCCTCCATAAACGGGTTTAATTTATGAGTTTTAGTGAACATGGTTTCGTCAAATTTTCTTTGATTGTTGTAACCATGTTATTGCAATATGATATATTAAGCATTGACTTCCATGCAAAGCATAATTAATCTGGAGCAGTACATAATATTCTGCCGTGGGGTAATGATGTATTAAATATTCTTATTATATGTTATTATATTTTTAAACTGTACTATTTACATAATAAAAATTATTTTGAGTAATCAAGAAATATTTTTCTCGTATCTCAAAGACATTTTAAGAAATTCTTAACCGTTTTTTCAATAATTCGTTAATTTATATATGTGCTTAGCATAATACCATATTAAATGGAAGAACGTAAATATTTTTCTAAACCGAGATTCTTTTAGTAAGAACTCACAAAATATAATGAAATTAATTAACTACGTATGAAAAAACCGCAAATGGTAATTAATTTTCTTGACTTGGAAGAAAAGAAAATTATTTTATAAACAGAGGTAAATTAACAATATTCAATTATCTAGGCTTAATAAATCACTTTATCTGAAATGCGAAGGTTCAAAACAAATTTTTATGTAAGCTCGAATGAATAATATTAATCATAATAATGGAAACACGAACAAAATGATTATTAAATCATAGAAGTTTTAGTTTACAAGGTATTTTAAAATTATGAGAAATATTTTTTTTTTCTGGAAATATATTTTAAAGTGCTATAATCCATTTTAATCTTTACAGTAATTTTATGTATAATAAAAATGTGATGGTAAGATTAAAGATATTTAAGAAAATATGAAGCTTTAATAAATGTCTCAGAATCCAGTGCACAGATCTGATTTAGAGATAGAAATATATAGGGAAAAGTAGGTTAAAATCGGATGTCTTATTAGTTGTTCCTAAAAGCCAGAACTTAAAAAATAATATAACGATACTTAAGTAAATACGCTGTATAATTTCTTTATCACAATTTCATTAATATATTCATTTCTAGAAAAAGTCGGTTCATCTGGTCTTAACTCCACCAGTAAGAATTTGAAATAATATATTGAAATAATCAATTACGTAATTAAAAAATCGTGATTTAATCAATCATGTAGTATCTGTTTATTTTGAATAAATACATGTTTAAAAAAATGCTAATTTACGAAATTACTATAGGTAAAATTAATAATGACATTATAAGCATTTATACTTATATTTTCCGGTATGTTTATTTAAAAAAAAAAAATAGAGTATTCACTGTAACACAGATTATTTTTATACCGTTAAATGTGGATCGCTGAAAAATATTTTCTGCTACATGTATATGAAAATAATCGAAAGGTTACTAAAAATAATTATAACAATTTTTAAGATGTTAAAAAAAAAAAAAAAGTTGGATTCTGCGTCAAGCATTACAAAACGGATAACTAAATCAAAATTCCAATGTAAACATTATATATACCGGGTGGTTATAAAATAAGTATCTCTATTTGGAGCTGTCTGTAGCTCGAAGGAATAACCAGAATGAAACCAAAATCGGTGTACTTACTATTCGAGAAGGGGGAAGAAGAATAGAACAATAAAAAAAAAATAATTGCAATAATTTCCGACAGATGGCGCTTTTGAGTGTGAAATGTAATGTGTAATACTGTGGAGGTGGCACAAACCTCAATGACTTTACCGCATATCACAACATGTGCGAAAAATCACTCCTGATGCGTTACATTCCGCAGATGAGCAAGTCGTGAACCGCCGGGATTGAGCCCTCCAGCACAATGGTCATTTGGAACTTGAACATGATTGGCACCGCCATGCGAAAGTATAACCACATTCACTGTTACATTTTCCAATAAATTACATGTGCCATCCGGTTTGATGTCTTAATTCTTTGTTCGTGTATTACACATTACATTTCACACTCAGTAGCGCCATCTGTCAGTGATTACTGCAATTATTTTTTTATTGTTTCATTCTTCTTCCCCCTTCTCGAATAGTATGTGTACCGATTTTGGTTTCATTCGGGTTATTCCTTCGAGCTACAGACAGCTCCAAATAGAGATACTTATATTATAACCACCCTGTATATATATATATATATATATATATATATATATATATATATATATATATATATATATATATATATAAAATTTGTATATTGTATATTTTAGGCTATGAGATATCTGTCTTCAGACGAGGTCGCAACGCATTGGCATTGTTTTATGTTAAAGAATTAGTGTTAGAATAAGTGTTAGAAACAATAACAATTGTAAAAAACAGAAATATCTTATACAACAACATTAAAAATAATTAAGAATACATGATATTTGGAAATTTAATACAAAGATACCCTTACCACCAGACATTAATTTAAAATAACATTTGAGTTCATTTTAAGTCTCTCTCTCTCTCTCTCTCTCTCTCTCTCTCTCTCTCTATATATATATATATATATATATATATATATATATATATATATATATATATATATATATATATATATATATATATAACTTAAAATGAACTCAAATGTTATTTTAAATTAATGTCTGGTGGTAATATATATATCAACTTAAAATGAACTCAAATGTTATTTTAAATTAATGTCTGGTGGTAAGGGTATCTTTGTATTAAATTTCCAAATATCATATATTCTTAATTATTTTTAATGTTGCTGTATAAGATATTTCTGTTTTTTACAATTGTTATTGTTTCTAACAATACTTTTGCAATGGCAACGGGCATTATTGGTTTGATAAAATTTCAAGAATAGCATGAGGTATTTATATGACTATGGCTAGTGAGAAGCATAGAGATGTGGGGGGGATGGGGGGAGTCTTTCCTCAACACATTTCCCACTCTCATAATTAATATAAGAAACAAAAACAGAATTTACTAAACAAAACTCTTTTATATATAATATTCCTAAATGAAATGAACAAATTTTTTTTTAATTGTTGTCAATTTTAATTTAAAAAAAAGTGTGCATTTTTCGTCTAGAAACATGGAAAATCAACATATCACCTTCGTTAAACACACTCATCTTAATTTTAAAAAATTGTTTCAAACAGCTACGGCTCATACATATAGTTGTTTAATCCGTATATCAATTCTGTATTTAATATATAAAGAAGTAATTAAAATTTTAAACTAGAATGATGTTTTGACAAAGCATGTAACCCTATTGATGCATACCTGAACCTTACGTCTCGTTAATATATATGTTTAAAAAACTTTTTACAAACATGACATGTCGAATTTTTGTCTAATTCGAAATCGGGTAACTTTAGAAGAGCTGGTTGAAATATCGACAAGAACGCATCGTTTTTTAAAAGAAGGCAATATTTAAATATCTTCACAAGCGCTGATTTTCCCTTAATTATTATTTGACTGTGTTGTTGGCGGAGCGTAGTCGTTGTTCTAAGGGAAGTTCTCCAGAAAAAGGAATCGCTTTATTATAAGAATGTATCAACGCCCCCTTTTGCCGTTTTGTTCATTCATTATTATTCATTTAGCACTTACCGTAATTTCGCGCGTATGCGCCCCACCAGTTAAGTATTTTTCAAACCGGAAATTTTATTGAAAGTAAGAAGTCAAACAAGTGCTAAGCAGAAGTAAGTCGCATTTTATTCAAAATAAATTGTGGTAGGAAATAGAATCGTCTGATGTGCGGCGTATACGCGCGAAATTACGGTACTTCTATCTATTATTATCTACTTCAGTACCTTACAGTATTATTAAAGTGCAGTATTATTACTCAGAATCACATAGTAGTATTTAGTACTGCTACAGCGCCTAGAATACATAGTGTGGAAACCGGCTACAAAATAGTACTAAAAAATTGTATCCAATAAATGTACAACGTTGCTGAAAATATTAGGATGGGTTCGCAGCGCCATCTGCTAGCTCTTGACATTGTATTAGAATGTTTCGGCTGGTGGTAAGTATTTTAAATACTTAAATTATATCATTTTCTCCTCTGACTTAGTGATTTTTATAAGTTTTTTTTTTGTAATTATGAAAGCATGGCTAAAAAACGTGATACGCATTTTTTTTTGTCTCTGGTTGCAACATTATCGTAGGCTTCGTAGGAGCACCGTTGCACATTTATAGGCTACAACTTTTTAGCACTTTTTAAAGCATTACACCATTTGCCGGTTTCCACACTATGTATTCTAGGCGCTGTAGTACTGCTCATTAGGACTGGTAAATTGTATTTTCAGAATTTGTATTTTTGGAATTTTTTATTTTCAGAATTTGTATTTTAGCAGTACATAGTATAACTATTGATCAATATCACAAAGTATAGTAATGCTCAGTATAATTAGGTAAACAACATGCTGGCGGGGCTAGTTGAGCTTAAGCCGTGAGGTGGGTGTCCCACACCCGGTTTGACTTTGACCTTTGTGAACACATAGACACTTTTAGAAGAAAGGTCACGAAATTTGTAAGAGGACCTTGTGAATCTCTATCCTCTATACGCATCCAAGTGGCTAAAAACTGCCTCCGCTACTTAAAGTTCAGCTAAAAAACAATTGATATGTCAAAATTTCGAATTAACTTTCAATAGGTCCATATAAGAATATGTATGCACCCAACTCTACTTATAGATTTAAGCCAGTAAGAAAGACTTTTAAAATATGAAAAACAATGAATTTTTTCAAAGTTAGTCTGGTAAAACAAGGGAATAGGGTTCTAAAATTAAAATACTTTACTTGAATTTATTAAAGATTGCACGAGCTTAAAGAAGTGTAACCACATTTGAGGATTATAATATTTAAAGAGATATATCGTGAAAGTATTCACTTATTTATGATATTTTTTTCTTTAAGGAGTTTTAGAAAACGTTTTTTCAAAAATGTATGTTTTTTCCACTGTATTTTGAAAAAAAAAAAATTAAATTCTCGTTGAAGAAAATTCTTAGTAGTATACATTTATGAACATTTAATGATGTCAATATAGTAATTGAAAAAATAACTTAAACAACGTTTTTGTTTCCTTCGTGATATAAATAAGTTTCCGAAAGAAAAGTGATTTTGAACATTTGCCAAAATGGATTTGTCCTTTACTCAAAGTAGGATTACATTAGTGATAGGTTATTTTGTACTTGGCTTGGCATGAAATGGTTGGGAATTTAGTTAGTTTTTGCGTTCGTAATATAAATGACCTCAATTCAATAAACGTTTACCACTCAAAAAAAAAATTCAATTAAAAACACAGCATAAAATAGGTTTTACGCTATTTTATATAATGTATTTTTTTCCAAATAAATATGCGTATTTACATACATGTAAAGGGAATTTTCTTAATCGGGATTATTTATGTGAATAACTAGCATTTTTCTCGTTTGAGTTTTGGTTAGATTTGGCAAAAGAAAAAAAAAAGTCAACATTGTTTCATCTTTCTTTTCTTATTTTGTTTTTTTTATAAATACTCTTTTCTCCCTTTATAAAAATTATAATTTCAAAATGCACGAAATGTTTTAATTCTTATTTTTTTTTTTCGATAAGGACAGTGAAAAGATACGAGGGTTATTTTTAATGTAACTACCGTTTTGAAAATCCGGCGTTGCGGTAGGCATTACTACGTCATCTTTAGGCAAGCCACGGGCGCCATTACGGAAACATTTGACCGTGTTAGCGTTTGATTTTGAATATTTCAAATGGCTCCACCAACTGAGAATCCGCCGCTTGTGAAATACGATCGGGGATTCGTTTCCTTAGTGGTAAAAACGTAAAAGCGCTTGAAATTCATCGTCATTCTAGTTAAGGTTACGGACAACTCATTATGCCTGGTGAAATAGTAATGATATGGGTTAGAGCTTTTAAAGATGGCCGAACGAATGTTCATGATGAGTGACGAAGTGGGCGGGCTTTAGTCATTACTGATTTGGTGCAGAAGGTTGACGTACGAGTGAATAAGGACAGTTGCTTTATGATTTTCTCATTATCTGATGAATTTCCTCGGGTTTCAAAACGACAGTGTTCCAGTTGGTGTCAAATCAGCCGGCAGACTTTATGAAGAGGAAATTCAAAAACTGGTTTGGTTGTATTATACGATAAATGCCTTAATGTTGGCGTAAATTAAGTAGAACATTGATTGAGGTAAAAGATTTCATATAAAAATAAAACTGATAAGAAAATTTTACTTTTTTTTTTCCTGAGCGGTATTTACTTTAAAAATACCCCTCGTACAAATATATTGAAATATTTTGGCTGTATATTCTTTAAATATATATAAATGAATAAAGCTTTAGAAAACTCATTAAAAAGACATATTTCTATTAAAGTTCTTATATATACAAATATTTATACTTTAATACTAATATAAAATATCTAGAGAAATAAACAAATAAAAAAAGTCGATTTCTGTTTCATAGAAATTTGTTTATCTATTTATACTGTACTCCAAAAGTTAACCAGGTATAACCAGTCTTTTATGTTTAATTTGAAAATAAATGAACATAAACACATGAAATTTAGAATTGTTTTAAGCTGTTATTTATTGAACTCGCATATTTTTAATATAAAGCATGAGTTACAAATAAAGAATTACATTTTTCCAAAAGTCTATTGTTTGACAACAACATAAATCCCAGATATTTATGAAAAAAATTAAATAAATGGGCTTTAATAAGGAATATGTCCGCCCCTACCTGTAAGACACTGACAGACACTCCAGACTGTCAAATAAGCCATTGGACACTGGAATGTAAAGACATGCCCATACATGGAGCAATGTTTAATCATGCTTATTTAATGATCTTGGACAGAGACATAAGGCAGCCAGCTGTCTACTGCGATTGTCCAAAGGATGCTCTATCGGATTAATGCTCGGAAATTGAGATGGCCATTCAATACTCTTCAAAGCTTGATCCTTAAGATATTCAACAACAAACCTATCTCAGTAAAGTTGGGCGTCGAAATGTTGATGAATTCATTAATTACATTAGCATTAGTTCCTTCATGTACAGATACATGTCAGTGTGACCACCCTATGAGATTCCAGCTCAAATCCCGATTCCACCGCCTATATATCTGTGTCCTCCAACAATACATTTGTCGTATCTGGTGTCTTGCTATTTTGAGATCAGCGCCTGATTCACTCTCCAAGGTAAACCCGGACACGTCTGCGAATTATACAGAAATTCATTGCTGTCTACGTTTTTCTAACGGTTCTCTTGCGCAAGTAAACGGACACTTTTGTATTGCCAAATAAGAAGCGACACACTCAACGGGTCATTTTTCACAGAGTCCTTGACTGTTTCGACATCCGTTCATCGTAGTTACAGATATTGTCATCGCTGTTCCGTTATGGTGACCTAAAACAGGGTCAGCGAACATTTTCACATCCGCGTGCCAATAAAAAAATTTTCAAGCGACCATGGCGTACCAACCCTCAAACCCCGCCCATCTGCGCAAAAAAAAAAAAAAAAAAAAAAAAAAAAAAACTATAAAAATAATGAATAAAATTACTTTTATAATGAGATTAAAATATATGGATAAAATGCCTGCAGGTAATAATATTAACAGAATATTAATATCAACATGCATATTAAATTAAATGATGTATAATATTGAAAACTAAAACCAAAATAACTTGTCGCATGAAAAGATTAATTAATTATAGTAATTATAGAAAAAATATAAGTATAAGAAATAATTATAGCAGTCGTAAAAAATATTAAAAACTGAAATCGAAGCAAATGGCCAAGTAACTGTAACAATTATGGTATTAGATGGGGTTGCCCTTGGGATCTGTTGATTTTGGCATTTTAAGCGACGTGGTAGTTTTATAATTGAGGTAATTTTATTTTAAAATAGACAATCAGAAAAGAAACATCGAAAAAAAATCATTTACGAATCATATCTGCAAAATATTTGTTTTACATCTGCTATTAAATGGAAAATTATTATTTAAAAAATATATTACATTGCCTAATAAGAAATTAGTAAATATATAAAACATTACCTAAAAAGCCTGCGAAAGAAATCTGTTTTCTCTTTGGTGTTCGTTGTTTAAATTTTATTTTCTAATTTCATAAGCATTGCAAAATCTTTTTTTTTTTTCAGAAGAAAATTAAAAACTTTGTACAGTACGTAACAGCATCTTGGAATTTCGGGGTTAGTTTCTCTTCATCGAATTCGTAATTACTCTCATTTAACTCATTGTCATAAATGTTTGTTTATTCTATCAATGTTCCGCTATCGTTTGTACAAAAAAGAAAAATCGCAATTCGAAGATAAAGCAATTGAAGGTTTAACAGATCTCATATTTTCGAGTCAAGATTTATTAGGATTTTTTACCGCTATTTCCTTCTTTGGTTGGGACCTTAATCAACTGGCGTAATATGCAGAGTGATGGCTTAACAATATCTAACTGTAATTACATTTTTAAAGTAATTAGAAAGAGAAGAAAGTAAAGCAATTAAACAACTTAATGTGATTTCTGATGTTTCATCTTGGATGCCATATGATGAGCTCATAATTGGTTATTTTTTAATAAAATACACATGATGAACTGGAGTCATCTGACAAGTTGATTCGATTATAGTTTTTAATATAGCTCATCTCTGATAATAATGATTCACAAGCCTAAGTAGAGGGAGAGATTGTCAACATGGGGCAAATGCAAACTTTTTCTGAAATTCAAAGTGTACATAATTTTGCTATCAACATTTTTGTTTATGATGTTTGGTAGACTTTCTTTTTCGATTATCTCCAAATCCTCTCTCAATTCGACAAATTGCTCAGTCCATATTGAGTTGGATTGGAAGTCGATAAGCTACATTTTAATTTCTGAAAGTTCCAAACAATCGAATACAATCAAGATCAGTTTATCAATTGGTGTCACATCTGGGTAGATAATAAATATAACCATAAATGCATGATTTTTTCTTTTAGAATTTATTTTTTTAATACTTATATTAAGGATTAAATACCAGAAATTTTAAGATAGATTTTTAAGTTTGTTTAGTAGCATATTTTATGTAATTTTTACAGGATTTATATTTCTTTATAAATATAATGGAGGCAAAGAACTTAATTTATTTATTAAAAGCTAAATACAAAGTGATGCAAATTTGCATCACTATGCATTTAATGGTTAAATGATTCAGAAATGAGTAATTCATTGATATGGCAAGTTGACAAGTACTTATTATATCAAAAAAAGCTATTGCCAGTCATGCTCGTGTATTAATGGAAGAAAAATAATGAGGTGTAGAATTTTGGGGAGTTTGACTGAATTTGATTTAATCAATGGCGTGCCAAAAATATCTTGTCGCGTGCCATAGGTTCGCCGACCCTGATCCTAAAATGTGTTCTTCCTCTTTCGGGCGAGAATAGCTATAAAGCAATCTTGCGGAGAGGTTGGATTAGGGGGCAGGGGAAGAATTTGGATATTGAATTTTTATAATCAAATTGACCCCAGAGTCTTTAGAACACAATACCAGACACATTAAGACATCTAATAGCATCAGCTTATCATAAACCAATTTTCACCCATCTGATTGCCAATAATCTTAACGAATCGGAAAATCCACATCTCATAGGCCTGACCAACATTATCTTAGTTGGATAATTGAAGATCAATAAGCATAAAAAATATCTACAAATTGAAACAAGTTGGAAATTATACGTCAAACGTGACAAATGAGGGTGTGTTCGTACTATAGCTAGTTTTATAACTATTCAGATATTGGTGCAATAGCTGTTGCACTCTTATGCAAAAATGCGTGAATTCAAAATTTATTTTATGTTCAGATTTTTATATTATATATATTAATTTTATTTTATGAAATTAAGTTTCAATACACTTTTACAAACAATTAATTACAATTCTCTGTCATTAATATTATACTATACGCAAATATTTAACACAAGAAAATATAAAATAATCGTCGTTATTATTTCACTGGAAAAAAATGAATTGCATCGTCTTTTATTATGAGAGGCTTAATTTCCGTAATAAAATAAGTACATTTTAAGTTGGCAACATTTTATTTTTTTTTTACATGTACTGGAAATTCCAATGGGAAACTTAAGCCTAGCTTTGAAAATTTCAGAACTTGAGATCAATATTTAGACTTTTTTCATTTAATATCTATTTCTCCGGAAACATCTATCCAAAACACTGTCGGTAGATTATATTAATGTTATAATTAAACAATTTTAGTATACAAATTCTGTTTTAAATACCGTAACACATAAATGATGACTCCATCTTAAATATAACGTAATCACCATGACAATATAGAATCATTACCTATCATGGGATATCATTGAATTAATTACGTATGATAGGATTTAATAGAATTAAGAACTTTTTATTAATATATTTTTAAGTTTTTATTCGATTTTTATAAAATTTTAAATGACTCGATAATGACTCGATGAATTCTGCAACGAGTATATATATATATATATATATATATATATATATATATATATATATATAATGTTAAGCTATTATGTTGTGTAGTTTTTGCGCTGTTATATGCGGACAGACGGACGGATCAGACGACGACTACAGGTGCTGCGTATTTATATAATTACGAACGCACCTAAAAATGTATGTTCGTTGTTTCCTGTGAATAACATATAAGTGTCCAACTCTTTAAGCAATGGTGGGGAGTATAAGAGTTTCTTAAGGTTTAATTAAAGCTGCATATAAGCATTCATATAAACCATATTTTTATCTTTATATCCATTCTTTTAATGGTGAGCGTCAAAACACTGGTCTTAGCTTAACTTTTGGAGGTCAGTGCATGTTATAAGCAAAAATGTGCATGTGAGTAACGATGACGCCATATCGACAGTTAACATGATCTGAGCAACCAATTTTTCTTTTAAAGGAAATTTTTTTCCGTACATTAGGAAATGTAAATTTTTACACCGCTGAATCGGGATAAAATGTACTTTCAAATGAAAGCTGTTTGAAAACTGTATCTCAGTTTAGTGACATTTTATGATTTTATCACTTTCCAAGAATTTTGAAAAGGGTTTACGACTTCGGTTGGTCTGTCTGTCTGTGCTCTAATTTACGCAAATACACTTGGATTGTCATGTAATTTACATATGTTATGTAGGTTTACTATGGCATGTTTAGTATTGGAAATGGAGTGTGTAGCATTTATAGTTCGTTACAAGGAACAATCTAAGATCTACCGTTACATGATGGTCTGTTTGCGTAGTGTATAACGTACATTTACAGACACAAAAAAACAATTACAGTACCGTCTTTGAGCCATAATTGCTACAGGTGCTTTTTGAGTTTTGTGTTATACGTTTTAAAATTTAACTAGTTCCTTGCATATAGTCTGTCTCAAAAGTTTAAGCACTCTGCAAATCTGGTTTAAAATAATTGAAGAAGAAAATATTTTATGCTAATTTACAATAAATGCTCGACATTTAATCAAAATAAAATAAAATAAGCCATTTTGGGTGGTTAAAATAAAAAAATTATTTTTACTTAATTTTTTTTTCTTGATGAAACGCTGTCTCAAAAGTTTAAGCACTTTATGCAATTTTTTTTAGAAACACTGGATTGGCCGTGTGTAATGACATTGTATGACATCATATTGCACTTTTATAAAAGTATAAAAAGTGGAGAAATTATTTCCTCTCGTTTTAAAAATGACAAAGGGTAAAGAATTCACAAAATGTGAGATTTTGAAAGTTTTAAAATTGAAATTGCAAAATAAAACTGTTTCTGAAATTGCAAAAGTTTTAAATCTATCAAAGCGAGCAATATATATCAAGTACTCTCTAGAAATGATAATTTTAAGAGGAAACCAAGATGTGGACGACCACGTATGACGACTGTTAAGACGGATCGGAGAATAAAGAGATTGGTATCTAGACAAAATATGTCCATACGGCAAATTAAAAATAATCTCAGTGTACAGGTGTCCAAAGACACTGTACATAGATGTATTAAAGAGTGTTATTACATCACACTAAAGAAAATGGCTCGCAAACCGTCTCTCAAATTACATCACAAACAGACGAGAATGAACTGGGCTGAAAAACACATGTCCTACGGGGACAAATGGCTTACTGTTTTATTCAGCGATGAAAAAAAGTGGAACTTAGATGGCCCTGATGGTTGGAACGCGGATTGGCATGATTTACGAAAGGAACCAAGGGCATTTTTCAGCAGGCAGCAAGGCGGTAAATCTGTTATGGTTTGGGGGACATTTGGATTCAATGGCCAGACCTCTCTGGCTTTTCTAAAAGGAAGACAAGATTAAAAAAAGGAATCAAGAGACGGTAAATCAACATTTGCTTCCATTCGGTGACATTTTTTTTTTTTTGGGGGGGGGGGTCCTGAATGGACTTTTCAGCAAGACAATGCCTCAATCCACGTATCACATTCTACAAAACTTTGGATTTCTCAGAAAAATGTTAAAGTTCTTGAATGGCCAGCTTTAAGTCCAGACTTAAACCCGATTGAGAATGTCTGGGGTATTTTAACCCGCCAGGTTTACGGCAATGGAAAGCAGTATGACTCTATTGAAGAACTCCAAGAGGTTATTGAGAAAGCATGGTACTCTTTGCCACCAGAAACACTACAAAAACTAATAATTTCGATGGACGCACGTTTATTTGAACTAATCCGAAATCGCGGAAAAATAATTTGTAAGTAAAAGTTCCGTAAAAATTATAAATCTGGTTGTTTTTGACATTGTGCATAAACTTTTGCGACAGTTTTTTTTAAATATATTTTTTTAATTATATTTTTTACAATTATGTAATTTATTTTTTTCTACTGTTGATATCATTTATTTAAATAATGTTGCGAAATCTGCAAATAAATTTTTTATTCATTCTAACTTTTTATAATTCTTTGAAAATCGATATTTTATGCTTGTGCTTAAACTTTTGAGACGGACCTTATGACTTGTTGTGTATAAATTCTATAAATCGTATACAGGGCTGCGCAGAATAAGTCGAGTACATTTACTTTTATTCACTGAGATTGCTGAAGGGGAATTTTCAACTATATTACGCGTTTCCTAATTCAATTAATTTTTATCAAACTATGCACTATGTATACATATTTTGTAAATCATATACACAGCTTCACAAAACAATTCTAATATATTTACGACTATTATTGGTATTATTTTAATTGGATTTTCAAATGTATTATGCGTTTTCCAAATTGTTTACTTAGATATCATTTTGCACATTATTAAACGGTAAAACTTTGTTACATATTTTTGATTGTGTTGGAAAGTGTTTCATAATCTATTCTTGACCCATGATTTTTCTTTCTTGTTTAAAATAATTTTAAAGCATGAATTTTTAAAAATCTCTCTAACACGTGCAGCTCGATTGCAGAAGATTAAATCATTTTCAAACAAAATAAAATAAATAACACAACATTTGTTTCTGGCTAATGTTACTGAACGAAATTAACTCTTTTTCAATCAATAAATAATGAATATAAGTAAAACAGAGCATTAACATATATGTAATTGAAGTACGTATTTTAACTCTGAAATAATCGGATTTAAAAAGGCGGCTGTAAGTAGTGAAATCTGGTGATTTATTCGGCTATTGAACTCTGACATGCGGGTATTACGAAAGTAGCGTTTTCAATAAATTTCAAAACTTTATTTAAATACATAATTGATATTTATCATTAACTACACTAAAAAGCGTTTTTATGTGATCTATCTAAAATAATAAAAAGGTTTTAATTAAAAAAAGTTTTTCACAGTTCCTCTGTACATCATACAGTATATTGGGCTTCTCGAGAAGATCACGTTTGATTCTCTAGTTTTATAATGCTTTAGATAAAGCCAGCTAAGAATGCTTTTTTCGAATATAAATTAATTAACGCTATTAAAAATTCGCCCTTAAGAGCAAAACATACGTTATACAACTATGTTGTATGTGGAGAAAAAGCTCTATTTATTCCTTTCAATTTTACTCAATATAGATACTCGTATTGAAAAAAAAAAAACGTTTAAAATAGACTTTCATCGGTTCAAGCATTTTCAATACTCCATACTTAGACAGCTTAAGAAAATCGATTATTCTGCAGAGAACAATGAATCTGACGCAACCGTTCCGATGGCTCTGGCTTAAAGGTTTCTAAACCGAATCCTAAGTTTGTTACCTACACGAGAATTCTAAAAAATTAAAAACAATAAAACACAAGCTTATACTGGGTTGTTTTTTTGTATTGTAAAATAAACTGAAAATATATACCAGAAACTTAAATTAGAAAATGTTTATAAATAAAATAAAGTAATGTGCGTGTCATGCTGGTGACGTCAGGTTTATGGCAACCCTTTTTTTCTCTCTTCTACTGTGGAGTAAGGGAGACGGGAACAGTTTTTGGCGGGAGGCCAGAGTGGAAGATTGTGTGCATGCGGTGGGCATGTTATGGAAATAAATTTAATGGTTTGATAGAAGGAATAAGATTATTATAACTACTGCTGCTACTAAAAAATTCATCTTTATATATTTGTGTTCTTCATGTTCTGCGTGACGTGGTGTCCCAATAAACTGATTTATTGTCAAATAGCTGCATTCTTGTGTGACAGTAGCAATACAAGAACAAAATGGTATTCATAAAATTTTGCCTTTGAATTTAAAAAAATGTGATCGAGTAGAATCCCGAAGGAAAGAAGGTATTTTTAAAGGAGGCTTTAATCAGAGCTTGGATTTATGATTGAAGTAAGTTGCATGTTTCTGTATGTTTATTCCCGATTTAAATAGAAATTAACTTTAATAGAATCATATTGAGAAATATTTTATGTTTGGAAACAATGTGCTAATTTTAATATTATGAGCTTTATTTGAAACGAGATAATATAGATATTTATAGAGTATATTTATAGTATTAATAAATAAGTGTTAAGAGTAAAAGTAAAATGTTTAATATCAAAGAGTTAAGAAAAGAAGACCTAGTTGTTGTTGCCACAGAATTGGGCATAAAAGTAGAAAGTGAGCACAGGATAATTGATTTGAAAGCATTAATTGAGGGAAGCGATCAGTATTCAAAAGATAATGAATTTATAAAAGAATTTTTAAATACAACGGTGTCAGACCGCATAGAAAGAGAAAAGCGTGACGCAGAAGTCGCGATATTTGACAAAGAAAAGTCGAAGTCAGAACAAGATACGTTATTAGAAATTGAAAAAACTAAGCTGGAATTAGTTAAAGCTCAGATAGAAATGGCTAAAATGCAAAACGAGTATATAAATATTGACACAGGGGGGGATGGACCCAAGCCTAATTCGTTAGAAGCACTTATCAAAAGCGTCAAAACTTTGACTATTGCAGTCCCCAGCAGGCCTGAATCATGGAATTTATTTTTTACTTCGCTAGAGAAAGCATTCGAAATTAAAAATGTCGTAGAGGAATTAAAGGTGGAGATTTTGTTTAATTTGGTAGGGGAGCGGGCGGTGCATTTGTTAGTGTACGCAAACACGGAAGAAATGAAAGATTATCAAAAGGTTAAGGCGTTAATCTTAAAAGAATTTCAACCCACACCAGAGGCCTGCCTCGAAAACTTTCTTTTTGCAATACGATCGAGAAATGAGAATCATATGCAATTCGCGAGTAGGCTCAGAGCCAATTGGGATTTCTATTGTGAACTGAGAAATGTAAATGATTTTTGACACGCTTAATGAGTTAATTGTCAGCGACAGATTATTAAGTCCACTAGATTCGGAGACGCGAAGTTATGTTAGGATAAAACAATTAGATAATTGGTTAAAACCACGACAAATTTCAGAAGTATACGATAATTGGTTTACGTCAAAGGGCTGAACATTTTTGGAATTACATGATAAACCGGTAAAACCCCGCAATCATGATGAATCGGGAACTATGTGTTACAATAATGGAAAATATGGGCCACCCCATGTCAGAAATAATTTTAATTTTCGCAGCGATAGAAAATTAAACACATCAAAAGAATGTAGACTTTGTAAACAAACGACGCATTTGCGATTTTGTCCGAATAATAGAGAAAAGGATAAAATTGGAAGTTTGCAAAATCAAACGAAAAAAGATTCTTTTGTCGGAAAAAATAAGCAGGATAAAATAATCGCCAAGGTTGAAACACTCTGTTTTGGAAACGAGCCAATAAGTACCCAACCACTTCAGTTTGAACATTTGTGGATAGGGGGAAAGGATATTAAATGTATTATAGATAGTGCTGCAGAAGTACCCGTAATAAACTCTAAACAATTACCAGATTCATTTAGAAATAATAAATTCAAAAATTCAGTTAATATCGCCTTTTGGAGAAAGAATAATCCGGAGAGTCAAATTGTACATTTAACAACAGTGTAGATGTACTGTTTGCCGTTACGGATAAATTATATAGGACATGTATTATAACACCGGCAGTTTATGAAATATTACAGTTAGCTAGTAACGAGGGGGGAAAGGAATGTTCTTTGGAAGATGATAGACAGAAATGTTCTTTGGCGCCAGTAAATGAGACGCAATCTGAAAAGGGTAATGAAATTGAAAGGCAAAGGGGGAAGGCAACCAAACAGAGGGAGGTGATATAAATACAGAAAATTTATGCTGGCGAGGTGAAAATCAAAACGCGGAGAGAGAATTAATGATTAGTTGTATTGAAAGAAAAGATAACTGAGATTTGAATGCAGGTCAACGATCAGATATGTGGAGTATATACACGGGGCAACAGAAGAGTTGCGAAACATTACAGGGAGCTTTCAAAACGGGTTCGTTATAGGAGATAATTTGCTTTATCATAGAGAAAGAGTCACGCGGGATTTTGTTACGCAATTAGTTGTACCAAAGGTAAGGAGGGGGGAAATTTTAAAAATTGCGCATGAATCGATTTTTGCTAATCATCTCGGCATGAAAAAAACAAAAGAAAGAATTCGTTATTCATTTTATTGGCCGAATATGTCACGGGATGTAGAGGATTATTGTAAATCTTGTAGAGACTGTCAGTTACGGAGCAGAGAGAGGGCTGGCGATCAGATACCCATTGTCCCAATTGAGAGACCGGAACTTCCGTTCAACGTTGTAAATATTGACATATTTGGAAAAATTGAACCACCTTCAGCGCGTAGACACCAATATGTACTCACCTTAGTGGATCAGCATTCGCGGTGGCCGGAGGCGGTCCCGTTAAGAACAATTACGGCTAAAGCTACGTGCAATGCATTATTAGAAATATTTATTCGAACAGGGATACCGCGCGTAATAGCGAGTGACCAGGGCAGGAATTTTGTTTCAGGTTTAATACAGGAGTTTCATGCTAGGCTAGGAGCGGCTCCTATATTTGCAACGCCAGAGCATCCGCAAAGCTCGGGATTAGTGGAGCGATATAAACAGGTTCTGAATTCGGAGCGATTCCAAAAATTGGGATAAACACATTCCTTATTTATTATTTGCCTATAGAGAAATTCCGAATAGTACCACGGGAGTATCGCCATTCAAATTAATGTACGGAAGGGAGGCGAGGGGCCCATTAGCAGTATTGAAATCTACATGGTCAGGAGAAATACCACTACCCATCAATCTTGGAAAGAGCGCAACCGAATATCTTCAGGAGTTAAAAATTAATTTAGAAAGGGCGGCGGAGCAAGCAACAATAGTAGCGGAATTTAAACAAGGCTCGTATGCGAAGTACGCTAATCGGAGAGCGATTTACAATGACTTTAGACCAGGGGACCAGGTATATCTATTAATCCCGGATTCCACGAACAAACTTTATGCTAGGTGGACGGGACCAGCCGAAATTGTAGCACGCTGTAAGCCTGATTCTTACAAAGTAAAACTAATAAACGGGAATGTTAGGAATATCCATGTAAATAAAATAAGAAGAGCAGTCCATCCCACCCCCAGTGTGAAAGATAACTCAAATTTATTTGACATAGAAGAAGTAGATTTCAAGCATTTAGAAAATACAGAAAGAAAAGAGATGTTAGATTTATTATACAAATATAAAGATTTATTTTCAAAAAAGGTACAAATAGCTAAGGTAGGAGAGCACAAAATTAGATTAAACGGCGAAGAAATGAAAAAGCCATATGTTTACCGAATCCCAGAGGCGTTGAAGCCACAAGTAGATAAACAAATCGAAGAAATGTTAGAGTTAGGACTGATCGAAGAGAGTGATGCGGAGGCGCCACACCCGGTAGTATGCGTGATGAAGAAAGATGGGGCCCTCCGACTGTGCGTAGATTTTAGAGCATTGAACGCAATCACAAAAACCGACGATTTCCCGATGGAAAACGCAACGGATCTTTTGTTCAATATTGGCAGGGCCAATGTAATAACTACAATCGACTTGCTAAAAGGATATTGGGCCATACCGCTGGAAGCAGAAAGCCAGGGTTTGGCATGTTTTAAGACTCACAGGGCTCAATACAGTTTCAAAGTGATGGCCTTTGGGCTCCGGAACGCAGCTGCGACCTTTCAGAGAGAAATGAATACAGCACTTTCAAAATACAGGAACTTTGCTAGAGCGTATATAGATGATATAGCTGTTTTTTCGGAAACATAGTCTGAACACATTACGCATCTGGACACGATATTTTCTAAAATTCGAGAATTACGGTTCTCAGTCAATCTGAAGAAGTGCGCCTTTGCGAAAAACCAGATTAAGTATTTAGGACATGTCATCGGGTCCGGCAGCCATCGAACCGATCCAGAGAAAGTTGAAGCCATACGAAAGTTAGCCGTTCCACAAACAAAAAACACAGTGGCGTAGCTACACATTCAGCGCCCTGGAGCAAATAAAGTTGGTACGCCCCTTGCCACTATAAAAACACTTCTGCTAGCTCTGTTTGAGGTATAAACTCGTATATTATATTCTTATTTATATTTAAAACCCTGTTTTTTATTTAAAAAATAAAGTATTTTCATAATAAAATATTTGACGAAATAAATACAAATAAAATATTAAAATAAACTATAATTGTTTAAGTTCGGACTACCTACTGATTTTTACGACGAATTGAGCAATATTTCCGATTTAAATGGTCGTGCAATCTACCACTAACTTCTGTTGTTCATTTCAAGGCTTTTGAAGCAATATAGAATGCTAATAAAGAAACACACTATTGTCGATATATTTTTAAGACGCGTTTTTTCCGTTTTCAGTACCGAAAGCTCTGAAAATTCATAAAATTCGAGTTATTATAACTCGGTAAGTTTTGATCGTACAAAAAATGAAAGTTTTGTTTTACTTGTTAGTGAATATAGGAAATTTTACTAAATTAATAGTTTTACTAAATATAGAACTTAGCAACAGTAAAAAAATAAATAAATTTCGTAATCTTTAAAAAAATAACTACTTTGATATAAAGGATTTTAATAGGATCATAGTTGCCAACCTCCCGATTTTTTTCATACCAATATTTTTATGTAAAAATATTTGTTTTCTTTAATCGTACAATTTCTGAAATTTAATAAAGAGAAAATTTCTGTAAGATTTTACTGGTATTCAAAAAATCTGGGCGTATCTATCCTACAAACAGGGGCGTAGCTACCGTGGAGCAGTTCGCTCCAACTGCTCCACGGTAGCTACGCCACTGAAAAAACAACTTAAGAGTGTCCTTGGATTGTGTAATTACTACCGCGATTACCTGCCTAAGTATTCCGAAACAGCATACCCATTGACAGAACTTACGAAAAAGAACAGTCCTGAGAAATTGTGCTGGTTGGAGGAACATGATAAAGCTTTCAACGAACTAAAGAGGGGTCTCGTAGAGGCACCTAGTCTTTATAAACCAGTTATTGGACTTCCTTTTACCATTCAATGTGACGCATCTGCAATAGGCATCGGTGCATGTCTATCACAACAGAAGGATGAGAGACTATATCCAGTCAGTTATGCCAGTCAGAAGCTCACCAAAACTCAGCAGGCTTGGCCAACCATTGTACGGGAGGCCTATGCGGTTATCTGGAGTCTAAAGAAGTTCGAAACCTGGAATTTTGGTTCGTCCGTGGAACTTATCACCGATCACAACCCACTGACTTTCATCACCAAAAATGCTCCCCAATCTTCCAAACTGCAGCGATGGGCATTGGCTTTGCAGAAGTATGACATTATGATTTTACACTGTCCTGGTGCAAAGTTGACGAACGCTGATGCATTGTCTAGACTGGAGACAACGGAATAATAAAATGACTATTAATTTTCGATGAACAATTAATGACTGTTAAAAGCAAAAACTTTTGATAGTTCATTTTTGTGTATGCTGCAGCTGAAATTGTATTTCATATTAATTTGCATTCTGTTCCTCATTTGTTATTTGTATTTAGTATTATATATTATGAAACATTAATTGTATTTTTATATTGCAGTAGCTAGCAGGAGTTTCCAGAAATGGTTCAGAGATGTTTAAAGTATTTTTTTTGTATTTCTTTTTATATATATTGTAATTTATTATTATTCATTAGTAGTTTATTGTTAGAGGATGAAGTGTAGTGACGTCACCAGTCTGGATTTCCGATCGCAAATGTGGCATACCCCTTTTGCAATTTAAGTGGGGGGTGTCATGCCGGTGACGTCAGGTTTATGGCAACCCTTTTTTTCTCTTCTACTGCGGAGTAAGGGAGGCGGGAACAGTTTTTGGCGGGAGGCCAAAGTGGAAGGTTGTGTGCTTGCGGTGGGCATGTTATGGAAATAAATATTATGGTTTGCCTTTGAATTAAAAAAAATATGATAGAGTAGAAACCCGAAGGAAAGAAGGTATTTTTAAAGGTGTATTACAGTGCGTTTAATCATGATCAAATTCTGGAGTCAAGCTGCCTAACAGTGTCTTTGAGCCAGTTAGAAAGACCAAAATATTATAACAGAATGTTCAGTTCATATTAATATGAACGCCAAGAATTTAATAAACGTCGTATGCAAAGTTCATATTTTTCTGAAAAATTACAAAGATAATTATTACATGTAGCTAAGAGGCCTCGGCCTTTCCCTGGACATTTTATTGGATTTATGAAAAACAATAATAAGTAATGTGCTGTTTAACAAACTGAATAATACCATATTCTATATCTTTATAATTCCGAAAACTGTATTATATGTCTAAACTGTTTATCCGATGGCATTATGTTGAAACATTGTAAAAAAATTAATTCATGAGAAGAGAAATAGTGCTATTTGAATCGATAATATATTCCCTGTAGATGAAATATACGTATACACATCTTATTTTTTCTCCATAAAATGATTATAGAACGAAACAATGTGTTCAATGTAACACATGTAAATATGTTCAATATCATAGATGACCTCAAGAAAAATTGTAGACGAGAAGAAGGATTTTAATCTAAGACGAAATATTTAATTTAATGAAAAAACATTAGAAAAAATAGTGTGAAGTCTTCTTTATTGTTTCTTTTAAAAACTTACCATAAATATTTCTTCATTGAAAATAAGAGAAGGGAACATTTTTTGCGAGTTTTATTTTGGTATCTCATTTTTTAAGAAAATCTGTGCCCACCAAGATTCTTTGTTTTATTATTACATTTTACAAGACTTAGTGTGAATATATTTGTTGTTAAAACTTTTAAAAAACTGTTTAGTGAAATGTAATATTCAAACTGGTGATGAATTCTTGAATAGTCAAAAAGCATATGAAATAATAACGCTGAAAATTTTGTACTGGCGATAACTTTCACTTTTTAAA
The DNA here is from genome assembly GCA_963931845.1 of Maratus michaelseni. Classification (NCBI taxonomy): domain Eukaryota; kingdom Metazoa; phylum Arthropoda; class Arachnida; order Araneae; family Salticidae; genus Maratus; species Maratus michaelseni. The sequence goes on from OZ007591.1 coordinate 310,624,838, forward strand.
TACACTATATCATTACATTGGGAAATGTAACTTAACTCAACATATCATTTAACCCCTTGAGGGGTGGTGATATATATTATATACCACCTAATTTTAATCTGATTCGAACCAGAAACTTTTTATTAAATTTTACTTGTTTAACTTTGACGGGTAGATATTGAAAAATTGCTTTTCCTTATTTTGAACTAAATTCTTTCGTAAATACAGGTGTGAGTTCGAGGTTACAGGAACAAAATTGCTTGCCCCTGAAAGGGTTAAATAAAAAGCTCATTTAGATATATTTGTCTCACATCAGTCTCCATGGATTGCGCATAGATTGAAATTTTAATTCATTCACATTCTGCATATATATATCTGACCTATGTAATACGATAACGTTCGTATTTATAAATCAATTTCGATGAAACTAATTGTGTGTATTAAGCTCACCAATGTCTCGACCGAGTTCGTTGGCCAGCTTGGTCCGCCATTTTGTTTCAAGATGGCGGCCACTTAAAGTTTTGACACTAAAATAAATGTACAAAAAGTTAAAAATTCAAACTTTTTTTAAATTAAGTGTTAGGCCTTGATACGAGGATTCCAGAGCATTTTTTGGTTTACCTCTATCTTAAAAAATGGCTGAGATAGAGCAGTTTGAAATTCTAGGGTGACTGACATTTTGAAACAAAACAGCACATAAATGAGATTACTCGCAAATTATTTTCTTTCATTGTTGTAATAATTTTCCCAATCATACGCATAAAACTATATATTCATATCCGTTAGCGCCAAATTCTCGCCAAACTTGGCGTTATTTGGCGAAATATCGCCAAATTTGGCGACCTAAATAAGTCTTCATAAATGAAGCCAATTTGGCTATTGCTCAATAATTTGGCGAATTTCTTATTCAGTATTAACGAATCTTTTGTAAACGTTTCTTTGCATTTTAATTTTTATGTTTTCGTGTAACATTAGCTAAAATTTTAAAACGAAGATATAGGAAAGCTACCTTTTCCTCCCGGTACAGGCCGGAAGGACTTTTTTTTGTTTTGATATTCCGCTGGATAAGAATCAGATTGTGTAAATAAAGGTATGTGCGATAAAAAGGATCTGACAAGAGGATAAATGAACTTTTATGGGATATAAAAAGGATTTCAGGACTAGTTAAAAATACAAAAATAAGATTGTATATTATAAAAGAATATATTGTGCTGTAATAAAACGTTTTTCTTTCATTCAATACCAAATCACTATTGCTTCTGTAACAATACTTGAAGATTACACAGTACAATGTATAAAAACTCGTGTTAAATTTCATCTTTAAATACATTTGAACTTTAATAAATAATTTAAAAAAAATATTTTGTTCTACTACTAGCTTAGAAACTACATCATATTTCAAATATATTTATTACTTCCATTACAAAGCTCGACTAAAAACATTGAAGTAACACATTATATTAATATCTTTACCAGTTACTAATTTTTGATACTTATCTTTTAATATTTCCTACAATTATTTTATTTTCTAAACTTAGATTACGCCTTCATAATAGTTTACCTTAACAGAAAGTAATTAAATTCTGCTCCCTCATTAAATATTTCCTAAAGCAGAAATGTATTAGTCAATATTTCTCATTTCTTCTGGAAAAGGAAGTTCATTACGGTTAATGTGCTCTAAGAATGATGGCCACAATAATACTTTTGTTAAAGTACTAAGCTTAAGATATTTAACAAAAGCGATAACTTATATTTCATCTGTGATATCTTCAAACATTTAATCTCGTGATAATTATTGGAGTTTAATGTTGATTTATTTTTTTAAGTTTAGTTGTTTGATAGACGGAAGCCATAAATTTATTTTTGTATTCTATTTTATTTTGTAATTCATTATTATTAATAGAAATATCATGAAACAAATGAAATAAACGCGTATATATATTTTTTATTTAATCTACTAGCTGACCCGAAGGAAGTTGCCCGAGCCCGTGTAATAAATTTATCTCTTAAAAAATGGAACTCTGGCCACGGTCTACGATGGCTTCGGAACCGTATACCCGGCATGCTTGTACGCTCCGGAAAATCTTTTATTTACCCCTTCTACCGCCAGGGGAGCATTCTGTTCTAAACAAACCTCTTTCTGAATGAATCTCTGAGACCGGTCCACGCTGCGCAAGGCACTGTATAGTAGGCATGCTACAAAATTCAGCTGGTTTGGAGAAGATGGGAAAATTATTAGCTTAGTTATATAAATAAGGCACAGTTAGACAAAATAAACTTGAGGGAGGTGCTGGGAGGAGGTAATGTTCAAGTGTCCTTCTGCAAATGACTAATTAAGAGGACCACTATGCATCTTTAAAAATTCGTTCATTTGGTTAAGCTTCAAACTAAATTACAAATATGGCATAAACTATTATTCTGAAATAGTGGTAACCGCTACTCATAAATTTAGTTTAATGTTACAGGGGGTGAGTATTCAGCTAATTATACTGTTTGGAATCACTTGCGTTAAAATCGAAAAGATAGTTGCTGAGATAAGGAAACTGGGCATAGTTAGAGGGAAAAAAACCTTGAAGGAGGGAGCGGAGGGCGGGAGCGGCTGTTCAAGTTCCCTTCAGCAAATAGCTAAAGAAGAAGGCCACTATACATAATACATCTTTAAAGATTGATTCATTTTGTTAAACTGGGAACTTAATTTCAAATTTAGCTTCGAAAATTATTTGGAACATTATTAGCTGAGATTTAAAATAGCGGTATTCTCCATATAAAACAGCAACCATATAGAACGAACGCTACGTGTGAAGCTAAAAATGTTAAAATTGTTAACTGTAATATGTTCTGTTGTAATCAGAGCAGTAGATTTGGATTTAATCATAAGGGTGGTCAAATAAGGGGAAATCCGCCGCCAGGTGGCGCGCGGTCAAGTAAAATAAATGCGATGTTTCATAAAAAGCTGTTTACCCTTACTCCTCTCCCTCCCCGCAAATATGACAAATAATCTGTTAAAGTTTTCTGTATTAATAATCTCTATCAAAATAATTTATGTCCTGTTTAAAATAAAACCTTAAACCCAGCTAATTATCATGAAGAAAAACGTACCTGGGAAATGTTTCAAACAGGTGGCGTCTGTGTAATTTGCCGTGTACAGGTGACGCTTCATTAGCATGGCTGTACGCCGGTGATTGCACTCCATGTTAACACTAATTCGTTAGAAGTCCTTATCTATGCATCGATACTCTGGGTTATTTAATTTCTTCTTTGAAGACTCTATGCAACCAACCAACCAACAACCAACCGAAGAAAAAATCGTATTTTTAATGAGTTCTTTGTGGATTTTAATTAATATTTCAATAAATATTTAAAATATTAAAATTCTGAGTTTCAGGCGCACCAGGCCAGGAGGCCTTGGACTATCCACATCTAAATTTTAAGACTTCTAGGTGGGCTAGATTATGCTAGCTATCACAGACCCCCCCCCCCCCCACACACACACAGAACGAATCTTTTATTAGCATAGATTTAAAAACATCAGTTATTTTCAAAAATGAATTAGATTTATTGGATTGAGGAAGGATTAGGAATTCCTGAGCTATTTTTTTAATTGAAAAGTTTACGCAGAAATAAAACGCGTTGATAAAATGTGTTCTGTAACTTTAAAACTTAAATGCTGTGACAATTTTTGTAGAGCTACTATGAGCGATCCGCTTGATCGAAAGATTAATAAAAATAATTCCGGTCTTTACCGGGAGGAAAAGGTAGCTTTCATAGTCCATGTTTTTAAAAATTTATCTCATTTTACTCAAACACCCGAAACTAAAATGCTTCTTTCTGGGGTCTGGGATCGGTGAAAATATACCAAACTTTTTTAGAATTGCTTTCCTCCGAACGGCTGCAACAGGTAGCTTTTTGTAATGAAAGCTACCCAAAAGTTCGATAAACTCACATGATACTATTTCTGTACTATACATTATGTACAGGGCAATTATAACATAAAATCACCTATTCACAATGCTATAGCAATAGTACAAGGACTGCAAATGAAATAAAATTGCACAAGTATCTATAGTTAAACTGCAAATTACACGTTAAACTTTCAAAAGAAAAAAAAAGTATGTTAGACTGCTAAATGCAGCTGCGGGTCAAATACAATATTTTGTTCCACAAAATAGTGTATATTGAATTTTGTTTTAATTTTATTCATTTACTAGCTGACCCGCCCAGCGTTGCCCGGGCTCGTGATAAAACCGTAAATAAATCCCAAATGTGTATTATTTTATATTTTACCCGATTTTGTATGAACTTATATTTTTAAAGACAAAAGCGAAAAAAACAAACATTTATTTCTTTTTTCAAGTAGGATCGTTATATAGTTTTTAAAAAATAGCTTTTGTTGTCCAAAACCTTTTGAAATTTTCAATGGTCATAATCGTATATATAACGGTTTTACAGCCCGTGTAAAAATTGCGTTAGAAATATTGTTATCTAGTTTTAAAATAAATGTTTACTTTTCGCGTCGGTCCATTAACATAAAAAAAATAGTATTTGTCGTATACGAAACGTTTAGTAACTTTTAGCTTCAGAAATTTTTTTTTTCTCGTAAGGCACGAAGTGACCTCCGTCCGCCGGTGTATTTTAAAAGGTTAAAATTCGTATTAAAAAAATACTTATACCGTCTGTTAGAAGGCTTCAGCTCTACGAGCATGTGTTTGGTTTGTCTGTATCTCTAAAATTGTGTTATTGAGGGGCGTTGGCGTAAGGGAGAAAACATAAGCCCGGGAAAAAGACCCTTTTCAAAAATGTTTTTCAAAGGGTTAACATATTTTTTTTTTTTCAAATCGACTAATGCATTGGAGACGTAAGAGTGCGATCTTTCAGAATATGGTTTTCGTTTTGGAGTAAACTAAACGGTTTATACGATAGAATTTAAAACAGAATTGCGAAATAAACGTATTCTTCAAGTAAATGGTTCTTCATTTTCGTATATGTTCATTATGTGATAAATCGAGTTCTGCGCATGCGCGAGTTCTGAAAGCCGACTCGTAAAAAAGAGATGAGTTATTGATCAGTTTTTAAATAATATTTTTGTTAATTTTCAAAGTAATAAATTTCTGAGACTTACGTGCACCAGGCCAGACCTAGTACTATCCACAGCTAAATTTTCTGACTTCTAGGTGGTCTAGATTTTGCTAGCCATCGCAGACAAACAAACAAACACACACACAGAGCGAAACTTTCTTTTATTAGTATAGGTGTGTATTTTCAAATCATTAAAGTGGACTGTCGGCTTGGTAGAACTAATCCTTTTGCACAAAATTTAATTTTGAACTATTTCCAACACAGTTGAAAAGTGCTTATAAATTGCTTTTGTCTGTTTTCCATCTATCTACCTGGTGTTTGTCTGGTAAATATACTCGGATTACCCTGAAATTTTTACACGTATGATAGTGACGTTTACTATAGAATGTTCGATATTGAAAATAAAGAGTGAAGCATTGATAGTACATTTACAGACCCACACAAAACAATTCCATTGCATTATGGTCTATGAAATAAAATATTTTCCTGTGCATTTTATTGATATTACGATATTTCAAACATAACAAGATTGATATGAATCACTGAGATGGTCTACAGCATGCTTTCTCGGGAGTAACGAATATGAAGCGTTTATAGTTCGTTTACAGAGACTCACAACTTAATGCCTGTATATTATGATCTCTAAGTAAAAAGCTTTTGCGGTGAATTTTTATGATGTTATGATACTTCATACAAATTTAAATCACAAAAGTGAATTCAACATGTTTTCTATAGTGTAATGTGTGCCTTTCAGTTGCAAAGACAAACAAATAAATCGGTTACATGACTGAATAAAATCCATAGTTGATGCAAGTGTTATGTATTTTTTAACTTTTTCAAATTTTTATTCTATTAGGTGGTGTGGTTAAATTCTATAGATCGCATACAAGTCAAAATTAAAATATTCGCACAAATTTCCGGATATGGACAGCAATTGATGAAATGGATTTGTACTGAGATATGTTTTTCTAAGTTGTTTATTTAGATATCTCATTTCATTCTAGGAAAAAATAAATAAAATTCTTAATATTATTCTGTTAGTGTAGGAAAGTGTTTAATAATCTATGCTTGATGAATGGTTTTTCGCGCTTGTTTACATTTTATCAAGGTGTTAAGACCGTGTTGCGTCGAACTCGACACATATATAACTATATTTATTATAACTATATTTATTTTACTAACATTGAAAAAGTAACTAAATATATATCTAAAAATATATTTTTTTTAAATACAAGTATATGGAATTGGATATCAAAATATTCCATTTCGCACAAAGATTCGTATTAAATAGTTAGTTTTTGGTATATATAAGGTTTTTTTGAATTATTCTATTTTTGTCAAAATGTATTTTAATACTAGATAGAACCCGTCAAAACTTGACGGAAAAAAAATACTATAACAATATCAGTAAAATAAGTTTCGTTGTTTCATACGCACCCCTTCTTAAATAAGTCTTTCAAATATTTTATTTTAAAAGTTTTTTCCCCAGCCAAATACGGTACTATATCCGATGCAAGCTCCAAACAAACAATCCGTAAACAACTGTGTAATGCAAACCAGTTAACATTACCACCATAACCCCTCGTCAAGAAAAAAAATTCATGGACCTAATGAAGTATCATACAAATAGTATATTCCTACGTTCATCTCATATTCATCAAATAAAAGAACGTAGTAGAATAAGCACACATACCCCACCACCATGTGATTATGCAACTGTATGAGCTCCTATGAGCATGTGCATTGCATCTGACCAAAAGCACCGTCGAAATTCGACGCTAAAAAATTTCAAAATGTTTAAATTAAAAGTTTAAAATATCATCTTTAATCATTGTTCGTTTCCAATTCATATCTTCTAAAGCACATCCATTGTTTTAAGCTAATCAATTTTTATGTAAAGATGAAGAATTTTTTTACAGTAATAAATCAATGTGCAGATGAGGGAGATCTTTAATGTTTTCAAGTGTAATTTATTTGTTTGTATTCTTCGGCTTTTTCACATAATCAGGATGATTATCCCTTTTCCTTCACAGTCGGGGATGTTTTTCCTCTTATACAGTTGACAAATGAATCTTTAAAAAAATTTAAAAATACAATTAGTATATTCTGATATCTGATGGAACATATACATCAACAAATTCAACATATCAATTTTATGTTCAACATAAATTGAAAATAGTTTTTTTGTTTTGTTTTGGCAGATTTTCATCTCTATCTTATGGATAATATGATCTTATCTGTTTTTAATATCACTGTTTTTAATATTATTATTATTCACTTTTTATGATGGTTAGGGAAATCTATTTTCAATTGTGGCAACTTTCGCAGGGGCTATTTTACATTATTGAAGCAAACTGGTGGTCATTGATAAGATAAAATTAAACTTTTGATGCTTGAAAATTATTTAAAAAGTCGTTAAATTAAGCGGCAGTTTTGAAATTAATTTCAATCGAAAGCTAATTTTTTTCTAATTTATGATGTAAGAATTTAAATTGTAAAATGTAGTAAAATGTAGTAAAAAATAGAAATTTGTAGTATTTAGAAGGGTTGTATGCGAGATGAAAGCTAAAGTGATAGCCCCGTTTGTTGTCACAACCATTGTACATTTCTAAAAATTGCCACTGTATTTTGGCTGGCGTCAAAATGTAGAAAAACATCTTTGACATCGAAAGAGAAATTCACAGTGAAAGAAATCGGACTTTGAGCAAATAAGGAACTGTTAAATGAACTTATAATAAACCTACCAAAATAATTCCTATGAAATAGTAGTCTTACATAGTTTATTCTATCTAAAATAGAATCATTATTTCAAGGGTTTTTTTTCCTACCGTAAGACTATTTATAATAATTTTAAATTTCCTGAAATCCTTTCGATTTTTTTTATAAAAAAGGAAATATTCTAACAAATAGTTAAAAAAAAAGTAATTGGTAACATGTAATCAAGGTATGCAATCAATATGAAGCAATCAATGACGGCTCCAATCCAATTCTAATCTTTACAATTAAGAATGGAAAAATCAGTTAAAATTACGTCACGTTGACACAATCATATACATTTTTCTCTTTAGTTTTATCAATGTTAAAATGCATTTCAAGCTAAGCTTAACGTCATTTTCACAGGCGCAAACTTTTCTCACGTGCTTTATATACGTTACTTTAATGCTTAAACACCATGTATACAAATAAAAATATATTTTGTATTTAATTGTAATGAAAAAATGGCATCAACAAAGTTATAATGCATAATGATAAAATATACCCAATGGACAATATTCTCGTGACGTCACAATAAATATGAATTTTTATTCGCTTATAAAACATGCGGATAAATATTTTTACTGAAATTTAACTTTCAAATAAAAAAAATTGGGCCTAAAAGCCACGTGCTTTTAATATTTATTTATCTTTTATCCTCGTAACCACAGAGTTTAGAGAATAAACTCTGTGCTTCGCAACAGTGGGCGTTATCCGAATTGCCGACTTTATGACGTCATTAGCAGAAGTAAAAGTTTAATTGAAAATTACGACTAGTTAATTAAATTTTAGAACAAACGAATGCACGATAACAAATCTGTGTCCAAATATGTTTCATTTAAAAAAAGAATGATGTAATTTGATGCAGTAGTTTGTTCTCACGGATTGTCAAAAGAAAACGCTTAGCGTTTTAAATATATAGATTCTCTTTACGGGCTCACCAATTCCCAGACACAATAAGTTTTAGAAAGACGCCAGTTATGCTGTCAAGAATGAAGGCACTTTTATTTACAGTCATATACAGCGGTGATATACACCACTCAAATAAAATTGATGAGTATGGTGAGTAGAGGTCACATTTTGGAGGGAGACAGGCGGACCCACCTCCAATAACGATATGCCGTGGGAAGAAGATGCATACCCAATCAGTAGAAATGGCGGGTACACCCCTCCAATGATTAGTCGGCCAAAATAGCCAATAGAAAAAAAAGAATAAAAGTTATTCCTTTAGAATAAAGTTAATAATAAAGAATAGGTTAAGAATAAAGTTATTCCTTTTTTTCTACAAAAAATACTTTTTTTTTTTGGAACGAAAAATCAATACTATTGATCTGATTGAGCAGTCCAGGAGTTCGGAAAATTGGAACCCATCTTCCCCTGATTAGTCGAAGATGATGCCGGAACCAGATGATGCATGGAATACCAGAAAACTCCCCAATTGACAATGCCTTTGGAGATTCCCACGGCTGTACCCAAAAGAGTTCTATGAGGAATCGACGACAAAGCTCCTACATTGACGCGAGCCGAGAATTCACGCTAAGGAGATGTTAACTGATGGACAGTGAGCTCAACATCCAGTGCATCTTAATTATGATCCTTCCAGTGACTCTTAACCACTGTTAAAATCTGGTTTTGGTGAGACCCATTTTATTATTTTTTCCTATCTTGATGGCTAAGTTGTACATAATATGTATGTATTATTATTAATATCAATATACCAAATAATAAGAAAAAAAGGAAGTCTTTGTGCATAAAATTCACTATCATTTTTTTTTTTTTTTTGGTAAAATAAATTAAAGGAAAAATTGGTTTTTGTCTTTGTGACGAAACATACCCCGGATAAATTTTTGTATGAGTAGATTTGCATATCCAAGGTTTAATCTCACACAAAATACAATACGATGTGTTGTTTTTCTGTTAATGCAACAAAATGAATTTTTTTGGTAATCTGTATATAATTGCATAAAGAAAGCATTTTATTAAAATAATTTATCCTATATCTATTTTTTTTATTCGCTGCAGTGGTATTTTATTATATTACTTCTTACAAAAAAAAATAATCCTACAGGTGTAAAACAATATTTCGAACCGAGGTATTACCTATAAAATTTAGCTGTTTTCACAACGCGCAGCAGGTGATATCTTTTTGTTAGGTTGTCCACTATACCTCACTTAGGCGTTTTCGCATAGTTTTTCGGTCCAACAGACCGCCAAAGCTGCTTGTGAGATTCGTGCTGTCCATTCAGAAGGAACAATGCCACAAAGTACTGACCGAAGTTGGTTTTTCCCCCTTTTAAAATTTTGGAGTTTTGATCTCAACGACAGATCACACACTGGTCGACCAACTGAGGTTGATGAAAAGCGATTGAATACATTCTTCATGAAAATCAACATCATACGAACGGTGCAGAAAAAAAGTCCTTCCGGCCTGCACCGGGAGGAAAAGTTAGCTTTCCTATATCTTCGTTTTAAAATTTTAGCTAATATTAAACGAAAACAGCAAGTTAAAATGCAAAGAAACGTTTACCAAAGATTCGTTAATACTGAATTTGAATAAGAAATTCGGCAAATTATTGAGCAATAGCCAAATTGGCTTCATTTATGAAGACTTATTTTGGTCGCCAAATTTGGCGATATTTCGCAAAATGTCGCCAATTTTGGCGAGAATTTGGCGCTAACGGATATGAATATATAGTTTTATGCGTATGATTGGGAAAATTATTACAACAATGAAAGATAATAATTTGCGAGTAATCGCGTTAATGTGCTGTTTTGTTTCGAAATGTCAGCCACCCTAGAATTTCAAACTGCTCTATCTCGGCCATTTTTTAAGATAGAGGTAAACCAAAAAATGCTCTGGATTCCTCGTATCAAGGCCTAACACTAAATAAAAAAAGTTTGAATTTTTAACTTTTTTGTATATTTATTTTAGTTTTAAATTTTTAAGTGGCCGCCATCTTGAAACAAAATGGCGGACCAAGCTGGCCAACGAACTCGGTCGAGACATTGGTGAGCTTAATACACACAATTAGTTTCATCAAAATTGATTTATAAATACGAGCGTTATCGTATGACATAGGTCAGATATATGGAGATAAATATATATAAATCAACATTTGAACGGAGGGTGATTTTGGGGTCTGGGGGTCATGATCGGTGAAAATATATCGAAATTTTCCGGAACTGCTTTCCTCCGAACGGCTGCAATAGGTAGCTTTATACTTTTTTGTATTGAAAGCTACCTAAAAAATGTTAAAACTGGTGGTGAACCACATTCACACAATCGGCAAGGTTCAAAATATCAGAAAAACGCTCATGCATTATTTATCAAACCAATAACTGGCATTTATTTTAAAGACACAAAAGAAAAAAAAAAGTCATAAAACGATAAAAAAATACTATTCGATATTTTCGTTATTGCATTATATCTACATATAATGCTTTAAAAAAATACATTATGTAAAAAAAAAATGCCACAAGAAAAAAAAAAATTAAAGAGTATTTATGCACTCTTAACGTGAGCTGATGAAAAGAATTTCTTATGACGAGTTTCGTGTTTTAGTTTAGAACAAGAAATGCATGTAAGAGTAACTGCGTGGTTTACATGTAAAACCTTTTTACAACAAACTTTGCAGTAAATTACTCATAATTTTTTCTCTAAACATAGTTTATTCTCCTATCTTTTTTTTTTTAATGTTTTAGATTTATGTTTCGAAGATTTAGTGCACAACTTTTAAGGAAAAATTTATGAATATTCTTGGTATGAAAGAAGAGTTTTTATAAATTATGAGATAATCTTTATCCATGGAAATATTTTCGCATTTAAAATTGTTTTGGATATATTTAAAATTCATTACACAAGACTACGATGAATTTCTTTCGTCAAAGTGGATCGTTTTTATTATGTATTTTTCCATTAAAGATCTTGAAAATGTATAGTTGGGATAATTTCCACCCAAATGGAGATTTACTGTTTAATAAATTAGAAAATGTATCTTTAAGACATCATAATTTCAAAATAGTAAATTAAAAATCTAGTCATAAAAATTTTAGACCTCTATAAACATGATACTAACTCTGCATAACATACATTACATCTCACTATATAACATGGAAAATTATACTTCTGGCAGTGGAGGAAGCAATCGTAAAATGTTATGAACATCAGGGTGAGGAAAACATCTTTCTTCAAAGTAAAGAAAATGCATCATTGCGGTTTTTAGGTGCGTTCGTAATTATATAAATACGTAGCACCTATTGTCGTCTGGTCCGTCCGTCCGCATATAACAACGCAAAAACTACCCAACCAAATGGTTTAAAATTTTTAGGTGCGTTCGTAATTATATAAATACGTAGCACCTATTGTCGTCTGGTCCGTCCGTCCGCATATAACAACGCAAAAACTACCCAACCAAATTGTTTGAAATTTTTAGGTGCGTTCGTAATTATATAAATACGTAGCACCTATTGTCGTCTGGTCCTTCCGTCCGCATATAACAACGCAAAAACTACCCAACCAAATGGTTTAAAATTTTTAGGTGCGTTCGTAATTATATAAATACGAAGCACCTATTGTCGTCTGGTCCGTCCGTCCGCATATAACAACGCAAAAACTACCCAACCAAATGGTTTGAAATTTTTAGGTGCGTTCGTAATTATATAAATACGTAGCACCTACTGTCGTCGTCTGGGCTGTCTGTCTGTCCGTCCGTCTGCATATAACAACGCAAAAACTACCCAACCGAATGGTTTGAAATTTAAAATATATTATCTTTGCAGAATTTTGTCGAGACATTTCAAATTTTATGAAAATCTAATCAAAACTTTAGAAAATATTAATAAAAACAATTATGAAAAAATGTGATTTTAAAAAAAAAGTACGGTGCTTTTTTGTTATAGGATGTTGAATCGTCAAGCGACCGGGATACTTATTTTATTACAGAAATAAATCTGAAGACGATATAATTCATTTCACAGAATTAAAAATCATCAAGATCTGAATTTTTATATAACTAGCTACAGGACGAACGCACCTCATTTGTAACGTTCGACGTAAAATTTCCAACTTGTTGAGTTTGCAGCAGATGTGAAAAAAATAACAAATTATTCAAATATACATCTTATTTTTAGAGGGATTTTTTTTGTTTGTTTTTGTCCGTAAAAGATTCTGACTCTGCTGTATCCTGTATGTTATGCATTCTGAATATCCATCCTCAGTTTGTAAAAATACCTTTCATGATACAGGGAAAACTTTGTTTAACTCAGCCTATCAAAAACTTTAAAAACGTCCACAAAGGTGCAGTAAAAAATTTAAAAAAGTGTTATTTAGTAAACCTGTGCTATTATGCTTTTTATGTGATTTTCCATGCATAAAAATATGATAGAAATTCATTTTCGGATTATAATGGAAATATATACTTTATCATCAATAGAGGTAACTTTATTCCGCAAGTAATTAAAAGACATAATATACTAAAAACAGTTGATTGTATTTAGATACGTAACTGATTTTAACTCTCCGAACGCATAGTGTAAAGAAATGTACTGTAATTATGATTTTTACAAGAGAGAGTGAACCCGATAATTCCCAAACAGTACTTCCAGATAAGCTCCTATTTAGGGAATAGGTTATACATCACAAACGTAAAAACGATGTAGATATTCGTACCAATCGGCCGACGAATTAGGTATTTTACTTATTTTTAAACAATTTTCCATTTTGCATCCGATTCTACAAGGGAAAATACCGAGGAATTATGGCATAGTATAGGCGATAAATATTGCAGCGACGTAATTGTACATTCTTAGCGCGGAGGTAATTTTGTCAGCTTCAAAACGGGAGGTCTAGCTTTCGAATTTAACCAATTCTATTGTTGACATTCCCCCAGCGAGCCCAAGTTTTCATTTTCATATATATTATATATATATATATATTTTTTTTTACCAGGGTGGTGCAAAATTTTAATTAGATTAACTATTGAAAACTAACGATTGAAAGTTTAATCATGACTAAAGATTGACGATAAAGTTCAATCGTCAATCTTTAGTCATGATAAAACTTTTAATCGTTAGTTTTCAATAGTTAATTTAATTAAAATTCTGCACCACCCTGATATATACTGATATACTTTCTGTACATGGACACCAAATTTCGAAAATTAGAGTGGAGTCATTCCAGATTTTTTTTTTAGCATTGTGGACATGCTCCCAAACAGCAAAATATCCTTATCTTATATAGGTCCTTATCTTATCTTTTGAAAGCTATTTATTCTCTATTCGCCAGTCCTATTTTGAGGGTTCAACAATTTGTTCTTATGTAATTACGAATTTACAGCTTAACTATTCTTCTGAATCACGTACTTTATATTTCAGGGCTATTGCTTTTCTTTTTTCAGTATTTGTGACTTGACTGCCCCGTGAGAGAATGCCTGGTTAGTTTAGACGTTTTATTCTGCATAATGGGATTCAATCAATATGGTTGCGTTTAGTTTGATTTGTGTTTATTTTAATTTTAATGTATTTGTTTAATTAAATAATGTTTAATTTGAGATCTTTTTTTTTTTATTTCTATATCAAAAATTTGTTACACCTCGCTTAAAGATAGTGTTATATGTAGAATAAAAATTAAATTAATATACATACTTATCTGTCTGCGATACACTGAACGTGATTAAAGTAAATTTTAAAGAATATTCTCACATATGTCAAAATTAACTGAAAGTTATTACACAATTTTAAGTAACTGTGTAAATATCATTAATTTTCTTTCAGTGATACAACACTATATATGGACTAAATATAATATTAATAATATACTTTTTGCTGCTAATGACACAGTGAAGGAGATGAAATATTTTGTTTAAACGCATTTGGAAAACCTATTACATAAACATTAAATAAAACTCATTCGGAAATAATTATAATTCAATTTACAAGAAATATAAATTAACTATAATTAATTTTTCAGTGATGGATGATACAAATGTTTAAAAAAATAATAATAAAGATCTATATATTGTTCAATAAGAGTAATAAATTTAAGAACGAAAGGTTTTATGAGATACAATCTTACCAAGAGGACGAAAAAGTCCGGGCCAGGATTCGAACCCGGGATCACTTGGGTGAAGCTGCCATTGCTCTACCAACTGAGCAATCCCGGACGAATATGGCTGAACTAATTCATCCAGTTATCCTTAATGATCATAGTCAGAACAGACTTAGTTATCATATGAGACCAGATGCTATGATCATCATGGTTAGCTGAGTGAATTAGTTCAGCCATATTCGTCCTGGATTGCTCAGTTGGTAAAGCATTGGAAGCCTTAGCCAAGGGATCACTGGTTTGAATCCTGGCCCAAACTTTTTCGCCCAGTTGATAAGATTACATCTCATATGATTTCTCTACCAATTTGAATAATTGTGTCAAAATTAATCTAGTCTAATCACGTTTCCAGCGTTTACTGGAGGTCCCATTACCTGTGATTTATTCTGTTGTGCTGATTCAGAAAACAGACCAGATGCTATGATCATTAAGGTTAACTGGGTGCATTAGTTCAGCCATATTCGTCCAGGATTGCTCAGTAGGTATAGCATTGGAAGTTTCAGCCAAGGGATCTCGGGTTCGAGTCATGGACTGGACTTTTTCGCCCAGTTGGGAAGATTATATCTCATGTGATTTCTTTATCAATTTAAAAAATATTGTAATAATTAATCTAGTGCAAGAAAGTTTTGTTTGAAAATTATTTTTACTAGAAAATTTTATTTGATTCCTTTTTACTGACTACAAATATGCCATTTTTTCTAAAATATCGATAATGTGTCTCTTCTACAATATATTAACACTCTGCAACAAAAATCGATGAAAGTAAAGCTTCCGAAATAAAAATACATATTTTTGAATGGATTCGGCGTGCTGAACATGAATATGACCATAGAAAAGTTGAATTGGTTACGGGTTTTTCTGTAATATACGACATATACGCCTTAATGCAATTACTTCTCTTATATTGCGTGCGTTACATGGCATTTTTAAAATAAAGAACTATAATCAGAAACAATAAATGTAAATGATTCATCATAAGTAATGATTGTAGTCCTTGATTAAAAGTTAATAGTGTAAATTGTTTTTCTACATTATTTTTGGTATATATTCCCGTTTGACTTAACGTAATAGAACGAAAAACGCTATACAAAACAAAAGTGTTTATTATATTTTTATTTCAGTACCATTGTGTACATATTTACTAGCTGGATTTACTAACACAAAAAAAGCCACACTATAATTACTATAGTAGTAAAATAATAAACTCTTAACGTTGCCCATCTGTATTTCCGGAACAAGAGCCGATAAGACTTTTAGTGCGATATCTATATTTAATGTGTTAATTTCACATAGAAATGCACACGATCATTTTAGAAGAAATTTCATTGCCGCACAGTGATAATTCATGCATGTCTCTTCAGTATAAATAATGTGCAAGGCTTTTCTTACATTTACGGAATTTTCCGTAAACATTTTCGTAAAAGAAGGCACAAAATATAAACTGTCTTTTTTTTAAATTATGTGTAATTTATTAATTTTATACCAATAAATAAAAAGATTTTGTTCTTAATTTTCATAGTTCCTTTCTTTATCCATAGAATTTATTTTAAACATTATTTTACATATAAGTTTAGATATCTGAAAATATTATCAGTTAACTAAAAACCTATCAGGAAATATAAAAAAACTAATTTTTAGATATATTTTTTTATTAAAAAAAATTGTTTCCTTTGTTTTCAAAAGATAAACAAAATGCATGTACAAAATAGGTAACTTTTTCTAAGCTTCTTAAAGCATTTCCTTTGAAAATTTTGAGTCACTTAACGTTATTTAAAGATTTTTCTGTTTAATTCTTCTTGTATATACATATTTGCCAACATATAATTATTATTCCGCAATATGTAATTTAATTTTACTAAAGATAAACATGTTTAGAACCAGAACATTTCTTTGACATATGTTTATTTAATTCCATATTTCTACACAAAATTCATTTTTTATTTCAGTATATTTCTAAAAACAAATTCTGGTTCGAAAATTATTTAACTTGGGTCAGTTTAATCCGCAATTTATGAACTCATAATATCAGGATTATAATGTAACGAATACACGTATGTGTAAATATTCAAACGTCATTACAAAGGAATTAACAGTACAGAATCAAATACAGCGAAAATAAATGAAAATAAGAATAGAAACGAAAGAAAATTTTAAAGTAAATACCATTTAACCGGCTGTGTCCTCTACAGAAATAATTTATCTTTCAACCATAAAAATTAAAAATTATAAAATTACTTGCACATTTATCACCCTATTTACTGATATCGAATAAAATTAATTATTGAGAACATTTGTTCATTTTCTAAAGAATGGTAAATAATATTATGTATTCATTGAAACTGTGTTTACCATTCTTTGTCATGTCTTTTGTTCATAAAGGATAATGAATTTCAGTTACTCCTTCGGAGCTTTCTCATACTTTATCACATAATTGGATTTACAACTTTTAAGGATCTGTGGGAAAATTCATTATACACCGATAAGGAATATAGTTATAGAGTACAACGAAATTTAAATATGTTGTTTAAATTACCCGCATCGTGTTTAAAAGTGAAAAAGCCATATATTTCATTTATTGTTATTTTACAGGCATGCAATAACCATTTTGGATGTATTACGACACATAAATTAAAATTATTGCATAGATTATTGAAACTTTTTAAAAAAATGGTTGCTTCCAGAATTTTGGCATACACGAATTTTGGTAAGGTGTTAGGGTCATGAGTGATTTTCAAGAGAAAATATATTATTCGAAAGAAAAATAGCTTAATATACTTAATCTTATAAGTTGGTCAATGACACTTTCAATTGATAATCCTAAAAATACCCTTCTTTAAAAATAATCAACTCCATTGAACAGTCGAGTTATTGAACACATTCTATTAATTGCTGAGAATAAAAATAACAATAAGCATTCTTTTCTATAATCCTCTCAAGATAACGTGGCAAAAAGTAATGAAATTTTAGATGAATTTATGTTAATTTTTGTGAGAACTAACTAATAGTCATTAACAATAACTATTTCTGTTTAAAACGTTTATTATGAAGTAATGCCTTTTTTGTACCATTTATGCGTTTTAATTTTTTTTTCCTGAGTAGCTACGTTATCTTGCTTTTTCCTTAACGGAAAGAGCTCTGTGGTAAATTTAGCTACTGGCGAGGTTAAATTCAAGCTGGAAGAATGCTAAATCAGTTATTATAGCTACGTGAACGCCGATGCTGAAATTATGAATTTAATATTAGCCGAAATAAAAAAAAAGTACAATAATTCAAGGTTCCGTTGATTCGGTTGATTCCTCTGATTCCATTCAATATTCCCTTGATTTGATTCCCTTGAGACTGGAGCGTGCGTAGTGCACTCTGGTATACGCTGCCGAGGGCAGTAGCGCCACCTCCAGGTTCCTATGAGAAAAATGGACCACGGAGATGCACTAGTAAAAATATACACGTAGAAACGAATTATATAATCCATTTGTTAGACGTCAGTTAAGAATGAATATTCATTTGTCACTTTTAACTTACGATTCATACAAAGCACCATCTTAAACTGCTGTTAAAAAGCATTGAGACATATTTAGAGACAATTACATTATATAAATTATAATTTCAACGTTATTCTGAAAATTGCTATTTCTCAAGTATTTAATTATCTTAATATACTATAACCCACCAATATTACTTCATTTAGCAACCGGCAAATCGTATTAAACAGACTTAAATTAAGCGCTAGCAGCTGTTTTATATCCTACTAGCTGAACCGCCCGGCGTTGCCCGAGCCCGTGTAATAAAGTCAAATCTCTTAAAAAACGAAATTCTGGCACGGTCTCCGATGGCTTCGACACCGTATACCGGGCATGCTCGTACGCTCCGGAAAAGCTTTTATTTCCCCCTTCCACCGCCAAGGGAGCAACCCCTTTAGCAAAGGACATCCCGGACAAATCACTGTTGCCTACGGTACTGTATAGTAGCGTGCTAAAAATTGAGCTGGTTTCGAGAAGATGGAACATTATAAGCCGAGTTATTGAAATAAGGCACATTTTGAGAAAATAACCATGAGTGAGGTGCCGGGTGAAGGGGATGTCCAAGAGTACCTTCAGAAAGTGACTAATTAGGAGGTCTACGATGCATCTTTAAAAATTCTTTAGTTTTCTTAAGCTAGGAACTTAATTAGAAATTTGGCTTAAACTATTATTCGGAAATAGTGGTAACCTCTACTCATAAATTTAGTTTAATGTCATAAAGTGCGACGATTAAGTTAATTATAATGTTTGGAATCACTTGCGTTGAAATCGAAAAGATAGTTTGCTGAGATATGGAAACGGGGAATAGTTAGAGATAAACCTTAAAGGAGGGCCCGGTAGGGGAGGGGAATAGTCAAGTGACCTTCAGCAAATAACTAATTAGGAGGATCACTATACATATTTAAAGATTGATTCATTTGGTTAAGCTAGGAACTTAATTTGAAATTTGGCTTAGGCTTTTATTCGGAAATACTGGTAACTGCTTTCTATAAATACACCTTGAAGCAATGAATGCTGATTTTTACGATAATTTAGTAAAAATGGAACTAAATGGAGAAGTTCGGAACATTATTAGCTGAGATTTAAAATAGTGGTATTCTGTATATAAAACAGCAATTAAACGCTAGGGGTGAAGCTAAAAATATTAAAATTGTTAAATGTAATTAGACCCTTACCCCTCTTCATCACTCAAATATAACAAATAATCTGTTAAATAAAGTTTTCTGTATTAATAGTCTCTATTATAATAATATATGTCCTGTTTAAAAAAAAAACCTTAAACCCAGCTAATTATCATGAAGAAAAACGTTCCTGGAAAATCCCTTAAACAAGTGGTGTTTGTGTAATTTGTCGTGAGTTGATGGCGCTGTAGTAGGTTGGCTGTACACCGGTAACTACAATCCATGTTGGCACTATTTCGTTACTTATCTATGCATCGTTACTCTGATTTATTTAATGTCTTCTGTGAAGATTCTATACAACCAACCAACCGAAGAAACAACAAGAACGAAAAATCATGTGTCAAGCATAGAATATGTAACACTTTCCAACGCTTCCAAAATAATTTTACGAATCATACTCTTTAATAAGCTAAAAGATAACATCTAAGTAATCCGAATACTTTTATTCAGCCCTGTATAGGATCTATTAATTTGTATATATACTACATAGGATGCTAAATTTTAGTTCAGTTAGGAAACGCGTAGCAGAGTTTTTAAAATTCTCCTTCTGGAGTTTCTGTCAATAAACGGAAATGTGTTCCCGAACTTTTGTGCTTCCCTGTATAGGATCTACAGAATTTATACACACCACGTAATATACAAAAAGCTATTTAAAATTAAAATCGCGTTCAGTAACTTAAAACGCACTTCCAGGAATTATTGTTAACATACAGTAGAGAATTCTTTTGTGTGTCCCTGTAAATGAACGATGACTGCTATACACACAGTATTCTGTAGTAAGTCTCTTGTAATGAACCTTATATAAATTTCAATGCGTTTAAAATAGGGAAACATTATTTAAATAAACCGCAGATGATTTTTCTCCATAGACGTAATGTAACGGAATTCTTTTGACTGTCCCTGTAAAGTATGTATAAGTGCTATGCACACCCTATTCCATATTAAGCTTCTTCTAATGCACCTTAGTGATATATATAAATTTCAATGCGTTTCAAATAGTGAAACATTATTTAAATAAACCGCAAATGATTTTTCCCCATAGACCGCAATGTAACGGAATTCTTTTGAGTGTCCCTGTAAAAAAACTAAGTGCTACACACTTCCGTTGAAATAGAGAACATGCTATAAATAACGATTATAACATATAAAAATTGCAGGGCAATCCGAGCATATTTACGGGAGTTAGAGCACGGCCAGACGGCCAGACGGCAGACGGCCAGACAAACCGAAGTCATAAACACTTTTCAACTAGGTTGGAAAGTGTTAAAAAGCGTATTTTTGATGAAAGTTCTTTGTGCATTTTAATTAATATTTCAGAAAGTAATTAAAATATCAAAATTCTCAGGTTCAGATGCACCAGGAGAGGATTTGGACTACCAACAGACACACAGAGCGAAACATTATTTTATTAGTACAGATAGATGTCATGATACATTAAATTCAATACGCAGCTTCTAGCAAACAAGCTTTGAGAATACGTATTGAATTATGGTATGATAAAAGAGGTTTCACGTAATGTTAAAATTAACTTTGTAATGATTAGTAATGCTATACAAATTTTATTATGAGTAAAGTAAAGTAGTAGGTTAAATGTGAGCGAATTTTTAAAATGAAAATTAACAATGTTTCTTGCTTCATTAAATGGGCTCAATATTATATATGTTCCTCTTAAAATGTGCATTAAAGGAAATTCGTAACTTTCTGTCTAATTCTACAAATCAAGAATATTGATTTGACGTATTTATTTATTGTTATATTGATTAAATTTTAAATATTTTTTCATTTGTGAACGTACAATAAGTATTAAAAAAAAACTGCAATAATTCAAGTTTTCTTTGATTCGAGACCGGAGCGTGCGTAGCCTGCTCGGTTATACGCTTCGGAGGGTAGTAGCGATAACTCTAGGTTCGTATAAAAAAAGTTGACCACCAAGATCCACTAATAAAAATATCACGTAGAAACGAATTATACAATGCATTTGTTAGAAATCAGTTAAGAATGAATTTTCAGTTGTTCCGCAAGCAGAAAAAGGAATTGATTAAAATTACAAAACATTTTTGTTGAGTACATTTTGGTTGTTTTAGCAAAATTGGAGTAAAATTGAACCATTTTACTTCAATTAACAAAACATTTTTGCTGACGATACAAAATGTTTTTTTGGAATTGCAAAAAAAAAAAAGTGGTTTTCAACAAAAAAATTTTTTTGTTGATTCAAACAAAATTTCCATTGACCTATATTTAAACAATTTTTTTTTTAAATATGGGTCAATAAAAAATTTGTTTGAATCAAAAAAAATATTTTTTTGCAATTCCAAAAAAAAAAATTGTATCGTCAGCAAAAATGTTTTGTTAATTGAAGTAAAATGGTTCAATTTTACTCCAATTTTGCTAAAACAACAAAATGTACTCAAAAAATATGTTTTGTAGTTTTAATCAGTTTCTTTTTCTGAGTGCGTTTAACTTACGATTCATACAAAGCACCATCTTAAACTGCTAATATTAAGCATTCAGGGATTTTTATAGGCAATTACGTGATACAAAATAAAATTTCAACGTTACGCTGAACATTGCTATTCCCCAAATATTTAATTATCTTAATATACTTTAACCCACCAATATTGCTTCATTTAGCAACCGGCAGATCGTAGACATTAATTATGCTCTAGCAGCGCAAATAACTTGCCTATTGTATAAGGAAAATCACTATTTACCCAAGTAAATTTTTAAACAACACAACAGCTGTTTTATATCCTATAGATGTCATGATACATTAAATTCAATACGCAGCTTCTAGCAAACAAACTTTGAAAATACGTATTGAATTATGGTAAGACAAAGGAGAGTTTTCATGTAATGTTAAAATTTACTTTGTATTGATTAGTACATGCTATACAATTTTTATTATGAATAAAGTAAAGTAGTAGGTTAAATGTGGGCAAATTTTAAAAAGGAAAATGAACAATAATATTTCTTGCTTCATTAAATGTACTCAATATTATATATTTTCCTCTTAAAATGGGAAAATTGGAAACTTTCTACCTCACTCTACATATCAAGAATATTGATTATATGTATTTATTCATTGTTATATTGATTAGATTTCAAATATATTTTCATTTGTGAACGTACAATAAATAAAAGAAAATTTTGTAGGAACTTTTAAAAAAGCTTCAAGAAGATTAAATTTTAAAAGTCTAAGGGAAACATTAGAAATGGTGGAACCAGTAATTGTCCATTCCTTTCCTAGTATAAAAAACAAAATATCAATGACAGATTTAAAAACTCTTCTACATAACATTTATAGATCTGATCCAAAAGTCAGAGAATAAGTTTACGAAAACTTGTATTTAAAAACTTTTTAGATCGCTTTATTTTACTACATTACTAAGCAATGCTACTTATGTCTGTCATAAACATAAGAAATTGCAATTTTTATGTTTTTTTCTTTTAACTGACATTTTTAAAAATGAGTTTAAGTTCAAATAAATCAAAACTTCACTATATTCTTGTTTATTTAATATTTACTCGTTTTCTTTGACTAAAGATAAACTTTTATACGCTTAAAAAATATTGTTTTAAAACCTCGAAAATAATTATGGTAATGTTTAAAATATCTATTCGCTTTTTAAAAAATATATATACGGTGGCTTTCCTTTACAAGTTTCCAGTATATCTATAGCTTGGAAAAAAATCAAACAATGTATTTAGAAAATAAGTACACCATCGATATAATATCATTTGTTATTACTTCTAATTCTTCCGCACACACTTGTTTACTTGTACTTTGAACAATGTAATGCATTTATTATTATTATCATTATTTATAAATGTTTGCAAAAATCGTATCATAACGCATAAATTATCTATGATGGCGTCGTTTCTAAACTATTTTTTTTTAATCTTTTAGACTACTTATGAGTTAATCCCTAAACTACCTGTTATGTTAGACGTTAATGAGTAGAAATGTTCGATTATCACATCTGAAGTACCTTGTATATTTTACTAGTATTTGATATCATTCAAAAATGGCACTAATGATCTTTCGGATTCTTCATCTATTTTACGAATAAATGAAAACAATTAATAAATTTAAAACTTTTATTTATTCTAATATACAAACCACGGGGGAGGAGTTGAGGCGAAGGTACAACAATAGTTGATTGATCCATAAATAAATATTAACAGTTCAAAATTTTCACCTACATTAAAATCTGATGTTAACTCCTTTCTCTTAAAGAATATAGAATCGTATGTAATTTTGCATAAAAATGTACGCATTAAAAATATTTATGTGTTTCGTATACTTTGTGTGTATCTATATACACTATATTGCCAAAGGTGACCGGTCACTTGCGATTTTAGACGTTTTGTTAACTATCTAGAAAAATACATGAGGAATTAACCTGAAACTGCAGGTGTGTAAACAGTATAGTATAGGTTATCTATTTCCGCGAAGATTTTTTCACGAAACCCCATAGTGGACTGTCAACAAATTGAAAAAAACGAATATCCTTTGGATAACCCTGTAAAAACTAATGGAGCAAAGGCGTTCAAACTCGAGATTATTAATAAGTGGCTTATTGTAATATACTGTGTTCGTTTTTATGAGGATAGCATGCATACTCGAAGAGAAATTAAGGTTTTTATAAAAACAGTCCCAAATTTCACCAAGTTTTTTGCTTATAATTTGCAGAGTTCTTAATATAAAAAAAAAAAGTTATTTTCAGAAAATATGACAAACAACAATGTACATACTACTATGCAATCAGAATTAAAAAATAATAAAAATTGGATGAAAAATGAGCAGGTTTACTAAAAAATGTTTCACTGCGCATGCGCGAACGCAATCAAAATATAATATGCTATGCTATGTATTAGCTAAGTACATAGAGCAACATTTGTGAAAATCATACCTTGAAAATTCTGAAAATTATCGTCGATAGAACAAGCTCAAAATCCGTTGTTCCCAAAAGGAAGCAAAAATATGAGGGGTTGTATCCAAACATAGTAGTACGTGCAATATTGTGTACGCTATCTTGGCACTAATCAACATATATTTTATACAACCCCTCATCTTTTTTCTTTTTTTGGGAACAACGGATTTCGAGCTTATTCTATCGAAGATAATTTTCAGAATTTTCAAGCTATGATTTTGAGACTTTCACCAAAGTTGCTCTATATACTTAGCTAATACATTATGCAAATTATATTTTGATTGCATTCGCGTATGCGTAGTGAAACATTTATTAGTAAACCGGCTCATTTTTCATCGGATTTTTATTTTTTAATTCTGATTGCAGAGTACAATGTTGTTTGTCATATTTTCTGAAAAGAACTTTTTTTTTATATTAAGAACTCTGCAAATTATAAGCAAAAAACTAGGCGAAATTTGGGACTGAATGAGC
Organism: Maratus michaelseni; assembly: GCA_963931845.1. Lineage (NCBI taxonomy): Eukaryota > Metazoa > Arthropoda > Arachnida > Araneae > Salticidae > Maratus > Maratus michaelseni. The sequence goes on from OZ007591.1 coordinate 310,649,856, forward strand.
ACAGTATATTACAATAAGCCACTTATTAATAATCTCGAGTTTGAACGCCTTTGCTACATTAGTTTTTACAGGGTTATCCAAAAGATATTCGTTCTTTTTCAATTTGTTGACAGTCCCCTATGTGGTTTCGTGAAAAAAAATCTTTGCGGAAATATATAACCTATACTATACTGTTTACACACCTGCAGTTTCAGGTTAAAACATCATGTATTTTTCTAGATAGTTAACAAAACGTCTAAAATCGCAAGTGACCGGCCACCTTTGGCAATATAGTGTATTTTACAATTTGTTGTATATGCTGTATTGTATTTAATCAAATATTTGTACGGGAAAAAGTTCAAGCAGTAACTTCAATATGAAATATAAGATTAAAAACTTTGGGAAATAAATAAATAAATAATTATTATTTAGGTGATTATATCGAATGACAAATTGTGCAGCTAAAGTAATCTTACATTTCGATGTTTTCGAAGATTTAAAGACAAGAATTTAAAAATTTGTTATAAGACTTTTTTTTTTCAAAAAATTTTCATTCTATAGGTGGTGTTATTAGGTATTCTATCCTACTGAAAATCTCACACTAACAAGGAAAGTACCAAGCTTTGTAATCACAGATATTGATTATTTTTATATATGTTGTAGGATAGAAGCCCCTTAGTCTCAGGTACAACGAATTTTATACAACGCTCCTTAGTTCTCTAGAAATAGGGGGTCTAATATTTTAACAAAACTTAAATACCTACTTTGTAACAAAGTTACTGCGTTGGTCGTAGCTCAGTTGTTATGGCGTCTGCTTGTTGGTCCGAGGGTCCGGATTCGAAGCTGGTACGAGGTACGTTTGTTTTTCTCATTTTCTGTTTTATAAATATACTTGTAATTATTATTTAATAATCCTAATTAAAAATTATAATATTGTGCATCAATTATAATAACCTATTTAATTTTTGCTTGCAACTAAATCGTTGTTTAAAACATCATTAAACAGTTAATTTTTTAATCACTTTTAAAATGTATTCCATATATGCTTTGTCGATGCACTGATTTTGAACAATTGTGTCAATTCGTGATTTTAAAGAAACATCATTTATATATAGCCTTAACGAGGAAAGTCAATGCGATGATAATACTACCCTGTTTTTTAAGTAAGAAGCATAGTTATATTAACATTTAGCATAACAATTAAATTACAACATATTATTTTGCATATTTAAAGATTTTTAAATTTGTAATAGGTATGCTTGCGCTTTGAATTAATTTATAATTAATAAAATAAGGTATGATTTTGTAGCGATTTTGGAATTTTGTACTAGTCGATAATTGATCCTTTTTTTAAATTTCTTTAAATGATGGGAAATGTTTAATAATGACTTAAAAATTAAATAAATTAAATTTAAATATGTTAACATTATAATTAATGTACGATATTAAAATTTTTAATTGAGATTATTAAATTATAATTACAAGTATATTTATAAAACAAAAAATGAGAAAAACAAACGTAGCTCGTCCCCGCCTCGAACCCGGGCCCTAGGATCAACGGGCAGACGCCATAACAACTGAACTACGACCAACGCAGTAATTTTGTTACTAAGTAAGTATTTAAGTTGTGTTAAAATATTAGACCCCCTGTGTCTCGAGAACTAAGGAGCGTTGTGTAAAATCCGTTGAACCTGATAAAAAAGGGCTTCAACCTTACAACATATATAAAAATAATAAAAACCTGTGATTACCAAGCTTGGTCCTCTCCTTGTAAGATTGTAATATTGATTAGAGATATGAGCCATTATGTTTTAATATTTAAGTTAATAGGTAATATTATTACTTAAATAATACTATTTTTTAATACTTAATAATTAAATGTTAATAAAGTTTTGTGAAAAAGCATGGTGCCACCTGTTAATATTTTAAACATGTGCTATCAAGAAATAAAATTACAAGAAAATACTTTCACCGCAATTATTGTTACATAACATTTTCCATTACTGTTTCTAGTTAGAAAGACAACAGATTATGCCAATATATCGGAAGCGTTTTTTTGCCTGTTTCAGTTATCGGGAATTTTAATTATAAAACATAATTTGATCAAATATTTAAATATTTTTATCCGATCAATCAATAAAAACGAAAAAATTGCAACAAACAATAAAACCAGAAATATCTTGTAAGAAAATTAATTAAAATACGAAATGTATCTTGTTCGATTTGTAATTTTCCATTTAAAAGTTCCCTTTTCTATAAATAGAGGACTAGTTTATTTCAAACATATTTATTCAGTGAAAGAGTTCTATTATTAAAAATGAGACTTTTTTTTTTTTAAATTTTTCAACTTCAAGCACGAATTTTCTTTTAATTAAAGAGCGTTTCTTTTCATCCTTTTGTTAAATATCCTTGTTAACAATTCTTAATGTAATTATTTGCTTTCTATTAATTTAAATGCCACGGGCATCTGGTCTAGAAAAATCGCATGTTAAAATTTAAAAATTTTCAATAAAGTAAAATATCTTTTCTTTTATGATTAAGTTTATCACTTCATGCAAACCTTTACTTTTTCTCTCTTCATCCCTTTTTTCTCGCTCATGGTCAGGAATGAAATCGTTATTAATCAATAATTTTTTTAAAGGAAATTTTTAAACCAATTATGGATTTGTAAATGTAGTAATTACATTTCGAATTTGAAAAATGCTATATGCATTTACATTCGTAAGTATTGACTAAGGCATTTTTTAATGTTTAGAAATTAATTGAAAATTTGGTTGTTTTACATTTGTGGTACATTCAAAATTTTTTATTCATTTATTTAATAATTACTAGTTAAAACCACTAAATTACTCCTCTCTCACTTTTAGATAATCTACACATTGTAAAACACATTTCTTGCAATTCTGTTAGGTGTATACATATCACTCTGTTCTTTCTCTTCTAAAGAAAATACAATTTTCAATTAATTTCAATTAATTTCAGTTAATTTATCAATTAACTAATCTCAATAGAATAATTATGGTTGTTTTGCAGCTATCATGAATTGTGTTTTCGAGTTCTGAAAAACAATTGTCGAGATTTCCGTCCTACTTGGAGTTAAAATGTCAATCTGAGAAGCGCAACATCTAGTGAGTACATTGGGTGGGTTAATATACTATATTGCCAAAGGTGACCGGTCACTTGTGATTTTAGACGTTTTGTTAACTATCTAGAAAAATACATGATGAATTAACCTGAAACTGCAGGTGTGTAAACAGTATAGTGTAGGTTATATATTTCCGCGAAGATTTTTTCACGAAACCCCATAGGGGACTGTCAACAAATTGAAAAAGAACGAATAGCTTTTGGATAACTCTGTCAAATCTAATTTAGCAAAGGCGTTCTAACTCGAGATTATTAATAAGTGGATTATTGTAATATACTGTGTTCATTTTTATGAGGATAGCATGTATACTCGTAGAGAAATGAAGGTTTTTATAAAAACAGTCCCAAATTTCGCATAGTTTATGGCTTATAATTTACAGAGTTCTTAATATAAAAAAATGCTTTTCAGAAAATATGACAAACAGCATTGTACATAACACTCTGCAATCAGAATTAAATAATAAAAATTGGATGAAAAATGAGCAGGTTTATTAAAAAATGTTTCACTGCGCATGCGCGAATGCAATCAAACTATAATATGCAAAATGTATTAGCTAAGTATATAGAGCAACTTTTGTGAAAGTCTCAAAATCATAGCTTGAAAGTTCTGAAAATTATCGTCGATAGAATAAGCTCGAAATCCGTTGTTCCCAAAAAGAAACAAAAAGATGAGGGGTTGTATCAAATGTCTGTTGATTAGTGCCAAGATAGCGTACACAATATTGCACGTACTACAATATTTGGATACAACTCCTCATATTTTTGCTTCCTTTTGGGAACAACGGATTTCGAGCTTATTTTTCGAAGGTAATTTTCAGAATTTTCAAGCTATGATTTTGACTTTCACAAAAGTTGCTCTATATACTTAGCTTAATACATTATGGATATTATATTTTGATTGCGTTCGCGCATGCGCAGTGAAACATTTTTTAGTAAACCTGCTCATTTTTCATCCAATTTTTATTATTTTTTAATTCTGATTGCAGAGTTTTATGTACAATGTTGTTTGACATATTTTCTCAAAATAACTTTTTTTTATATTAAGAACTCTGCAAATTATAAGCAAAAAACTAGGCGAAATTTGGGACTGTTTTTATTAAAACCTTAATTTCTCTACGAGTATACATGCTATTCTCATAAAAATGAACACAGTATATTACAATAAGCCACTTATTAATAATCTCGAGTTTGAACGCCTTTGCTACATTAGTTTTTACTGGGCTATCCAAAAGATATTCGTTCTTTTTCAATTTGTTGACAGTCTCCCATGGGGTTTCGTGAAAAAATCTTCGCGGAATTTATGAAACCTATACTATACTGTTTACACACCTGCAGTTTCCGGTTAATTCCTCATGTATTTTTCTAGATAGTTAACAAAACGTCTGAAATCGCCAGTGGCCGGTAACCTTTGGCAATATAGTGTATATCCCAGCGAAGTGCATCTAGTCCTTGATGGTTTTGCCCCATGTGCATGAAATTTGTGATAAGGAATAACAAACTTGTAATGTCTTTCGGGGTATTCAAGATGTATTTTCAACTTTCTTCGTTTAAATTGGTTAATACTTGATTGTAACGTACACCAGTGATTGTCTGATTGAAACAGTTAATAGTAAATCTACAAAAAATAACATTTGAAAAGTAAAAAAACAGCCAAGATTTAAAAAAAAAAACCCCCAAAGTTGTGGCTAAAAAATGGTGTGATATCAAATTTCCAAGCTTTTATTATAGTACTTATTTAACTTTTTTCCATTAAATAAGTTATCATATATATAAGTCGAGTGCTACGTATATGTTAATAGAAATCGTTTTCTCCTGTACTAAATACATCCTAACGTGTTTCTGAAAATTCAATTTTTTTCAAATTTTGCATGATGGGCTTGGCGGCCATCTTTCCCTATTATACACAAAATTCTAAGCACCCCTATCCGTAGTTAAAATCCGAAGTTCAAAATTGTAAATTAAGCAAATATTTTAAGCGTTTCGTTTATGGACTTGTATGTTCTGAAAATTGTGTCTTAAAATAATGATGACTTATCTTAAGGATTCATCTTATGATTTATTTTTTAGAGTAATTAATCATTTCAAAGTAGTAAAAATCAATTTATCAAAATATCAGTCTTCCTCAATTTATCTGTCCGTAGTTAAAATCTGAAGTTCGACATTGTTATAAACATATTATATTGCAAACATATTACGCTTTTACTTTAGAAATTTGGATGCTTAGAAATATGGAAAGATGGCCGCCAAGCCCATCATGCATAATTTGAAAAAAATTGAATTTTCAGAAACACGTTAGGATGTATTTAGTACAGGAGAAAACGATTTCTATTAACATATAAGTAGCACTCGAATTATATATATGAAAACTTTTTTAATGGAAAAAAGTTAAATAAGTACTATATTAAAATCTTGGAAATTTGATATCACACCACTTTTTAGCCACAACTTTCGTTTTTTTTTTTTTTTTTTTTTTTTTTTTTTTTTTTTTAGCTTGGCTGTTTTTTTACTTTTTAAAAGTTATTTTTGTAGGTATCATTTCTGTTTTTTTAAATAGATTATACATAATATAAATAATCTACTCTATGAAATTAACATGAGAATGTTATGTAAAATTACATTTTACTTTCAGTTATTGTTTAAAGGGTTAACTAGAAATACCAGTAGATTTTTCAATTAAACTAATTACACCCTTAAAAACAACATACTAAATGTGGCTTGTTATAATACTTGTTATCCTCCGTTAAAAAATATCACTGACTAATCCATGAGATGAGTAAAAATGGAATATGTACATAGCGCGTTAGCGCTGCTTTTGAAATCAAACGTGATATCATGCTCTTTTATTATTAACTTTAAATCCCATTGATTGGCGAATCTGTATAAAACGTAGTTAATGGTGAAAAGTAGCAAAATAGCTTAGCAATTTCTTAGGTTTACATTATTTTATTCAATTAAACACTGTACTCTTACAATAAATTTAAATGGAAACTTAATTCTAAAACAAAAACAATTTAACAACTGGATTCCATTAATTTATAGAAAAATGACGTCAAAGGATCTCAGCCTGCGAACGAAATGCTTGTCCTTTACCGTGGTTTTATAGAAATAAATTAATCATATTCAATTCCTTTTCGGAAAGTTTGTTTACGTTTGGAAAGAAATTTTAAATGCCGATAACTCTTAATGTATACATTTCGGAAGGCACCTCTTCCCTCAAAATTAAATTTTTTTAAAGATATTTCTAAAAATGTAGATTTTATATATATTAAAAGCATGAACACTACGTCTGATTACTTTATTTTACATCATTATAAGAACACACATTTTATCAGATCTATTAAATGCTCTAAACCAACATGAGTGAAAAATTGACCTGCGCCAGGACTCGAACCTGGGACTTTCAGCGTACCGTGCTAACGTTTTACCACTAAGCCGCCATGATCGATACTCTAACTCGGAAATTTATCATTCTTATTCCTGTTGGAAACAGTCATCGGTCACAATTTGCAATCACATTTAATTGTCTGATAAAATGTGTGTTCTTATAATTATGAAGTTTTATTAAAAAAAAATATCTTCAGAAAAAATGGCTGACTTGCAGATGAAATTTGATATGATTAACCCGTAACTGATTTGTGCTATTATAATACAGATGGTACACGGTCGTTGGCGGGGTTTTATCTCCGTTTTGGCATAATTTTTTAGTTGCCAAGTTAATTAAAAGTTTTTTGCTAATTAAGGATAGAAATGTATTTATTTTTTCACTGTATTTTATAAAAGCACGTGGATTAGGTTTTCTTGTCCAAAAACGCAAATATTTTTCATTTCTGCCCTATATTTATTTCTGTGGGATGTTTGAAAAAAAAAAGTTTGACTAATAAAATAGTGATCTTTAAGTAACTCGACGTTTAAAAAAAAAAATCTATATCTCTTTTTATAAATCACTTATGAAGATGAGTTTGGTCTCAAATTGAAGAATTTCTTCATTAGATTCTTTTAGTTTTCGTTTTTTTCTATGACGCTTGGTTAATTTGATATCTGATATTTTAATCTGGCATGTTTGGTCGATTTAACATTGCGAAGTTGATTGCTGTAAGTAAGCAGTAGCGGTCTAAGGTCCAGTTCTTGGCGTTTGTTTGGCGCTTTTTTTTATAGCTTGGCTTGGCAGAGCGACCGCCCTGCTTGATATGTCCAGTTCATCCATCGAGAAGTTCTCCATGTATTGCAAGACTAATGAAGAAAATTCTAGAAGTTATTTGCTGGGTTGTGTTGTCCTATCCGCTGTAATCGCCGAATATTGCTTCTAAAGATTACTGTTAATTTTGCTTCATGCAGAGCTTTATTTATGGAGAAAGGTCCTTTTGTTGCCATTTACATGGGAGCTCGGACAGTATCTGTCCGGCTTTAGCATGTATTCTTGAAAGAGCTCCTGTCAACAGGTTAAACAGAAAACAAAATTAGCTTGATGAATGGATTGCTTAAAAAAAAAAGTTTATTTTCCATAGCGGAGTTGTTTCCAGACACACGCCTGACATCTGCACCTTATTTAATCGAACATCAATAATGCCAAATGATATCGCTTCGTGTTTGAATATATCTTGAGTACTTAAATTAATTCATTTTGATAAGAAACAAGTGCTTTCTTTTAATTCGAAAAATGGTGGCGTCAAAGTTATACACTTAACGCATATTCAAGAAACTAGTCATTTGGAGATTTTAACAGCAGTCTGTTCTGCCGGGTGAAAAGTGGCATTCCCTGACTTTCTTGAATGCCACAAAACCATTGCATTTTCTACACAGATTCGCTGTTTCTGATAACAATGTTTCTTCCAAGAGGGCAGTAAAATTGTATTATAGGTGATGCAGTAAATCAATACATTGAATTGAAATTTGTTGATGGAATGGTACAGGCATTATCGCATCTTAAAAGAATAACAGAAAGAAAATATTACAAAAAAATATTGTTTGCGTCTTAAATTTTTCATTGTGAAATACTTATGCTTTGTACCAGCAGCTTGTAAAACATACAATTATCTGAGATTCAAGCTCGACATAGTTGATCACATGATCGAAATCAATCCAACAGTGAATGTTGGAAACTTACACCTCCCAACTCTACCAAACCTGTAACGATTAATTGAGAAATACATACTAGAACATATTGCTTAAACTCATACCAACACGCAATTGGAACCGAATAAGCAGAGCGTTTTCTTTACCGCTGAACAATCCACGATAGTGGAAAACGGATGCGAAATGAAACTCGATTGGTGTGATGAACTATGCCAATTTTCATGTTTTATCATTTATCATACAAAAGCTGATTTTAAAGTGGATTTCAAATGTAAGAAATAAATGGTAAAATAATGTACAGAAAAATCATGTTCTTTTCAAAAAACATTCATCTTTAACACTTTCAAGGTTAAAGTACTTATATTCGTAAAATACTAAAATGATTGAATTACACCAGAATTTACAAACAGATTTATTTGAATATAAGTAAAATGTTTTCTTCACATATTTATTAAAAGGAAAATTTTCATTCCAAAATTCTGCTGCCAATGTGGCAATTAAGTGGTGCAAAAATGAAAAAACTACATTTAAGGCATGGAAAGTCCGCGTTCCAGTTTAGTTCGTTCTTCGACAAAAAAATAGTCATCTTTTAAGTAAAAATTGCTGTAATATTACGCTGTAAATAAAAACAAGCATAAATTAATGAATTCAATACTTCTAACAGTTTTGGTGGCTCATTTGAGTTTATATAATTCACTTAAATAATAAATGTGTTTATTAACGGTTGATTATTTTGTGAAACAATTTGGTAGGAAAAAACGAGATGAAATTGGTTAATCAGAAAATCAGTGTGAGAGATCGTTTCACTTTTTATGTATTTCTGGAAAAAAGGATCTTACAAAATTAAATGCACAAACAATTTAATAGGTCCATAATTTTTCTAATTTTAATTCCCGAATCCCCATCTCACTTGCGTTTTAGAACGTATGTGAAAACTGATACTGATTTTTAATTATTTTTTGATTGTGCAATGTTATATCACGTTAATGCTTGTGCATTTAATTAATAATTATTGTTTAGTCTATTGAAATTATTTATGTACATAGCTGCCTAATACTGCAGTTTCTTGTCAACACTATTTTTAAAGGGACAAAACAATAATAGTAATATAAAACTGCTAATATTGGTGACAGTGCTATTTTCGAATAGTGATCTTCACCTTATTTAATTGAATATAGCATCAAGAGACGTTTCATTTATTTTATACTGGTGACACATGCAGAGCTGCCAAATTGTATGAATTTTTTGTCACCACTATTTTTCAAAAGTAATCTTTCCATTTTTTAATTATTTAAAAGCAGATTTCTGTGATTAATTAAGGTATATATTTAGAGGTATTGATTGTTGTGTAATAGACATGATACAAAGTTAAGGGACATTATCGATAACATGGACTACCTTTCATTCTAATATTACTCGACGTTCTAATATGTTCTGAAGAAGTTGAGTTATATATATCCAAACATCTCTTTTCATCTGTAGCAAAGTTCTTTTAAATGTTACGCCTACCTCAAGCTTTAATTTACCTTTTTCGAGTTTGTGTCCGTTTAAGAAATCTCTTTATTTGAAATGCTAAACATTTGTGATACTATTTTCAATTGATAGGATATTTTTACGGGATGTTCCTTACATTACTTAAAGTAGGACTAAAATTTGCGCTGAAATTGGAGCAGGATTAAGTATTCTTTTAAAATAAAACTCATTGCGAATTTTTTTTAAATGCACAATGGTTTATTATAATAAATATAAACGTTATATTATTTATAAACCTTTATATTATTTATTAAATTTACCCACAATTTTTATGATTACGAAATACATGAAGGATATAAATCATAAAATAATATAAAGATATGCTCCACAGTATTATAAGAATGCAAATTTTCACACAGAGATAGTTAAACTATAGCAAAAATACATCTGTATTTCCACTTCATAATATTATTTAATACTATGTCTGGCTCATATTCTAAAAGACTATTAAAAAATCTGTCGCAGTACGCTGAAACATTTTGAAGCATTCGTATCCTGTGATATTTTAGATCTTATGCTTATTCACGAACAATAAGTCGAATGCTCCACAGAATATCTATGCCGCAGGAATCCATTCCGAAGAAAAATATCTGAATTCAAAACTTCACATTTGTTGTGTATCTGAATTCAACACAGCAAATTTTCTGGCTGTTAGTGCGACAGCATATATATATATATATATATATATATATATATATATATATATATATATATATATATTTAACAGCAAAATGTACTTTATAACTCGCTTTTCTTTATATTTGTACAGTATTAATTGCTGTAATTGTTGGAAAACTTCTCCAACAAAGAGTTTTAAGAAATGATGGTACCAATATTGCAATCGTATTTTGCTGTGATTTTATACTACGGTATATTGAGCTCGATTCAGTAGATACCAATCTTGGATATTAATATATTAATTAGAAAACCATACTTGTCAAGAGGCAGTACTTAACGCACAAATAGCAGATGAAACATTGTTTAAATGTATAGCAATAGAAACTAGTTTTAATAAATATTTATCTTATAAAATCTCATTTCAATTGCGTTATTAGTCATTCTTAATATATCTATTTAGTTGATAAAGTCAGTTGTTTTAATAAAAAAAACATAAATAAGACCGTGAGCTAGTGCGATTATATTCAGCATATAAATATAGCATACAGATAAATTAAATACTGTAAAAATGGATGGTTAACAGAAAATGCTAAATGTTTCTACAAATTATTGAAAATCTTCATAAATTCTAGTTAAAATAATAATTATTTTATTATTATTATACTTAAAAGATTAATGAACATTCGTAAAAATTTTCTAGTTAGAAAACTGCATTTAGAAGTTTATGGAATTTAAAGGGTAATATTTTTCTATAGCCGAAAATGTTCTTATGTAAAAACATTTTCCACTATTTCCGTCCACGCAGTTACAAAGTATCAACTTGTGACTAATGACTGAACCTAAAACTATTTTGGTCAACTGATCGTAAAACTTGTTATAACAGAATGTAATTACTTTTAGAAGTGGGATGAACGAAAATTCTGCTAAATCGATTACTTACTTATCATGGCCATAAAGCGTACTTGTGCTAATGAAGTCCCATAAAATATTAATGAAGTAAGTTAAGAGATAGAATTAAGTAACGAATTTATGGCAAACGGCGAGATAGTTACGATATTATTTTAATAAATATTACAAATTAAAATTGTGAAATACAGTGTAACTTTTTAAAAGTTTCGTTTTAGAATGTAATGGACTGTAGATAAACTAAGGAATTATTTAGGAACATAAAGTGCGATATTTAAATCAACTAATGTGATTTGAACATATAAATAATCAATAAATATTTAAAAAGCATATACCTATTCGAGAACAATTAACTAATAGTTTTCTTTGTCAAGCGCGGAATAAATAAAATTTGTTATAGAAAAGAAAAATATTTCTTGTTTTAATCTTTAGAATATGCGGACGTCCATATATACCTAACGAGAAATAAATTTCAGAAAAATCTATAGACTGGTGTCTTTATAGAATTGGTATAGGAAGTTAGTTATATTCTGATTGTTTTAAGGGAAAAAAATATTAACTTCAGACCCCAAACCAGGAAATGGTAAATTTTGTATGATGCACGAGATGTCCTATTTTCAATTGGGATGTAAAAATATCCAAACAGTTTCAGTAATCTGACTAAATTATGCCTATATACCACAATAGAATCTCCAATTCTCGAATATCGGACATTACTATTTAGGAACTTTTTAATAATTCCCATGACTTATATATTTGTATGAGTTTACCATTAAATAGTGGATACCTCTGAATAGATGAAACATCCTGATGTCCTGAGATGCCCGCTGTTTAGATTATTTACTGTATAAAGGACAATGTTGTTTAAATTAAATACCTTTGGCAAATACAGTTAAAATCCTAGTGATTTTTTCAATTAAGAGAATACCTCCTACAGTTACAGAGCATTCAGATATGTTCTAGAAATAACATAAAAGAAAGTTAAAGAAATTTCTAGAAAATATATTTTTAGTCATACGGAAGTTACTTATTGAAACGACAGCCAGACTAGGTAAAGTAAAGAGAACAGAGATAGCCTAAATAGGAAATCTCAAGTGGGTCAGAAACCGCCGCTCTAATACTCTTATGAGCGGAATTATGTTGGTCGTTAAAACGAACTTGTCACACTGAGAAAAATTACACTTTCAAATCAGAGTAAATCGATGTTTTCATTTTGTTATGAAAATTTTGTTTGAAATATGACAACTCTATGCAACTCGACTCAATTTTGAAATACCAGAAATAATCAGAATATTAAAACAGGGACACACTCAAAACTGAGTACATAGAGGTCAGATCATACTTATTTTTGAAACATGGGCATTCTCAAATATGAGTACATGATGTTTTATTGTTGAGTGTGTGCATCTTTTCAGAAATGCGTATATACATATTTCAAACTTAGGCAATTTTGATTCGGAGCCATTTTGACTATGCGACATAGAACGTACTTAGTTCGTTCTTAGATTTGTGTATTTTTTGCTCAGTTTTGATAATGCGTTTTTAAAGTGCACCGGAAATAAAACATTATTTTTTGTGAGAGAGATTTAACAGTGAAATCGAAGGTAAAACGATCAAAAATGAACGTCATTCACGTATGAAAAATATATTACAAACTAGAGAATCTTCTAATACACTGCTGGCCATACAAAATGCAACACCATGAAGGAATGCAAATAACAGACTGATATTTATTGGAGAAATACATTATAATGGGAAGCACCAGTGATTACATTTTCAGAAAATTTTGTGGTATAGATCCTGAGAAAACACTACCCAAAGCAGCCACCTCTGGCGGCAGTAACACCATTTATCTGCCTAGCCATGGAGTCGAACAGAGATTGGATGTCATGTACGGGTAAATCAGTCCATACAGCTTCAACACTATGCCACAGTTCATCAAACGTAGTGACGGACGAGTGGTGGCGGGCCAGTCGCTCAGAAGCCATTGACAGGGCATTTTCAATTGATTAGAAATCAGGGGAACATGCCGGCCAGGGCAACATTGAAACATGTTCTGTATCAAGGAAGGTCAGGATAGTACGAACAACGTGTGGTCGTGCATTATCCTGCTAAAAAAGTAGAGTTGCGGAGACATAGAAGATAAGGCAGAACCACGGGCCGTAACAATTCAGAAATGTAACGGCTGCTGTTGAAATTGCCAGCAATGCGAATAAGAGGTTACCGAGACGTGTATCCAATGGCACTTCATACCGTCACTCCAGGTGATATGACAGCAATGTGCGTTTTCCAGGATGCCGCCAAACATGGATGCTGGCATCATGATGCTGCATACAGAGCCTGGATTCACCAAAGACGACGTGAGACTCCATTCTGCACTTGTCCTTCCCATTATAATGTATTTGTCCAATAAATATCCTTCTGTTATTTGCATTCCTTCATGGTGTTTCATTTTGGATGGCCAGTAGTGCATATCTGAAAATTCGTTCATCATTAACCAATCTAATATTTTTAAAATTTCGCTATAATTCCCTCTATCACTTCACATAAAAGGTCGATGTCATCTTGTCAATTAAAAGATTTCCATGCGTCGGGGATTTCTTTTCAATAGTTTTGATGATTTTTATTTCTCTTTTGTAGAAAGAATATTTCATGTTTAATCTTTCGAAGTTCCGTCAATTTTATTGAAGTCTCACATTTCCCATTTACCTATTATTAGAGGTAATCATGAAAACTGAGATTCATATTTTTAAATCTACTTTCCATAAAATGTTCTTTCTAATAAAATGTGTCTAAACATTCAAAATTGTAGACGACATGTTCATATCTTATGTATTTTTCGAATTTTTCCTGTAGCACATATAATCTACTTCGCTGCATATATTGCAACATTCCACCTCATTAATATTGGTCATGATAGCAGCGATGAGATGAAGATACATATTGAAGTCTGTTTTAAATAGCATTTGCGTAATCAGAAAAATTCTCTTTACTCAAGAAATACATATTTTTTACTGGTTCTAAGGTAGCTGCGATTTGTTCGAGTAACAGAATAAGATTTAGTATTTTTGAAACGCTGGAAATTATTTCCTTCCCGTATCAAATTCTTTCAGTTTTGAGTGCGAAAAAAAATATGTAATGTTTATTTTTATAAGTATTTTTTTTTTTTACATGATAGCAGTACTGGTAAACACTTTTTCTAAAAATGGCATTTAATGAAAACTTATTGTAAAGTTCAATTTCAGTGTATTTTGCTGCTTGAGCTCGGATCAGGTTGGAACAATGTGATTAAGAAATATTTATACAGTTTGTTAAAATGTACAATTATTAATCTACAAATCACACAAAAAATCATTAATGAATTTTGAAGCTATTGAAACATTTACGTTATCCAGTGCTTAAATCTGTGAAGTGTGAATCAGAAGGTTGCATTGCCATTTCGAATATACAAGGGGCACTATTTAGAAATCGCACTACTTGGTTGTTTCATATAGCTATTTCTGGTATTATCAATGATTTCCTTATAAAATGAATCAAAATACTATTATAAAATGAAGCATATGAAAATGAAGCAAAATGAATGCAATGAAATGAAGCCGAGATATTTGGAGAATGTCTATAATTGTCTAGTCCGCAGACACATTGCTGATACCTCTCAATCTATCAACACTACTGTTTACAGAAAACCTACATCTACTGGTCAATATACTAATTTCAATTCAATTTGCCCTTTCAGCCATAAAATAGCCGTTATTAAGACTTTAGCCTTCAGGGCCATTAGATATTGCAGTTCCAGTAATGATTTTGAAATTGAGAACTGTAAAATTTATCGCGATTTGGTTAATAATAGCTATCCTATAGGTCTTGTTAAAAAAATCTTTAAAAATACTTTAAATTTTGTGAATTCTACTCCCCGCCCCCCTTTTTCAACGTAGTAAACCAAACTCTTTTATCTGTATCCCTTATTATCAGAACATTTCTGAATAAATTTCTGGCATTCTAAAATCATTCAATATTGGGGTTTCTTTTAAACCAATTAATAAAGTGAGTTCCTTTTTCACTAAGCATAAATTTCAATATGATAAGTCTAAATTACCCGGTGTTGTTTATATTATTCCCTGTAAAGATTGCAATAGTGTCTACATTGGTGAAACAGATAGATCATTGGAAATTCGCCTAAAAAAACATACTAGTGAGTAGAGGAAAACAGGTGGAGGACGTAGGGCATGGTGCAGCACCTGCCCTCAGCCCTCCACTCTAACTGCAGCACCTGCCCACCGCTCGAAGTGCCCTCCACCACCTAAGATAAGGATTTCTACTATAAGATAAGGGGATTAATGTTATTTAATTTTAATTGGGGAACTTAGAAATTTTTCGAAGTAATTTTTTTTTGTGTAGAAATATCTATTACAGTACAAGGTGAATTTTACCGAATTACAAATTTAATTAATTTTAATTGGGGAACTTAGAAATTTTTCGAAGCATTTTTTTTTCGTGTAGAAATATCTATTACAGTACAAGGTGAATTTTAACGAATTACAAATTTAATTAATTTTAATTGGAGAACTTAGAAATTTTTCGAAGCGATTTTTTTTTATTAAACCAAAAGTAGATTTTTTAGAGTTGAAAATAGAATTTTTAGAGTTAAAAGTCGCCAAAAGTAGGATTTTCAGCTGAAAGTAATCTAAGATATAAACTCTCCACTGAAATGAATTTTGCCTTAATTTGTGAGCTTTTAGCTAGAAGTGACCTAGAGTCAAAACGTCCTGGTCCCAGGAATCACCACGGGGAGGTAGATCACACAAACGATTCCCAAAAATATTTTTAGAAGATTTAGATAACTTCTTTTTTTTTTCTTTTTAAGATTTTTTTTTAACTCATTACGAAGGAGGTATTTTATAATGCTCATAAGCTAGGCTGCTTATCCCGTCTTCCAGTAGACATCGTTTATTATCAAAGGAAGATAAACATTTTTTATTTTGCTTTATTGTATAGAGGTTGCGCAGCTGCTGAGCGATTGTCGTTTGGACTTCAAATGATGTTTTCTATTCTAATATACAGTTTATGTAGTCTTCGTGTCTTTAATTTTTTTTTGTACGACGTTTCTGGAAATCCCCTTGGCTCTCTTTTCCTCATCTCCCGTCTTGATGGAATACATCTTAGACTTCAAACCTACAAATTGATGGACAGCCCTTCCATTTAACTCATCTTTAAACTTCCCCAAGATTTTTTTATTCTCTGTGGAATAGAGAGGATATTCTGGGGGATAGTCTGAAAAGTCAAATTCAGAGCTGTGGAGTGCCAATTCCCTTTGTAGATTCTCAGTCTTGATGAGAAATGTCAGAGAATCGGTGTCGGTAAAAAGCAGAGATGAACGATTTCCACTATAATTTTTTTAATAAAATTGTAATGGAAATCATACATCAACACTTTGGATAACTCCAGTATCGTGAACCCGACGTAAATGGGCCGATTCATCAAGATACTGGGTTTCTGTCTTTCTACCGCTACCAGACCCTCGTCGAATATCTTGAAGGTTTTGTAAAAGGGGGGGTGCAACCAGCTTTTCACCTCTGCGGAAAATGTTACAAACCTCAATATTCCGTGTCTTCCTCAGGTTCTCGATACACTTCCCATAAATGCTGTTATTGAGCAACTTGAAGTCTTTTTGGAATGTGCTAGTTGCCATCTTCCGCTTCTCTGTATCGAAATTAATATATTCTGCGAGCCAAGGGGACTGCTTGAATTCCAACACTTTATGGATTTTTTGGAATTTTAATCCCAATTTTAAATATAGCTGTAGATTGCGATAATGGCTGATATAATTTTTCTTATGCATCAAATTGGGGATGAGTTTGGGAGTACCTCTGAATCCTCTCTCCAATAAACTTTTTGCGTATGGTGAAAGCATGTTTTCTTCGACGGTTAACCCTTTGAGGGGCAGTGGTATATATTATATACCACCTAATTTTAATCCGATTCAAACCAGAAACTTTTAATTAAATTTTACTTTTTTAACTTTGACCAGAAATAGATGAAAAATTGCTTATTCTTATTTTGAACTAAATTATTTCCTAAATTCCGGTGGGAATTCAACGTTACAGGAGCACAAGTGCTTGCCCCTGAAAGGGGTTATCCTTTCAGGGGCCACAGGATAATCATTATGAAGATCATGTAAGGATTCAGGGTACTACAGATCTATTTCGAATATGAAGTCAGTTGATGAATTTTTAGGTATTTTCATTATATCTTCTGTGAATGAAGAGGATGCTAGTAACCACCGAAACCCTCCGCTAGGCAAGTATTGAGACATTGCCCAGCCGTACAAATTATTTGCATCTAAATAGAGGATATGTGATGTTTCTTCATTGGGTTTATGATCAGGGACTTGTGTATTATTGGTGGTCGCAAATCTGCGGGTAATCTGCGACACACCACCACGGATACCCTTTTCGATGAAAAGCAGCATATCAATGTCTGTTAAAAGTTCCAAGTTCACCCCCGTCATCTTCAAACAGGCTTGCCAAGATAAACCTGGTGAAGTGACGAGGTGAGCTGCATCGATGTCATAATACTGCTTACACAAGCCTCTGAAGTTTTCAAATACGTCAGCCAGCCGTAGCACGTACGTTTTAACACATAGGTTATGATATTCCCCCAGCGACTTCATATTAAAGGTTGTCCAAATCTTCTGAGCATGTATGTAGTTTTCATCTGTTACATTTTCATCTGTTAAATTGGTGTGGAAGGCGTCTGGTGGGGGAAGTTTTGTTTCATTAAATTTACTGAAGTTAGTGAAGTATGAGTAAGGATAAACACCTTTGCGGGTGAGTAGGCTTTGGTCTATTGTACTGGGAATATTCTGTTTTAAAATTTTGAAGTCGCTGGGTTGTAGATTTGACGTAAGCTTTTCCAACGAAGCGGGGATAAATTGCAGCGAATCAATGAAGGAAAATTGGATACTTGATGATTTTTCTTTTAGTTTAAAAGATATGTAATCCTCCAATGTGGTGGCGATAACATCAATTTGTAGATTGGGATAGCAGCCTAAATTTTTAAAGATGTGATGGGCGTCATATTTTTTTAAATTGTGGAAGACCACTGGGATAATTTTCGACTGTTTGTAGTTTAAATTACAAAAAGGGTGTGCAGCCCCTCTGTAGTTTGATGTGATGTGACAATGGTCACGTACACGTTTTTCTCCCAGGGCCTTCCTACAAATATAGCACTCTGGTGCTCGTTTGAATGATTCTTCTTCGGGAGTTAACTGCATAGGTGCGATAGTCATGAGTTTATCTTGAAAGTCTTCTTTAATTTTCCACAGTTTCTCGATGAAGTGTCCTATAGCGTCTTCTCCTCTGTAAACTGTAACGGCTTCTTCTTGGGGTGTATGCCTGTAGGTGCTTCCGTCAGGGCCCACAATAACGTAAGCATACCCACAAGCAGAATGATTGCTGTTTGCACTTGAAAGGAAATAGAGATGGAGGGTTCGGTGGTTGTGACTGGTACGAGGAGAGACTCGAAGTCAGCATATATTATATAGGGTTATAGGTGCTTGTAAGTGGGTACTTGTGAAAGACAATATATTTTCACCCTCTTTCGGCATTTTAACAATTTGCGGAGCTTGTCTACAACAATACGGAGAGTGGTTTTCTAAGAGTTCTTGATTGGTAAACACATGAAAACAACGGAAACAATAATAGGCTCTATGTTCATGTCCACTTCGATGACTCATAAATCGTGAAAAATCACGGATCAGCGTATAATGGGTGTTTTCCCCATCGCTGATCAAAAGTAGATTGATCACGTCACTGTTCGTTTTTTCTGAAACATGACGAATGTATATCTCTCCCTCCTCGTACCCGAAAATATTTATTCTCAAGTCGTTCTGATTTTCAATTCTGGGAATTTGAGTATAGGGTGTTGGAAATGCTATTCCTTGCATATTCAGAGTATGCTCGGAAGGTTTATATTTATTCACACGTTCAGCATGCTTAGTATGATCTAACTTCATCTGATGGGCGAGAATCGACCAACGCACACACTTGTGATCATTAAAGTTTTGGACATTTAAAATAGCTTGACGTCCTTTAAAATCTTTTGGTAGTTCAATTTAGCTTGATCCTTTTAAGGGTGCGTACATGGCAATTTTTAATTCTAAATGATGAATTAATTTAAGCACCCACCCACTACCTCTTTGCAAAAAATTTTCAAATGATGTCAATATTTTTTTGTGAGCTTCATCGAGATGGTTTTCGATTTGATCCGTTGTAAATTCTTCATAGGTGTTCGATGAGCAATAGGTCGATAGCGCTTCAGTCTCCCCACCAGCATTTGTTTTTTCAAGTAGAATCTTCATCAATAATCGCCACTTAATAGATTTTTTTTCTTCTACACCTTCCTCCAAACAATTTACTAACTCATTTCTTTTGTTCTCGAAAAAGATTGTTATATCGTGAGCAGTGTCAATGAATAATATACTGAACAGGATTCACATCAATTTATACCAATCTAGGGGGCGCGCATGATTATAAAAAATCCTATGTGATTGGTTCGTGAATAAATAGTTATCATTGGTTAATAATCTACAAAAATAATTCACAAACTAAAAAGGTATGACCTGCACATATGGTGATATCACAGACCTCTTCTTTTAAAATACTTTCAGAGACATGAAATCATAGCACAATGGTTAGAATAACGCAAAGCAGTGTGCTATGATTTCATTTTGTGAGGGTTCGATCCTCATCCAGACTTGGTGACTTTTAAAACTAAAAAAATTCTATTTTTAACTCTAAAAATTCTACTTTTAGTTTAAAAGAAAAAAAAATCAAAAAATGTCTAAGTTCCCCAATTAAAATTAATTATTCACCATTTTTAATTAAACCATTAATGACTTTTAAAATTCTCCTCAAATATACTCTAACCTATATATCGAATGGCCTTCTCTAGTTGAAAAAAAATTGCTTCGAAAAATTTCTAAGTTCCCCAATTAAAATTAAATTTGTAATTCGTTAAAATTCACCTTGTACTGTAATAGATATTTCTACGCGAAAAAAAATTGCTTCGAAAAATTTCTAAGTTCCCCAATTAAAATTAACATTAATCCCCTTATCTTATAGTAGAAATCCTTATCTTAGGTGGTAGAGGGCAGACAGACAGCGCCCACCCTAGGGATCATCTTTTGGTTAATGGCCAGGACGAACCCTTAAGCCTAGGGAGGGAAAAATATTACTATCCGGCGCTAGCTACAATAATTACAAGTTAAACTACAATTTTTACAAAGTATAAACGTTACCCAATTTTGCCACAAGGCTGGGCGAACGTTAAAATTATTACAATTATTGATATTTTACATAAACTTTAATTTTAGTTATTTATATAGCATTTTGAGATTAACATTATGATGACAATTATTTGTAGTCGTACATTTTGAATGTATTAGTACGTATACAATAACCTTTAGAGGTATAATATATTTTTAAATATGATTACAATATATAATTACAATATAAAATTCAAACGATTTTATTTACACACAATAACATTTTGAAATACACTATATGCAGTGGCCCCTCACCTACACGCGACACACGGCAAACAAACCTCATCACCAGAAACCCCCCAAAAAAAGTAACACCCGTACTCAAACGTAAAAATAAAAACTTATCCTTTTTTTTCCTAAAATCCTCTATACTGTTTAAAACAGTGGTACGAAAAAGCAACCACCGAACATCGCGCATAAGTGAGAGGCCACTGTATTTACAATTTGGTACTGATACAATACATAAAACAAACTTTTATTTATTTATTTATTTATTTATTTTTACTATAAGAAGAATTTGTATTTAATAAATGAATATTTTTGATTTAAGATATTATAATTTTCGTAAAGTTGAAATAGTTGCTTTTTATCAGATAGTATATCTAGAATATTGTCAAGAGTTATTTTAGTTTCATTATATGTGAATTTATACTTCATAAATTTACATTTGTCAAATAAATAATGTAGTGGGTCACCTCTCTGACCACACTGACACAAGTCATCATATCTTTTGCCAATTCTATGTAAGAATGTAGGAAAACTTCCACATCCACTGAGGAAGTAGAGTGAGACTTTATCTTTACATATAAGTGAGCATTGAACCTTTGGAATAATACTATGAGTAAACCTGCCGCACCCTGAGGAGTCCCAGTTGTGCTGCCACCTGTCCAGCAATTGCAATTTAATAAGCTTATTAAGTAAAGAGCATAAAAGTTTAACTTCTTTGCTTACTGGCTAGTTGCAGTACTGTGCGGCCTGGTACGCCAGTTTGTCCGCCAGTTCGTTGCCCACAATACCCACGTGTCCTTTCACCCACGTGATATAGAAAATTTTATTTTTATTTTCTTTTAGTAATTTTTGAAGGTCAAATATTTGTTTATATTTAGGGAACATATTGTTTAATGCTAATACTGTTGATTTGCTGTCTAAAAAAATTTGGGTTATTTTTTGATTTGTTGAGATAGCCCATTTTATCGAGTTGATGACTGCTGTAAGTTCAGCTTGAAAGACTGTGTTGTTATTTTGAATTTTGCAAGATTGTTCTTTAATTTTAATTTGATCTTTAAAGGCCACATAAGCATATGCTGTTTTGTTGTCTGTTTTAGAACCATCAGTATAGATCTGTGTTATGTTAGGTTTGTTTATGTTTACATCCGTCAAAATTAAATTGTTAATATATATTTCAGGATTTGTTTGAAATTTATAGACTTGTTTTTCAATTTTGTTACATTCTAATATTTGATTATTAAATATTAAGATGTCTTTATTATTTTTAATTTTGTATTTAAGATTTTTTGCTTCTAATGTAAATAATAACGGTGGAATGCCCAGGAGCACCTGAAGTGTGTGTGTCGATACATTCTTATAACATTTTGTTATTGATGTTAAGCAAATTCTTTGTATTGATTGTAAGTTTCTTTTATCAATTATTCTCAGATTATTGTACCAAACCTCCGAGCCGTAATCGATAATTTTCTCGAGGACAGTAAGGTACCATTCTCGAAGAAAATCTCGTCTTACCCCCCCCCCATGTCGTTGAAAGAACTCTTTTAATGGATGATGTTAATGATAAAATTTTACTTTTGATATTTAATATATGTGTATGCCAAGTTAGATTACTTTCATAGTGGATACCTAATAATTTCAGTGTTTCAACACGTTTAATTTTAATGTTATTTAGTTTAATTTGAGGTTCTCTGTTCCTTAAAATGTTTTTACCCAGCATTATATATACCGTTTTGTCTGTCGATATTTTAAGTTTA
This sequence comes from Maratus michaelseni, assembly GCA_963931845.1. NCBI lineage: Eukaryota > Metazoa > Arthropoda > Arachnida > Araneae > Salticidae > Maratus > Maratus michaelseni. The sequence continues at coordinate 310,672,416 of OZ007591.1, forward strand.
TTTTTTTACAGATATTACTAAACAGCAATATCATTTTATTTTATTTATCTTCAAGTTCTCGTCGACTATTTGCCGCTATGATCATATTAAAATCATCACAAAAAGCTTTTAAGTTATGGAATTTTTCAGAATATGTGATTAATATTGTGTTTGCTATAAGCAGCCAGAGCAGGGGACCAAGACATGAACCCTGCGGCCAACCTTGGTATGTTTCTCTTTTTGTGTTAATACTCTGATAGTCTATTATAATTTTTCTATTAGTTAAAAATGTTAGTAATATATTTTTCAGGTATTGTGGAATGGGTAGTTTTTGTATTGTTTTGCCGAGGATAGACCAATTTATATTGTCAAATGCACCCTGTATATCAAAAGATACCAAAATGCAATATTTGTTATACTGTAATTTTTTATGAATTTCATTGTTTACGGCTTGTAATAATTGAATAGTGTTTCGTCCCTCTCTGAAGCCAAATTGTTGTTCATGGAAGTGATTGTTAATTTCAAGGTAATGTATTATTCTGTGTTTAATTAATCTCTCCATTATCTTTCCCAGCATCGGGAGAAGGCAAATTGGACGATAGGATGAATGGAGCTTTGGGTCTTTATTGTTTTTTGCAAAGAAGATAACCTGGGCAATTTTCCAATTTGCTGGGAAATAATTTAAAGATAGACATTTATTAAAAAGATCGCGAATAAGACTTTTGTAGTTTTTGAATAAGTTTTTGATTAAAAATGCATCAATTTTGTCATAGCCCGGAGCTTTCAGATTATTCTGTTCTGATAGTGCATAATTGATTTCTTTAGTTGAGAAAAGTGGTGGGGTAGGAGAATTTTGTGTTTCCCTTACAAAGTTAGATAAAGGAGGATCAGGATTTTCTTGTATGGGAAAATGGTGATTTAGCAAGTTTGCAAATGTATCTGAGATTGTGGAATATATATTAGAGCCAGTAAGTGTCGTATGTAAAAAATGTTGGTTTGTTGTATTTTTTGCTGTTGCAATTTGGAATGTTTTTCCAAATTTATCAATAGTCGGTGTGCAAAATTTTTTCCAAGATTTGGCCTTTTCTGATTTGATATGTTTTTATATAGTGCTCTTTCTTTCTTTAGTAGTATTTTCCATTTAGTATCACCTGTTCGTTTAAATCTCCCACTTCGAGCGGTGGGCATGTGCTGCACTTCGGGTGGAGGGCTGAGGGCAGGTGCTGCACTTCGGGTGGAGGGCTGAGGGCAGGTGCTGCACTTCGGGTGGAGGGCTGAGGGCAGGTGCTGCACCTAGCACCATGCCCTACGCCCTCCACCTGGGGCAAGAGCTCCACTTTTCCTCTACTCTAGTGCTTTAAAAAATAGTAATTTGAATTCAAAAATTGTCCAGCATTCACTTCAAACGAATCACATCCCGCTAATTGCGAACGCCGGTATTTTGAAATCAGGTTGTAACAGCTACCATGATCGATTACTCCTTGAGGGTTGGTTCACTCAATTGCGATCGCAGACGGTGAATGAAGCTCGTTCTGTCCCTAATGATTATTATCTGTTTTTAAAATAACTTCAACTGTCCTTGATTTGTTCTGTGGTAAGCTTTTGTATCCCACAGTCATATAACTTTACTGTCCGTTGTCGAAACCGCATTTCAACTTCGATTTTGATTTCATCATCGTTGTGAAAGTTTTACCTTGCAAGATTTTTCTTCATGTAAAGGAATAAGTGGTGGTCGCTGGGGCCATCAGAGATCACAGATAGCCTACCTGTTCTGGGCTCTTCAAGTCCTACTTTCAGAGAAAGCGCAGCACCATTTCTTTACGTTTTGTTGATTCATAATGTTCTCATAGATAGAAACAATTTCTTTGTTAATATTCGCTGGACGCTCACATTTTGCATGAAGAAAACGCATGACGCAACGTACTTCATATTTAGCGGGATTCTGAATTCACGCAGCCATTATAAACACGTGCTACACGAAACAGACTCAACGTACAAATACTAAATGATTCGATTGAAAGGTCAAATGTTGAAGGTTACAATATGTGTTGCCAACGTGCTCATAAAAACTTTTTTTCTCATGCTGTATCAGGTGTATCTTCATTTTTTGAAAACACCTCGTATATGAATGTAAGAAAAGTATAAGTAAGGAAATGATATTTGTTAGACATAATGAATTGCATATGGAGTAGTCAGTATGAAAATAATTTAAAGAATTGAAAGTTTTTACTAATCTTAACTATTCTAAATTCAAAATAAAATTTGGTAAAAAGGCTTTTTTTTTTTTTTTAAATTTATTCGTGTATTTTTGTGTGTGTGTGTGTTTATCAACTCTACTTTAAAATGAGTTTAAATCTTTATCATGAAAAAGGTCTTTACATAATTCTCATATTTTATTGCGTTTAAGAATGAATAGTTTTCCTTCTCAAATTTCCGGAGTTATACATAAAAGAAATTAAATGCTTTTAAATTTTTATTTTATATGAAATCCAAATGTGTTTTGTCTAGAAATGAATGTTTGTTAAAATACAAAATGTATTTTTGTTTTCGGTTTATTTTCCTCGGAAAACGAAACTGATGTCCAATTAAGAATATAAATGTTTGGAGTTAAACCGTTGAAATTTCAATAATTTTACAAATCATATGCCATAACCACATGCAGATAGAAGAGATGTTTATTGGCCTTTAGTCTGGTACGTTCATTAGTATTTTAAGCTTTTCCTATATGCACAAAGTAATAAAATATTTTAAATTTAGTTGTTCACAGTTCAGCATATTTGACGCTTAAATAAATATTAAGTATAGTGGACAGAGCAAAAACAATAAAGAAAAAAACTATATGAATATTATAAACACAAATTAGCCCATTATAAATTAAAAAAGGAGATGTTAATTTATCTAGGTGATCCCATTCTTGATTTCAGGGTTACATAACATAGATAACCGTTTTTTGTATTATTCAAAACGATAAGATTTTTTTTTACATTTGTTATATCGTTTTAGATTTCACACTAACACCAACAAAAAGCATTTTTATATGAAAAATAACAATAATATATGCTCAAACTTTTAAAATTTATTAAACGCCATACATTTGTATTAGCCGCATGCCAGAAATAATTAACTTGAGAAATCCACAAAGATTTCGTTACTCAAAACAGAAATTTCGATTCTGATATTTTCAGTGATTTAAGCGCATAGTTCGATTCCACGTCTGTTAAGTTTGTGTTTTAGTTATATTATTTTGTTTTTAATTGATGGAGTTTTAGCTTAATAATGCAATATTAGAAGAAACAGATGATGTTCTTTTAAGTGCAAACACGTTAATCATTTTTGTAATTCAACTGCAAGCAATAGTAAAAGATTTTTTTTTTAAATCATGCCTGAGTTTTGTTAACCATAAAAAGTGTATAAATGGTAACACACTTTTGAAAAAAAATGCATTCAAAAGAACTTTATTTTTCTATTATCGGTATTCAAATTTAAATTGTACGATGTTTAGATGTTAAAAAAAATGCAGTAAACACGAAACTTTTCGGTCAGGTTCTGCCATCGTAAATATGACGATGGCGAAACAGGCCTGTTATCAATAGGCATGTTTTTGCTTTATAATATAAATATTGTTGATCAATGGTAATTCGTTGAATAGTTTTGCTTAAAATCAGTATCTCTGGGGTAGATTGTTTGGCCAGTCTTATAAGATCGGGTTTTTTAGAAGTAATTAAAGTGGGAGGTCTTTACACTGATGTATTTCCCTGAAATCGTGACCTAAACATGGATTGGTTTTTGATAGCAAGGAATTATTCAGATTTGTAAATTGAGTTACTAAATAACAGGTGGGGGAGGTGAAAACTTCCAAGCCCCCATTGCGAGATAATCCAAAATAAATGCAGCTAGCATAACTTCAAATTTACCCATTCACATTTGATTTTGTTTATGTTATTAATTAAGATGTTGGTTTTAAATATAAATTGTAATTGAAAAAAAAAAACTTTGTTTTTTTCCCCTCTTTTTAATTGATTTGATGGAAAACAAAATATGTCAATTTAAAAAAGTGTTGAAAGAATACTGGTATTAAAGTAGTACTAAAAAATTATGTTTGAAACAGTATTTGTTTTCACATAAAAAGATTTGTCTTTGAATTGCTTGAAAATTTATTGTGAAAGAAACCCTTAAAAGTATATTTTCCTGCAACCACCAAATGTCTGCCAAATGGTATAAAATAACCACTGTAGAGGGATTTTAAGGATTGCGAAAGAGTAATGGATGTAAAAGTAAGGCAGAACAGTAACTTTAAAAAAGTAAGAGTAATAAATAGTTAAAAAGTTAAGATAAATAAAAAATTAAAAAGAGAAAAAATAATTTTAAGTTCTAGTACAAAACAGGGCCAATGGGGCTATAGGTAAAAAGGAGGTAGCAAAAGCTACATGTATTTAAAAAGTAAAGCACGTTCATGCAAAAATTACTTTTCTAAAAAAGTGGTTCAAAATAAATAAAAGAAGTGCAATTGACGCTCTTTGAGAAAGCTTTCATAACATTTCACAATTGCTTCAAGATTAATTTCTTCATTTAAAAACCTTTTTACACATAGAACTATTAATCATAAATACACCATCATGGCAACGTTTCGTTATTGTCGTGTCCCTTAAAATCTGTACAAAAATATATATATATATTTTTAATTTATTCCCAACCAATGTCAGAAATCTGCAAATGTTCACAATTCGTATTCTTTAAAAATATTATTGTACAAATATGGGAGAAAGACATAAAATGTATTTTCCAGTATTTCTACAAAAAGGCTTCAAACAGAAAGCAAGGATAGACAACGGACATCCCGTGGCTTCTTTATATTACTTTCAGTGATCATGCAAAATCTTCAGAATCAGAACATTTTTCCTTATATCCTAGCAATTTCAATTAAATTCCCTTTCAAATTGATTTTTAATGGATTGTAAAACATTTTTATGAAACTTAGGCTACGTTCTTGTTTATCTCAAATAGCAAGTTTGGATTTCTTTTTTTCAATTTGCTAATAAAGTTTTCACTGTCTACCCGAGCCGCCCGTCACTAAAACTAATACAAAAATCCACCTGAGGCCATGTCAGACCCGTGCACGGGGTCGGACTGTGCACGTCTCGTCTTTAATGCTTACAATTAAATTTTATTTGGTACCAAAAGTAAACTATTTGTAAAGCATTTTAACTCACTGTGTCGATTTCTGGAGCACTTAGTCAACATAAATATTTAAATACAAAAATATATACATGACGGAAAATTAAAAAAAGTATTCTTCTTTTGATATCGCTTAAAAATTAAACATAGTAAATCTCGATATAAAAAATAGTAAAAAAGTAAAAAAAAATATTAATAATAAAAATTGTAACTTTATAATATTAGTAGGAACAATAAAAATAACATTACGATATTTTATGGACACATGTTCATTAATAAATCCATTTTTTAAGGAAAAATATTTTCATGGTAGTCGATTTCGGAAATAAAATAAATTTAATGAATGTCCTTATGTTATAGAAAAATGTCTAATGCCAAAAAAGATCATTATACTAATAAATTTTGATTTTTTTTCTAATATACATTTTTGTTTTCAATATCGTTATCGGGATTCATTACTGTAATACTTTATATGGTATCTGAAGTTATGTTTGCAATATTAATAAAATTCGTTTCCAAATGATGTTAGTATCATATAATGGTACGTGATACATTAAATAATCATCATTTTATTTTATTTTTCAGAAATATATCATATGGTTTGATGGGTATTAAAGTCATACTATAAACACAAATCTCTAAATAGAACAACATTAATAAGAGATGAATTTAAAAAGACTTAATTTAAAACTCCGAAAACAAAAATTAAACATTTATCAGCCAGATTAACTTGGTGTCATTAATAAAATTACTTTATGTAAATAGAATATTGAGACAAAAAATCCGTTTTTATATGTATACATATTTATTTACATACAGAGAGAGTTTACCTTTTAAACTCATACTTGCACGAAAATTGAAACATTCCGTACTGACATTCATTTACCATATTCCTTTACTTTTTTGCAGAATCACAATATTGAGATCTAACTCGTAAAATATTGAAAATAAGTTATTTTTATGTTGAACTGTGTAGAACATTTTAAAGCCGGACTTCAGCTATATTATATACATTTCGGTACTCAATTAACCAACAAGGGTGCACCTATATTTTGCTCCACAGTTCTTGAAAGCGTCATAGACAAATTGCGACCATCTATGGATTTCCTGGTAAATAATGGGGATGATGTTATTTTATAAAAACTTGTTGTTATAACCAGATGCTTTTATAACATGCTATTGCCCTTTTTACGTGCGAACTTCAATGTCGCTTTTCGTTTACCATAAAATGTAAATGGTGAGTACTGACATTTTTTTCACCATTTATCTTTAGTATAATAGTTTCAACAATCTGAAGAATGAGATTTGTCAAGTAATTATTACTCCAGTACCCAAAACAAACTGCGATGTGTGATACTATAACAATCAAATAACTGCACAGAAGCAGTAAAATTTTATAACTAAAATTTAATAACTAAAAACAATTGAAAAAAAATGAAAAAAACTACATTCTATATAGGTGAATAAGTGATAATTTAATTGGTCATAGAGAGATAAGAAACTTTAGTAGTATATTAAGCAAATAATAGTAGGGTATAAGTAGGATATAAGTCAAAAAGTATGGAGAAATTTTCAGAATGCAAAAATATTTGTTTATCAAAGTTATATAATAAAAATGTTTTATGAAAAACAATTAAATTGTATTAAAAAATGAATATGGATGAGATTATATGAAAAGACATGTAAAGCTTTAATTTCATATGTACGGGTTAGTCAATAATTGTGTTTTTTACCAATGGAAACATGGAATGAATTTTGTTCATTAATACTGTAATTTACTAATTACATTAAATGCTATTTTACAAAGCCGAAGGAACCGGACGTAGGTCATTTATTTTTTTAATTATATCATTATTTATAATTTTACTCTAAATACATTCGGTTACATGATATATGTTCAAAAATATTTTAATTATTTTTATAATTACGATAATTTAAATATTTTAAAAAGTAGAACAATTAACTCTTAACTGTTGTGAAAAAAATTCTCGCATATTTCTACTGTGAGCGGCCTCTGAGATCATTCGATAGAAAATGATGAAAACGCTTGATTAACTCATAGGCTATTTTTTATTTACTAAACGTTATGTAAGATACTATTATAAATAAAATTAACGTATTCAGAAGTCTGATAGTCATAGTACTAGGGTTACAAATGAAGCAAAATTTCACTATAATTAAACTGAGAAAGTAAATTCTGAAAAATGAAAAAAGCAGCGGTATGTTAGATTGCTAATTACTATTTGTATATATATTCACATATACATATTATATACATTTATATATAATTGTATTTTAGTTTGTTTAATTCTTAATTTCTGTTAAGTAGTTAAGGGATTTGTTTAGTATAATCATTTGTTTGAAGTAATTTGTTTTTGTTAACAGATTTGTTTTTATTTTACATGTCTTACGAACTTAAACTTTGAAAACGTGAGGTATGGCAATATTATATTGCTTCACTTTTTCAACGTTAAATGTGGCACACGGAAAATGTTGAAATTGCCTCTATGCGACTGATGATTTTGAGGAAAAGTTTAAACATATAAAATATTTTAACGGTAATATATAGCAAAAACTGCAGACATTCTTTTTGACACAAATGTACTTGAATTGCATTCTGATGCGTTATTTTCATTGTTTGGATTTATAGGAAGTATTAAAATCCACTTTGTACCAAGTATATGATAATATATTATACTAATTTATTTTAAATTTTAACAATATATTTTAACTCAAAAGGTCGCATTTTTCCTCGTTTTAGAAATCGTTCGTCCTCATAATATATCAAAGCATTTCTTACAGAATTATACACGCGATTTATATATATATATATATATATATATATACAGTGGAACCCCGATTTTACGTAACCCGTTTCGTACGTTATCCCGCTTCCTACGTTATTTTTCGTAGGTCCCAGAAAATTCCGATTCCGGTAATGTTAAAAGTACCTCGATTCTACGTTATTTACTCTTAACGTTTCCCGCTTGGTACGTCATTTTAGGCAAAGTACCTCAAGAAATTTTATCTTTTTTCGTTCATGGAAAAATTTTCAAAAGAACAAAAATGGTTTCCACTTGGTCAACTGGTTGTTTATTACTAAAAACAGTTCTAGAAAGTAACGATTAACTATTATTTGTCTATCCGCAGTTGACCAAACCTGCGTCACGTGATATTGGGAAGGGGGGGGGGGTCGGAGTGATTCTTTTTCCGTCGTTCATTAATTTCAACCCGCAGTAGAGTCGCTTTCTTTTGCTTTAGCGATTGCCAGTCAAAAGTAGGATGCCTAAAAGAAAGTGTTTCTCTCTAGCCGAAAATGCAGAAATTATCGAAAAATCCAAAGTTTCCAAAGGAACTAAAGTGGATCTTGTAGAATCGTTCGGTATCGTTTATTCCACGTTACAAACCAACCTAAAACAAGAGGTCTCTGAGGAATTAAAATCTGAAAAACTGGGAAATTGGAAACTTGTCAAAGAAAAGAAAAACATTGAAAACCTCTCCTTTTGAGGAACTGGAAAAGATTTTGTACGAGTGGTTTAAACACGCCCGTTCAGCCAAGATTAAAATAAATGGCTCAGTTTTGTAAGAAAACGCTCATGAAATTTCTTCTGGACTTGAAATGCAGAATTTCATGGTATCCAATGGTTGGATTGATAGATAAAGAAGAGGTATAATTTGTCTTACAAGTTTATTTGTGGTGACGCAGAAGGAGTAATTACTGCGGTCGTTGAGGAAGGAATGAAAAAAAAACTCTGCCTTCTCTTGTATGTAATTACTCAAAACAGACATCTTTAACGCAGATGAGGCCGGATTGTATTTTAATCTCTTCCCTGATAGAACATACACTGTGAAAGGAGAAACGTGTCACAGTCGAAAGCTATCAAAAGTGCAATTAACAGTTTCGTTATTTACGAATGCAGTTGGAACTGAGAAGCTATCACTATTTCTGATTGGTAAATCCAAGAAGCCCCGATGCTTCAAAAACATTAAAAGTTTGACGACAGATTAGAATGCCAACCACAGTACTTGGAGAACCCCAAATCTTTTTGAAGATTTTGTAAGAATATTGAATATAAAAATGAGATTACAAAAGCGAAAAATAATTTTATTCGTCGATCAGTGCACTCATGTTAATCTGAATTTAAAGAATGTGCGTATAGAATTTTGTCCACCCAACTGTACCAGTTTACTTCAGTCATGTGACTTGGGAATAAACAGATCCTCCAAAATGCATTATAGAAAGCAACTGGTAAGAAAAGGCCTTTTTTCACTTGATTCTGGTGAGATTCAAGATGCTTGAAAACAACGCTAAATATGCTGGATGCTCTTCATTTCATGTCATCGGCGTGGAATAGTGTAGATGCATGTCAAATGCTTGTCTGAAGAGAGAATTTTCAAAATCCGAAATTAACGGGGAAGCGCCACCGGAAGAGCTCTCTGTGGAAGACGACACAAAAGAGAATGAATTTATACTTCAGACATCAATGTTGATGAGTACATTGATTGCGATAAGGATGTTATCGCTACCACGGACATTCAGACTATTTCCGATTTGATTTCGCCAAATTGAAGTGAGGATGATATTGATGAAGAAACAGAAGACAGTGTGCTCTCATCGGCAGAGGCCATTGCGAATTTAAAAATGTTAAAATTTTTTTAACTAAACATGAAAATAAAGAAAAAATTTGCAAAAGCTTGAATGTATTGAAAGTAAAGTATCTGTGAAATTAAACTTAAAAAGAAAACGCAATAAAGAATACCAGATTTGTTTTAAATACTAATATGGTATTGCTAAGTTTATTTTTGTATAAATTGTTCTGTTGAAGTATTTATCTCTATTTGACCCCGATTTTACGTTTTCCCGTTTCGTACGTTTTTTTCTGCTGGTCCCGTGTAAAACGTAAAATCGGGGTTCCACTGTATGTATGTATCGGGGTTCCACTGTATGTATGTATGTATGTATGTATGTATGTATGTATGTATGTATGTATGTATGTATGTATGTATGTATGTATGTATGTATGTATGTATGTATGTATGTATGTATGTATGTATGTATGTATGTATGTATGTATGTATGTATGTATGTATGTATGTATGTATGTATGTATGTATGTATGTATGTATGTATGTATGTATGTATGTATGTATGTATGTATGTATGTATGTATGTATGTATGTATGTATGTATGTATGTATGTATGTATGTATGTATGTATGTATGTATGTATGTATGTATGTATGTATGTATGTATGTATGTATGTATGTATGTATGTATGTATGTATGTATGTATGTATGTATGTATGTATGTATGTATGTATGTATGTATGTATGTATGTATGTATGTATGTATGTATGTATGTATGTATGTATGTATGTATGTATGTATGTATGTATGTATGTATGTATGTATGTATGTATGTATGTATGTATGTATGTATGTATGTATGTATGTATGTATGTATGTATGTATGTATGTATGTATGTATGTATGTATGTATGTATGTATGTATGTATGTATGTATGTATGTATGTATGTATGTATGTATGTATGTATGTATGTATGTATGTATGTATGTATGTATGTATGTATGTATGTATGTATGTATGTATGTATGTATGTATGTATGTATGTATGTATGTATGTATGTATGTATGTATGTATGTATGTATGTATGTATGTATGTATGTATGTATGTATGTATGTATGTATGTATGTATGTATGTATGTATGTATGTATGTATGTATGTATGTATGTATGTATGTATGTATGTATGTATGTATGTATGTATGTATGTATGTATGTATGTATGTATGTATGTATGTATGTATGTATGTATGTATGTATGTATGTATGTATGTATGTATGTATGTATGTATGTATGTATGTATGTATGTATGTATGTATGTATGTATGTATGTATGTATGTATGTATGTATGTATGTATGTATGTATGTATGTATGTATGTATGTATGTATGTATGTATGTATGTATGTATGTATGTATGTATGTATGTATGTATGTATGTATGTATGTATGTATGTATGTATGTATGTATGTATGTATGTATGTATGTATGTATGTCTTAGAGGGATATGATAATACGTATCAAGACGAACAAAAAATGCAATGGAACATGGGGTCGCAAATGACGTTTAAAGGATAAAAATCGCAAAACTAATAAAAATATCGAAATCTCGCATGTTGCTTTTCTGCAGAACTGGCTTGTAGCACGAAGCTGGTTGTCCTTTCACTTTGTGCATATCCGGTCAGAAAGAGATAACAAAAACGTGGAAGAAAGCCAAACAAATCTGTGAGCGGGAATTCACGTATGCCAATTTTCCATCTTCTTAGAAACAGACCAATAAACGCAACTTTGCAGCAAGCATGCGTTGTAAGTACATGAACCGCCAACGACGATAGGTGGTATCATTGCGAAAACATTTTGTTTGTGTTTTTAGTAGGAATGGTTACCTATTCCAATAACGAAATGGCTGATATGCATATGGTGATGACAAGATGGATTGAACGTGGTGGCCTTTTGCTTGGCCTCCACGCTCACCAGACCTTAACCCTTTGGATTTCTTCTTCTGGGGACAGATGAAATCCCTCATTTATGAGACTCCAATAGAAACGCCAAAAGAAGTAGTAGCGCATATTGTGACCGCTGCAGGAGAAATCCAGGAAACTCCCAGAATCTTTGAGCGTGTACTTCAGTCGTTTCTCCGTGGATGTACTCTGTGTAATAATGTTCGCGGTCGACACTTTGAACAATTGTTGTAAAATATTTGCTTTCTCTGGACATCACGAGCTGTGTTGTACCTATTCTATGCAATAAATAATTTTCTGGGGTGTTTCTTTCTTGTCTCAGTTTGTCCATTTGCAGACGCATTTTCTCGGATTTTCATCCTTTAAACGTTATTTGCGACCTCATGTTCTATTGCATTTTTTGTTCGTCTTCATGAGTACTATCATCCCTCTAAGTTTGTTGAAGCATTTCAGATACACCCTGTATATACATAAATAGTAAAAATATTTAAAAAAAATAAAAAGTCAAATATTATCCCGATAATAAACTTAGTAATTAAAATAAAGAAAATTATGACATTTATCTGGATCATGTTTATTAACAATCACTTTTCTGTTTGAGAAAACAATCCTTATAGAAGATACTAGTTAAAATATGCACTTGATTAATGCCTCTATCAGACAGCAAAATATATTAATGTTAATGAAAAGACTTATTATTATAATACTTTTTATTTTATTAGAAATAAATATTGTTCATATCTTTATCGTATTTCGTTATTATATTTCCCATTATGCATAAAATTTTACATTTATTTTCAGTATTTAAAGAAGCTGAATTCTAAATCATTCCGATACACTCTAATGATAAGTAATGGAACACGAAGCCGTTATTATAATTTTTTGACGCATATCCTTTTGCTTTATAGAAAAATATTAAAGATTTTGTATAAATGATACATTAAAAGGATATAATCTTGATCATTTTTAAAGACATAAAATATGATATAATTAAAAATAGTACGTTGATGAAAATGTGGTAATGATATTCACAACAGAACATGCGGTTTGACGATATCAATAATGACTTAATCGAAGTAGTCGATGGAAATGCCTTTTTTCTTTTCTTGCATCTTCAAAAGATTAATAATAATAACTATAATAATAATAATAAAAAGAAAAAACGGATTTTTTTTTTTTTTTTTTTTTTTTTTTTTTTTTTAAGATTAGACTTTTGTGATATTATTTTTTAAATCCCCTCTAGATTTCTTTCTAACTGTCGATGGATATATGTCTTTAAAAACCTTCAATGTTATTTCCATTCAAGTTAATTGACAGTCTCTGGACAAAAATGCAACTAGCAGCAATCGATTAGTAATAAAGTCCACTAATTAATCCTATACTAAAAAATATTTTAAAAGGTATAAAAACCATTAAATTAGCTACAGTTTTTCTCGTTTTTAAGTATTTTTTTTTTTACCTATTTCATGAAGTGAGATGGAAATTATGGAATTTTTAGATGTTATGCATGAGTGATAAAACCAAACGTGACAGAGTAGGTTGTTGCCACCATCGCTATGACACAGTACTAGAGTACTACATTTTAAAAGACATTCCCAACATCATACACATTTCTGAAAACGACGATACATTTCGTAGTAAAAGAAATATGACTTTGTTTCTAAAAGGAGTATTTTTATAATACATTTTCTGTATTTCTGTAGAAGAAAAATCTCATTAAAGTGTTTTTGTGAATGTGTCCGAAAATACAGAGTCTCCTAAAATTAACTGAAACTTTGTTATAGGATGAGAAAATTAAACGCTCTTCCATTGTACTGTAAAACTATGAAACAACTCTGCAATAAAATTCTTGCTAAGGTTTTGTAAAGTTATATATGTAATTTGGGGAAATGTTTTAAACGCTATCCGCACCATCATCCTTACACTCAATTAATAATGAATAATCTTTGTTTTTCCTCTGTATTTTGCTACTTTGTTTTTCACACTTTTTCAAAATATTCTGTCAAATATATATTTTTTTATATGCACCAATATAATCTCAAACTACATTCAGTGTATAGAATACTCACGCATACATACATATATATATATATATATATATATATATATATATATATATAGAGAGAGAGAGAGAGAGAGACTATTAAATCTAATATATATATATATATATAGAGAGAGAGAGAGAGAGAGACTATTAAATCTCATATATATATATATATATATATATATATATATATATATATATATATATATATATATATATATATATATATATATTAACTATTAAATCACAAGATAAAATTGACATTAGAAAAATTAACCATTAGTAAACGTTAAAGAATAACTTCAATGAAATAATTCTAAATGCACTCTATTATACAAATCTAAAAACAGAATAAAACAGCTATACAATAACAAAATGGACCATTAAATTGTGAAACACATATCAAAGCAATATTGCACAATATAAGAATGTCGCAAATGATTTTTTTTTTGGAATAGTCTGCAGTTAGAATCAGCAATATCCTTTCCAACTTGCCCGATCCTATACGACAAATTAAATCAAAATTTAAAAACACTATATTGGATAATACATTGAATATATAAAGAAAAAATAAAAATGCAAATCTAAGATGTAGTATTATGTAAACATTATGTAAACATTCATAATACTGCATTCACATTATGAAAATAAAAGTGTGAGTAAAGAAACAGAAAATCTACATATACACACCTACACTACAAAACGAACTTGATTAATACACACACACACATATACATATATACAATACATATATATGTATATGTATTATTTTTCATAAAACATACAAGCCAATTTACTCTACTTTTTCGGTTTAAGCGTTATTTTAAGCAAAGGAACGTATTTGCAAAGACATTTATTTACTAAATGAAATAAGCATTAATCTGAAGTTTCTGACTGACTTGATTATCGTTTGTCTTTCCTATTGCATTTTAACATTTTTAGTATTTGTATTAACCCTTATCGCTATTATTCTAAATACTAAATGAAATAAGCATTAATCTGAAGTTTCTGACTGACTTGATTATCGTTTGTCTTTCCTATTGCATTTTAACATTTTTTAGTATTTGTATTTACCCTTATCGCTATTATTCTAAATACTACCACGAATCTGACATCTATAATCTAACATATTGAAGAATATAATACAGTTTAGGTCGAAAGTAATCATTTAAATTATTACTATGTTCATAATTAATCTTCAATTAATCTTTAATTAACCCATAACTAATCCCTCGTGATTTTACAATGCTATGTATATAAACGGCTGCCTTATCTCAACTAAGCACGTCCGAGCTATCCTTGCGTACCTGTAACTCATTGGTTACATTTGATCCAAGATATAATATGACAGCGCAGATGATTGGAAAAAAAATTAGCAAGTTGAAATTAGCGCCTTTTTATGACTGATTGTCTTTTAAATGCTGCAAAAAGAAAAGTATAAACGAGAAAAATCACAAAGTGAAATTCCAAAATATTAATTGAGACAAAGATAGGCATCAATAGCAAACTCGCATCCCGGATAAAAAGCCCCAGTTTTTTCTAAAGGATAGATGGGCTATCCTAATGACTCCGTAAAATGTGAGAAAGGTTTCGGCTGTGGTAAACGACAGATAATGGACTCATACATTAATAGTAGCTGGTTTTTACGACGAACTTCTGCTTTGAAAAGTCGCCGCAGGAGAAGAAAAAGACGCTCATGTACGTGAACAAAATTTATATGTAGTGCTCACGCTTTAAGATAGAAGTCTTTCATTTATTCAACGGTCAATGAGAGACCTATGGAACCTGTGCATTTGGAACTATGTTTGCACGTCGTCAAATTTAGAAGTGATTGGAGTTTAATGTTGGGTTGACGCAGGTTTAAAATATTTGTTTGAAAAGTATTTTAAATACCACAGACAAAACAGTAATTCGAGAGACAAATTTCAATCAAATTGCATTCAAAAGTGTGTTTTGTTTTCTATTTGATGGTGTACAATTTCAAATTGTTCTATATTTAAAGGTTAAAATAAATTTCAGATAAAGCCAAATTAATTGGCCAGGTCGTTCCTATCATATATACGACGTCAGCATTACTTACGGACATGTTTTTGTTTTATAATGTAGATAAAAATCTTGATATTTTACAGTGTGGTTTTATAAAAAAATCTTAATGTTCTATTTTATCCTCCGTATTTGAAATGATATTTAAAACAATTACATATATATAAATTTATATGCTTATGTATCTCACAAAGTGAAAACGAAAAGTATGAAAAACTTAAGATGAACCGTTGAGTTAATGTTGTAATTAAAACTTTTCTTGAAAAATTGTTTAAGTCAGTTTTTTTAATTATTATTCCAGTAACAACTCAGTTATTTCAAATTGTTCAAAATTTAAAACACACAATTCAGTGTAAGCCAAACATTATAAATTTGAATTTCTTTCCATTTAATTTAATAGTCGCGAAACTTGAAATTACAAATACTGAGTGAGGAAACTCGTTTATGAAAATAATTTAGATGCATGTTGAAGGGAAACGTGGAAATTTCTTCGGAAGTTCATAAAATAATTTGTATCGCTATATTAAGTAACATGTATGCTATCAACACCTGCGAATATGTATGTGTGGTTGTTGAAATGTACCAAATGCTATCTGTGTGTTCGCTTACCTAAATTAAAATTTGTATATTTGTTGATAATAAAGATACAGTAGACAAACAAATATGCTATAAAAATGATATGAAGATAAGCAGTTTCCATATGAGTGCAACTTTGAAATGCATCGTTCGTACACTTTAATAAAATAAATTGCTTCTTTTGTTTATGAAATTACTCATACTTATTTTAATGGACAATTTTCAAAAAACGTGACTACAATAAATTTTCCTTTTGTGAAAATGATGTGACGTTTAACAAAAAAATACGTATATCCCTAAATGACCTGTTATTTTAGATTGTCTAAAGGTTTCTACTGATCAAAATAACGGCCGATTTAAAAAAAATGTATTTTAAGTTACATCTGGAATTATTGATTGTGATTTGCAACAAAATGACGTCATTAGCAATCACATTTTATTCTATTAATATGAGATAATATCTCAAAAAATGTAAAAATAAACTTCTCATCTGAATCAATATAAGGTAATTTGTTTGACTATTTGATTAAAATTGGGGAAAACACCACATAAAGCAATATTTTTTCGTTCAAAATAAAATACATTTTCATACCTAAAATGCCTTTTCAGTCATAAGATTGGCACGTTTTATTATAATTGGATAGAAATAAAATAACTTCAATTAGCTTCTTATCATACCTGTTTCGAAATTAAAATCCAAGAAATTGAATTTTTTTATGAAAGAAATATAAAGAAAATTTGAATGTTTTGATGTATCTTGTACACTTCTTCAAATCACATAAAATTTAAGCATAACAAATGGCAGATTGAGATTTTCTAGTTAACATCCTATTGAAATTCATGCCGTTTTGTTTTGCGTTATGGTGTAAGAAAAGTAAGAGTTTAGAGAAATACATGTCGACAGATTCTTATATATACATATGAAAATTTTTAAAAATGTATTGTGAAGACTATTTTTGAAACAGAAGAAGTGTTTCACAATAAACATTAGTTTCATATCTATGGAGATCTTTTTAAATTTCATAAAATTAAACAAATTACAAAATAAAACATATCGTAAATATTGTTTGCAGCAAATGAATGGCTTTATTTCGATGAATATGCAAAACTAAGAAAAAGCTGTCAGACTTAACAGATCTTTTGATTTCATAGCGTCAAGCTGTACTTTCTTATGATATTTACAACATATTAGTGCAGATTACAATTTCCTCAATGCATAACAAAGATATAATTATTAAAAAATATATTTCTACCCAGAAAAATTATTTTGTAAATTTTTATATAAATATTTTTTTTACAGTAATCGTAAGTTGTCTGTCCCATGTGTGTTCAATCGTGAAATAATGTCTTCAACGTCATTATGAAACATAATAAAAAGAAAAATATAGACACTACTAGAGGTATCCAACCATTTGACTCTTTCCCGGGCCTCTTTTCAGGTGATTAATTTGTTTCGGGCTGAATTAGATTCAGAAAAGTGTTCTCAGACGTCCCGTTGCTCAATAGCTACATTATTGATAATTTTAACAAAAGAAGTTAGAAAATTTATAATATCCAACGCGACAAAAGTGCATTAATATCGAAAAAAGTACTTTTTGATTTTGGCTAAATTCTGAAATAAGTGGCCAAATGTGGACTGTAGTAAATATAAGAACATAGATCGCCCATTTAGTGTTCTTAAATGTTGTTTCATTATCCAGTGAATTAAGAGAATCGAATAATAATATAAATCATTACAATGCACTCGTATTATAGTTTTGAATTGACATTATAAAGCACTGACTGTTTGGAAGGTTTCATCCTTGTAGCAGTGTTGTCAAGTCTGTTGTTTTTTTTATACCAGTGGAAAATAATTGTATAAAAAATGCTCTAACTAATTGGAGTACCAAATATTTGAGGAAAAATTAAGATGCTTCTTATTTGGCATTACCTTTACGCACAATCGATAGACGAGTTGCATTGCCAATATTATATGAGCAACAGCAAAATGATCTCTGTGTAGTTGTAAATTTTATAGAAAGTAAAAAGAAACTTAATATAGAGAATTCAATATGAAATATAATAAGAATAAAAAAAAATAGAAGAAGGATTTTAAGCACTAATTTCAGCAAAAAGGAGTGGAACAAAAGCCCCTGGACTAAAAAACATAAGACCTCGTGAGTTACACATAAATTATATAATAAAGCTCAATAAATGTTTTAGAGTTACATATTTCCCCTATCATTTATTTATGTAAAAGTACTTAATACAAATTAAAAACTAATTTTCTACCATTAGCTTTAGGATCTAAGGGAGTTGTATTTGGCATGATCTGACCAAAAGCTAGTAATTTAGATAAATTATCTTTTTGTGGAGAAATGGATTTTGGAACGCTGTTGAGTGTAGCAAGAATTTTTAAAATAAGATTACTTTCATTTTTAATTTCGCTTAAAATTTCGGCAAACATTGGCATACTTTTTTAAAATTAATGTAGCTTATATAGCTTCTGAGACGGAGGGTGGGAGGTGGGGGGGGCTGCCAAAACGCTTTCTTAAATCCACTTTTTCCTTGCATTCTAGACATCATTCTTAATTTTTCAAAACTATAAACTACTTATTTTAAGCACATTTAAACTTTTATTTTAAAATCATACCAAAACATACGTCATCACAAACTGTATGTTTGTTAAACTGCAAAATAATGCACAGTCAACGTTTTATTCATGTGCAAATATTAAATGTTGCAGGAAAACTTGTATAATTATATAGAATAAGTATAATTATTGCTATGAGTGTTAGTATGTAATATTTATATAAAACCTATACAATA
Organism: Maratus michaelseni; assembly: GCA_963931845.1. Lineage (NCBI taxonomy): Eukaryota > Metazoa > Arthropoda > Arachnida > Araneae > Salticidae > Maratus > Maratus michaelseni. The sequence goes on from OZ007591.1 coordinate 310,691,595, forward strand.
ACTATGAGCAAAAAGAAGAAATGTTTATCTGACTTTATGTTTGGCAAGCTCATTAAAATTTGAAGCTTCTCGAATAAATTTAAATTAATGAAAGTACGTTTGATTTCAACGTTTTAATTATTCAACCGTAATGCTTTTATAAATATTAAGTATACTCCAGCGAATAATGAAGTCATACATTATTATAGTAATATTAAGTACGAATTAGAACGTTTGGAGTAGGTAAAATTAATTTAATTCAATAAAAGTGTATAATTTACATTTAAATTTCACTTTATCAGGATAATATGAATTTATTTTTTTAAATGAAAGAACTTTACAATTTGAGTAAATTAAAATCGTAGGCGATAAGTATGTGCAGAAAGGGAATATATTTGTTTAACTTTGAATTTGGAAAATTCATTAAATTTCAAAACTTGTCAAATGAGTATGAATTAGTGTTATGCAGTTGTTTTTAATTCATGCAGTTTTATTATAAATATTAACGCTATTTCACTTGGAAATGAAGTCATAGTCTAAAATATTAATATTTTAGTTTCAAAACAGTTCGCTTTAGATTATAAATTAAGCGTACGGTATTAAAATTTTGGAAATTGGTTTTCAAATATACTTTCATAAGAAATAGAGGCCTGTATTTATGTAAGATTATTTAAGATTACATAGAAGAGCATTTATTGTTTAAGAAAATTCGAGGATTTTATTGTTAAATTCATGTTTTAATGTTTTAAATTCTTCTCGAGAAGCTTACAAATCAAATAATTAGTTTCAACTGTAAAATTAATAAAATTTAAAGAATATCTCTTTGAATGTTCCTTAATGCTCATGGGACACGTTTCGGTAATTAAATAATTTCAACATATCTTAACTCTTAATCTTAAATTGTAAAAGTATATACACATCATTCTGATTAAGAAATATACAACAGTAGCTATAGAAATTCTTTGAAACAGCAATAATTAAATGCAAATAATTTAACGAACATTAAAAAAATACAATATACAGACTACAGGCCGCATAATACAGTGCCAGTATAATTCAGAAAACAAAATACATCCAGGAATAAATATAGCTGATTGCACTTCGCTCTCAAAGTAAATTCACTTGCCACTAAGCTTATTCTTTCTTGATCATAACTACTATGTAGCTTCTGTTGATCATGACGCCAAGCGTCAATTTCTGAATAATTCCGCTAAATTTCGTCGCAAAGCGTCCTTTTGCCTTACGTTTCCAGAGTTTTCGATCAGTTTTGTGCCGGTTTTACATCTGCTAAAAACGTCTAATTTCGACGAGTTAATGATTCTTTCTCGTTCACCTGCACCCTATCCTTTTCATTGAAAGACATAATCATTGTCTGAATTTTGTAATATGTGTCAATAACACATTCCGATGTTGGTACTCTCTGATACTTTTTACGAATGTTTAATTGCGGATGGATTGCAGAAACACTTGAACATAAATAAAATAAATAAAACACTTAATATCTTCTTTAGCATTCTTGTAGTGAAATTCCAAGAAATCTAAAATATATATATATATAAAGTTATTAAAACGCATTATAAATCTTAAACGTCAACAGTTTGTAATATTTCAGCATTGAGACATTTGTTTTTCTGATATATACTTAATATATAATATTCTTTTATAGACTACGATTTTATCTTCATTATCAATTAACCACTTTTATGTTTCTTAATGCACCAAACGTTTGCTGAACACAAACACAAAAGTGATACAGTTGCAAATGCGTTTTAAATAATATACTTACATTGTACTTTAGCTTAAAAATGCATAACACCATAAAAAGGTTAAGCAATATCCATTTTAAAATGGTGTCATGCTGTTACTTGCAATCAACTTCCCGTTTCTAACTTGACATGTCTTACGAATTTACTTGCCCATGAGTTGTGTAGTAATGGAATGTATTCTGCCTACTACACTTTTCTTTTATCATACATACTATATTGACTATTTTATGAATATAAAATGTAAATTACTATAAATTTTCCGTAATGTAATTAATTTCGAAACCATGTCTTGAAAAGAAATAATGGATGATATAAAAAGAAATAAGGAATTATTATAAAAAAAACATTACTGATATTTAACAAAATTATCAATATGAAACTAATCGTAGATATCCGATAGATTTAAAAAAATAAAACATTTTATTGTAATTATTTACTGCGCGTAGATTATTTAATCGCTGTAAGGTTTTGGAAACAAATGTAAAAAAAAATGTGAAATAGATTTCTTTGAAAGATTATGTTTTCTTTATAACATATTCCAACATAGTTGAAAAATGTTTGATTTCGGTTTGTATACCATCTGTCTGGCCGTCTAACTGACCGTGCTCTAACTTTCGTAAATAAACTCGTGAATATATAATTAATCATGTATAATATTACAGTTTTATATAGAATGTTCGCTATTTAGAATGGAGAGTGTAGTCTTTAAATTTTGTTTACAGCGACGTTTGTAGTGTATTTTAATGATGTCATAGAATTTAAAACATAGTGAAATTGATATGAATGTATGAGACTCAATGAAGCATGCTTCGTGGAGAATATGAAATGCAACGCTCTCATTATTCACTCAGAGGGTCCTCCAAAAGAATTTGGTTACATTATTGTCTATGACATATAATAGCGTGAAATACGTTTTTAGTTATGGTATGTGTTTTTATGTTTAATTAAGTTTTTGTATATTACGTGGTGTGTATATAACGTATAGATTATATATACAGGGCTTCACACACAGAATAACGTAACGAAATTTGTGTGGGACAAATTTTTACAATTATTGTATAAGTTATTGGCTTGTGATTTTACTTCATGCTTATCAGTAGCTGCACAATGTTTTACCACATATGCTATTCGAGTAACTTTCTGGTGTCTGGTTGGTGCACCTGGAGGTAGGAAGTGAGTATATCTCACATAATTAGTGAAATACAAGCTACTTGTCGAATACTAATGTTGGAAGTAATTAAAAATACTCTTTTAATGATTTACAGCTTTTACAGTAAATTTTTAAAAGAAAAATTAATATTTTTATTTTTTAATGAAACGTTCATTTTTATAAATGTACTAAGATTTTTTATATATTTATTTAATGTTTTGTATTTCTTTAATTAAACGTATAGTAAAATGTACTTTACGGATATATATTTTTTTCGAATCGGACGTGTCACATTCAGCCTCTACACAGGGCGACTCTTTACAAGTCCCAGCGCGGTGGCGTAAGTGTGGTTTTTAATTGTGCTATGCATTTTCCAGATGAACTGGATTTAGTATACTAAAAAATGTTTCTGGAATATATATATAGTCATATGCCAGCTATGAAAGAACTGAATGCATTTCCATCTATGGATGGTAATTTCTAGAATTGCTTTTTCATTTGCGTTATCTGTTCTTTACTGTAATCAAACTTTAGCTTAATCTATGATATTTATAATGTATAGGGCTGTACTAAATAAACCGTGTACATTTTCTCTTACCGGTAGGAATTGACGAAGGTGAATTTTCATTTGTGACATGCATTTTATAACTGAACTAAGTTTTAGCTACTATGTAGTACATATATATATACAGTATGCCCACTAAAGTCCCATGCCACCCACTTAACTTCGGAACGGCTGCTGCTATATTCATAAAAGTGGTGTCTAGGAATAATAAAGTAGCCACGAGCTACTGAATGAAACCACCTACTGCGCCACCTGGTGGAAAACTGCGGAGTTAGCATTCATATCTCCAAAACGGAAAGAGCTACGGAAAACAAGTGATTTGCGAAGTTGTAGAGTATCATCGATTTAGTACAAAAAACACCTTGTGGACATTAATGCGAAGAACAGAACGGTTAAAACGCGCATTTGTTTTTTCGTGATTTCGTACACTGTGACGTGACAAAACGATCTTAGAATAAAAGTAACAACCAGTTATGAAATAGCAGGTGTATGCGACCCCTCCACAAACATTGCAGGACATAAAACGACGCATTACGGACGCTTGTACCAACGTGTCACCATCTATGCTCCAACGTGTGCAACGTGAAATTCAAACAAGGATCCAAATATGCATTGTAGCTGACGGTGAGAAGTTTGAACATCTAAAATAAAGGTATATTATTATAATTAGTTGTTTTTTTCTTACTAAGATCGTTTTGTCACGTCTCAGTGTAGGAAATCACGAAAAAACAAATGCGCGTTTTAACCGTTCTATTCTTCGCATTAATGTCCACAAGGTGTCTTTTCGTACTAAATCGATGATGCTCTACAACTTTATAAATCACTTTGTTTCTCTATCTCTTCCCCTTTTTCGATATAGGAATGCTAACTCCACAGAATTCCACCAGGTGGCGCCGTAGGCACTTTCATTGAGTAGCGCATCGCTATTTTACTATACCTAGACACTACTTTTATGAATATAGCAGCAGCCGTTCCGAATTTAAGAGGGTGGCAAGGGACTTTAGTGGGTATACTCTCTCTCTCTCTCTCTCTCTCTCTATATATATATATATATATATATATATATATATAATATAAATATACAAATCTATAGATCACATACAGGGCTGCACAAATGCATTAGAGTACCTTAATAATTATAGACATTAATTGCTGAAATTAGTATTTCAAATGTGTAATGCGTTTAGTAAATTATTTACTTAGATAGCTATACTTTCACCTCATTAAACCTTGAAGTTTTGTTAGAGTGGACTGAAAAAATTGGAAAATGTTTGATAATCTATGCTTTATGCATTATTTTATGGTCCTTATATACTTTAATGATGGTAAAAAATAGTTTACTAAGTAATAGATTGATATTTAAAATAATAAAATTGAGATGTTAAAATTGAATTAATTTATTATATATGATTTAGACCAGGGGCTCTCAAACTTTTAGATTGGCGTACCACTAAATCGAAATGAAAACTTTAATCCACTGTACTACTGCACACTTTTTTTTAAAATCTCTACTCTATTCAGAATATAAGATTAGCGTTGCTGTATCGGAACATTCGCGTATCATAGTTTGGGAAATCCTAATTCAAATGAAAACCGTAAGTAACAATAACAGAGATGGATTTATAGAAGACAATTAGGAACGCTTTCCCTGGCTCCCTAATCTCAAAGGGCCGACAAATTATAAATTAGGCCTAAAACTTTTTACTATATACATAAAATGTTATAGGGGATTCTAAAAATGCTTGTATGTCCAGAGCCTCAACGTTAATAAATTGTTTCCTGGATGATATTTTTAAAAACTCTTTGATTATATTAATATAATGGTTCTGAATTTATTTTCTTGTATTGACATTCATGCTTGAATAAGAATCAATAATATTCAAAATATCATAAACAATTTAGGAATGGGGAGAGGACCGCAATAACTTATGATTTATTACCACACGCTTATCTGTATTACTGACAGAATTGTACTTACTAACTACACTTGTATCGCTGATGCAAAGAATGGATCTAATGGAACTCGTAGCTGCTTGATTCCCAGTTCGACTTTCGCAGGGATACCACAAGTGACTATTTTACAACTATTTCCAAACAAAATTCTTTGCGAAAATTTTTGTATGGAAAGATTGGTTGATAAAATAGTAAAACAATATTTCTGTATGGCAGCACTACATTTCTGTTACTTTTAGCCACGTCTGATTTAATACTTAATTGAATCCTGAGCTTTGTTTTTATCTAAAAAGGGAAGAAAATGCATTCGCAGAAAAATTGTGCTAAACACAAGCACATTTTTTTGTAATTTCGGAGGCAGCAATGGGTACCCTGTTGTTCTCAACACACGTGAATCCTTTAATTCTTCCTATTAAAAATGTTTATATGAATTCCATCACTAGAATAACAGAATAAGCATTTTTGTCTCTCTCATCAGTGACATAATCTTCGGTGAAAAAAGACGATTTCTGGTTAAAACAAATCACCAGTTAAAAATTCCGAAAAATAGCCATTGAAATCTATTACGTAGCATTCATTTATATTACTCACCAATTCATGATTTGTTTTTATCATTTCATTCTAGCCAATATAATGGCCCAAGAGTAGAAGTGCACGAAAAGTAAATTGTACAAGGGTAAAAATAAATGTATTATTGTTCTGATATACAAAACGTCCACAGCGAAAGAAAGCTCTTTTGTGAGATTTCGTTTTATCGTGGGATGAGACCAAAACGAAGACAGTAATGTGGAGTCCCTGTCAACTTTACTTTATTCAGAATGGAATATTCGTGTAGCAGTATCGGAACACTCGCGTACCACAGTTTGGATAATTCTGATTTAGATGAAATGTACTATTGGTATCTGCATATATTTATATTTTTTAGTTAAGAAATTAAAGCTTTAAATCGTAATATATAACTTCTAGTATGTGCGCTTACATCATTAAAATAATAATTGATACGGGATGCAATAGGATTTTCATTATTACTTTGTTTTCGATGTCTGAAATTCTGATTATAAATAAAGCATTGATTTTTCCTAAATTTTTATATTGAAGTTTTTTTTAACAGAATGAATCTTATTGAAACAAAAAATAATTAACAAATACCTATACTGGAAAATCATTATTTTTTTCAATAAAAATATAAGACGCCAATTCCTTGACGCTATTGATTAAAAAAAAGATGATATCAATGATACTAAACTGTAAAAAGAAATTAAGTAAAAAGGAAAACTAAATGAAATAACATTAAGAGAGAAAATTATGGTATTTTATGTAAAATATTCATTAATAAATATATTTATTAGGGAGGAAAAGGTTTCATTATGACAGACAACAGCAAAAAAATCATTAATGGCTGTATACGAAAAGAAATGTGGGTTGTAAGATAAAATGATCATCATTAAAATGTTTTTTTTTAATGTTATTCTGGATGACTTCCTCATAATCTACTATTATAGTACCTGTTACATTTAAAATTGAATATCCATTTTAGGTATTAATGAAGATGAGTTAGAAGTGATTATGTTATCAGATAGATATATGCAAATTAAATAAAGTATCATTATTGTCATTTATTACGAAGATAGTTAGGATTTATAAATATATTAATTGTATTAAATATGCTTTTTTAAGACACATCCAAACGTCATTTGAAGAGATAAATAGATTCAAAAGCAATAAATAAAAATTATGCATCAAACGTTGATTATGAAACAACTTCCAACCCAGTCAGAATATTATAACGAAATTTCAGCTTTTACTAAGGTGGAAGATAATGTCTAATTAAACAATTTGGAAAACGCATAACACATATGAAAGAAAAAAAAGCAGCAATTATCCTCTATAGTCGGGAAGGTATCTAATATTTTTGTAATGATCTATAAATTTGTATATATACTACATACTATGCTAAAATTTTAATTCAGTTTGAAAACGCATTGCACAGTTGAAAATTCACTTTCAGCAATTTCCGTCAACGAAAGAAATGTTATCGATTTTTTGTACAGCCCTGTATATTGTATGCAGATTTTTTTTTAAACACACAACAACTGAATTCAGGTAAAATAAGTATAACCCAACAAAAAATGCACGTCTAGTAATTACCATCCATAGTCGGCAATGTATCCAAGCTCTTTGCGTAATCACGTGTATGAATTTATTTACATTCTACAAATATCTAGTATACTACACATAGTTCAGTTGGAATATGCATAATGCAATTAAAAACCACCTAACAATTCACGTCCTTTAGATACAGTAATTCTTACGAATTCTTTTGTGTAGACTTGTATATAAATTATACAATTTTTCCACACCACGTAATATACAGAAATTTCGTTAAATTTTTAAACGCATACCACAACTGAAACGCACTTCCAGCAATTATCACACATAGACTGTAATCTTATTATTTTATGTATCTTTTAAGGAACAATAAATGCTATGCACACAATATTCTACAGTAATCATTTTGTAGTGGACCTCATTGATGTACAGGGTGATCTTTTTTAAAGTGAGTCTTTGGAGCGCCCTGTAGCGCGATCTAATAGCCGAAATGGCACCAAACTTGGTATTTAGACTAATCAAGACATGTGAAAAAGGATTCCGTGAAAAAAAAATTAGTTCCAAAAATCGCCGCTAGTACATTTTGTGACTCTTTGCAATGTATACAATGTGAGAAAAAAATACTAACACATACAATCGTACAGTTAAATTATTAATGTTTATTTACTACATTAACTTCCCCGGTGAGGAATTAGACCACCTTCAATGTGAGCACCGTTCTCAGAAATAACACCGTGCATTCTGTGCACAACGTTCTCCACAGCCGCACGTAACATATCACGAGGAATATTCCACACTGTCTTTGTTATGTTGTCCTTTAGAATAGACAAATTTGATACTCCACCAACATAAACTTGAGATTTCAAATAACCCCAGAGCCAAAAATCGCATGGTGTGAGGTCAGGAGAACCATGCGGCCATGCAACTGGAAAACTCCGACTTATGACTCTATCATCAGTGAAGGTTTGGCGCAACAGCTGCTTTACCTTATTACCAATGTGTGGCGGAGCACCATCCTGCATAAAGATTGTCTGTTGGAGACTATTTCTTTGCTGAAGTTGTGGAATAACAAACGTTTGAAGCATTTCGTAGTACCGTTCTGCACTTATGGTGCACGTTTCGGGTCCTGTCGGAGTGATGGTCTCAAAAAAGAAAGGCCCAATTACGAATTCGGCTGTGAAACCACACCAAACAGTGACTTTTTGGGAATTTAATGGGATTTCATGCACGGTGTGGGGATGCACAGAAGCCCAAATTCGGCTATTTTGTGTGTTTACGGACCCATTGAGATAAAAATGGCACTCATCTCCCCACAGAATGTGCCATGGGAAAGCATCATCAATTTCTACCCTGGCAAGAAACGATAGAGCTTATCATAATCACTTGGTTTCAGTTCGTGCAAGAGGCTGATTTTGTAGGGGTAAAATCCCATAACGCGCCGCAAAACTCCCCATACCGTGGAATAATTATTGTCCAATTGACGAGCTACACCCCGGGCGCTGCTAGTACCAGCAATAGTTCCTTGCGATCCTTCGACAATTTCAGTTGCCACATCAGTTAATACATCTTCTGATACTTGTTTACGTCCTCTTCCAGCACGAATGGTCAGTGAACCCGTTTCCTCGAACTTCTTAATCATTTTCTTAAGCCCATTCAGCGATAAAGGCGCCTTTCGTAATTTTTTTCTGGTTTGAAATTCCAGAAGAGCTGCGGATGCATTACATTGATTCATATAATACAGCTTCACCAGTAACGCACGTTCCGGTAACGTGAGAGGCATGTCCACTGGAGCTCGTTCACTTCAGCTGAGATTATTTGTCGGAGCTGTCTACTACTTGCTTTTATAGCCCCTAATACTGGCGCTGTCATCGCACAACATTTGAATTTTTCTTTGATACCCGTGTTTTATGCTAATTCTCGTTATTGTAAGCTACAACAGCGCCACAAAATGCCCTAGCGGCGATTTTTGGAACTGTCTTTTTTTCACGGAATTTATTTTCCCATGTCTTGATTAGTCTAAATACCAAGTTTGGTGCCATTTTGGCTATTAGATCGCGCTACAGGGCGCTCCAAACACTGTAACTTTAAAAAAGATCACCCTGTATATAAATTTTATTATGTTTGAAATAGTGTTGTAACAGCCATGTCGCTGTTGTTAGTGGTGATAAATGCTAGCTAGTCGGATATCAGCACAAGTTGCGCGAAATCAAATAATTTTGTTTTAAAACCTTAAAACGGCAGGCTCTTGAGAAAAGCTCTTCATTTTCTTCAGGCCGGAAGAAAACAATTCCCAAAATAATTTACTCAAACACAAGTAAACTTCAAATTAACAATGCCAGTAAATAGATAATTCCACAATATCACTTACTACTTGAACGAGGCGACAAAACGAGATACTTTCAGCAAGATTGGATATCCACTATGCATGGCTAGTCCAACTACAGCCTCAGTATGTCTAGAAACGGCACTCCGTGAGTGCCAAACACTTTTCTTCACTTAGCACAAAAAATAAGATAAATCTAATATTACCAACGGCCGATACTACTCCTTCTTCGCTGCGTAATAGTTGAGGCAACTAACACAGATATCGAGAAACCACCAAGGGGAAGAACCGATCCAAAGTTCCACATTCCCAGCACATGCCAGCGCTTAAATACTGCTATACCAATTGACCAGATGCAGAAATTTGCATAAATATCGATAAGAAGAGAAAAATCACAAGTTCCGAGGTTTTCACACTCATAAATCGAAAGTAACGTTTAAGCACATTGACTATTATTGGACAAAAACTACGTCCTCAATCAAAACTTCGCCTACTCTTATAAGTCAGAGTAGTCGACACATCATAGTGTAGCATCATTAAAATACACTATAAGCGTTTCTACTGCATTGATCGTAATATTACGGAATTCTTTTGCGTTTTCCTGTAAATAAACAACAAGTGCTACCCACTTCATTGCAATAGCATGTATTCTTATAGTAAATCACAATAGTAAGCATGAATATCCTGGCAATACATGTATATTTTCGCGAGATAGAGCATGGATAGGTTGCAGTCAGACACACCGAAATACTAAACACTTTAGTCCTGTGTTGGAAAATGTTTAAAAAAAGTAGACATGAAATATGGTTTTATAAAGCTAGAAGAATGTATCCTGGAAAATCGTGTCTGTCAAAAACAAAGATTGCCAGTTGTTGTACCCCTGCTGCTTTCCCTTTATTGTTACATATTTATTTATATTATTACAAACGTTGCTATATGTTATTGCAGCTAACAAATTTTTATTGTGATATATTGCTAGATTAAATAATTACATGCTAATAATTAGCTTTAAAAATTATATGTACACAGTTATGTTTCTAAACTAAAGAAGTATTTTTAATCACATAATGAAATTAAAGGAAAAAAAAGTATTTTTAATCACATAATGAAATTAAAGAAAAAAAAGAATATTAAACTACCTATAAATATGGTAAATGAATGTTTTACGATTGTTGCGAACTGAGGTGAAAGTTTCTCGTACGATCGTAAATAAAAATTGAAAAAATAGATAAAGCAAAAATTATATTTATTTATTCAAAACAAATTCATATAATCAAACTGCAACAAAATATGTCTAGTAGTCACAAATCCGCGCTGCACTAAGTAAGAAAGAATTTAAAATAGGGCAAATGTGTTGAAAATCGTGATAAATATAAACGTTTTGTGTTTTTTCTGATTTTTTTTGCTTTGCAAAAATGGCAATGCTGATTTGTAGCTTGATTTTTAGCCTGTTATATTTCAAGGATAGTATCTAATGCGATTGGTTCCTTCTTTACATACAATAATTAAATAAATCGCTTTCATTAGGAGTTTCCTTCGGAAAAATATGGAGATCTTACTAGTAACTAAACTGCCAGTATTTTTTTATATATTTTTACGGAATTTGTTTGCACTGTGGAATTTTTCAGAAATGTATAATTGTAACAGCTTTGTTACTTCAAATTTATTCTCTTATCAGAATGACGCGTAAATCATACTTCGGTGTGCAGCATATATATTTTACTATACGATGATAAAACTTTATATTATATAAAATGAAATATTCTAAACTGTATGTTATTAGTATATTTAATTGCTAAGTACACAACATTATGAGTATGTAAAGGGTAAAAGATTATTCATTTTAAGTTTTGGGAAAGAAGATACTAAGCAATTTTCCCGAAAAGTACGAAAGAATTTATAATTTTGGTTAGTTTTGCCTACAATATAAAAGTATTAATATCAAAATAAAGGAAAGTATAATTAACTCATCATACTTCAATACAAATACTAATAGTGAGACTCCAAAACATCTGAAAGATGTGTACATCGTAGTGCACATCAGGAATAAGGGAGTAACAACAACAACAAAAACCCTGAGGAATATAAAATCTGAATTTAGCTATTTAGTAAAATATACAAAACATTTCACTCCATTTAGAATATACATACTCATTCATGTCATTACCATACATGAAGATATTTTAACGAAATTTAAACAACTTGGGTTGTGAGAAATACAGTCCCAAAAATACCTGATGGATTTTGAATGTCAATAATAATAATGGGAACGCAATAGAAATGTATCATTTGCAGCCGTATGTTCAGGAAACCAGGTAATTTTGTCCCAATAATTTGCAAATTTTGTTAACACTTTCGCCAAAAGGTTGCACTGCAAAATAGAGGTGATACTCCAATCAAGAAGTATCCGCTGTAACAACGAAAAAATCATTTTCACTAGTGTATATTCTTTCAAAAGCACTCACTAACAGATTGTGTAGCAAAATGCCGAATGAAGATGTGACGGCTTCAATTTCTTTGCAACTCTCGCATACCTGCAGCGCGATCTTTTGTCGAAAATGTTAACTAATTTTGCAAAATGGTGGGATAAAATTCCTTAGTTTCCCAAACATAAGGCCAAAAACACATTTCTATGGCGTTCCGTTTTCTTTTTATTGGTTTTCAAAATCCATCAGTAATTTTGGGACAAACCGCAAGATAGCATTAATTGAGTACATGCAGTAGTTACCATCCGTGGCGAAGAAACACTCGGTTAGACTTGCCACAGTTCTGCATGCAGCTGTTAGTATGTATTGTGTCACTAATCGAATTATTATACAATATATCGCTAATTCCTATTCAGTTTGTTGTTAGAGTTAGTAGAATGTAAAAAACACTTCTCATGTTAGAAACAAGCTTGAAAAGTAATTTTGTTTTAAAATTAACTTCCGATTTTTTACAAAATGTAGCACAATTTCTGTGTGGATGTGTACCGAAAAACGCAATTTACTACTTATTTTCCCAATTAGTCTGTTGATAATAAAGACAGAAATTAGTTGCAACTATTTGTAATTTTGTCCACTTTTGAAGTAGAAAACATGTAAGTATAGCTATATTCCCCTCCAAAAAAGGATACTGCATCCAATTAACCCAGCCACAAATCACTGTATAAAACTAACCGTGATAGAATCCAAAGTAGTCATAATCGCTACTTATTAATTTTATACCTAAATTATGCTTCGGAGGTCATCTACATAGAAATATATAACAAACTTTTAAAATTTCAATATTTAAATCTGGTTTTGACATCATACCTCGATTCTTTGGTACATTTTATATTTAGGCACTAAATATGAAGTCAGTCAACTAAATAGTTTAGGAACTTATATAAAAGAATTGAATTCTAATGTTAAAATCATTTATAATTGTTGCAAAGCATTGTGTATTCTGCGTAGTTTTAAAAGCTTAACTGAGAAACTGCTTGGTGTACTGAACTATAATTTTATATTTCATTATTTGAAACTGCTGGTAATAGATTTCTGTTAAAAATTGTAGATGTTACATATTTTTTGTGGAATATAAATTAATAAAATGTGTAACCCACGGAGTTTATATTGGAAGAAATATGTATAATAAACTATATATATATATATATATATATATATATATATATATTTACTTAGAAATCAATTTCCAGAAGCATCAAATAAACAAATCCAAAATTACAGCTTGCGAAAATACCTTCAGTGTAATCGGTTTCGCAATAATTAAACTAGTCCTTGGGGGCCACCGTCATATTTACCCATCATGGTTATGCATAATATAAAATATTAAAAAATAACATGTGTAAACTACGTATAAAATGCATTGCAATTCGAATAAATCGTGGCGTGATGACGTCATAAACTTTAAATGTTCTATTACTGAATTGCGTAAAAGAAACATACTTATAACTCCAAAAAATGTTAATCATATTAACTAACGGTTTATTGCGTCGGATTAAGCGTCTCATTTTCAAATAAAATATATCTTTTAAATTGAAATTTGGATGAAATACAGGGTCAGGAAAAATCGAAGAGTGTGGTAAATAGGATTACAAATATCTCGGCAACTCATTATCCGATCGACTTTATTCTTCCTGCAAAATTTGTTTTTTTATTGTCTTTTATATTCATTCCTTAAAAAATATATTTCGAAAAAATTTATATACCTTTTATCAGAACGAATATTTCGCATCAGTGTACAAAATATTTCATTCCATTCAGAAACTACATACTCATTTATGTCATTACCATACGGGAAGATATTTTAATGGAATTTAAACAACTTGGGATGTGAGAAATACAGTGTGATCCAAAAATGACTGCTAGATTTTGAAAGTCAATAATAATTTAAAAAAAACGGAACGCGATAAAAATGTATCATTTACGGCCTTATGTTTGGAAAACCAGGAAATTTTATCCCACCAATTTGCAAATTTATTTAACATTTTTGCCAAAAGGTGGCGCGGCAAAATAGCGGTTATACTCCAAAACATGAAATATCCGCTGTTACAACAAATAAACCATTTTCCATAGTTTATACCCTTTCAAAAGCACTCACTAACAGATTGCGTAGCAAAATACCGAATGGAATGTAACGGATTGGATTTCTCTGCAGCTCTCACGTACCTGCAGCGCCATCTTTTGCCGAAACTGTTAACTTAATTTGCAAAATGGTGGGTTAAAATTGCGAAAGTCCGAAAAAAATAGTTCCTGATAATCGAGGTTAATGAAATTCAGTAAGCTTCTTCTCATTATTACATACTAACAAGGAAGGTCTCCATAAGCGCACACTCAGAAAATTTTGAAAAAATTACAGAATATTCTTTTTATGAGGATATATACGTCTATAAAAAAAAATTTCTGCAGAAACTCGGTATAACGTCCGTAAAAAAATTATTAAAATTTCTTCTATTTGCCGATTTATCACCGGTTGGCGACGGAATAAAATTTAAAGAAATATGGTTTTTACTCTTTAAGGCAGGGGTGCAAAAATCTAGGTGCCAATCGGCCGATTACCACCACTAAATTTTCAGTATTCTTCTCCTAATAAGAATACTGATAAAATTTAGGCGAAGTATACTAATAAAATTTGACGAAGAATACTAATAAAATTTAGTGGTGGGAATCAGTCCATTGGCGCCTAGATTTTTGCAACCCTGATTTAAGAAAAAACTTTTTCATGCTGATCTATTTTATGTAAGTTAAACTTGCATAATAATTTTTTATAACTATAATTTTGTGTGCACATTTATATGTATATATAATGAAATTTAAAGATCGTAATTTACGATTTTAAGCAAAATTTAAATGGAGTGAAATTGTTTCAAGCTCAAAAATAAACCCGATTCTGAACATCGTCAATTCAAGGAAAAATTATTGTTGCTATGGAAACAACGACTTCTTCGATATGGAAATGTATAACGAATACGTTTGTCATCGGGCTTTTCTTTTTAAAATACATTTAAAAGTTGCTTATATAACCGGTGAAGCCGTTTTAAATTAGTAAAAATCGTGGAATGGGGATAAAACAATAGCAAAATTTCATTCAATCGCTAATAAATAGATTAAAGAAAACGTGAATTATTTATTTAATCTGATTTAAAGAATATTTTAAATTAATATTACTGCAAACGTACAGAGAGTTGAAAATGTTGAACGCAAAATGCAAACGATTCTGAACAAGAGGGTATGGTGTCATGAGCCATAGAATTAACCAATTAGTATAATTTTTGAAGCCAATTTTACGCTTTCAAATTTTACAAAAAATCTCAGACATTTTTGGAAATTTAAAAAAGCATTGTTGAAAATACAAAAATTATACAAAAAATAATAAACTTTCCTCGTTTAAGTTTAAATTCATTAAGTATTGCGCATTCGAATAATCATTTTACAAGTAATTTTAAAATGCATTAAAATCGTTTGTGGTTGGCGAAGAAAATATATTGCTAGCCAAATCGTGTCTTTCTGCGCCAAATACTCGAAAGTATTTTATTTTTTTGCAGATTTTCTGCTGGGATTCCGCAGATAAATTTCACTGTTCCTTTATTACATACATTAGCAGCTTCATCAGCAATTTTTTTTCAAAATTTTCTGAGTATGCGCTTTAAGGAGACCTTCCTTGTAAGTACATGCCAAATTTCAAGTCACTATCTCAATTTGTTTGGGAGATAGAGCGTTTACAGATACACATACAGACGCACAAACACACACACAGACAGCCAGACGGCATTTTTTTCTAAAAATATTTTTCGGAATCTCCAGTGTCTAAAACGTACAAATTCGTCAATTTTTATTTTCAAATCGATTACAAGATTTACCCTATACTACGTATGATGTGTAAGTAAAAAGAGTTTTAACATTAGTAGTTCAGAGTTCACAGTTGCATAATTTTTAAACTACTTTACCGAAACATTTCGCGTTTTGTATTCAAAAGTAAAATTTATCGGAGTGGAGAAACCAAATATGACGTCAAAATTGGCGCTAATATTGAAATTTATAAAGATTGTTAAAATTTTTGTACGCAAATCACAACAGAAACATAACATAAGTATAGCAGTAATCAACAGATCGTTTTAGTAATCGGGTGGTATCAGTGCTATATTTGTATAATGATTTGCACCAGAAGAAATTAAAGGGTTTCTTTTTCTTTCTCCTTTTTACGTCAGTACAAAAGTCAAAAACGCATTCCTATCAGATTTATCAGTATCATTGGCTCAGTCTGTGAAATGCAGCACGATGTTTAATACAAATTGTGACCTTCATAATATATATTAATATGTGTGTGTCTTCAGCGATAAAATATATATGAAATAGACCTTGTGAACATATTTTTATCTACACGCTTGGATTTCCTAGCAATATCTAGAAAAATTCTGTTTCGTCCCACTGTGTAATGTCATTATGAAGAATAACAAGATCGTGATGCTGAAACCGAAATATCCGGAAAACACCAATTTGTTACATACGGTAATACTTGTGTATATATACTATTTTATATATATATATATATATATATATATATATATATATATATATATATAGATATAATAGTTCTTGCACATTTACTATATACATGCAAGTACATACGTATGTGTATACGTGTAAGGAAATATTATTGTGCACATATATATGAAAACACACGTAAGCACATGCACGAACATAAATATTTGTCAAATTAACGAAAAAATTAAGGTCAGTTTATCACCAATTATATGTAAAATAAAATGTATCCAATATATCCCTTAAATTTTGAGAGTACACTACTTAAAATGTTTAGAAAGCATTAATATCAACATCAGAATTATCTAGTTTTTATCAAAAGTAATTAAGAAACACTTTTGATGGCTTTATACATTTAAAACTATAAAGAAAGATTACATTACAAATTTAAAATTTTATTTACGAAGATAAATGTGGATCATTTAATATTTTTTTTTACTCTAATAAAAAAGGAAGTTTTGATTGTGAGTGAAAAAATTGCTATTGTTTCTTGAACAATGATATTTACAGACTGTAACAATAGAAACGAAATAAAGGGGACGATCCTTCTTTTTAATTACCTTATTTTTTCTGGTGTGAAAAAATTATATCGTACCGCTGATAAAATTACAAATGATGGGTATTATTAATATTTTTTTTTTGTATGAGATATACAATGAGCCATGTTTTTATTCTTATAATGTAATTCTTTTTTTTTGCCAAAGCTTTAAAAATCTGATATCTTTTATGTCTAATGCATATGTATTACATAAGTATCATGTATTCCATGATACGATTACAGAAATACGATTACAGATAAATATTTCAACAAAGATATTTGGATTTTTCTTCTCAATGTTTTGCTCAAACAACAAAGCTTTCGTAGCGTCAAAAAACTGTAAAATGTACCAAACTTCAAAGTATAATAACTCTGTAGGTTTTCATCGTGAACTAGTCGGATGCGCCAATTCTTTCTTCTATCCCACACATGTTATCGCATCAAAAAGCGTATTTTTTTAATTATGTATTTTATAATCGAAAAATGAGTAGTTCAAGCATTTATTCTTTTTTTAATTACACTTCAAGATTTTTGTTAATAAATGTTTCAAAACTGTAGGGAGGTGGCTGAAAAATTCGAAATGAATGCAAATCAACAGGTAATATATATAAAAATTCTTATCACCAATATTCAATTTAAACATAGCTTAACTTCGTTTTATGACATTATATCTAAATACAAAATTTCGTCGAAATTGCTTTAATTCTTCACTTAAACTGCGAACAATCGAGAAAATCGATATATATCGTTATCTATCACAGCGCACCCTACCGGGAGAATTTCAACTATTTCCTGATATCCATAGTCAAAAACATATGATGTTTGGTTCAATTCTGTCCGTAACTTCATACATTTTCCGGTGATACAAAAGAAAAATAGCACCTAAGTCCCCTATTACAGCGTTACCTTCAGGCCGATTGTCTCCAAAATTCTATACAATCCTTGGCTTATAACATTACATATTAATATAAAACTTTGTCGAAAAATAGTCACCAATTCTTCCCTTAAACTGCAAAAAAACAGAAAAAATCGCAGAAAAATCGCAATCACGGCGCCACTCCCCCTCTAGGGGAATATCTCCATTTTTGGGACCAGACGTCCATGATCAAAAACATATATATGAAGTTTTAATTCTATGCATAACTCTGCACACTTTCCGTTGATACAATAAGGAAAATGACGCAAAAATCGCTATCACAGCGGCCCCTTCAAGCAAAATATATTCAATTTCAACTGGGATTTGTTGGCGATAGCCGAAAAGATATATATGAAGTTTGGATCAATCATACGCAAAACTTCATACACTTTTTGATGATATAAAGAAGACTCACGGACAGGCAGACATTGTGAAAAATGTGTTTTTTGCTACATCTGATCCTCTGAAACATGCAATTCGTCAAAGACCGGAAGTCGTTAAAGATTTTGATTACAGTACTTTCTTGTATTTGGTAGAAATGGAATTTTTACTGTTTTACTATTTAGGACATGAATTAAGTGTTTGTAAATATAACTTATAGAACCTAGACATTGTAATAAAATTGAAACTTCGTTTACTAGAAAACTTTTTTTGAATTAAATGGATTTTTCTATGATGAAAAACCGCATTTGAAACATTTTTGCAATTGGATCTATGCTTTTACAACTAATAATTCAGGAATTAGCCTTTGGTAAATCATAAGAAGCGATACTGTATAGTTACTATATGTTATCTGTTACTTTTTTCAAGTTGGATTATAAAGTGTTTTTGGTACATCTGATCCTCTGAAACATGCATATCGTCAAAGACTGGAAGTCGTTAAAGATTTTGATTACAGTACTTTCTTGTATTTGGTAGAAATGGAATTTTTACTGTTTTACTATTTAGGACATGAATTAAGTGTTTGCAAATATAACTTATAGAACCTAGACATTGTAATAAAATTGAAACTTCGTTTACTAGAAAACTTTTTTTTTTGAATTAAATGGATTTTTCTATGATGAAAAACCGCATTTGAAACATTTTTGCAATTGGATCTATGCTTTTACAACTAATAATTTAGGAGTTAGCCTTTGGTAAATCATAAGAAGCGATACTCTATAGTTACTATTTGTTATCTGTTACTTTTTTCAAGTTGGATTATAAAAAAATATCAAGGGTATTAATTAATGAAATAAATTACTTAATCAAACAGGTGGCACCTCGATTATAGTAAACGTAAGAAATTCGTAAATAAAAATAAGGTACCTGGGCAACTTATAATATAAATTAATTTTTGAAATAAACTATCGTCGAGATGGCTCCGATTATCCCTTCGGGTATTTTCGTTCGAAATCTCGCAGCGTTTGGCCTTCTCAAATTGTCGACAAGTAGACATCCAAACTATATACTTTTATTTTTTTATATATGTTATCTCCCAATGTCTAACGATTTGGGTTTTATTTCCAAGTTTTGCTTAAGCTAGAAAATAACTACTAGAAGCTAGATTTAGTACTTTTATACATTTTCGTCGATCTTTACAGGTAAACACAATTCTGGCGTGTCAAACAGTGTGATTTAACATATACTTGACTCATCGTAAACCTTGTATATAGGTTGCATACCAAAAGCACCATTAGCAATTGAGAAGTGTGGCACAAAACTATATAAACCAAATTTAATGGACGTTTATCATAATTATGTTTGGTATACAAACAAAATTAACATATCTGTGCATCCTAAAAACAAAATGTGTATTTATAAATTTGTGTTTTATACAGATGTGTGTCTCATTGATTAATTACTGGTTCTTGGCCTATTTATGCTAATTTATCTCAATAATCAACGAATCATCCAAGATTATTGAATCCTTCCTACTATTAAAAGATGTTGTTACGAAACAGTCAGTTTATTTTTATTTATATTAATTTTTTTTAGGGCAGCAGCCATAGAAATTGAATTTGTTAGAATACTTTATAAGAAAAATTGTTCTCAAATTTCACAATATTCTAAAATTCATTTATGTAAGAAAACACATACCGTAAAATAAAGTAGATTTCCAACAATTATTAGGCAATGTATCTGAATTTTTGTATGATATCCTATAAAAAGAAGTGTAATTTTTTCAAACATTATGTTTGATAAGAAGCATAGAATTGTAAACATCAGTAACAAATATAAATATCATTGTGTTTGAAATAAAGTTAAAAATCATCGTTAAAATTCAGTTTAAACAAATACAGCTAGCTGCTCGTAATGTATCCAATTTCATTTTATTTAGAGTTGTAAACGAATGATTAATTCTACGCAAAAAATCTTTCTATAACCCCAAATATTGTCCATCTCAGTAATATATGTGAATTCATTTAGGTTTAAAATGTAAAGTCATCGCAATATACTACGAAACATTACTGCATATTAAAATAATATAAGCGAAAATACACAAGTATCCGCAAATATTTCAATTCACAAGATTGTTTTTCTAATGAAATTACGTAAAAAATTAAACTAAATCTGTGAAATTTTTAAATTACAAAATTCTATGTATTTTGCGGTGATAAGTTTAATATAATATGATTTACAAATATATGTTTCAATTCTAGTTTAAAATATAAGACTCAAACATACTTAAATTCTTACTCCATTGTGTAAATCTTTCCACAACACTTCGACATGCGAAATATCTATTTATCTGGTTGAAAAACTAATTTCAGTATAGTAAAAACAAGTAACGAAACAGTCGAACGTTTAGTAGCATAACTTCAACGGTTTATTTACAGAGTTTTCTTTGATATAATTATCTATTTCAACAATTTATTGAAAACGGTCCTTAAAAGCTTTTCATCATCAAAGATTTTCTTCTCTTGAAGTAACTTACTTTTGATGCAAAAAGAAACAAAATATTTTCAATGAAATACTTTTGAAAACTTTTAAGTATATTTGAATAGTAAAACTAAAAAAGTATATTATTGTTTAAGATTAGGATTTTGAAAGTCTAATTTTAATATATACTAGATGAAACCCGTCAAAACGTGACGGAAAAAAATACTATAACAATATCAGTAAAATAAGCTTCTTTATTATTTATGTAGGGCTTCGTATGAAACAGCCTTTCAAATATTTTAAAAATCCCCCAGTGAAATGCTATTCCCGATGCAAACTCCAAATAAACACTCCGTAAACAAATGTGTAATGCAAATCAGTTTGACATTACCACCATATTCCCCACGACAAAAAAAAAAAAAAAAAGTCATGGACCTATAAAGTATCGTACAAATAGTCCTATCATAAAGTATCATACAAATTTCCTACTCTCATCTCATATTCAGTAAATAAAAGAACATAGTATAAGCAACCCCCCCCCTGTGATAATGCAATCGAATGAGCTCCTATGCGCATATGTATTGCATCTGCCCAAAGGCACCGTTGAAATTCGACGTTAAAAAAAGTTTTAAAATGTTTAAATTAAAAGTTTTAAAATGTCCTCTTTAATCATTGTTCGTTTCAAATCCATATCTTCTAAAACGCATCCATTGATTTAAGCTAATTAATTTTTATGTAAAAATGAAGAATTTTTGTTAAAAATAATAAATTAATATGCAGATGAGGGAGAATTTTAATGTTTTCAATTGTAATTTATTTGTATGGTTTCTTCTATCCCTTTACATAATCAGGATGATTATTCCTTTTCCATCACAGTCTGTCTCTTATACAGTTAAATATCCAATGGATCTTTAAAAAAATAATAAATAACAGTTCCTAGCATATTCTGATTCAACATATACATCAACGAATTCAACATATCAATTTTATGTTAATCATAAACTAAAGATAGTTTTTTTTTCTTTTGACAGATTTTATATTAGCGCCAAAATACTCTATCTTATGGATAATCTGATCTTATGATTTATCAGGTTTTTATAATTATTATTTTTTTTCACTTTTCATGAAGGTTAGGGATACCTATTTTCAATTGTTGCAACTTTCCAAGGGGCTATTTTACATTATTAAAACAAACGGATGGTCATTGTTGAGATAGAATTGAAAAATATTTCATGCTTGAAAATTATTTAAAAAGTCGTTAAATTAAGCGGCAGATTTCAAACAAATTTCAATCGAAAGCTAATTTTTTTTTTCTAATTGAGGATGTAAGAATTGAAATTGTAAAATGTAGTAAAAAAATTAAATTTTTAGTATTTAGAAGTGATGTAAGCGCGATGAAAGCTAAAGCGATAGTGCCGTTTGTTGTCACAACGGATATATATTTCTAAATATTGCCACTGTGTTTTGGTTGGCGTCCAAAAGTAGACTACCATTTTTTGACATCGAAAGAAAAATTCACAGTGAAAGAAATAGGACTTTGCCGCTAATAAGGAACTGTTAAATGAACTTATAACAAACCTACCAAAATAATTCCTATAAAATATTAGCCTTACATTGTTTATTCTAGCTAAAAATACAATCATTATTTCAAGTAAGTTTTTTTTTTCCTGAAATTCTTTATTTTTGTAAATTTTTTTATTAAAAAAGGAAATCTTAATTTAAATCCTATAATTCCTATAACTTAATCCTATAATTTTTAAAAAAGTATTGGTAACATGTAATCAAGGTATGCAATCAAGATGAAGCAACCAATAAAGGCTCCAGTTCTAATCTTTAAAATTAAAAATTGAAATATCAGTTAATATTACGCCATGTTGACACAATCATATAAATTTTTCTTTTTAGTTTTATCAATGTTAAAATGCATTTCAAGCTAAGCATAACGTCATTTTCACCGGTACAAACTTTTCACACGTACATTTATGCTTACGCACCATGCATACAAATAAAAATACATTTTGCATTTAATTGTAATGAAAAAAATGGCATCAACAAAGTTATAATGCTTAATGATAAAATGAACCCAATGGACAATATTTCCGTGACGTCACAGTAAATATGAATTTTTATTTGCTTATAAAACACACGGATAAATATTTTTACGGAAATACTTAAACATTTTAACTATATTTTAACTTGCAAATTAAAAAATTCGGCCTATTTGTCACGTGCTTTTAATATTTATTTTTTATGCTCGCAATCATTGAGTTCAGGAAATAAAGTCTGTACGTCGCAACAGTGGGCGTTAATCCGATTGCCGACTTTATGACGTCATAAGCAGAAGTAAAATTTTAATTTAAGATTACGGCTAATTAATTAAATTTTCGAACAAACGAATGTACGATAACAAATCTGTGACCAAATATCTTTCATTTAAAAAAAGAATGATGTAATTTGATGTAGTAGTTTGTTCTCACGGATTGTCGAAACAAAACGCTTAGCGTTTTAAATATATAGATTGTTTAATCTAAATATTTATTTTATTATCGTAGGAGCGCAGTCGATAATTCAATATGCAAAGTTTTTTTTTTTTTAGCCAGAACTAGAAATATGTGCTTGTTTTTATTATTATTTCTAGTTATTACTATTAGTAACTATATATGTTTTTCAAATAAAATTGTCCGATAATAATTTCATAACTTTGACAAAGAAAACCCCCTGTTATGTAGCTCAATGACAGATTTTTAATGAATTTAAAATTATGTGTATACAAATTTTAGAATTTATGCTGCTATGTATTATATTAAAAAGTTACTTAAAATAGAAGATACTAAAATTTGCTTTTTTTAAAAATAGGTTTCATATTTTTGGATAAATAAATTACAGGGAAGTACAATATTTTCATTTAGAAATAATTATTTGATTTTGCTTAGGAAATTTGATTCAAAATTTCTTTGGAAATTCGTATGATTGTCTTGGAACATGAAACGAGTCGTATTGAAAAATATGTAGGGAAGTTCGTCATTAGAACGCTCTGCTTATATATGAACCTCTACTGACCATATCGTTCGACGAAACCAGTTCATATTTGGGATATAGGTATTTTAATACAGTTGCTCCGGAATGATGTGAAAAGCAAACATTTAGCTCATACAATTACTTATGCGATAACAAAAATTCGAAAATTTTAAATAGCAACAACCACTTTTTTCATAGCAAAATGATCTTTGAAATCAAAAACCTTAAATTGCGTTTAGAGTACTTAAAGCAATAAAAACGGCAACGCAAAGAGAACCTAAAAGTACAAAGGAAGTTGCAAGATTACAATAATATTACTGCCGTTTCTTTGCATTTTCGTGGTCAGCAATGTCACCTAAACACACCTGAAACAGTTTTTGTCTCTTGGAAAATTTCAAATTTACGGCACACATGCCGAATTGGCGTATGACATAAAAATTGCATGGTATTCTGAATGATCGGTATTCGGTGATTTACTGTTGACCACATTCTTCCGCATTCCATGTCTCAAGATCTGTGAAGGAAAGCGCTTGGAAACTTTATAATCTGATTAAAATGATTTGTTTGAAGTTACCTTTCCTGGTTCTAATGTTCGCATCTTGACGCCAATTGTGGTTTTCACTGTGTGGATTATTTTGCGAAGAAAAAAATTACAGCGGTTACTGGAGTTCCCTTACCTGCGAATTATTCTGTTGTCTGATTCAGACGTCAGACCAGATGCTATAATCAATAAGATTAACTGGGTTAATTAGATCCGCCAGATTTGTTTTGCATTGTTCAGTTGATAGAGCATTGACAGCTTCAGCCAAGAGATCGCTGGTTCGAATCCTGGCCCAGGACTTTGTCATCCAGTTGGGGAAATTACAACTTATATGGTTTATTTACCAGAATAATTGTTTCAAAATTAATCTAGTTTAACTACGTGTAATCTAGTGTAATCAAGTATCCAACATTTACTGGAGTTCCCTTACTTGCAATGTATTCTATTGAGCTGATTCAGATATCAGACAAGATGCTATAATCAATAAGGTTAATTGGGTGAATTAGATACGCAAGAGTTGTCCGAGATTGCTCAGTTGGTTGAGAATTCTTCAGCCAAGAGATCCCAGGTTCGAATCCTGGCCCGGACATTTTTCGTCCAGTTGGAAAATTACAACTCGTGTGATTTTTTTTACCAATTTGAATAACTGTGTCACAATTAATCTAGTGACTTTCTATATTATTCAAATAACAACGCTCGAGATGAAAGCTATTTTAAAATACAAAATATTTAAGTTTGATTATAATAATATACTCTGTGCTTTGTTAATTCTCATTACTATGCCAAACAGTATAGTAACTTATATTAAGAGTGATATTTAATATTTATTTATATATAAAAAAGGTTTAGTTAAAATTAACAAATGGCATTTAATGTTTTCAATCTTTTTTTATATTCTTTATTATATTTTCAAAATTCAGAATTTGATTTAAATTTCTGCTGCGCACAATAGATGTTTATAGTGAAAAATAACAGGTAAAAATACAATAAGTATTTAGAAAGGGTTTTTATTTTTTATAAAAAACTTCTTATAAACATTTCTGCAAAGAATTCGAATAAGAAAAATAAGAGAAGATTCCAAAGAGCTATTGAAAATAAATAGAAAATCCAAGAACCATTTTTTTTCTTTTACTAAATCAATTTTTATCAATGTTTTCTCAGATTTTTTGTCAATGCTATCTGTTCAAAATGTTGATTTCTCTTTATTGAACTTTAAATATTCAGTAAAATATGTACGTTTAATGAATAATTGCTTGATTAGGAATTGTATTTTCTAAATCAGTCTTCTATCAGTTAATCTATTTTCTAAATCATACTTCTTTTTAAAAGGGATTCAGAAATCTTTTTAAAAATACTTTCTTCATAGCTTAGAAGAAAGATTTAATTACAAATAACAAAGTAATCTCAAAAATAATAGTTGGTCCTGTGATATATTTTATGAAAAAAATAATTTTTCCAATTGTGTTTTAAATTATAGATATTATTCCTTGTACAATGACATCTACAGACTGTAACAAAAGGGAAAAGGAAAGAAATGAAAAATTATAAAATTACAGCATTTCTCTGTTAATTACTTTTTTATCGGCGAGGAAATTATACTTTATCTCTGACAAAATTATAAAAGATGATTTTTTATGTTATCTGCAAAACAATGATGATAGTTTTTTTTTTCTTTTATTGCCTTTTTTGAAATACAAAGTTAACAATTTCGCATATTTTTAATAGCTAATGAATGTTCAAGAGATAAATGTGATGCACGTTTAACAATTAGACAAATGCGTATTATTAATCTCAAGCCTAACAAACTTATTCTGATCTTTTTTAATACTTTCAAACATAGTTGAAATGTGTTTATGAATTCGGTTTATCTGGCCGTATGTCTGTGTGTTTGTCTGTGTGATCGTTTAGTCGTGTTCTAATTCGCATTAATATACAGGGTGTCCATAACTGAACGATCCTACTTTAAAATTGTCTACAGACGAAACTATTGCTCAGAAAGTTGTGAAATTTTGTGAACGACATAATGAAGAAGTAGGAATTTGCTTAAGCGAAAAAAAAATAGCTCAAAATTTCGCCGCCAGAGGACGCTTTTTAATCAATTACACATTTAGCATGCATTTACGATAGGTTACAAATTTTATTTCAACAAAATATGTTGCACAAAACTTTTTTCGCGACATGTTTTTAGCATTTCCCACAACACACTGCGGCCAAATGTGGAACATGCTATCTCACGGCTCCAGATGGTAGCTACAAATGATGGCCGTCATCTGGAACATGTTTTGTTTCAATAAAATATGTTAACTATCGTAAATGTATGCTAAATATGTAATTCATTAAAAACGCCATCTGGTGGAGAAATATTTAACTTTTTTTTAGTTTAAACAAATTCCCATTCCTTCATTATGTCATTCACAAAATTTCACAAATTTCTCACCAATATTTTCTTTTGTAGACAACTTTAAAGTAGGGTTGTTTAATTATGAACACCCTGTACTCGTATTGTCATGTAATTGGTATTTATTTTTGAGGTTTACATGGCATGTTTGTACTCAAAATGAAGTGTGTACTATTTATGGTTAGTTTACATGGACACTCAATAGTATTCCGTTACGTTTTTGTTAATAAGGAAAAATATTTTTCAGTGAATTGTAATGATGTTACATAGTTTCAAACATACTTAAATTGATATATAGCACTAAAGAGAATGGCTACATACTTTTTAAAAATACAAAGTAAGTAGCATTTATAGTCCATTTACAAAGACGCACAAAATAATTCGATTACGTTACGATTTATGGGGAAAAGTCCTTTTTAGTACTCTTTAAAGATGTTACACTATTTCAATGAAATTAACATACATTACTGATGTGAAGTACAGCATGGTTTCTATAGATTATTGTGAACGTATAATTTATATTTTTCTTACAGAGATACTTCAAAATAGTTTGGTTACACTGAGAAAAATGACACTTTCAAATCTGCGTAAAACGATGTTTTCATTTTGTTAGGAAACTTTTCGTTTCAAATATGACGGCACAGTTTCAATTCAGAAATACCAGAAATATTCAGAATATTGAAACATGGACATACTCAAAACTGAGCACATAGACGTCAGTTCATAGTCATTTTTGATACATGGATATACTCGAAAATGGTTAGAATCAGTTCAAACTCAATTTTTGAAACATGGAAATATTCAAAAATGAGCACATAGAAGTCAGTTCTTACTCATTTTTGAAACATGGAAATACTCAAGAATGAGCACATACAAGTCCGTTCATACTCATTTTTGAAACATGGTCATACTCAAATATGAGCACATGATGTTTTATTCTTGAGTGTGTGCATGTTTTTAGAAATAAGTATATAGATGTTTCAAGCTTAAGTAATTTTGATTCGGAACCATTTTGACTATGTGACATACTCAGATTTGATTATTTTTTGCTCAGTTTTGAAAATGTCGTTTTTAGAGTGTACATGACTGGCTATGATCCATAACTTTTGGATGTGCGTTTTCAACTGTGACATGCATTTTAAAACTTAATTAACTTTTAGTTTTTTACGAGGTGTGTATATCATAAAGAGTGCTGCATGAAAGAATTTGCACACACTACCAGCTATGGACAGCAATTACTGAAAGTAAATTTTTACTGCATTTTTAATACTTTCCAACCTAGTTGTAAAGTGTTTATGACTTCGGTTTGTCTGGCCCGTCTGTCCGTCCTCTAATTTCCGTAAATATGGTAGGATTCCCCTGCAATTTTTATATGTTATTGTCGTTATCCAGCGCATGTTCCCTATTTCAACTGAAGTGTGTAGCACTTATAGTTTTTGTACAGGGACTCTCAAAAGAATTCCATTACATTACGGTCTATGGGGAAAAATCATTTGCGGTTTATTTTAATGATGTTACACAATTTCAAATACATTGTAATTGATATATATCCCTAAGGTGCATTACAAGAAGTTTAATATGGAATATGGTGTGCATAGCACTTATAGTTACTTTACAGGGACCGTCAAAAGAAGTCCGTTACATTACGTCTATGGAGAAAAATCGTTTGCAGTTTAATTAAATATTGTTTCACTATTTTAAACGCATTGAAATTTATATATATCACTAAGGTGCGTTACAAGAGGCTTACTACAGAATATTGTGTGTATTGCAGTCATCGTTCATTTACAGGAACACACAAAAGAATTCTCTATTGTCTGTTAACAATAATTCCTGGAAGTGCGTTTTAAGTTGCTGAACGCGTTTTTAAATTTAACTCACTTTTTGTCTATTACTTGGTGTGTATAAATTCTGTAGATCATATACAGGGCAGCACAAAGTTAGCTAACACATTTCCGTTTATTGACAGAAACTTCAGAAGGAGAATTTTAAACTGTGCTACGCGTTTTCTAACTAAACTAAAATTTAGCATCCTATGTAGTATATATACAAATTTATAGATCATATACAGGGCTGAATAAAAGTATTCGGATATTTTTCCGAATATTGTATATGTTGGAAATATATGTTAGAAATTCCTGAAGTTACGTTTTTAAATATGTTATGCGTTTTCCAAATTGTTTACTTAGATGTTATCTTTCAGCTTATTAAACGGTAATGATTTGTAAAATTATTTTGGAAGCGTTGGAAAGTGTTACGTAATCTGTGCTGGACGCATGATTTTTCGTTCTTGTTTATTTTAATATTTTTTTAGACATCGCATTTCATTGTATGTACAAAAATGAACTTTCGTAACAATATTCAGATAATTTTCGAAAGTGTTTATTAATCTATACCCTGATGCATGATTTTTTGTTTTTGTTTATTTTTTGAGAAGGTTTCCCTCAATTTCAACAATTTTTAATATTATCAATAAATATTATGAACATTTACACCGACATCATGTATTTATTAATATATTTTTTAAATCGTACACATTACTTTCTATGACATAAAATTTTATTTATTGAGGACATTTGAAACCGAAAAGAAACCGGTAGATATGTAGCCTTCAAACAGCCATGTCTTATTCTAACTGTATGTAAATTCCTATAGAGTTTTTTTAAACTCTTCACTTATTCTTCAAATAGCAAAATATCTTATGTAAACATATAAAAACGTTAAAAATAAACTTTCAATATTTCCAAAAAATATCTAAATCATTAGGTAATTTTTTGTTCTTGATTTTTCTAAAAATACACCATCAGTTTAATTTTAAATTTTTCCATGTTAAATAAAATAAATTGTCATGAAATATTCATGTATAAGTATTACCAAGCCTCTGCGAATGCAAGAGTGTTTGGATAAATTTCCAGGCTGGTTTTATATTACCTCAACTGATGACTGCATATGGTTGCAAATCATATATTGAAATGTTAATGTAGTTGTGCATCGTTGTGTTAAATTTAGAATGCTTTCTTAGTGTTTTTGTCACCATTTGTAAAATATAGTTCGCGATTACATCATACTTAAAAGGTTGGAAACAACAAGTCGACGAAAATTTCAAGATTAAGAGTGGGGGCAGGAGAAGCAAAAATAGACATAGAACATGCAACTGAAATTAATGTAAGCGAACTGAATACTCAGCGGATATAATTAACTTTATCACCCAGTACTCCACTTTAGTGAATTTCTCTTCACCATAGCATATTATCGCTTCTACTCACCACATTTAGCTTATGACAATATCTTCTTTTTTCTTGACGACAGGGTTGAAAGTCACCGTTTGCACACCGATGTCGAGATATAGTACAAATCTCAAAAGTTTATGGGTTGACTAACACAAAATGACTTCAGACCACATTTTGACATTGCCATAGTATCATGAAGGCTGAGATTGGGGCGTTGCTATACCAGATTACTATTTTCAATGAAATGCTGTTAAATCTTAGGTACATAATGTACTTTTTCTTAGTAACAAATCGAACCCGGAAACACAGTTCTGCAGCGGGTCAGGTATATCCTGATCCACCTCGGAATCTATCCAGAATCTTCTTCTTTACATGCTTGTATAAATCTATACATATGACAAAAATATATTTAAAATAATACGAATGTGTTTTTATTGGATCTTTATATTGAGTATATTTCTTTTGGTAAAATAGAAAACTATTAAAAGACGCACGTAGTGTTGTGAGTATAGTATTATATAATACATTTTTCACATAGTTTAAATGTAATTTAAACTGTATCAACCACACGTTTTCTAAAGTTTTTACTTTATTAATTTATTTTATTTGTCTGGACATGCATCGACATACGTAATCTATTTTATTTTATTTATCTCATTGAAATATCAATTCTTGTTCGAAAAAAGAACTTTTCAACTATTAGCGATTTTTTTTTATAGAATTTCTTTAATATAATTATCTTTTTTCAACAAATGTTTGAAAAATGTCGTTAAAACGTATAATCTCCGAAGTTTGTCTCCTCTTTATGTAACTTATTTTTGATGAAAAGAAAGAATATGTTCTAAAACAATGAATTTTAAAAATTTTTGAAAGTCTATTTGACAAGTAAACGTAACAAAATTCCCCTTTTTTAAGAATATATTTTTGTAAATTTAATCTTCAAATATGTTTTTATTTAAATATTTATATTAATGTTTTAAAGAACCGATCAATAATCTAATATTCGAAAGATATTTTAACTAATATAGAACCTATAAACTTTTTTCTTATATAAGAAATTCTTGTATGATGATTTTAAACTGAAAAATGAGATTATATTATTGATAATTCTGGCAAAAGTTTAATAATAATTATTGAAGGTACATTCAAGTTATAGACTCTAATCTGAAGTACAATAGATTGTTTTAAATTTCGGATATTGTTTTTATTTTTTAATATTTTAATCATTTACTTCTGTAAAGGGAACAAAGTACTTCAAGACTGTGAAATATTGCTTACTTTACGATGATGTTCTATAAGAATCTACAAACATATGACTGCGAAATTCCATGTCGGTGCTTTTAATTTTAACGCTGCCTTTCATTCAGTGAGTTATCTCTTTAGTTAAACTGAAATTGAATGACATGAGATATTACAAATACATGAATAAATCATCATTTAAGCATTCAAGGCTACTTGATAAAGTTTGGGTACGTAAGCAATCTCGATATTTTGGTTTCATCTGTAAATTCCAAAAATTTCTTATTATTATATGAACGCAGTATAAATATCATTGATTTTCTCATTAGTTTTAAAAAGCAATTTTTTTAAGGGAATGATACCTGGTGATAAGATGTAGATAGTTTATAACAATGTAGACAACACTCGCTCTCCGAACTAACGTGATAATTTGCCTAAAACAACATTAAAGCAACGTACTATACATCTGGAGGAAATTCTGATAAAAATGTTGTGAAATTTTAAAGATGCCATTTTCTTCGAGATCCTATCAAGAGATCACATTCGAATTTTTTGTTTGAACTTTTAGCAAATGAACAGTTTTAATTGATTTATCATACATAAATATCCAGACCTGGTTAATTGTAAAGGAGATCCATTTGATAATGATAATACCAGCTTCTGCAGATGCTTGATCACAATTTTAAAAAATATATTTGATTTTGGATGGATTATGATTATATCATTTACTTGCCTGGTTTTATGCAGTTAATAATTTTGTCGCATTATAGCAAAAAGAAAAATGCTTTCCGCAAGGAATAATTTTATATTCTGGTTCTATATTTATTAAAACTTGTTTGGATATGGAGTAAAGATCATGTTTATAATTTAAATTTGAGTATAATACGTTTTCAAACATTGGCGTTTAAAACATAAAATATGTTTCCTTAATTATGTTTTGTCTCAAATATCTGATGAAGAGATTTAGCTACAGCCAATAACGTGAAGTGTAGGTATAGAAAAACGGGAATGCAACATGCAGCGAGGTATATTATAGCGCCTCCTAGTGGCAAACTGCGATATTAACGTTCTTATTTTCAAAACGGTACGAGATATGGAAAAATGTAAAGTACAATGTTATAGAGAGATCTCTATTTAGTATCATGCCTGAGGCTAATCCGGTTTACAAGTTATTTGATGCGAAACGGAATTAGAAAACACATCATAAAGGGAATCAACATGAAAGCAAAGAGAGAATAGCATGGTAGAGTAGTGTTTAGGAAGAGGTGTGTTAAAAAAATTATAATAAAAATAACTCGTGAATGTAAATATAAATTGTGGAAGAAGAATAGAAGGTGGGAAAAGTTACAATGCCTGATAAAAAAGCTGCAAAAGAACTGTGATCATTATCAAATGAAATATAAACAAGAAAGTAAAATCATGCATCAAGCATAGATTATGAAACACTTTCCAACACTTTAGAATACTTTAACTAACCTTCGCTGGTTAATAAGGAAAATAATATACCCAAGTTAACATTTTAGAAAACGAAAAATAAATTTGAAAACCAGATTTTAACAACTACAGGCCATTGGCAGAAAGTACTCTATTTTTTCTGTGCAGCTCTATAAATAATCTATAGGTTTGTATATATACGCTATATGGTATGGTAGAATTTAGTTTCATAAGAAAACACATAACACAGTAGAAAATTCAACTTCAGCAGTTTCTACCAATAGATCGAAATATATTTGAATTATTTTGTACAGCCCTGTATATTCCCTGTATATCCTGTATAGTATTTGTATACACGTCACATATTCAGCTAAAAATTCAGCTAAAACACACTGTAAACTATTAAAATCTCTCTTCCAGAAATTAACATTCAGAAGCGGCAATGTATCCGTTTTTTGAGTGGCCCTGTATATAATCTTATTTATTTTCAACAAACATCTCTTTGCGTGCGAAATATATTTCACGTTCAAAATGCATCACTCGATTTAAAAAAAAAAAAAAAAAAAAAAAAAAAAAAACTTTACGCAATTTATGCTGATACACAGTAATGCTTACGAATTCTTTTGTGTAGCCCTGTATATGAACTATAAGCATTTATATATTCCACATAGTATTCAAAATTTCGTTAAACGCATACCTAACTGAACGCGCACTTCCAGCACTTATCGCTTATAGACAATACTTCGGATACAGTACTGCATCCGAATCTTTTGTGTGTCCCTGTAAATCTATACTAATAAAAGAAAGTTTCTCTCTATGTGTGTGTGTGTGTGTGTGTGTGTGTGTGTGTGTGTGTGTGTTTGTTTATCAGCGATGGCTAGCAAAATGTAGCCCACCTAGAAGTCTGAAAATTTAGGTGTGGATAGTCCAAGGTCTGACCATGTGCACCTGAGTCTGAGAATTTTAATATTTTGATAATTACCCATCATATTGATTATAATCTCATTAAACATCGTATCGAAAATGCCATCTCTTAAATCAAAATGGCTGAAGAAAAGAACTGCTGTTCTGGATTTGCAAGCAAAAATGAACGAATTCGAAATTATTTTACAAATTAGCGAATTTAAGAAAACTAATTAAGGTATCAATTTGAACATTTCTGAGCATATGTTAAAAAACAAAAAACAAAAAAATCTGCATCTGACTACGTGATTTTTGAAAAATTCGGTGGGTAATTTTTCTTGATTTATGCAAAAATCTGCCGGCTCCAGTAAAAATAATCCGAGAAAGTTTCAGACAGGGATCTGCTTTCATTAAAACCTGAACTACAAAGATATCTGTTTTTCTGGCCGATCACCCCCCCCCCCCATTTAGTTTGCTAAAATGAAATGGAATAATTGCCAATTTTTACTAATGAACAAAAATTTAGCTAACTAATTAAGATATAGATTTGGAGTTGAGAATGGGAAGGGCTGTCATCTGCCGACTATTTTAGCGTAGCGTGTTCGTTAGGTTCTAATTAACAGAAAAAATTACTTTTTTTTAATGATCGCGTTAATGTTTCTGAAGGTGGTTTTCTTGAACAAATTATTCGTTATATTTGCGGGTATGGGAAGAGAGGGGGTTAACGCCTTGCTCTGATTTACACAAAACAAATTCCATTTAAGAAATTTAACATTTTTAGCTTCTAACGTAGCGTTTTATAAATGTTATGTATAGAGAATACAGGAAAATTCAAATACGATTTTCGTAAAAATTAAATTTATGCTCCTAATAACAGCACACAACCCGTATATACCTCATGGATACCACCAATCAAAGTAAATGAATTGTTGTTGAGCACTTGACCAAGTGCCCCCTGGCCGCAGTCCTACAAGTTTTTTTAGCAAACTGTCATTCTTATCTCGTGTTCTATGGGCCCAATCACAACGGTCCTTGGGTGATTCGACTTGGTTTTCGTTCGTGTTGCAGATTTAAGTTCCACCTTCCACAGCCAGGGAGCGGATTATTTTCTAGAGTTCTATGGGCCTGATTTCGACGGGAATTGGTTCATTCAAGTCCCTTTATACAATGGGTACCCGTGTTGGATGTTCGTATGGAACAAATTTCGCCCCCTGGCTGTGGAAAGCGGAACTAAAGGATTTTGAGCACGTGCACAGCACGATTGCTATGCGGTGCCGGAGGCAGCGGCTACACGATTTGAAGTTTCGTTCAGAAGGTGGTTCTTTGGAACAGGGTGCAATACAACTGTGCTAACTAAAAATAAAATTATTGCCTACATCATTTTGCATAAGTAATATCTCAACACACCATGTTTACCAAGAATTTATTTCGCTTTAGTAATATTATTATAATAATATACATTGAGGATTTTTTTCAAATTTTTAAGAACACTAAACATTAATCTGAAAACTACGCTTTCTTTACAATGCAACAAACGATCGCTGTTTCGTTTTAACTGTGTCACTACCATACCTAGTATATATTGTTCTCCAAATTAAGTTGAATGATTATCGGATTTCTTTCAATTCAATTTTTTATTGTTTAAGTTTATGTTAATCAATTTGTGTTTCTTGTGAATCAGTACAAATTTGATGCACTTCAACAAGCACACAAAGTCATCACTTGGTCTTTGAATAACCTTTTCTACTGTGATTAGCTAAATAATTTACAAACACCGATGCTAATTAAGGTTATATTAAATAATCAGAAGGCTATATTTTTCTTCTGCTGCCAATGTGGAAATATCTATTGAAGACAAATTGTTATTTCAGATACTGTTAAATACTTAATGGGTTTTTTCAAAGCGTCACAGTACACTGAGAAAAATGGCCCTGTCAAACATGAGTAAATAGATGTTTTCATTTTGTTGTGGAACTTTGTGTTTCAAATAGGATGACCCAATGCTTTCAATTCTGAAATACCAGAAAAATTCAGAATATTGAAACATGGACATACTCAAAACTGAGCACATAGACGTTAGTTCATACTCATTTTTGAAACATGGACATACTCAAAAATGAGCAAATCGAAGTCAGTTCATACTCATTTTTGAAACATGGGTATACTCAAATAGGAGCACATATTTTTTTTTTTTTTTTTTTTTTTTTTGAGTATGTGCACGAATTTTTAGAAATGAGTATATGCATGTTTCAAACTTGAGTAATTTTCATTCAGAGCTCTTTTGACTATGCTACATAATGAGAGTTGAGTATTTTTTGCTCAGTTTTGAGAATGTCGTTTTCAGTGTGTAAGTAAAAGGTATTTTTAAGAGTACATACTTTATTCTTTGAGTTATGTCCCCCTAGCCAACGCTCCTCCTTAATATGTTTGTTCTTTCTCCAATACCTTATTATCTGAATAAGAATGTTTTTTAAAAATTAAAGAACTTTTTTTTTCATCACTTTATCTTGTTCTGAATTTGAAAGAGTATAGAATTATAATGTTGCTGTTCTATTTTCAAAATTTGATTCAGCGTTGATCCTAATGGTCTCTTATGAAAAAATTCACAACATACAATAATAGAAGAAACTTTTCAGGAACTTAAATGGTAAATTTATTTAAATTTAATTATTCATTTATTTAATTTTGTAAGCGGATACTTTTTCGGATACTTTTCCGTGTTTTATTTTAAGTATCTTTTGTCTATGTAGCTTTAATTATATTTAATAATTCTGCCAGAGAATAAATGCATGTAACGGTCCTAATAAAAATTTTCGTAGACAGTTATTGTCTAGCAAAATAGACTATATCTACTATGATACACAATTAAAAAATTCTAATGAAACAATATTTTAAGAAATAATGAGTTATTTACATAATCTATTTGTGTCCTTTAGCTGTCCTACAGCCTCTCGAAGAAAATAAAAAGGTTTGTTAAAAAAGCATGTCTGAATAATTTAAAATTTAAATGAATTAATTTTGTTTTGTTTAATACAATGGAAAAATAATTTTTTTGTCTATTTTTAACATACTTCAGTACAGCCTAAACACTGCCCTTTAAAATATAAAATATTGTTTAAAATTCAACACAGGCACATAAAACAAGAATTTTGTTTTACATGAAATGAAACATTTTGAATTGAAATGTTTCTTTAAATATGATTGGTCAAACAAATAAAAACATGAAAGCTTTCTTCCAAGGAATAATTGAAAATGTCAGTCATGTCAAACAATATAAAAAGAACAACATACAAAAGGGCAATATACAAAGAACGAGCATTTATCAGATGCTTATAAATAGAGTGTTTTGAAAAATGGCAAAAATAATACGACAAAGAAATACATTTAAACATTTTTCGTTTAAATGCTTTATTCTTTAGGTAGTTGTTTAAAATAACGACAGAGAAGAATTATTTTCCAAACATCTAATTTATTATGTTACAGGAAAATTCCCTTTTCTGCTTTCAGAAAAGCTTTCAAAATTCAAGTGATGTAAAGAACCAGATTCCTGCCAAAAACTTATTTCAGTTTTAAAAGTGCTTTGGAGAATCTACTTTTCCTATTTAAAGAAACAAAATTGTTTTAAAGAAATAAAGTTATTTATGAACTTTTTGTAAAGCTATTTTACTGTGATTTCCTTTTGAAAAAAAATAAAGCTGATACGTCACATTTAAGGTTTTAACATATTGATTTTTGAATTGTAAGAAAAAAGTTAAAGATTTCTTAATTAATTTCAAAATCTAAAATGTTGGTAATTATATTAGATTCGTTGCAATGGTCATGTAAATTATTTTTCATAATGCCTTGCAATAGAGATTTTTAAAATTATTATTGTTTCTTTGAAGTGCAGCGCGATTTTTCTAACACTATACAGGAATAAACTAACGCCTCTCCAGCAGACCTGCCTATAGGGTTTTTAGTTGAGACAAAGTCCCTTCAGCTTGAGGGGGGAGGGATACATTATTACTTATAAGCTGACTGTAAAAATTACATGCGCAGAATATTTAATCAATTTACAGTTACAATTACATACAAACATCCCTTAGATCGTAACAATGATGTTAACTACTAATACTATAGAGCGGACCATACTTAAAATCTAGTGACAGAATTAGAAGCATGGTGGTGTATATCAAGACAAATATTTTTCTCTGTAATGCACGCATCCAGTCAAAAACATTCAGGATTTCTTATTTAAAATGCAGTAATTAAATTTTAGCAAAAGTGATTGTTTTGCAACAACGTACTCTTAAACTTCAATAGAGGTAAATGAGCAATACAATATTATTAAGTACCACTATATAGAGGACCATACTTAAAGTCTAATGACAAAATTAGAAGCCTGGTGTTGCATATCAAGACAAATAATTTTCTCTTTATATCCTTGGGATGTAATGCACGCATCCAGTCAACAAATTTCAGGATTTCATAATGAAAATGCAGTAATTAAATTTTAGAAAAAGTGATTGTTTGCAACAACATACCCTTAAACTTCAATAGAGGTAAATGAGCAATACTATATCACTCAATTGTTGTAATTAATACTGTAGGCTTACTTGTACAATTCTTTGTATGAAAATACTCAATTTCAACATTTTCTCAATGATTATCATAATTTATAAACAATAACTGCTGCTATCAAATGTCGTGTAAAATTTTCTTTAATAACATAAGCACAGATTTAAATACTTCTTTTGAAGTATTTTTTGTGCTTGAATTTTTAAGATTAAATGTTTTTATTTTTTATTTGCCGCCTCCAGTTTTTTTCGTTAGAGTAGAACTTTACGAAATATGTCCATCAAAATTATTTAGTTTAGTAAACGCAGAACATTGATAAAGATGTAAGTTTCTATAAATATAGCATATAGTCCCAGTAACCGTATAAAAATTTTTAATTTAACAACTTAAAAAAATATCGACTATTTAGACTGATATTTACAACTTTAGACTACTACTTTAGCGAGGCTAACGAAAAAGACAGGCTACCGCGGTGCATTCCACTTATCTTTTTTTACAGACCGCTAGAGTGACGTGATGCTCTTTTCGTACACCTTCATTGGTGCATTCGAGCATCACGTGACTCCGGCGGTCTGTAAAAAACGATATGCGTAAAGCACCGCGGTAGCCCTTCTTATTCGTTAGCCTCGTACTTTAGTAATCTAGTTTACAATTTTACATACTACTTCAGACATTTAACTGTCGTAAATAGATTTTTATATGGTTAAGAAAAAATTTTAAATAATTTCCCCAATTCGAACTGCTCTAAAGCTAACGTTGTAGGAGTTGGCTATTTGATACCGATAAGAGGGAATACCAAATAAATGTTCAAATAATTCAAATAAATGTAAATTAAGGTACTACATCAGTTTAATGCATTTATAGCTGACGTCAACTTCGGAAATGCAAAAACATAGCGGGAAACATGGCTTATAAAAAGAAAGTACACATGTTAGCATTTTTTTTTTATATTGTGCCGTTTTCGAGGGGTTAGCGACAGGAAAGAATAATTGCATTATAAATTGACAAAAATCCGTAATGATAAACTAATGCATGCGGTTGAAAAAAGGGTAAAGAGTGGTCTGATTTTTTTTTCATATGGAAATTGACTTTTCTCGTGTTCTAAAACGCATGTATATTAAGTTTCGTGCAAATCTGTCAAAAACCGTAGATTTGCATTAGGGACATACATACCGACAACGACTCTCTCTATATATAACAGGATTCAAATGAACAATTAATACATTAATAACAATAAACATAAATGAAAATGGAATGACTGAAATTTCTTCAGTCTAATCCTGTTTTATCAAAATTAAGGATTTTTTCTTTTATCTATCTGTCGAAATGTGCACCAGTCTCCTTTACAAATACATGTCAGGGGAAACATTATACAAT
This sequence comes from Maratus michaelseni, assembly GCA_963931845.1. Classification (NCBI taxonomy): domain Eukaryota; kingdom Metazoa; phylum Arthropoda; class Arachnida; order Araneae; family Salticidae; genus Maratus; species Maratus michaelseni. The sequence goes on from OZ007591.1 coordinate 310,731,475, forward strand.
GAGAAAATAATTGTTTTATTTATGATTCATGGCAGTACCTCTAGATTATATAAATTGAATATTTAATTATAAAAATAGTAATCTCTCGTAAAATGAATAAATAAAAAAAAATCTAAAAACTATATACACATCATATATTGTAGTTTAAAAAACCTTTATATTTCAGAAAAACTTAAAGAAAGTGCAATTTGGGAATTTGAATTTAAAATCCGATTAAGCTGTCAAGAAAAAAAAAAGAGAAAATGTGAAAATGCAAAAGATTCAGATGAAGTGGAAAGATGTGCTAGTGTTTCAAGATTAAATATTTTTGTTGAATCTAGAATGAGGTATCTGACGCTTGCATAATATGGAAATTTTCTTTTCTAAAGAAGTAAGTATTTCCAGAGTAAAGAATGCTAGAGTGGGGTACACTAGAAAATGTTTCAGATAAAGTGCCGAAATTGAATTTAAAACAAGTAAAAGATTTTTTTATCTTCAGAACGTATGATTCTTGACAGCTCTTACATAAAGAGTTGTACATAATAATCGTATTTTAGAAACATTATGTTCTGCAGAATATAATAGAAATCCAAATAATTTTAAAAATTCAAATACATTTTGTAACAAAGATTGGATACAATATAATATTTACAATTTTTTGGATAGATTTCTCCGGAGAAATAGATATTAAATGGAAGAATAATGTAAATATGGATTTCAAATTCTGAAATTTTGAAAGCTAGGCGTACGTTTTCCATCGGAATTTTCAATAAATGTCAACAAAAGATAAAATGTTGCCAACTTAAAATGTACTTATTACATTACGGCAATTAATCATATTATAATAACAGACGATGCAATTAATTTCATTGAAATAATAACAGTACGAACGCATATCATTTGTCACGTTTGATGTACAATTTCCCACTTGTTACTATCATTCTTGTAAAAAACATAGAGATTTGTTTTCTAAATATAATTTATAGGGCCCAAAAACTGTATAAAAATTGAAAAAATGTAACTTTTTAAAAATTAATAGCAAGAGTTCTTCATCAACATAATCTTATAATTCCTAACTTATTTCAAACATTTTAGGTACCTTTCATACAAAAAAGTATAAAGCTACCTATTGCAGCTGTTCGGAGGAAAGCAGTTCGGAAAATTTCGATATATTTTCACCGATCATGACCCCCAGACCCCAAAACCACCCTCCGTTCAAATATTGATTTATATATATAGATATATCCATACATAAATCTGACCTATGTCATACGATAACGCTCGTATTTATAAATCAATTTTGATGAAACTAATTGTGTGTATTAAGCTCACCAATGTCTCGACAGAGTTCGTTGGCCAGCTTGGTACGCCATTTTGTTTCAAAATGGCGGCCATTTAAATATTTAAAACTAAAAAAAAAAAAAAAGTTAAACATTCAAATTTATTTTTCAATTACGTGTTAGGCTTTGATACAAGGATTCCAGAGCATTTTTTGGTTTACCTCTATCTTAAAAAATGGCTGAGAAAGAGCAGTTTGAAATTCTAGGGTGGCTGACATTTTGAAACAAAACAGCACATTAACGCGATTACTCGCAAATTATTTTCTTTTATTGTTGCAATAATTTTCCCAATCATACGCATAAAACTATATATTCATATCCGTTAGCACCAAATTCTCGCCAAATTTGGCGACCATAATAAGTCTTCATAAATGAAGCCAATTTGGCTATTGCTCAATAATTTGGCGAATTTCTTATTCAAATTCAGTATTAACGAATCTTTTGTAAACGTTTCTTTGCATTTTAACTTGCTGTTTTCGTGTAACATTAGCTAAAATTTTAAAACGAAATATAGGAAAGCTACCTTTTCCTCCCGGTACAGGCCGGAAGGACTTTTTCAAATTTACGTGCCTAGATGTATCCAACAGGTAACAAATTAAAGTGCGATTCATTATTCTTATGACACGATGCATAAATATCTGAAATACTATAAGTAACCTATATATTACACAGTGGATGAGTTTTATACAGAGGTAGAACAGATATAGGTACATAGAGACAGATAGGTTTAAATATTAATAGATATATCTTTATTTAAATGCATCCAGTTATGTACTTTTAAGCGCTGTGAAAGCAAGCTAAAATTAAAATTTCTTTTCACTTCTGTAGTATATATATAAAAAAAAAAAATGTCCACAAGAAACGCTGGTGTCATATTGGCAATTATCTTCTATACATCGCAGAATTTCAAATTTTACACCATCGAATAGGAAAACAAAGGTTATTTAAAATAAACAAGTTGGAAATTGTGCGTCAAACGTGACAAATGAGGTGCGTTCGTACTATAGCTAGTCACATAAATATTCAGATCTTTTCGGATTTTTAATTCTGTGAAATGAATTATATCGTCTGCAGATTAATTTCTGTAATAAAATAAGTATCTCGGTCGCTTGACGATTAAACTTCAGAAGCTCCTATAACAAAAAAGCACCGATTTAAAAAAAAAATCAAATTTCTTAATAAATATTTTTATTAATATCTCCTAAAGTTTTGATTTGATTTTAATAAAATTTGAAATGTTTCGAAAAAATTCTGCAAAGATAATATATTTTAAATTGCAAACCATTCGGTTGGGTAGTTTTTGCGTTGTTATATGCGGACAGACGGACGGACCAAGCGACGACTATAGGTGCTACGTATTTATATAATTACGAACGCACCTAAAAATTGCTGAAAACTCTGTCACACTATACTGGTTTCTTTTGCTTTTTAAAATAGTTGTCTTGAATGATTTCTTTTTAAATCGCGTGCAGGCCGATTATGAAAGATTAATCCGTTTGCATCTAAAATAATATAATAGTCCAGCAATGGTTTACTTTTAATATTCCATAATGGATTTAAAATTTCATCATTAAATAAATAAAATAATAAAATAACATAAATAAAACACAAATTTAAGATACATGTAATAGGCTACGCGCCTTAAAAAAAGATTTGCCGATTTCTTCGGCTATAATTCCTGGTATGCTGCAAACACGAATATATCGCATTTAAAAAAGGTTGATAATTTTGTTTGAATGTATAATTGATATTTTTCGTGTAAAAATGATTTTAGCGGGCAAATCTAAAATAAATATATTAAATGTAAAAAATCTAATAGAGTTAAACAAAATCAATTTTGTTCTGTAACGCAGGACGTTCGTGTTGGAACAGCTAGTATGAAAATAATAATGTAAATTACATAACAAGGTAAATACGCAATATAAAATAAAATATTGATAAGCAAAAAGATATTTAAAGTATATTTTTACTCTTTGAAATAAATTATGTGTCTGTTATGACTTTATAACTACTAATTACTTCAAAATCAGAAAACGTCACATATTAATTTTCGGATGTACAAAAACTAACAAAACATGCTATACCATATTAATATTTTCTTTTCAAAGTAGTTCATTTTTTTACATATTTTTCTATGATGCTAAGTGTAGAAAATCTTTCAAATCCGTAAAAAAACTGCCAAAATTCAGCAGTTAATATCCGGTTAAAGTTTGAAAAAGTATCTGAAGTTCTAGATTTGAGAACATACCTCAGACTTCTACTACAAATCTGCAAATTTGTTATTACTTTTTCTTACAGTGTGACATTTTCAACAGATTGGTATATAAACTTACATATCAAATTCTAAAACGTATTTCGTAAGTATTTTGCTTGAGTAAATCTAACATATAATGGTTAACATTCGGTAAATGTCAAGAACAATATTTTCCCCAATATCGATTTAATAAACGCAATGTGTTGAAATTTTATAAACTATTTTATGTAACTAAAAATATTCAAAGCATAATATTTTCAGATGATTCAGAATGTTTATTAGTTTTAAAATACATTAGGTTGAAAAACAAAGTTTTAAACGGATAAAAATAGACAAACGTACTCTCTTCTCCAAATACATATTATATATCTTAAAACTATGAATGAAAGTTTAGTTTATAGTATAAAATTATCATTACACCTTCAATAAAAAATTTTATTGCGATTTCTATGTGTATATTTGTGCTTGAAAAATGTCTTCTCTTTGAACTACTCATAATATTTTCAGGATTTTTCATAATAAAAATTTATAGTGTAAAATAGTTTTAAATTTTACATATAATTGATAGGCCAGTTTTTGACTTATAAAATGACTTATAAAATGACTTTTACTCTATTGTGTAAATTACAAAAACCCTTCTTAAGAACATACCTTCAGCAATGGAGCCTATTATTCCATTTGCTTTAATTGATGGGGTCATTAGAAGGTTTGTCTCTAATTTTCTTTTGTTATCTCTTATGTAATTTTTCAGATTTCTTCCCTTATTTTTGCCCATCCTTAATGAGTGTAAATTCATATTTTGCATCATAAATTTAGTGTCGTACAGCTTTCTTACGATTGGTGCGATGAATTAGTCCGGCGATATTACCGAACTAATCGAAATGCATTGAATTAAAACATACATTCAACTGGAAAATCTGCAATTTATCTACAGACAACATTTTAAAAATCTAATATACATAAACAAACAGTATATTACTGTACTACAATATTCGTTTTGATAAGTTATTGTTATAAAAAATGTATTGCAGTTTGATTTGAAATTTTGAAATAAAGTATATATAATTTTGAAAGTCAATGATTATTAACGTAAGTGATAATTTAATAAGTGACATTCAATAAACGTTAAAAAGGAGATTTTATGTTTAATTCAGAATAATCGAACTTTTTTCCTATTATTGCGCTATTGCTCACATTCCTTGTCGGATTTGCGTTTTATTCTCCTGACATTTCGGCAGCGCCTTGCTGGCAAAATCGAATCACTCATTCAGTGATTTGCGTACTAATCAAAATTGTCAACGCATTAATCTGGGGATTTTACAAAAAATATGGCCTTACTAACAGAAATTTTGCACTAACTGAAATCGCATAAATCGTGGGAAACATGTATATTACTTTGTAGAATAAATAATAAAAAAATATATCTTGTCTAACTGAAGAAAAAATGTTTTACTTTTTTGTGACTCAAAAATGAAACTTTATTTTTTATTCTCACAAGCTGAGTTGAATGATGTTTTCGTCAATTGTTCGTACTATAACGCCATTCAGTTAAATGTATTCTTTATGTGACAGCTGTAAGACTAATTTCTTGCTACGTTGCAAGAGGTGACAATTAAGGCTATTCTCAAAAAATTATTTTTCCCACTCAGCAACTTGAAATTTCTGACTCATTTTTAAATGCTTGAAGATATAATTATTGAAGTAATTTGTAATAGAAAAGTTTTTTCTTTTTTCATTTTTTGATAAATGGTTCACATTTTGAAGTATAAGAGATTATTGTCTCATGATGTTCTTTTTTCTGACTCATTTTTAAATGCTTGAAGATATAATTATTGAAGTAATTTGTAATAGAAAAGTTTTTTTTTTCATTTTTTGATAAATGGTTCACATTTTGAAGTATAAGAGATTATTGTCTCATGATGTCCTTTTTTCCCCTTTCGGGTGCTGTACAATTTTGTTCAAAACACCAAATTTGACAAAACTTTTTGAAAAATCTTATAATTTTACCGAAAAATGTAGTTCGGTCACAAAATTTTTGAATAAGAGCACCTGCCAATTCCATGTATTTTCAAACAAAAATGATTTACAAACATGTCAGAAAGTAACCCGTTTGGATTTGAGAACAGCCTTACATCTGAAAAAATATATTACTAAGATCACACTGAAAGAACATATAAATCAAATTTTAAGATATTGATATGAGAATAATTTGGCTTTGAAAAGCAATTGCTGAAAAATAACACAGTAAACATATATTTAAGCAAAATAATCTTTCATAATCGGAGTGCTTGTTAATTTATGGTAAAAATAATTTTACTTTATAATAAATTATGACACCTTGTAATAATATATTTCTTTTAAATGCTAAAAGGAGTAAATTAACAACATAACACAAAGTAAAATATCTTTTATTAGGATGTTTGACATTTTTCGGACTCACTCCGAGCCATTTTCAAAAACAAATGAGAATAGTCCATAATTGCACGGTCCTTGAAGTTATTATTTAAAATGCTATCATTTAATTTTCATGTACTTTTTAAAAATCGTGTACTTTTTAAAAATCATGTACTTTTTTAAAACTTTATCTTATTTGGTTGTTTATTTTGATATCTGTAACCACATGGAGTAACTCGAGCCACAATTTCGGTAAGTTAAAAGATGCTGCATCGTTACATGTTGTATTTTTGCGTGTTAGTATCTGTATGGTTTCTCTTATTATGGATGGATAGTAAAGACAGGAGGGAAAATTATTTTACTTTCATTGAAATTTATTTGGATGGTTTCTTCTTCATATAATCTTGTCATGGCTGTTTTTTTCTATTATACATAATATGCTCCTTTTTTCTGTAACTAAATTTCCTGCCGGTCATGCCAATATAGTAATTCTTAGATCCGTCTTCTGAGCCCCCATCCTTTTAATAAGCCTGCATGTTTTTCATAAGACGGGCCTTTATAGTATGTACTGAAATAAATTGAATAAAGAATTAGATAATATTCATAAAATTGCTTGTAATAATGGTTTTAAGGTACACCATATTAATAAATTAATCATGGATATCGCCAATAATAAGAAACCAGAAAACAAAGTTGATTCGCAAAAATACAAACTTTATACTCTTCAATATTATCGAAGCTTTTTTGATAAATTAAAATATAGTCTTAAACGTTTCAATATGTGCTTAATAGCAAAACCCTCATAAATTAAAGAATATAATTTGCAGTAAAATTAGCCCAATTAATTTTGAGAATTATTCAGGACTATATGAAATACCTTGTATTAAAGGAGATGTATCTAAGAATTACTATATTGGCATGACCAGCAGGAAATTTTGTTGCAGAAAAAAGGAGCATATAGCTGAAATTAAGTATAATAGAAAAACCACAGCCCTGGCAAAATTATATCAAGAAGAAACCATCCAAATCAATTCCAATGAAAGTAAAATAATTTTTTCCCTCCAGTCTATACTATCCATCCATAATAAGAGAAACCATAGAAATATTAACACGCAAAAATACAATATGTAACGATACAGCATCTTTTAACTTACCGAAATTGTGGCTCGACTTACTCAATGGTTACAGATATGAAAATAAACAACCAACTAAAAATAAAAGATAAGTGCGTAATTTTTTTAAAAGTACATGAAAATTAAATGATAGCATTTTAAATAATAACTTCAAAGACCGTGCAATTATGGAATATTCGCATTTGTTTTTGAAAATGGCTCGGAGTTAGCCGAAACATGTCAAACAACCTAATAAGTTATTTTACTGTGTATTATGTTGTTAATTTACACCTTTTAGCATTTAAAAGAAATAATTTTACTGATAATGAAAGCAATAGTCACATCTTGCTAGACATATATTCTATATAACATATGCATTCTCAGATATGCTTCACGAAAAACACTCTCATCTCATTTGCTCAAAATGCAATAAAAATATAGTAATCATTTTTTGAAGTAAAACATTATATATATATATATAATTCTTTTTCTTTCAAAAATGCGTAAATGAATTTCATGTATTTTTATTCAAAATGTAGTTAAAAATGTTTCTAAAAAAATATTTCATTATTATACAATCTCTTATTTTTTCTACATATTCCCCTAAAAAGAAGTTAATTAGTTTAAAATAAAAAAGTTCAAGAAAAATACTGTAAGTGTAATTAGCAACATTTTTAACATGTGTAAATAATGCATATAGCATTATAGACAGAAAAATATGACAAAGGTTTTCATTTAAAGTTATTTTTTTTTTTTGTTTTTCAGTAATTTTCTGAGATTAGTTTATATAAAAGAGACTGGATTTAAATCTAAAAAATATTAGAATGATTAAGTATCTTAATGTTTTTATTATAGGTATGCTTGCTTATTTCCTTCATATGCGCATACATAAATTTTAAAATAAATCTACAAAATATGATTATATAACTTAAAAGTTTTTTTTTCAAAAATAATACATCATATGCGAAATTGGATAGACTCTCTTTAAAATGCAATAACAATTAAGAAGTTGAAGTTAAGCTGCTGAAGTTATTCTTATAGACGAATAATGTGAGAAATAAATCAGGGATTTTTTTAAATGCGCTTTCAAGTTTTATTTCCAAAAACAGATGGATCTAAGATGTAAAATGCTCAACATAACCTTGAAATTTAGAAACCGAAAACTATTTTTAGATTATCAACAGCTAAAAAGAAAGAAGGATAAAAATTATGTTAGCTTTGATACATTTTCATAAGTTAGTTCAAGCATTTTAACAGTTCTAGCGCAGCACTATCTATCTATTAAATTTGAAAGCAAGACACAGAGGAGTATTTAAGAAATACCCGCTATCACACTGCCGCAAAAGTAACTTAAATGGCTCTTTACTAGTTATTGGATATTGAAAACGATCTGTCATTGAAAAATAAATAAGAGCTAAAATTTCAAAAGTATAACAGTTACGTTTAAAAAATGAAACGGTCAGGGAAAATTATTACACTTACTTTTAAAGAATGAAAAGGTCAGGGACGTTCTTACGGTTGAACACAAATGGCTAATTAGTATAAGATCGAGAGTAGATATATGGCAAATTAAGATTTGTGAAATGCTAACAAGATGCATTTTATAAAACTTCATTATTGCCATTAAATAATTAACGAATAATCGCGATTTTTGTAAGAAAAGTATTGGCAGAAATTTCCCGTGTCGCTCATTAAAATTTCAAAAATCGTGGAAGGATAAATTTGCTACGGCCACTATTGAAAATTTGCTATTTAAACCGGATTCCTTATTTTTAACAACATGTATTTCAAAAAAATTCATAGATATGGTGCCACATGCCCGAACAGAGATTTCCAAACGAACCTGCTGCTTGAATCTCCTCAATAAATTCGTTTATTCAGAATGAGTGTGATAGAAGTCATTAGTTTTATATCTATCTCTAAATATATTGAAATTTAATTTATTTAAACTAAATCCGTGGCAAATTTTGTATTACAAAAAGTCTGAATCTAAGAAGAATTTACCTTGGCCTAAATACTGACGAAGGATTTTTACACAATTAACCAATGAGATGCGTTTCATTCGGGCGTTGACATTAAGCAATTAACAAATAATCGCGATTTCTGTGTCACGTACGACAGCGTAATATATATATACAGACAATATATGTTGGGAAACCTTTCATGAATAACCTGCATATTTTTGTATGGAATTTAAATCTTCTGCCATTTGCGACTATTTTATTGGATACTGTAGCTAATGTAGAAAAGTATGTAGCATTTTAAAAGTTATAAACGTTGATATGAAGGTCAGCAGGAATTTTTGAAATGCATGTGGCATTATATTAAGAATTGGAAAATTATTTAATTACTGACGAAATCTGAAATAAATATATTCCACTAAGATGTTTCAATTTTCAACTCAATTAAAAATTTAAATATTTACATTGTGTAATGCGACCTTCTGTTAGTGCCAATGAAAAATACACTCCCGTGGATGTCCACTGTTTTGTTTAATTTATTTTTCAGCATAAAAAATATTCATACTAACACCAGAAAAAACAACTAGAAAATATTTATTTTATTTTAATTATACGTATATGTATGCTATTTTTGAAAACAAAATGTAATGCATCGAGTTGTCTATCCTTTTTGGATTGTTGGAAAAACTGAATGGGAAAAAGCATACTCTTAATGTAATGTGTTTTCTTAACAGACATACACTATATGGCCAATGATGACCGGTCACTTGCGATTTTAGACGTTTTGTTAAATATATAGAAAAATACATAAGGATTTGTCCTGAAATTTCAGGCGTGTAAACAGCATAGTTCACGTCATGTATTTCAGCGAAGATCTTTTCCCGAAACCCCATAGGGAGTCGCAATAAATTGCAGAAAAACGAATATTTTTTGGATAACCATGTAAAAACTAATATCGTAAAAGCGTTGAAACGGTAGCACATGCTTAGTAGGTTTCTTTTAATGAACTATGTTTATTTTTATGAGGGTAGCATGTATACTCGTGGAGAAATTAAGATTTTTATAAAAACAATCCCAAATTTCACAAAGTGTTTTGCTTATAATATTAGGAGTTCTTAATATAAAAGAATGTTCTTTTCAAGAACGATGACACACAACATTATATATAATACCCTGCAATCAGAATTAAAAAATAATAAATATTGGATGAAAAATGAGCAGGTTTACTAAATATCTTTTCACTGCGCATACGCGAATTCAATCAAATTATACTGTGCATAATATATTAGATAAATGTATGGACCAACTTTTGTGAAAGTCTCAAACACATAGCTTGAAAATTCTGATAGTAATCGTCGATAGAATAAGCTCGAAATCCGTTGTTCCCAAAAGGAAGCAAAAAGATGAGGGGTTGTATCAAATATACAATGAGAGGCAATTTATTCTTGTTATGTCAACTTTCATAAGCTAATATATTTGGATACAACACCTCATCTTTTTGCTTCCTTTTGGGAACAACGGATTTCGAGCTTATTCTATCGACGATTACTATCAGAATTTTCAAGCTATGTGTTTGAGACTTTCACAAAAGTTGGTCCATACATTTATCTAATATATTATGCACAGTATAATTTGATTGAATTCGCGTATGCGCAGTGAAAAAATATTTAGTAAACCTGCTCATTTTTCATCCAATATTTATTATTTTTTAATTCTAATTGCAGGGTCTTGTATATAATGTTGTGTGTCATCGTTCTTGAAAAGAACATTCTTTTATATTAAGAACTCTGAATATTATAAGCAAAACACTTTGTGAAATTTGGGATTGTTTTTATAAAAATCTTAATTTCTCCACGAGTATACATGCTATCCTCATACAAATGAGCATAGTTTATTAAAAAAAAGCCTTCTAAGCACGTGCTACCGTTTAAACCTTTTTGCGATATTAGTTTTTACAGGGTTATCCAAAAAATATTCGTTTTACTTCAATTTGTTGACGGCCCCTTATGGGGTTTCGGAAATAATCTTCACGGAAATATCTGACGTCTATCATGTTGTTTACACTCCTGAAGTTTCAGGATAATTCCTCAAGTATCTTTCCAGATATTTAACAAAACGTCTAAAATTGCAAGTGACCGGTCATCATTGGCCATACAGTGTATTTCAAGAATGTTCTGCATAATAGTGAAGTTTCATGTAGTATGAGGTTAAAAATCATTTGCGGTGCTTTTTAATAGTAGTACAATAATTTAAACATAATGTAATTGCATGACTGAAGTGGACTACAACATCCTTTCTGCGGAGTATAGAAGTTGCATTTATAGTTCGTTTACAGAGAGATATAAATAATTGCATTATATTACATGTATTGGGAAAAAAATTCAGCTATGTATTTCTGTGACGTTCCCATACTTCATGCAAAATATATTTGGATTACGAAGCTGCACTGTAATATGTTTTCCATAAATTATTGAAAATATAGTAACTATAGTTTTTTACAGAAATACATAAAAAAGTCCTTCCGGCCTGTACCGGGAGGAGAAGGTAGCTTTCCTATATCTTCGTTTTAAAATTTTAGCTACTGTTCCTCGAAAACAGCAAGTTAAAATGAAAAGGAAACGTTTACAAAAGATTCGTTAACACTGAATTTGAATAAGAAATTCGCCAAATTATTGAGCAATAGCCAAATTGGCTTCATTTATGAAGACTTATTTTGGTCGCCAAATTTGGCGATATTTCGCCAAATGTTGCCAAGTTTGGCGAGAATTTGGCGCTAACGGATATGAATATATAGTTTTATATGTATGATTGGAAAAATTATTTCAACAATGAAAATTTTTGTAATGTGCTGTCTTGTTTCAAAATGTCAGCCACCCTAGAATTTCAAACTGCTCTATCTCAGCCATTTTTTAAAATAGAGGTAAACCAAAAAATGCTCTGAAATCCTCGTATCAAGGCGTAACAATTAATTAAAAAATAAATTTGAATTTTTAACTTTTTTGTATATTTATTTTAGTTTTAAATTTTTAAATGGCCGCCATCTTGGAACAAAATGGCGGACCAAGCTGGCCAACGAACTCGGTCGAGACATTGGTGAGCTTAATACACACAATTAGTTTCATCAAAATTGATTTATAAATACGAGCGTTATCGTATGACATAGGTCATATATATATATATATAAATATATATATATATATATTGTATGTATATATATATATATATATATATATATATATATATATATATATAAATCAACATTTGAACGGAGGGTGGTTTTGGGGTCTGGGGGTCATGATCGGTGAAAATATATCGAAATTTTCCGGAACTGCTTTCCTCCGAACGGCTGCAATAGGTAGCTTTATACTTTTTGTATTGAAAGCTACCTAAAAATAGGGTACAGGATTGAATATGACCAATAACAGCGTTTTCAGCTGTGCTATACATTTTTAAACTTTAAAAAAATTGGTGTATCGGGTGGTGTGTACAAATTATATTGATAATATATAAGGTTGCACGAAAGAATTCGCATACATGATCGAATATAAACTGTAATTGCTGATAAGAAAAAAAAATTAAATTGCTTATGTAGATATCTCAATTCATTCTATGAGAAAAAAATTCTCAACATTCTGTTAATATTGGAAAAATGTTTCATAATCAATGCCTGATGCATATTTTTCGTCCTTTTTACATCTCCTGATCCCGATTTGGATTACTGGAGTTCAGCTAGTTGAAACATTACAGTATGTTATTCTTTTAAATATCAATCGTTAACATAATGTTATCAAAATTTTGAATTACTTAAGATATTTTACTTTACTTTTTATCTTCATAACTGTGGAAGAAAATTTTAATATTTTATATTCAATTTATTTATAATACACAAGGGAATTTTATATGTCATCCTTTATTTGTTGTACGATAATAAAGCTTTTTTACATTTTTTTTAAATTGACATGAGTGCCAGACTCTTTTTACGGAAGTGAAAAAGAATGTTGCAAAAAAAGTTCCTTCCTCTAATTTTAAGAAAAAAATACTTTACTACAGAAAGAAAAATTACTAAATTTTGCTTAGGGAAAATATTAGATGTAAGAAATATTACTTTAAGTATATACTAGCTGTTATCCGTGACTTCGTTCATGTAACATTTAAAGAAAATGTATACATTAATTAAGCAACATATACAATTAACAAACTCTTTATCATATTTTATAGTAGATAATACTTTTGATAATCACAATTTGCGTATTTTAGTTTATATATATATATGATCATTTAAATTTGTTTCAAGAGCTTGAAATTTCATACACTTTCACAAAGATTAAGTGTAGAACACATATTTGCTTTCTTTTGTTATTCTATTTTACATTTATTCTGTTCATAGAAATCGATTTAATTTAAGTTTTCGTATCAAAGAATATTTTTCAAAGTGATTACATTAATATTTTTTAGTAAATTTGTTAATTAACATGTCTTTTTGAATATGACTTTTATCTGATTAGAATAATATAAAAACCAACATGAATTATGTTTCTTTTCCAAAACAGTTTATGATATTATTATGATACTTAAAGTTATATGATAGTTTAAAAAAATTAATTAAAACGTAGTGGAGCATAAATGTTTAAAAATAAATAAAATAAGTAGAAAAATAACTTTAACTCTCATATATTTATGGTATTTTTATTTCTCAGTGCCACACTTTTAACAGCTGTAGATGTACCAATAAAATCAAAATGTTTAATCACGTTCCAAAAATTTTAAAAACCTAAATGCTTTTTTATTAACTAATAGAGTTGCTTATTTATTTGAATCGTGAAAACAATCTGAAAAAAGCACTCACAATTATGGAGCATTGCCATATTGATTGTTGTGTTATAGTTAAGGATTATGGAAGTTTCGAAATTTGACAGGAATGTGTTGCAATGAGGTGCAAAAATTATTCTGCAGAGATATTTTTAACTGTAGATTTAGATATTTTTAAATTATAAGGAATTATATAAGTATCGGAGAAATATAACTAATAATAACTGGTTTTTAATTGACTTTTCTGTTGCTCTTTTCCATAATCATGGTGTCTTTAAAAAATAGGAGGGTGTATTTTCTTATTTAATTAATGGCGTCAACTCTTCTTTAAACTTCACATGAACGATGTCAAATGCAAATTCTATTCTCCAATCAGAATTGCATATGCTAACAACTTTTACATAGACTTTAATATATTTATTAAATTTTATCGAAATTAATTTTACCGTACAATCTTCCAGAATAATTATGTTAAACTTGTGCTTTGGAGAGCAATAAATTTTGTGGAAATTTAGCTACTTTGTGTAATTGCTATACAATACTAATATTTTCTGAATGAAAACCGGCACATGATTTAAGATAAGAGGACACTTTCACAGAGGACAGATTTTCATATGAACCAATACTTGTCTAGTTAAAAAAAAAAATTCTTTCAATTCATGAATCATGTAAAAAATGCATTTATATTTATGGATAATGTGCACAGTTTTCAACTTGACGTATGCAAAACGTTGAGCCAAACTTTTTCTTCTAGTTTCGCTAATTTTCACAAAATTTTAAGAAGTTAGACTACATTAGATTTTGTGTAGGAAATAACACATTATGAATTACTAACTCTGCAAAAATTGTTACTTTTCGCCTACAATTATTTGAGAAAATCACCTTTACTTGAGTCCGTGACGTCACATGCACATTATCTACTTAAAACATGAAAGCGTTTAAAGAAATCCAATACTACTCAATAATTCATACAAAAATTTTTAACATGAATATTATTAAATACCAAATTTAACTCAGAAATTATATTTACAATGTAATTTAAATAAAATTTGCTAAAGTTGTGTTTTGAAATTATATGAAGCTGGTGAAATGAAAATGTTGCTACTTTGTCGAATATATTAGTTTTTAAAATAAAAATGAATGCTTTACATTAAGAAAATTACGTCATTTTTTATCCGATAAACCATTTTGCTTTTAATCCAGTTTGTTTTAACACCCATCTTTAAAGAATTATTAAGGGAAATACTGTATTGTTTTCTTTAAATCCAATTTTTATTAATAGTGGATAATTATTGTCCACCTAAGCCCAAGGACCTTAAATATATCTCCTTGGTTTACGCTCAAGCTGCAAAAGTTACAATGTAATGATTTCTAAATTTCAATATTTGGCAGGCGAATTTTTATTATGTAGAAAAAATTTAATCATGAAGTTCGAATACTTATAAATATGTTTTTATTGCTTGGAAAATTTACTTAAATATTAACAAACCAGTTCAAACAATTTTCCTTTGTTAAATTAGGAGCTAAAGTATTTATTTTTATCTCCAAACCCATTTAAATAAATATACTACGTCGTTTAAATGAACTTATAGTAATATTTATAATATGCGAATAAAATCACATTATCTGCCCGAAATGACGTCAGTTTCGGATTTCAAATTATAGTGAGAGAATCTGAATTTTTATTGGTTTATAAAAATATTGTTCATACGTAGTTTTTTATGGCGACGAGAAAGAAATTTCATTATAAATTTAAAAAAAAAAAAAGATTTCTGTAATGGTAAACTATGGGATATGTTTGGAAAAATGGTAAAGAATGGTCTGAGAAATTTCTAATGTGGACAATAATTTTGATCGTGTTCTAAAATGTATGTACATCACGTTTCGTTCAAATCGGATAAAAACTGTAGATTTGTATAAGGAACATACAGACACACATACCAAGAACGCCTTATAGATACACAGATATATATTTTTTAATACGAAGATGTCTATATCCCCATTTTTAAATTTTTAAACATTCCATACGTATATTATACTGCTGACTAAATTCCACTTTTGATTTTAAAGTAAACAATTCATTTAATTTTTTAACCGACTTCAGACGAAAAATAAACGTTTGCAATTCACTTGAGTTTTGTTTGCATTCGTTTTCTCAATTCGTTTGCATTTTTATTGTATGTATATCCAAGCATATCCTATCCATGCCCTATTTTCATACATTTTTTCGGAAAGGTCACTTTCGGCAGATGGTCACGTTTCAATATCAAAAGGATTTTAAACGAATCTATCAGTTTGTTTTCATATATTTTCTTGACTTTATAGTTGTAACCTTTTTGTATACATTAATCACTTTTCGTTGTATTGTATTATATGGTATAAATTTATACATTAATACTACGTAATAATCGTCGAATTGTGTTCTTTTTTCCCTTACACGGATACCTAATTGTTTTTAATTTATCATATTTTTTTGCGCGTCTTCCATTCAGCAGTTGTCTAACTGTTTCGAATTTGGGTCAGTTTCAGGTGGGATTTGATTCTTGTGGGTTCCGTGTTATAAACCGTTTATTTAAAAAAAAAGTACACAATCTTTTTAAAAATGAAACAAATATATATTTGAATATAAATGCGTATATATTTTTTTCTACATACAAAATGCAATTAATTTTATAAATATAAGTGGAGGAAAGTAGGGTAAAATCGGATACCTAACGGTTTTCCTTTATTTACACAAGTCCAGAAAGACAGAAAGATCAGAATACAACACAAAAGTGTTTGGCGAAAATTTGGGGCTAAAACGACACCCGTTGCCACATGCAAATTCTCTTCTACTTGGGAAAAGACATTTTCTAAAACCAGCTCCGAAAAATCTCTCAATTTTGGTGGTAGGATAAAACCTACTGCTATTCAGAAATTAATTTTTTACACTTCATAAAGCTTTTTTGTGACACATTTTAAATAAAACTTTAAAACATATATACAATTTTTAAAGATCGATAACGTTTTTGTTTCACGTTTTCAAGCAATTTTTATTGTTGCCATACAATAGCTTTCTCAACTTTTACTTCTTGTATCCGCTGCACTCCTCATGTGCACACCGAACATTGTATCCGCGATTCACCGCCCGCTGAGTGAAGAAACAGTTCATTGCAGAATTCAATGCAAAAACATGGACACCCGTTTCTGCCCCAACAAAATCAACATGGTCGTTCTCCTGGATAGCTGAACGTACATCATTTTACTTGGCATCAAAATATTGTGAGAAAGCTATAGAAAACAGTGGTTTACTTACCAAAATGAATCCATCAGGCTGGATTTACTTAAAGAGCAGAAAATACGGCGAAAAATTAAAACGTTGAGTTGAATTTCTTTCCAATAGCACCGTTTAGACACAGAGATTAATTTATTTCAAAAGCCAGTGGCATACTGCCAGGAGACGATAAGGGATGTAGTTAAGACGAGTCCTGTCCACAGGGAAGCACCCATCAGCGATAAAACAGGGCACCAGATTTAAACGGCTTACCCGGTTTTACCGTACTGTCTCCTACGTAGTACTTTATTAAAATTGTGCTGGAATGTGGATTAATTTTCTTTCATTTTAGGATTAGGGGCGTCTTTGGGTTGACTTCAAATATGAGTTTCGCATTCGTTTTGATTTAACGCGACCTGTTCAGTATTCTAATGTGAATAAAATTGCACGATTCCCGTGAAACAGGACGATAAGAACAATTTTCTGATGTCAGTAATAGTTAAAATAGTCAGTAATAGTTTGCATTTTTTCCTTAAATATTATTTGCCAACACGACAATAAACGTATCCTATTTTTAAACTTTTAAAGTTTTTTTGAATGTTTTAAAATATTGAGTACAATTGGGTTTTAAAAATAAACAGATAATTTAGTGGTATTTGTGTGAAAAGTTTAATAAATTAATATCAATAAATTGCTCACATATGTACAGTACTCTCACGCCCCCACACACACGCAATAAAAATAAAATAAAATAAAAAATGAACGCAGGACATTACACCTATACTGAAATTTTCAAAATAGATCTTTTTCTAAATCCAAACAACCTGAAGATAAGAAACAATCTTCTAGTGTAAGTTGCATTTTTTAAACTATTACTTATCAATATGATTACGATAATAAGTGTATGCTATTTTTCAACATTAAAAAAGTTTTAGAAATTCCGTAATATTGACTGCATTCGGATTTAAAAGATAAAGCGATAGTTTAGTTGTATTTATGTAAAATATTTAATGAAGTAATATCAGTAAATGTTTTATATATGTACAGTAGCTCCCTTCTCCCCCTCCAAAAAAATGAAAAAAAAAATTCCTTTTTGCTGAAAATAACTGCAAAATGAGATATGATATTAAATGAGAAAATACTACGTATCTTTTTCAAACAAATAAAAAAAAATAATAAAGTTGTAGATAGAATATGCAGAAAATAAATTTGAAAAACATCTCAAATTTACTATATAAATTTAAAACTTTCATTTAAGGATAACCCCTAAATATCATAGTTAAACAATGTAAATCGCTCAACACAGTGACAGATTAAATAAAATCTAGAACAAAAAATTAATAATACAGATAAAACAATACTTAGAAACTTTGCTCATTTACAAAATTACACATTCGGTATTTTAAGATTCATATACCTGACAGAAATAGGGTACATGATTTTCATTCCAATTCATTTCAAGAAAATGATTATGTTTGGAAATTTCAAAAACAAAAAGAATGCAAAGAATGTTTCTTAAAAGCATTGTTATTTATTATTTAGAAATATAACAAAAAGCACCTTATTTTTTGTTTAGTAATAAATATGTCAGAAAATATTACGCAAAAATCGTTTCTTTATAATAATAAAAAAAATTATATAACAGGTTATATTAAATAATTTGATAGAGAGGAAATTAACTTTGTAATGTATGATACAGCAATACTACATTCAGAACAAAAATTATTCTTTTATTTTTAATGATCTAATTGTTTTATACTAATGGTTTGCTAACAGCTTATTTTTTATTTTCTTCTATTTTCAAAAAAAAAGATGGTATACATGTCGCAGACGCAGCTGAGTTTCTTTTTGATGCCGAAATGACGATTTTTTGCAATAATGGTGACCAGAGAGACTCGACTGACCATCTGTAAACCAGAGAGTTCATATTAATCAAATAGCTGAATCAATTGTATTCATGACAATGTGTGTTTCATATTAAATTAAACATTGTGTGCGTTTTATAATAAAAGAATTTGTGTGTGTCTTTATGATAAAAAGTGTGTGTGTTTCATAATAAAATAAGTGTGTGTGTTTTCTAATAAAAGTGTGTGTGTTATATATATAAAAGGATAAATGTGTATTTTATATAAAACAAAATTATGTGATCTGAATAAATTGGGTGTGTTTTATAATTAAATTGGGTGTGTTTTATAATTAAATTGGGTGTGTTTTATAATAAAATAAATTGTTTCATAATAAAACAAAACCTAACATACTGTTTTCAAAGTGTAAGTCTAACATATATTCGAAAACGTACTTTTCTCGCCATAATGGCACAAAAACGAAAATTGCGTCATCCGACGGTACGTCTGCGACATCTGTTCTAAAAGTAATAACTAAAATAATTTAAAACAAATTAAAGGAAATAAAATTCATCAAAAGTTTTATATTACAATTTTTTTCTGGATAAAAAAAAAATGTTTTTTTATCCTATCTTCTTTGTCTTGCAATTAAACAAAAAAAAAAATCTTAAATTTTATCGAATGAAAAAGGTCTGAATTTAAAGTATAATTTTAAACAGGATATTTATAATGAGAAATAACGTAAGTGTAGACACAAACAGGCAAAATATGCATTTAAGAATCATTTACCTAAAGATTGATACACAAACCTAAAGGAAATATTGAACAATAATACCAAATCTCGCCATTAACCAATGCGAATCGCACAACACCCGGACAAAGTGATTTAAAATTTCTAAAGAATAAATATATACAGGCTTACAAATACTCTGAAATTATCTTTTTTTACCAGATTATACGTTGGGTAGTTTTAAACAGAGGAATTATAATAAGAAATAAGTTAATTGTAGACACAAGCAGACAAAATATGTATTTAAGTAATATCTCAAGGTCTCTACACAAATATAAATGGAATATTGAAGGCTAGCTGCGAATCTCACCAGTAAGCAATGTGAATCGCAATACACACTGACAAGGTGATTTACAATTTCAAAAAAATAAAATTATACACACCTAAAAATAAAATATTTTTTTTTCTTTTAACAAATTATACATTTCTTCTTTAAAGGTGATGTATCTCGCATAAAGTGAGTGTGTATTCTTTATTCTGACATATTTCACGAAAATAATTATACTTGGAAAATTCAAGAACAAAAGAATGTAAGACACATGGTCTTGAAAACATTAGAATTTATTATTTGAGAAGATATCCAGAAATATTTTGTTCATTGTCTGCCTCAGTATGAAGTTATTAAGAAAAAAATAAGTGGAAATTCTTTCTTTAAGAGAAGAATAAAATGATATAAAAAATGAAATTAAATTCTTTATTGGAATGTAAATACATTTCTCATTTAATAATTTCTTAATATCTGCTGATAGCTCATTTTTACCTTTTTCTACATTTAAAGGAAGAATGTACTGGATTTGTAAATATCTTTGTATTCGAATTTTTCCTTCGATAAAAAAAGAAAATAATAATAACATTTCTTTGTTTTGCATTTAAAAAACAAATATCTCTGTAGTTACCGAATGAGGAAAGTTTGGAGGTAATATATTCTTGAAACTATATTTATAATAGGAAATAATACAATTTTTTTCGTTTAAAGTGAGAATATAATTATTTAAAAAGTTATGTTTGTTACATAAATAAAAATAATTTTTTATGATAGCCCTAAATATCATCAGTATGTAGGTTCAGAGACCTTCCGTGAGGCTTTAGCCTGTACAAGTCACTCACAATCATCAGTATACAAAGTCAAAGTCAAGCCGGGCGGGGAGATCTACCTTTCGGGTTTAGCTCAACTAGCCCCGCCCAGTCATCAGTATACACTATGCAATGAGAATTTGGTCATCTTTCTAGAAAACTGCAAAACGATGTCACATAATATATATTAAGAAGCAAAAACGGTACTTCTGTATTATCCCGTCGACCACTTTTCATAATAAAAAACTATCGCCAAACTGTAACACCAAATAAACCGGAGAACGTTGCCATTGGAATATCAAAATAAATAAAATATAAGAATTTAAGGACACAATTGTTATTTTAATTAATGAAATAACTAATAAATCAGTAAAACATAATGAAAAATACACACAAATGTCGAATTAAAAACCACTTGATGGCATAACAAATACATAATGCTTCTGATATCACGTAAATGGGACAGCATTTCTGGCGTTCAATCTTAGTTTGGCGATAGTTTTTTGTTATGAAACGTGGACGATGGGATAACAGAGAAGTACCGCAAAAACATATACATGAGTAACACTGATGTCATGTCGATGGTGCCAAAGACAATATTAATAACTTTCACATTTTGCAATTTTATTAATTTCTACTCATCGAAAAATTTAAACTTTCGCACAATTCAATAGGAGAAAAAAATAACTTTTAAATGCAAGAATAAATTATATATATATAATAAATTATATATTTATTATATATAATTTATATATAATTTTAATATATAATTTTAATTGAATGTTTTGCAGTGCCAATATCGTGCTCAATTAAAAAATAATAATAATCTGTTTTACTTGATAAAGCATAACTGTCACAAGAAATTAAGTCATGGCAGTGGACAGAAAATTAATAGCTTTTTAATATATCAACTCAATAAAAAAAAAAACCTCTAGTGTGAAACAAAGCTTGTAAGACATTTTGATGTAGCAATGACTTACAAGCTGTGGAAAAAGCATGGACAACACCATCTGTCCCGTAGACAAATCTAAAACAAGTGAAGATTATAAAACAGTAAAATGGGATTGCATAACATATAATATTTATTATGCCTTAGAAAAATAATTCGGTTTAATATTTGATACGTTAAAAATAATATACGCAAAACGCAACTAAGTGAATATCTGTATTACGAACATGGAATCTATGTAACATAAAAATGACAATTTTAATGAAATATTTATCACGACCAAGGACCGAAACAGGTATGATGTTAGATAAGTGTAAAGCAACACAGAAACCTTTTTATTCTTAATTTTAAAATTATGTTTTCAAAAAATTTAGCACAAGAAATACAAGCTTCTTGGAGAATGAGTGAACTGTATAATACACTAACCAAAAAAAATCGGGAATAACATATTTTAACCCTAACAATGCAGCTAAACTCTGTCTTTTTACCGGATTATAAAATTAGTTTTTTAATAATGGTGCATCTGTCTTAAAGAATGCGCATGTTCTGTATTCTGACATATGAAGAAAACCTTTGCACTTGTAAATTTATGGACAGAGGAATGTAAGAAATGTTTGTCTTGAAAAGAATATCTTAACCTTTCACAATAAGTACGGAATACTGAGTACTTCACTCAGTGATAACAGCCGCGAATTCCAAAGCAATTACGTGATTAACACGCAAGCCTTATTTACAATCTCACCGAAAACCCTTCAGTATTCATCCAACGATGAAAGTTGTAGTTCGCTTATTTCCAGCTCCCTTTTATTAGGTGCGTTCGTATACGTACCTTGCATCTATAGTTGTCGTCTGGTCCGTCCGTCTGTATGTCGGTCCACATATAACAGCGCAAAAACTACCCAACCGAATAAATTGAACTTTAATATATTAATCGCTGCATAATTTTGACGAGTCAGTTCAAATTTTATAAAAATCTAATCAAAACTTAAAAAGATATTAATTAAAGTGTTCTTTATTCTAATGAATACTATCATACATAATCTATATAATAAAAGCTCAAGTCATGTGACTGAGGAAAAAATTACCGGCTATCCACATCTTTTTTCATATGCCAGGTGGCCATTTTTATTCAAAATTATTTTTTCGAATAAAATTGCATAAAAGTTACATTTTTAGAAAGATTGTTTAAAAAATTATATGTTTGTTTGAGAGATGAGTTACATTAAAAAATGTATAGATTCTGAGATAACTTCAGTTGAAATTAATTTAACAGCCCAGTATTTAACTCAGTATCCATTAAAGTAAATAGGCACAAGAGATTCGTTCATCGTGAATCATAGAAATATTAAACCATGGAAGTAATCATTCGCAAAACAAGATCTCCTCGGTGAATTTTGCAGCGCTATCTGGTGTCGAAAAAAATTCGCAACTGTAAACGTGGCATACCTAATAAGAGAAAATAAAGGCATGCTCATTTCGCTCATAACATACGATATAATTCATTTCACTCAAATAAAACTTTTTTTTTTTTTTTACATTGTAAAACTAGTTATAGTAAGAACGCACCTCATTTGTCACGTGTAACGCACAATTTCCAACTTGTTGATTTTAGTGGTACATTTTTACTGGCGTAAGAATACGCCTTCCGTGTAATTATGTCAAATATTCCATTTTCTTTCTCAATTATATTAGTTTTTAAAATAAGTTTGATTTTTATAACTTTTATACTATTACTAAGTAGGAATAGCGTACTACAACTTATAGCGAACTTCCAGCCATTACCAACCATAAACAACAATGCATCTTGTTATTTGCGTAGCCCTTTATATGAATTTATTTATTAGGAACGCTGAAAAAGTAACGAGCCGGAAACCTAGGAACAGAAATTAGTATATGTATTTCAGAAGTATTGGCCTTGGCTGTTGAGGCACTTGTCCCACTGAGACACAAGGCGGTGAATAGCTGTCTCGTGAAATTCTTGGGGCTGCAATGTGAACCAATTCCGCACGTACTGCTTGACGTCGTCGTCCGAGGTGAATCGTTTGCCCATCAGAGCCTTTTTTAGGGGACCAAAAATGGCGTGACGAGTCCATCAACCAGCTGGAGGATGTCATCGGTAGTGCGCTTTGGTGTTCCAGACCATGCATCATGAGCTAAGGCAACCCGTCCTTCCCTGAAGCGCTTGTGCCACGCCTTGATCCTTGCAAGGGACATTCAGTGTTCACCGTGCACTTGTGACATTCTTCGATGAATGTCCGTTCCCCTTACTCCTTCCACTGTCAGAAAACGAACAACAGCTCTTTGCGCTTCTTTTGACGCCTCCATGCCATTGCTTACAACACGAATGAACGTTGGAAGACTGATGCATGCTTCTGCTAGCTTTGTAACCACGTGACTTGCACTAGTGACCCTCTACCGGCGGGCATGTGGACTTCCGCGCTCTTGTCGGAAACCCTCTTTGTTGCTGACGCAACGATATTACCATTCTATAACCGGTTTGCACATTCCAGACTCCGTCTCGTTTTTTTTTAACGTACCTTATATATTCCTCAAACTTCTATAAGTCTACTAAATATAGTTCAGCAGGAAAATGCACATCACAACTAAAATACCCTTAAGCAGTTCACTTCCATACTCAGTAATAGTTACGAATTCCTTTGTGTAGCCCTGTAGATGATCAATTGATTTTATACACACCACGTACTATAAAAACTAAAAAGATTTTTCCCTATATACCGTAATGTAATGGAATAATTTGGATTGTCCCTGTAAAATGAACTATAATTTTTACACAGTTCATTTTCAATAGCGATCGTTCGTAATTGTCGATAACATATAAAAAATTTAGTGCAATCCGAGTGTATTTACGAGAGTAAGAGCAGGGACAGACGGAGAGACGAACCTAATTCATAAACACTTTTCATCTATGATGGAAAGTGTAGAAAATAGCTCATAATATATGCAACATGAAACCATTTAATGAACAATTTTAGTTTTTTGCACGCTCTTCACACCCTGCTTGATGTGTTCATTTTTCAATTTTTTTTATTACGCACCTAAAAATCTCCAACAGATGTACGAGTATATCATGAATTCAAATAAAAATGTAACACTTTTATTACAAAGTCATCGAAATTTTATTTAAACGGGGGAGAGTATGGAAATATAAATGTTCAGATGGAGTGAAAATATATTCAGGTTTCTCTAGATTAAGCTGTTTCTCCATACAGAATGAAACACATAAGGCCAGCATAATTTAAAAATTCTTTCGGTGCAGTTTTATGCTGAATATATTTTATTGAGAGTATGTGCATAGAGAACTTCTTTGTACTTAAAGGATGGAATCACTCCTCTCTCACTTTAATTTTAAATATTTGAATAAAGAATAACGATATAACAAAAGCATTCTAAGAGAAATCTGAAAAGAAGTCTGGCATATTTATTATTTCATGGGGAATATTTCAGTACACATAGATTTTATTTTTATGATTTTTTTCCTTTAAATTGTTTCATTTGAATGTTCTTGATTGAGATAACGGAGAAAAGTTCCGATGGAATATGACAGTCGAATGACTATATGGGTCTGGGATTTATATATACTTACATTCTATTGCCTATAAAATGTAGAAACCTTACGTTTTCTGCTTATTTTGTCATTATTTTACAATTGGCGTAGATTTGAAGATTTCAGACATGTTAAGTAAACTAAGAAATTAATCAAGCACGATAAATTAAGTATGATCTTATAACAAGAACGATATTATAAAAAAAGGGTAACTATTAACAAACAAATTAAACCGGAGGAAAACAAAGCATTATTTTGTAGTCATTTTTGGAAGTCATCGAAATATGCATGAAGCATGTATTTTGTCAATTCAAAAAGTAATTGAATTTTTATGTATAAATTTATTGAGAGTGTTTTTACCACGCGACACGCAAAATGCCAAAAATTGCATTTACAACCAAAGTTTTAAAAATTTAGATATTGCTGTCAATCCATAACGTTTTCAAGTATCTCTCTCATCCAAAGAAGTGTCAGAAATACAAAACAGGTTAGGGTAGCGAATTTGATAGATGCTTCTGTATTTATGGAAAGTCTTTGTGTGAGCGTTATATGTTTGGCTACGCGTTTAGAGAATTGGTCAAGCACATCGTGCAATGGCTTAATTTCAATATTTAACAGGGAATAAAATCAGAATTATACTTTTTTGCTTAGTATTTGAGCTTTTTCATTAAAGAATGAAAAAATTACATAATATATACACCTTTAAAAAAATAAGGTAACGCATTTAAACAAATTTTGATTAATATTATCAGACGTGTCATTTAGTTAATAAATTACCATTATACATTCTGTTAATATATCCGCAATTAGTGTTAAAAAATATTTTGTTCAAGGTAATTGTTTATTAAAATATCTTTAAAAATTAAGTTCGTTTTAATTTTAAATCGATAAGCAAATGGTTTATAGTTTCTTTTGGTTCACCGTCTTTCGAATTTAAAATTTTTACATTTATATTGACGTACAAGAAATTGCACGTATTTCCCATTCTTTATTTGTGTTATTTTTAAGAGTAGAAAAAGTTAAATTTCAAAATTTCCAGTTGCGTGGCATTGCCGCGTGAAGAATACATAAATTGATTATAATAATACAAAAAGCAAATTTTGTCTAGTTTTTTTAAACAGGACTGAAACAAAATCACGTAACTAGATATTATTTGATTAGAGGGATTAACAAAGATTACTTTCATTACCTTATATTGTCTTTCAAACAAATGTTATAGAAATATTGTTGAAAAGTGACGTACAACAAAAGCACTTGCAATGCGTGCTTTAGATTAAGAATAAAAGCACCTGCAATATTTTCTCGCTGCGCTACGAATGGAAACAGAACCATTGCTAGTCGTTTTGGTTTGTGTATTTTGTATTCACTGTATTCCAATGTTTCCTAATACTGTACCTACTTCGTATCGTTTAGCTATGTTATATAATTGTTTTTCTATAAAATATGTGATTATGAGAATTCTTTTGAGACAAAGGTACACGAATGTCAACGGAGTGAAGAGAAAGACTAAACACCAGGGGAAAACTCTATAAGGAGATTCTTATTATTCTATTAAAATATGGACGGTTAAGCATATCTGTAATTCATTCGGATTGGCAGCGAGATTACATAGTGTAGGGTCAATTGGGCTAATTTATGAAAATGTGGTAATTCAGAACTAGCTCAGCTCAGTAATTCAGAACGACTGATGCATGCTTCTGCTAGCTTTGTAGTCACGTGACTTGCACTCGTGACCCTCTAGCGGCGGGCATGTGGACTTCCGCGCTCTTGTCGGAAACCCTCTTTGTTACTGACGCAACGATTTTACCATTCTGTCACCGGTTTGCACATTCCAGACTCCGTCTCGTTTCTTTTTTAACGTACCTTATATATTCTTCAAACTTCTATAGGTCTACTAAATATAGTTCAGCAGAAAAATGCGCATCACAATTAAAAATACCCTTAAGCAATTCACTCCCATAGTCAGTAATACTTACGAATTCCTTTGTGTTGCCCTGTAGATGATCGATTGAATTTATACACATCACGTACTATGTATGCAGAAATTTAATTAAATTTAAAAACGCAAACATTTTTTTCCTATATACGGTAATGTAATGGGATAATTTAGATTGTCTCTGTAAAATGAACTATAATTTTTACACAGTTAATTTTCAATAACGATCGTTCGTAATTGTCAATAACGTATAAAAATTTTAGTGTAATCCGAGTGTATTTACGAGAGTAAGAGCACGGCCAGAGGGACAGACAAACCTAATTCATAAACATTTTTCATCTATGATGGAAAGTGTAGAAAATATCTCATAATATATGCAACAGGAAACCATTTAATGAACAATTTTAGTTTTTTGCGCGTTCTTCACACCCTCTTGATATGTTCATATTTCATTTTTTTTTATTACGCACCCAAAAATCTCCAACAAATGTACGAGTATATCATAAATTCAAATAAAAATGTAACACTTTTATTACAAAGTCATCAAAATTTTATTTAAACGTGAGAGAGTATGGAGATATAAATGTTCAGATGGAGTGAAAATATATTCAGGTTTCTCTAGATTAAGCTGTTTCTCCATACAGAATGAAGCACATAAGGCCAGCATAATTTAACAATTCTTTCGGTGCAGTTTTATGCGGAATATATTTTATTGAGAGTGTGTGCATAAAGAGCTTCGTTGTACGTAAAGGATGGAATCACTCCTCTCTCTCACTTTAATTTTAAATATTTGAATAAAGAATAACGTATAGCAAAAACATTTTGAGAGAAATCTGAGAATAAGTCTAGCATATTTCATGATGAATATTGCACTACACATAGATTTAATTTTTAGGATTTTTTTATACATTTTTTCCTTTTAAAATGTTTCATTTGAATGGTGTTGCTCGAAATAATTGAGGAAATTTCCGGTGTAATATGACATTTGGTTTACCATAGGGCCATGGGCAACTTTGATTTATATGTTCTTACATTATATTGTTTATACAATGTAGAACCTTACGTTTCATGCTTATTTTGTCATTATTTTACAACTGGCATAGATTTTAAGATTTCTGATATCTGACGTAAACTAAGGAATTAATCAAGCCTGAAAAACTAAGTATGATATTATACCAAGAACAATGTTATAAAAATAACACATAAAAAAGCTAATTATTAGCAAACAAATTAAATCGGAGGTAAATAACTCATTATTTTGTAATCATTTTGGAAGACATCAAAATATGTATGAAGCATCTATTTTGTAAACTTAAATAGTAATTAAATTTTTATGCATTAAATTATTTAAAGAGTTTTTCAACACGCGACATGCATGCCAAAAATGGCATGTGCAAGTAATGTTAGTTTAAAAAATTTAGATAGTACTGTCAATCCCTTACGATTTCAAGTATATCTTATATCCAAAGAAGTGCCAGAAATGCAAGAGAGGTAGCAAATGCGATCTATTCTTTTGTACCATATGGTCAGACACATCGTACAGTGTCTTAATTTCCATATTTAGCACACACAAAAAATATAATTACACTTTTTTACTTGGTATTTGGGCTATTTCATTAAAGAAAAAAAAAGAAATACATAGTATATACATCTTTAAATATATATATATATTTATAATGCATTTAAACAAATTTTGCCTAATATTATCATACGTGTCATTTAGTTAATAAATTACCGTTATACAGGGTGTTTCACAAAGGACCCCTAACTTTAAAAATCAAGAACCCGGAAACAGTGATAGATAGAAACATGAAACCAGTGGTATGTTTATTAAAAAAATCGTAAGAATCTTATACATAAATCTCAAAATTTAAAAATAGCACCGATAGTTGGCGCTGAGAGCGTTAAGAATCCTTCTAAAGAGAGTTCAGAAGCATAGAAAAACTAGCCGTCGAAGATTTCGCCATTGAAATCTGACCGCCATTAGCGTATAGTGAAAATAATTCCGAAAGTGATGTATACCGTGGTGGAACGTGTGTTTATTGTGTTGGAGTACCGCCAATTAAATCAGAGTCCTACTGCCACAAGGAGGAATTTTCAAACGCGATTTCAAGTCGCAAAAGGCCCAGATGGGATAACAATTCGTGAGCTTTTCAAAAAAGTTCAACAGACAGGCAACGTGTCTGACGCGAATTATTTTCACTATACACTAATAGCGGTCAGATTTCAATGGCGAAATCTTCGACGGCTAATCTTTCTATGCTTCTGAACTCTCTTTAGAAGGATTCTTAACCCTCTCAGCGCCATCTATCGGTGCTATTTTAAACTAAATTTTGAGATTTATATATAAGATTCTTGCAATTTTTTTTAATAAACATACCACTAGTTTTATGCTTCTATCTATCACTGTTTCCGGGTTATTGATTTTTAAATTTAGGGGTCCTTTGTGAAACACCCTGTATGTTGTGTTTATATTTCTGCAATTAGCACTAAAAAAATTTGTTCAAGTCAATTGTTTGTTAAAATATCTTTAAAAATGAAATTTGTTAGATTTTTAATTTGGTAAGTAAATGATTTATAGTCTCTTTTGTTTCACTGTCTTTCGAATTGTAAAGTTGTACATTTATATTGATGTACTAGAAATTGCACGTATTTCCAAATTTCGAGTTGTGTGAATTTTAAGAGTAAAAATTGTTCAATTTCCAAAACTTCCGGGTCCGTGGCATTGCTGCCTGAAGAATACACGAATTGATTATAATAATACAAAAAGAAAATTTTGTCTAGTTTTTTCACATAAGACTGAAACAAAATCACTTAACTAAATATTATTTGATTAGAGGGATTAACGAAGATTACTTCCATTATCTTATATTGTCTTTCAAACAAATCTCATCGAAAATTTGTTGAAAAGAGACTTACAAAAAGCACTTTGAGCAATGTTTTACGCTAAAAAAAAGCACTTGCAATATTTTCCCTCTGCGCTATGAATGAAAACCGGACCACTGCGAGTCGTTTTGATTTTGTCTGTTTTTGTCGTCTGTATTTTGTATTTACTTTATTCCAAAATATGTTACTACTGTATCTACTGTGTGTCGTTTAGCTATGTTCGATAGTTCGTTTTCTACAAAATATGTGATTGTGAGAATGCTGTTGTTATAATGGTACACGAATGTCAACGGAGTGAGTAGAAAATCTAAACCCCAGGAAAAAGTCGATGAGGAGATTCTTTTTATTCTATTAAAATATGGACGGTTAAGCATTTCTGTAATTCATTCGGTTTGAGAGTGCGATTACGTAGTGTAGGGTCAATTGGGGTAATTATGAACATGGAGTAGTTCAGAATTAGCTCTACTAAAGCTCATGAGGGAGTAGCTAATACTTAAGAGAAGTAAAATCAAAGGATTACATCACTATTGACAGAATCAAAGCATTCCCACCGTTTCCACTTCATGGTTGGCGCCCTTGCTCGCGCATATCAGTAAAAAGTAACTAGCAGTTTTTAGTGTATGTGTCTATTCTACGTTTTTATCAGATAAAATAAAGTTAAGTCGATGTTCTTAATCATTAATTCTTAAGTTATAATTACGCTGTAGAATATCACAGTTTTTTGCTCCAACTCATTTTCAAGGATCTACAAGACCATGTTCATAATTTCCCCACACTTTTTGTGATATGGGGTAATTTACGAACAGTTTTTTTCTGAGTGATTTGGTTCCACATGAGATCGTATTAAGCCTCATTGTAAGTCATAATTGTTTGTACAGTGTTTTCCGGAAATTTTTTTCCAGCACTGAAAGTTTAATATGTCTAAATATCAGAAATTAAACCGGCATTCATTATAACGGTGAACATTTAGTTCGTTTAGAAATATTTTCGCCTAAAAATATAGGGCAGTGAGGCATCCAACGTAACGTTCATTTGGAAAATTTTTCATTAAACGTATAAATTCAAAACAGATCGGAAAGTGTATAGCCTGCCCAGCATATACTGTTGAAGGCAGTGGGGCCCCCGACGGCAGAATCTTTTGAATAAATTTTCTTTGAAAAATATAAAATCATACAAATTCGAGGGTGTACGCTATCAAACGTAGTGATGTTCACAACATTAGTTTCATTTGGAAAGATTTTCGTTTAAAACTATAAATTCGAAGTAGACTGGAGCGTGGGTAGCGCGCTCGGTATAAGCGGCTGGATAGATTTTCGTTTAAAAATATAAAATCATACTAATTCGTGGTTGTACTCTTGACGAAGGCAGTGGAGCTTCCAACTTCAGATTCGTTTGGTTATATTTTCGTTTAGACACATAAAATACTTGCCGAAATGTCAACTGAGGCTTATTGTAGAGACCCGTAAATTTTGTTTCTTCCGTCTGTTTGTCTGTCTGTCCCGCGATAACTGCCGAAAAAATGATCCGATTAGATTGATTGATGGTAGGTATGTTGGCGAGGTTCCCGAAATTAGCTGTATAGTTTTTGGTTACATTTAGTTCATTCGCAGAACATTTTTATTTAGGTCATACTGTTTTTCAATGGGAAGTCAGACGATTTTTTTAATTTTAACATTCACCGAAAAGAAAATGTCGCATTGGGATAATTGAAAATGCTAAATTATGGATGCTAAATTTACGAAATGGAGATCTTAATTTAATCCAATCGCTTTGAAATTGTTTCCAATATATTTATTGTAATTTCGAAATTAATTGTATAAATTATTGGGAAATTTAATGCATTAATTTGAAAGATTTAAAACATTTTAATTTCCCATTTTGTTACAAAAATTTCCAATGCATTTTTGTTTCTCTCTTTCATTAAATGGTTGCTAAGCAATTATAGTTCAAATAATATCAACAAAGGAAAATTCAAGTAAATCTCATTATTTTGACGCGCAATTTTGTTAACAAAATAGCTAATTTTCGGGTGATTTAAGTTTTTAATATGATAAATAGATGAGAATTTATTTTAACTACTAAGAAAGATTACCAGATAGGTTTCCCATAAGAAAATAATAAAAATGTTGAATGTGTAAATTGAATATAGGTCACATAAGAGGAATTTACATTTTTATAAGTATATTTTATAAAATTTTATTGAATTTCAGCAACATGTGATGTTTAGTTGTTGAAATATAAATATTCTTTTAAGGATAAGATAAAATATGTTGTACAAAGAGATGGTTATTCTACTGAAATTAAAATAGTAAATACATTCAGACAAAAACACAAGAAATGAAATACCACGATTATCGGAAATTGAGAATATAAAATTAAAGCGACAAGGGGGGGGGGGGTTATAAGAAACGTGGTTTTGCATATCGCAGTAATATAAGTATGTGAATTTTTTTAGTTTTAAAATGCAAAGTCATTAAAATGTACTTCAAAAAATTACTGCCTCTTAAAATGTTTGACGCAATAATACAGAAATATTACAATTCACAGGATTGTCTTTTTAATGAGATTACTTTCAAGGGGACCGCCAAACATGATGTGCACAGATTTTGATGATTTTAAAGTATGTTGTAGGGGTCATACCCCTAACTATTCAGGTCAAAGGTTTCCTTCAAATGGGCTTTAGTTTTCGAGAAATTTTGGGTTAAAGTTCAGTATGCATTTCAAATACCCATTAGTTCGCAGGCTTGAACAAGAACTCCGTGGTGCTGAGGTAGCGCTCGCGATTTGAGAGCGGGAGATGAGGTTTCTGTCCTCTCTAGTGACTTTTTTAATAAATTTTATATATTTGTTGCGTTATAAGTTTTATGCAGAATTATGAATTCTGCATCTTTGAACTTTTTGATATTTTCGTAATAATTCCATTTACATTTTCGAATTTTTCGTGAAAATTTATAGTTTTTGCGCAATTTTTATTTTAATATTTCTGTTGACGAAAATCCAAACTAATTTATTCTTTTTAAAACGATTATTGTTTACATATATATATGTATTTACTTATATATTT
Organism: Maratus michaelseni; assembly: GCA_963931845.1. Taxonomy (NCBI): domain Eukaryota; kingdom Metazoa; phylum Arthropoda; class Arachnida; order Araneae; family Salticidae; genus Maratus; species Maratus michaelseni. The sequence continues at coordinate 310,764,685 of OZ007591.1, forward strand.
ATCGTATTTATGAAATAATGCATTTATTTTTATTTGCATTTTCTATTTAAAAAAATTTTAATGATTAAGAAAAAAATGACAAAATAATATATCCTTTTAACATTTGATTTATTCTAAATATATTGAAATATGTTAACTGCTGAAATACTAAAATATTTATCATCACCGACATTGACATTTTTAGTTTATTAAATACTAGCAAGCTACGCCCGCTACGCTGGTCAATTTCTTTTAACGAACCTTTAATCAAACAAAATATTGACATTTCATAAATAACTTTTATATTTTAACAGAATAATAAGGCTACTATAATATGTGACTCGTGCTATAGCCAATATACACGTCAGGACACGTCGCCCTTATCATTATCTTTTTACGCAAGAAGGTTTCGTTATGGTACTCCATTGGGAAATTCGGTAATATTTGAAACTCAATATTTGAAAAACGGCATAATCATTAGATTGTCACCATCAATTTGCCTCCATCACTTTTGAAATCGGTTCTGTAGTTCCAGAGTTTCCATAGAAATTGTAATTTAGAATGTTTTTAGAACGCTTTTCGCTCATTTCACAATTTTAAATTTAGATTTTTTTTTTTTTGTTCTAAGAGAGCATTTACATCTTATAAGTAACTACAATGTCAAATTTCTAATTTCTAGATCCTTCAGTATAAAAAAAATCGCAATTTTAAAACGTTTTTCGATCCTGCACCCCTCTGGGGTTAGAGGCAATGACATAAAATATATGTTGGAGCAGGGGTTGTCTGGATTAGTTTGCCACAATCACTTTTAAAATTGGTTCGGTAGTTCCAGAGATTTCATTGAAATTGTAATTTAGAATGTTTTTAGAACGCTTTTCGCTCATTTCACCCTTTTAAATTTTGATTTCTTTTTTATTTTGTTCTTAGAGAGCATTTACATCTTATAAGTAACTACAATGACAAATTTCAAATTTCTAGTTCCTTCAGTATAAAAAATAAAAAATAAAACTGCCCAGTTAAACTGAGGGCATTGAGTTCACAGGCTATACATTAATTGTATATTGTATTCTTATTTCAAAAAATTTGAAATAAGCCCCTCGAAAAATAAAGAAATCAACAATATATTAAGGGGGCGTCATCCCCCCGTTACCCTCCTCATAGTTAACTAATGAACCCCTTAAACTAATCAGGAAAGTCTCTAAATACAATGAATATATATACAAAATTTGAAGAAAATCGGATAATTCTGCATGAAAAACCAATTAATCTAAATTAAGGGGGGATTAGCCCCCCCCCCCCGTTACCCCCCTTTATATTTAACCAATCAATCCCGAAAACTAATCAGGAAAGCGCCTTAACACAGTGAACCTATAAACAAAATTTGAAGTAAAATAGAATAATTCTGCATGAAAAACCCATTTATATAAATTAAGGCGGGATTACCCCCTCCCCGCCACCCCCCTTTATACTTGACCAATCAGTCCCGAAAACTAATCAGGGAAGCGTCTTAACCCAATGAACCTATAAACAAATTTTGAAGCAAATGGGATAATTCTGCATGAAAAACACATTTATATAAATTAAGGTGGGATTAGCCCCCCCGTTACCCCCCTTTATACTTAACCAATCAATCCCGAAAACTAATCAGGGAAGCGTCTTAACCCAATGAACCTATAAACAAATTTTAAAGGAAATGGGATAATTCTACATGAAAACCCATTTATATAAATTAAGGGGGGATTAGCCCCCCGTTCCCCCCCCCCTTTATACTCAAAAAATCAATCCCGAAAACTAATCAGGGAAGCGCCTTTACACAGTGAACCTATAAACAAAATTTGAAGAAAAACTGAATAATTCTCTATGAAAAACCCATTTATATAAAATAAGGGGGATTATCCCCCGTTCCCCCCCCTTTTATACTTAACCAATCAATCTCGAAAATTAATTTGGGAAACGTCTTAACACAGTGAACCAATAAACAAAATTTGAAGGAAATGGGATAATTCTGCATGAAAAACCCATTTATATAAATTAAGGGGGGGATTAGTCCCCCGTTCCTCCCCTTTATACTTAACTAATCAATCCCGAAATCTAATCAGGGAAGCACCGTAACTCAGTGAACATATAAACAAAATTTGAAGGAAAACGAATAATTCTGCTTGAAAAACCCTTTTATATAAATTAAGGGGGGGGGGCGATTAGCCCCCCGTTCCTCCCCTTTATACTTAACCAATCAATCCCGAAAACTAATCAGGGAAGCGCCTTAACACAGTGAACCTATAAACAAATTTTGAAGGAAAACGGAATAATTCTGCATGAAAAATCCTTTTATATAAATTAAGAGGGGGATTATCCCCCCGCCCCCCCCTTTGTACTTAACCAATCAATCCCGAAAACAAATCAGGGAAGCACCGTAACTCAGTGAAGCTATAAATAAAATTTGAAGGAAAACGGAATAAATCTGCATGAAAAACCCTTTTATATAAATTAAGGGGGGAATTAGCCCTTTGTCCCCCCCCGCTTTATACTTAACCAATCAATCCCGAAAACTAATCGGGGAAGCGCCTTAACACAGTGAACCTATAAATAAATTTTGAAGGAAAACTGAATAATTCTGCATGAAAAACCCTTTTATATAAATTAAGGGGGGTAATTAGCCCCCCGTTCCGCCCCCCCCCCTTTATACTTAACCAATCAATCCCGAAAACTAATCAGGGAAGCACCGTAACTCAGTGAACCTATAAATAAAATTTGAAGGAAAACTCAATAATTCTGCATGAAAAACCCTTTTATATAAATTAAGAGGGGGATTATCCCCCCGCCCCCCCCTTTGTACTTAACCAATCAATCCCGAAAACAAATCAGGGAAGCACCGTAACTCAGTGAAGCTATAAATAAAATTTGAAGGAAAACGGAATAAATCTGCATGAAAAACCCTTTTATATAAATTAAGGGGGGAATTAGCCCTTTGTCCCCCCCCCCGCTTTATGCTTAACCAATCAATCCCGAAACCTAATCAAGGAAGTGTCTTAATCCAATGAACCTATAAACAAATTTTGAAGGAAATGGGATAATTCTGCATGAAAAACCCATTTATATAAATTAAGGGGGGATTAGCCCCCCGTTTCTCCTCTTTATACTTAACCAATCAATCCCGAAAACTAATCAGGGAAGCGCCTTAACACAGTGAACCTATAAACAAAATTTGAAGGAAAACTGAATAATTCTCTATGAAAAACCCATTTATATAAAATAAGGGGGATTATCCCCCGTTCCCCCCCTTTTATACTTAACCAACCAATCAATCTCGAAAACTAATTTGGGAAGCGTCTTAACACAGTGAACCAATAAACAAAATTAGAAGTAAAATGGAATAATTCTGCAGGAAAAACCCATTTATATAAAATAAGGCGGGATTACCCCCCTCCCCGTTCCCCCCCCCCTTTATACTTGACCAATCAGTCCCGAAAACTAATCAGGGAAGCGTCTTAACCCAATGAACCTATAAACAAATTTTGAAGCAAATGGGATAATTCTGCATGAAAAACACATTTATATAAATTAAAGGGGGGATTAGCCCCCGCCCCCCCCCTTTATACTCAAAAAATCAATCCCGAAAACTAATCAGGGAAGCGCCTTTACACAGTGAACCTATAAACAAAATTTGAAGGAAAACTGAATAATTCTCTATGAAAAACCCATTTATATAAAATAAGGGGGATTATCCCCCGTTCCCCCCCTTTTATACTTAACCAACCAATCAATCTCGAAAACTAATTTGGGAAGCGTCTTAACACAGTGAACCAATAAACAAAATTTGAAGGAAATGGGATAATTCTGCATGAAAAACCCATTTATATAAATTAAGGGGGGATTAGCCCCCCGTTTCTCCTCTTTATACTTAACCAATCAATCCCGAAAACTAATCAGGGAAGCGCCTTAACACAGTGGACCTATAAACAGAATTTGAAGGAAAATGGAATAATTCTGCATAAAAAACCCATTTATATAAATTAAGGGGAGGGGGGGATTGGCCCCCGTCACCCCCCCCTTTATACTTAACCAATCAATCCCGAAAACTAATCAGGGAAGCGCCTTAACACAGTGAACCTATAAACAAAATTTGAAGGAAATGGTATAATTCTGCATGAAAAACCCATTTATATAAATTAATGGGGTATTAGCCCCCCTCGTTCCCCCCCCCTTTATACTTAACCAATCAATCCCGAAAACTAATCGGGGAAGCGCCTTAACACAGTGAACCTATAAACAAATTTTGAAGGAAAACAGAATAATTCTGCATGAAAAACCCATTTATATATATTAATGGGGGGGGGATTAGCCCCCCGTTCCCCCCCTTTATATTTAACCAATCAATCCCGAAAACTAATCAGGGAAGCGCCTTAACACAGTGAACCACTAAACAAAATTAGAAGTAAAATGGAATAATTCTGCAGGAAAAACCCATTTATATAAAATAAGGCGGGATTACCCCCCTCCCCGTTCCCCCCCCCCTTTATACTTGACCAATCAGTCCCGAAAACTAATCAGGGAAGCGTCTTAACCCAATGAACCTATAAACAAATTTTGAAGCAAATGGGATAATTCTGCATGAAAAACACATTTATATAAATTAAAGGGGGGATTAGCCCCCGCCCCCCCCCCTTTATACTCAAAAAATCAATCCCGAAAACTAATCAGGGAAGCGCCTTTACACAGTGAACCTATAAACAAAATTTGAAGGAAAACTGAATAATTCTCTATGAAAAACCCATTTATATAAAATAAGGGGGATTATCCCCCGTTCCCCCCCTTTTATACTTAACCAACCAATCAATCTCGAAAACTAATTTGGGAAGCGTCTTAACACAGTGAACCAATAAACAAAATTTGAAGGAAATGGGATAATTCTGCATGAAAAACCTATTTATATAAATTAAGGGGGGATTAGCCCCCCGTTACTCCCCTTTATACTTAACTAATCAATCCCGAAAACTAATCAGGGAAGCGCCTTAACACAGTGAACCTATAAACAAATTTTGAAGGAAAACGGAATAATTCTGCATGAAAAACCCTTTTATATAAATTAAGGGGGGGATTAGCCCCCCGCCCCCCCCCCCCTTTGTACTTAACCAATCAATCCCGAAAACAAATCAGGGAAGCACCGTAACTCAGTGAACCTATAAATAAAATTTGAAGGAAAACGGAATAATTCTGCATGAAAAACCCTTTTATATAAATTTAGGGGGGAATTAGCCCTTTGTCCCCCCCGCTTTATACTTAACCAATCAATCCCAAAAACTAATCAGAGAAGCGTCTTAACACAGTGAACCAATAAACAAAATTTGAAGGAAATGGGATAATTCTGCATGAAAAACCCATTTATATAAATTAAGGGGGGTATTAGCCCCCGTTCCTCCCCTTTATACTTAACTAATCAATCCCGAAATCTAATCAGGGAAGCACCGTAACTCAGTGAACATATAAACAAAATTTGAAGGAAAACGGAATAATTCTGCATGAAAAACCCTTTTATATAAATTAAGGGGGGGGCGATTAGCCCCCCGTTCCCCCCTTTATACTTAACCAATCAATCCCGAAAACTAATCAGGGAAGCGCCTTAACACAGTGAACCTATAAATAAATTTTGAAGGAAAACGGAATAATTCTGCATGAAAAACCCTTTTATATAAATAAAGGGGGGATTAGCCTCCCCCCCCTTTGTACTTAACCAGTCAATACCGAAAACAAATCAGGGATGCACCGTAACTCAGTGAACCTATAAATAAAATTTGAAGGAAAACGGAATAATTCTGCATGAAAAACCCTTTTATATAAATTAAGGGGGATAATTAGCCCCCCGTTCGCCCCCCCCCTTTATACTTAACCAATCAATCCCGAAAACTATTCAGGGAAGCGCCTTAACACAGTGAACCTATATACAAAATTTGAAGGAAAGCGGATATTTCTATGAAGAGTTATCGCGTTACGTACGGACCGGCGGGCACATAAGCTCTCAGACTTTGATAGCCTGTGAGCTAAAAAATCGCAATTTTAGAAGGTTTTTCGCTCCTGCACCTCCTGAGGTTAGTGGCACCGACATAAAATATAGCCTATGTTGGAGCAAGGGTTGTCACCATCAATTTGCCACCATCACTTTTGAAATCGGTTCGGTAGTTCCAGTGATTACCCCCTACAAACAAACAAACAATCTTTACTCATTTATAATATTTGTATAGATGGAACTAATTGTGTGATATATATCGCAAAAATATTCTAAACAAATTCCGTATTAAAAATCGCCGTTAAATATATTCTTTGCGTAAATTGATTTAACAATATTGGAAGAATGTATAAATTAGCATATTATATCTTCTTTAAATACTTAAATTGTCATAAGTATATTTAAAAATGCATTAAAAGTTGAAAAAGAAATTATTTCACACGTTATAATTATCTGCAAAGGAAGCAAAACGAAATGAATAAAAAGAAAATTTTATTTATTCTGATATTACCATAACAGTTATTGCAGACGATTTTTTTTTCAGATTTTTTTTATATGTATTGTAATTTACAAACGATTTTTCATTTCTAGTGTAATATTTCTGTATGGCATCGACTTGTTAGAATGATAAAAAAATTAATCGTAATATATTGTTTTTTGTGCAAATCAAAAAATTATGTTGAGTTTGAACTTTACAGTTAAATGTATTTAAATAGCATAAAAAAATATATATATATAACAGGCTAAAATTTGGATGTAAGCGTTACTCTTTAATGTTTTATTACTCCTTTCAAGATATGCTGTTGGAATTACCTAATCATAAATACCTATAGAAGATTTGAGATAAATATATTTTGTATAAATTATAAAAAATGATAAATTTTCACTTAAAATTTCATAAAGTTAAAAAAATATTATTTTAGAACGGTTATTAAAATATAAAGGGTAAATAATAATAAAAAAAATTAAACAAAATCTAAACACAAATTAGTTTGGAATTTCCTCAATAAAAATATTAATTTCAAAACTTCAAAAAAAATGTAAATTTTTACAAAAAATTTGAAAATGTAAATGGAATTTATTAGGAAAATATCAAAAAGTCCAAAGATACAGAATTCATAATTCTGCATAAAACTTATAACCCCAACAAAAAAAGTCACTAGAGAGGACAGAACCCTCATCTCCGGCTCTCAAATCGCGAGCGCTACCTCAGCACCACGGAGTTCTTGTTCCAGACTGTGAACTAATCGGTATTTGAAATGTATACTGAACTTTAACCCGAAATTTCTCGAAAACTAAAGCCCATTTGAAGGAAACCTTTGACCTGAATAGTTAGGGGTATGACCCCTACAACATACTTTAAAATCATCAAAATCTGTGCACATCATGTTTGGCGGTCTCCTTGTTAGACTTAGGCTTAATCTGGGAGATTTAAAACTACAAAGTAGTATATTTCACTTTCATATGTATAATATTATACGTTTGAAAATATATATAATTTAAATGTAGTTTAAACTACATGCATATGTAACCTCAAACATATGTAATTTCTTACTTTATTAACTTCATTGCAGTTCTTTTAACAACAGTTCGACATGCAAATTGTTTATATATCTGAGTGAAATACGAATTTCAAGATTTTAAGAACAGGTAACGGAATAATCAAACTTTCAGTAACATAACTTTAAAGTTTTATTTACAGAATTTTCTTTGATATGATTATCTTTTTGAACAAATTCTTAAAAACCGTCCTTTAAAAACTTTTCATCATCAAAGCATCAAAGATTTTCTTCTCTTGAAGTGATTTACTTTTGATGTAGAAAAAAAAAAAAAGAAAAAACTAAATGAACTAAATGACTTTTGAAAACTTTTAAAAATATTTGAAAAGTAAAAGTATACAAAAAAATATTCCTGTTTGAAGAATATAATTTTGAAAGTTGAATTTTAATATATTATTTAATCTGAATATTTATATCTTACGCGTGTAGTCGATAGTTCAGTAACAAAGATTTTTTTACAGGCAGTACTAGAAGAATAGGCTGACTTTTATTTTTTTTAATTATTATTATATATATATCTTTGCAATCAAAAATCGTCTAATATTAATGTCTTATCTTTGAGAAGTAAATACGTGGTTACGTAGTGTAATGCCATGTTTTCAATGAATTTAACAAGATGTGCATAAAAATTTAGAATTGGAACTGCTATATATTATATTAAAATGTTAAATAAAATAATAGACACTAAATTTTGATTATTTTAAAAGTAAGTTTCATATTTCTAGATACATATGTTGCAGGAATGCATAATCTTTTCATTTACAAATATTGTTTCATTTTGCATTGGAAATTTGATTCGAAATTGCTTTAGAAATTCGTTTGATTTGATTTGGAAATTAAGAAATTCCCGTAGTATGCCAGTAGATAACACGAAATGAGTCGTATTGAAAAATATATATAGCGGTCATTCGAACGCTTTGCCATATATGAAGCTGCAGTGATCGTACCGTTCAAAGAAACGATATGCTATGTAGGAATTTTAATATATAGCTCTGGAATGATGTGAAGAACCAAAATTGAGCTTTTTCAGTTACGGATACAGTAAAAAATTTAAAATTTTAATTAGCAACACGCATTTTTTTAGTCACAAAATTATCTTAACATGTCAAACTTTAAATGGGGTTCAAACACTACTTAAATCGTAGTAACGGCAACATCAAGGGAATCTAATAATAGTCCGCATCTGTTGCAAAATTACAATAATGATATTATCACCTTCCGTCTCTTTGCCTTTTCGTGGTCATGAAGGTCATCCGATCACATCTTAAAGCGTTTCTGTTTCTTGGGGTATTTCAAATTTATGGTATACATGTCGAATTGGCTATGTACGTATTGCATAAAAAATACACGATATTTTGAATTCTCTCTTTTCAATGATTTATTGTTGGCCACATTGTCTCTCATCCGATTTGCCATGGCGTGAGAAGGCAGGCACTATAAAAAATTATAATCTGATTAAAATGATCTCATTCTAGTCATTCTGTGTGTGATAGTTTTTATTCTCACTGATTTTCATTTCATTTGTTTAAGGTCGCCCTTTCCAGTGATACTGGCTGCGTTTCGACGCCGCTTTTGGTTTTTACTATTGAGATACTTTTGCGATTGAATAAATGGGTGTTGCCATTTGAAATTTTCGACAATTTCTCAATGTAGCCGTAAATATGAGAGCTTGAATGTTGTTTTTATATCATATTTGGGCGCATGATTTAAAATAGTCACATTTCAAATGGCATCATGTTTCCTGGAACAATAAGGTCGCTAGGATCTTGTATATCGGCAAAGTGTTTTTATTACCATCTTCTAGCAACGACTTTAAATGTTCTTTTTCTGAAACTATGGCCTACGAATAGCCAGCTCGACTGACAATTATGCTATTATTATAGAATAATATTTTAAGTTATATTTGTTGTTGTTAAGCTATATTTGTTTGTGTGTTGCATAGCTGCACTTTCCATCTTTTTTCCTATACCAGATATGCATACTTTGAATCAGATATTCTTTTTTTAAATGTTACCTTCTTTCTATATAGTACTTAAATGTTTTCATTCATTAAATAAACTTTCAGGATGAAGTATGTTTATTAGACTTGAATAAAACAAACAAAAAACCTGGAAGGTTACATCTATGGTATTGTTGCATAAACATCACTAATATCTTGTTACCACGCGTATTGAGGCGCATATCTTGTGAAATTACTTTTAACTTTAGTTGTGGAATAATATTTCACACAGAACGCTCTATGTGCACGAAACAAATCTATGGACATAAAATATGCAGTAGCAATAAACTATCAAACATATAGACGTAAACAACGATATCCTTTGAGGAAATTGGTTCATATTGCTGCAGGCTTTACAAAATCTAAGGATCTCATCTGGAAATAGTAAGATGCGGTGAATTATCTGTCAAGTAAAAATAAAATAGAACATATGTTGATGTGAAATACTTAACCTTTTGACAATCCATATAATGTGCAGTGACATAAAATGTGAAGTAGTAATAAACTATCTAACATATTGACCTAAACAATGATATCTTTTGGAGAAATTGGTTCATTTTGCCGCAGATTTTACAATATACTAAGGATTTCATCTGGAAACAGTAAGATGTGGTGAATTATCTATCAAGTAAAAATAAAATAGAACATATGGTTGCTGTGAAATACTTATGCTTTTAATAATTCATATTTTCATAATCAACTATTTTCAAACCTTTCAAGGTTTATACAATGTAGTTTTGGTTTCAGATAATTATACATTAAAAATTTTCAGGTATCGCAAAATCCTTCTTGGGAGTGGTTCAAATACATATATCCCGGTAATCGTAAAATACATTAATCCCGGTAAAAAGTAATGAAGATAATATAAATAATTTAGATTAAAAAAACAACTGAGTGTCCTTAACTTCTAGTTGTTCACGTAATTCAGCTGTTTATTCCAGACAGCTACTTTAAAGGAAATAATCTGAATACATTATTTTTCATTAATAGTATATTTTCTTCCAAATTATTTTTTAAATATCTTCAGTTATCATTTTGCACAGATGGGTCATTCGACAGTATCCATGTGTTACGTACGGGACATTTCACAGCAAATTTTTGAGATATTTGTACTTTTTTCAGTATCAAAATATAAATGAGAAAGTTTGTAATTATTTTTAATGCATTATATATCACTTCAACTAGATTCTTATGAAATTTATTTTTGTTTGAGCCAATACATATATATATTTTTTAATTAATAAAGTTGTGTTACGTACGGGACATCACAAAAAATTGTTTTAAAAGTACCTCTAGCAATTTGGATTTTGTTCTGAATTTATTTAATATTTTCACAAATAAATTTAATGAGTAGAAGCAGAAATATACATTTTATTAATTAACTTTAAAATTATTTTTTAAAATTGCATCATTAATTAATGCAAGCTAATTATTTCTGTTACGTACGGGACAAAGCTGTTTGTTACGTATGGGACCTAAGACAAAATTTTTCTATATGGCTGCAAAAAAATGCTCTAATTTTTATTTGATTTAAAAAAGAAAATAATATTTTGGATAAATATTAATATAAAAGAATCAAAGCTTTAAAATGATGTATTACACTTAACTTTTTATAAAACTTTTTTTTCAAACTTGTGAAGCCAAATACTGTGGAATGACACAGATGTTCATTTCTATGCTAAATTTATGCATGGCATATCATTATCAGTCTATATACATCGAATCAAAAAAGATATAAAGCAATATAAATATATATATATTTTTTTGAAGATGCATACTATGACATTTGTGGTGTCATATAGACTGGCTGTGCTATTAGTCTAGTATCTATCTGTTACACCTGTTACTATCTACTACTATTTCCCTTTTTTTTAGTACTAAATATGGATTTTTGTTTTGGAAATGTGTTTGTTTCTTAATATACGGACACCGGTGTAAATTACTTACTCATTGAGAAAATTGTCAAGAATCCTAATACTGAAAATCATTTTCATTGTGGGCACAATGTAAGTTCTTCAAATTAAATTGTACTCCAAAAGTAAATGCAGATTTTAAAATATTTCGGCCTTCTTATGCAATATTATTATTATTATTATTATTATTACTATTATTATTTAAAGTCAAAGGCAATATTATTGGCAGCATTTGCGTTCAGTACACTTTTTTGTGCTTTTAAAATATTCATAACTCAAATTTGAAGATTACATGGAGATTCTTAATTTATTGTCGAACATAACTATCAGATAGAGAAATTATGAATCATACGTGTCGTAAAAGCAAAAAAAAGTAGAGTGATGTTTTCAAAATCATGAAAAAAAACTTTTAGTTTTACATTAATTAATAAAAAATTGAAAAAAAAATATTTTTGTAAGTAATTTTTCCTTAGATATGAAGATGTATCAAAAGATTAATATAAGTGTTTTAAGAGAGATGGGTTTTTCAAATAATCTATATTAACAATCTTTCAGATTTCAAAATAATCATTTGTAAGTGTTATGAACAACTTTTAAGTGTTTTTTCCTATATTTTTCGGTATGTAGTGCTTGTTCTAGTGTCAAAAATGTACAGAAAATTTGACCGACGTTAACTTAAATGTTATTTAGTATAAATGATTTATGATTTATAATCAAAAGTACTGCTAGTGCATTGCAACACAACCATAAAAATAATACTCTAAACGCAATACATTACATATTCAGTGCCTCCTCAAAGTTGATCGATCACAATACTTTATAATTTCTTAAAATAAAATGCGCGAGATTAAAGATATTTTACAACTTGAAATATTTTATTTTGGATTGTATAGAACAGTTCACATCACGTGACTTTTACCGGAGAACAATGAAAAAAGCTGTAGGACACACAAATAGAAAAAGCATTGATAAAGGTAGCGATAGCTGTCCTACAGCAGAAGCAAAAACCTGTTCGTGACGTCACCTTGCACAGCTCTATAATATACTCTATGCTTTAATACACATCCAAAATAGTACATTATATTAAGAATAATATTCAACAAGAACGAAAAATCATGCGTCAAGCATAGATTATATAGCACTTTCCAACGCTTCCAAAATAATTTTACAAAACATACCGTTTAATAAGCTAAAAGATAACATCCAAGTAAACAATTTGGAAAACGCATAACATATTTAAAAACATAATTTCAGGAATTTCGAACAGATACAATATTCGGAAAAGTATCCGGATACTTTTATTCAACCCTGTATATGATCTATAGATTTGTATATATACTATATAGGATGCTAAATTTTAGTTTAGTTAGGAAACGCGTAGCACAGTTTAAAATTATACTTCTGGAGTTTCTGTCAATAAACGGAAATGTGTTCGCGAACTTTTGTGCTGCCCTGTATAGGATCTACAGAATTTATACACATCACGTAAGAGACAAAAAGCGAGTTAAAATTAAAATCGCGTTCAGTAACTTAAAACGCACTTCCAGGAATTATTGTTAACAGACAGTAGAGAATTCTTTTGTGTGTAATGAACGATGACTGCTATACACACTATTCTGTAGTAAGCCTCTTGTAATGCACCTTAGTAATATACATAAATTTCAATGCGTTTAAAATAGTGAAACATTATTTAAATAAACCGCAGACGATTTTTCTCCATAGACGTAATGTAACGGAATTTTTTGACTGTCCCTGTATAGTAACTATAAGTGCTAATCACACCCTATTCCATATTAAGCTTCTTCTAATGCACCTTAGTGATATATATAAATTTCAATGCGTTTAAAATAGTGAAACATTATTTAAATAAACCGCAAATAATTTTTCCCCATAGACCGCAATGTAACGGAATTCTTTTGAGTGTCCATGTAAAAAAACTATAAGTGCTACACACTTCCGTTGAAATAGGGAACATGCTATAGATAACGACAATAACATATAAAAATTGCAGAGCAATCCGAGCATATTTACGGGAGTTAGAGCACGGACAGACGGCCAGACGGCCATACGGCCAGACAAACCGAAGTCATAAGCACTTTTCAACTAGGTTGGAAAGTGCTAAAAATGGAATTTGATAGTTTTACTCTGTAGTTAAATTTATTTTCAAGCTATTAGTTTTTATTACAGTTTTTTTTTCTCACACCACATATGAAGTATATACCATTTTTCCAAGAAATCAATTATCCAGAACGTGCACTGAAAAAATTGAAATACTCAAAAATGAGTAAGTCCATGTACTCATTTCGAAATGAGTATTTTTGGATCAAAAATGAACATGTGCATTCTCAAAAATAAATAAGTTCTTGTACTCATTTCGAAATGAGTATTTTTGAATAAAAAATGAACATATGATCAAACCCAACATACTTGTATATTTCAGAATGTGTAGTGACGAAATTTCGGAGCCTTAAAAGCTATTATTTGAAGGAAAAACGAAGAATAAGAGAAATGAAAAATAGATCTGGTTGTTCGGGATTTTCATCAAAGTGGACCCACTACCACACATTTACTACTCTTTTTTTTCTCGCATTTTACACATCTACTTTTTCTTTTTCTTGATAGTACTTCAAAATTATAATTTGTTTATTACTAATTTTTTTTTATAATTTTTTTTTAACTTTTTTAACATGAGGCAATATTGTGTTATATTTAAAAGTTTCATAATATAATATCTTTGCAAATTACAGCTATGCAAATTGGTATTAAACTAAACTCATCTGGCTTACAAATTTATGAATTACGCTAAAATTTATTATTTTATAAATTATAATTTTACAAAGTTTATAATTTTTTCCTTAAATTTATAAAATTAGTTAATATTTTTTCATTACTTTTATAAAAATAAAGTTTATAACTTTATAACGTTTTTAATATATTTCGTTAGCTTATATTTTTATAAATTAAACTAATTTAATTTAAATTAAATCATTAAGTCCAGATTTAAACCTACCTATCCCAAGGTCATTGATTTCAAATTTGTCTCTAAAAATATTTTTTTTAAACTATTTAGTTTAACAGAACCGTACTCAAAAACTCTCAGCATAGCTGAAATATAATAATTTAATTTATTATAGAATTTGTTATTTACCTAATTTTTTTAAATAAGACATTAAAAAATATTTTAATACATGTAATAAACACGTCTGATTAAGATAATTGTTTTTTTTTTTTTTTTTGGAATTGATAAATAGATAATCAGGCAAATAATTTTAAAAAGTATATGTTCGAATAAAGAAAATGTTGGTACTGTTGTAAAAAGAAGCAATCAGTATTCTTAATACAATGTTTTACGCATATTGTTGCCGCTAGAAGCGCCGTCTATGTAAAATGTTAAAAAAATAACTTGTGATTGTGAGTTGAGTTTGAGATGCCGATCAGAGAAGTTGTGTAAATCTCGGATCTCGACCATTTTTATTTAGTGTTGTGAGAAATTAAAAGAGTTATAGTACGCTAGTAAGTTATTTTATTGAGATTATGTGTTTTTCTTTCGTAGTGATAAATATTAACTGAGTTATCGGCGAATTCATAGTATTGGTCCGTCGAGCCGGAGAAAGAATAAAAGAAATTTTTCGATGTTTATGTTTTGGTAATCGTCTGCATAAGATAAAATGATATTTGGAATTCTATCAAGTAATTAGAATGAGTAAAACTAAAATTAAATCATCGTATTGTTTTTATTGAAGTACAAAATATTGTGATTCAGAATTCCGATGAAGTTTTTTTTTTATTCCAGAAGAAAATTAATTTCGATTAACCGTGACAATTTCGTAATACGAAAAAATAAACTGTGAATGTGTTTACGCAGAGAAGAACTGATATTCTTTATTATTAACTAATTTGAGAATAGAAAAAGTGGATTACATCTTTTAAATGTGGAATTATCAGATTTGGAGATTTATTAATAAATAAAGGTACGTCAGTTTTATTTATTTTATTGTGAATTGTATTTATAATACAATGTTTAAAGGTGCAAAAAAGGAAGATTATCAGCGAATTGCTGCTGAATTAGACATAGATATATCAGATTCCAAATTAACTATTTATGATTTAATAAACTTAATAACGGAGAGTTCGAAGTATAAAGCAGATAATAAACTGGTTGAAGACATAGCAAACAGTTTTATTGAGGAAAGAAAAAATGAGGAATCAAAATTACTAGATCTTGAGAAATTAAAAATTAAGCATGCAAAGTTAGAAATTGAGTTGGCTAAGGCCCGTGCAGAAATCAAAAATGATAATTTAAGTCATATCGAAAAAAATATATTATAGAATCTTTAGACTCTCTGATTAAAAGTGTACGAAAGTTAACGATTAAAGTTCCATCTAGACCAGGAGGTTGGAGTTATTTTTATCATCGTTAGAAAGAGCCTTTATTTCTAAAAATGTCCCAGAAAAATATAAATCGGAAATTCTACTAAATCTGTTAGGAGAAAGGACAACAAACGTTATTACATACATTAAAGATGGGGAATTAGAAGATTATTCAAAAGTAAAGGCTATAGTACTTAGAGAATTTGAGCCAACCCCTCAGACTTGTTTAGAACATTTTAGCAAAGCACAACGTCATCCTAATGAAACATATGTACAATTTGCATCCCGATTAACGACGAGTTGGGATTATTATTTAAAAGTGAGAAATGTGACAGATTTCGAAACTTTAAAACAGTTAATAGTTTCTGATAAGATTTGTCAAACGCTTGATAAAGATGTCATGAATTTTATAAATGTTAGACAAGCAGAATCGTGGTTTTCTCCCATTGAATTATCTTGGGAAATTGATTTATATTATACGTCTAAGGGAAAACCCGTGGTTGACAATTCTAGAGCGAGTCATAAAAATACTTATTATCGAAATGCTTCTAAAGTTTTTCTAACTGACGTAAAAAATTCTAAATGTATTTTGTCATGTAGTGAAAATCATCCTTTGCATAAATGTCCTGTTTATAAAAACATGTCAGTGGGTAATAGAGTTGAGCTAGTAAAATCCAAAAATCTTTGTTTTAACTGTCTTATGAATCATAAAGTGATTGATTGTAAATCTAAATTCTCTTGTATTATTTGCAAGAAAAGGCACCATGTTACTCTGCATTTCCTGCGTGAACAAAAAATAAATAAAGTTGAAAATCCAGATATAATTTCACAGGAAATGAGTTCTAAAAAAGAAGTCGGTAATAAATCTAATTTGGATGCTTCGGCTCCAGTATTCCAGCCTTTCCAAGCTAATAACCAAAGCAATTTATTTTCAACGATATGTAATTTGTCTAACGAGTTAAAAGCTGTGTTACTTAGCACATTTGTTTGCTTAATAAAAGATGAATATGGTAATTTTCATGAAGCACGTGGTTCATTAGATGCCAGTGCAAACTCTAATTTTATGAGTAAAAGGTTAGTAGATAAACTAAATTTGAAAAGAGAAAAGACTAATATTTCTATTTCAGGAATAAATAATTTGTCCCATAATGTTAGATCTAGAGTTAACACAACTATTTCGAATAGAGATAAAGAGTTTTATTTAAAATTAGATTTTTTAGTCGTTCCGAAAATTACGGAATTTACGCCGTCTAGACCGCTTGAGACTTGTATTTTATCGTTAAATAACATCAAATTAGCTGATGAAAAGTTTAATATGCCAGGCTCTATTTATTTGCTTTTGGGTGCAGAAAATTTCTATGAATTTTTAAGGCCAGGTCAAATTTACCCCCAACCATTAAATACTAGAATAGTGTTACAAAACAGTGTTTTCGGTTATATTGTTAGCGGAAGCCTTCCGGCTAAGGGTGAAAGTAATATACATTGTGGGTTGATAACAGATAATTTGGAGTTAGAAAGGGTAATTCGAGATTTTTGGGAAATAGAAAACATTGAGAGAGAGTCTGAAGTTTCTAGAAATAAGGAATCAGAAATTTGTGAAGAACATTTTCTGAAAAATTATTCCAGAACTGCAACAGGGCAATACATGGTAAAAATGCCATTTAAGGAAGACTCATCTTGTCTCGGAGAATCAAAGGAAAAGGCTATGAAAGTTTTAAATTCATTATGGAATCGCTTAGTTAGAGAACCTAAATTTAATGATCTTTATAAAGGCTTTATGCAAGAATATTTAAGTATGGGTCATATGGAAGAGGTGATAGAATCTGAAGAACCAGATATCACTTATTACATACCCCATCATTGCGTGTTCCGTGCTGAATCAAGTAGCACACCATTAAGAGTTGTTTTTAACGCTAGCTCCTTAACTTCTACCGGAAAATCTTTAAATATTTTGCAGTATAACGGAGGAAGAATCAAAGATGAGTTATTTTGTATAATGTTGCGATTTCGAAAGCACAAATTTGTTCTTGTAGCAGATTCTAAATACAATGTTTTACGCATATAATACATAATAAATTGAAATTTATCTGTTATAAGGCACCAAATAATACAGCAAAATATTGAAAATTATGAAAAGAAAGTATTAAAAACATTGGAACTGAAAAAATCCATCTACAGATGAAACCTCAAGTTTTTGCATCATAAAATAACAACATTTGGAAGGAGACGTGAACACTCATGGCGCGTTGGTCTAAGTCGTAAGGTTAGTATACGGGAGATCACGGGTTCGATTCCGCTTATGGCAAGGGTTGGATAATTACTATAAACTCACGCAGGAATGAAAAAAAAATGAGCAGAAATGTATGTATCCCTTATAAGGTTGTCCTCACGAAATAGCTTTTTTTTTACCCTATAAGTTTTATTTTAATAACATAAATATTTCTTAAAAATACGGAAGATATCTGTTGTAAAACGGAAATTTCAGAAATCACGGAAAATTTCCTGGAATTTACGGAATTTTTTTCCCCGTTAAAATACGGAAATAGTACTAGCGTCTCGATTGCCAGTACAATTTCCGTTTTTTTTTTTTTTTTCAGGAATTTTTTTTTACAGTGGGGATCAAAAATGAATACATAACACTTCATATTTGAATACATCCATGGGATAAAAAATGAGTACATAGCAGTTCGTATTTGAATACATCCATGGGATCAAAACAGAGTACATGTGATACTCAATTTTGAGTACATTTGGATTGGAGCTATTTTGAGTATGTGACGTATTCAAAATTGAGTACATTTTACTCAATTTTGAGTACCCATTTTTTTCAGTGTGGTCTACATAGGCCTGAGTAAAGTAGGGTAATTTTAACTTTAACTTTATTTTTCTCTTTGATTAGTAACAATATTTATTGTCTTAAAGTTTGTGTAAAACTATATTTCTCGTCGTTAATTTTATATGTGTCTTAATTTAATTCTGTATTCAATAATGCAATCAAACTGGCACATTGATAAAATGTAGCAGCACATTCTAGCACCTTTACCTTTCTATTTATTTTCCTATATGAAAAATTATCAAAAACAAAAATGAATTATATAGATTATTATATACATTCAAACACTAGCAGAATATTATTAAGATAAATCAGATATATAAATGAGCAACTTAAAAATACACATAACTCAGTAAAATCCATTTTAGGTAATTGCTGTCCATATTCGGTAATGTGTGCGAATTCTTTCTTGTAGCCATGTATGTGATATATCAAATTTATACACACCAGCATATACACTCAAAATTAGATAATTAAAAAAAATGCATAACACACGGAAAACGCTTTTCCAGCAAGTCTCAATCTCATTCAGTCCTGTGAACGAATTCTTGTGTGTGTTT
Source organism: Maratus michaelseni (assembly GCA_963931845.1). Lineage (NCBI taxonomy): Eukaryota > Metazoa > Arthropoda > Arachnida > Araneae > Salticidae > Maratus > Maratus michaelseni. The sequence continues at coordinate 310,783,903 of OZ007591.1, forward strand.
CTTTAAATGAACGATAAATACTATCCACTCCATAATCTATAGAACACATGTTGTTGTGTATTTCGGTCATTTCAGTATGTTTAATGTACATCATTAAGAGCCTACGCTACTCACGCGAAGAAACGCTGAAGCTAATGTTAAGTTTATGGGAAGGTTCTTGGCAGATTGCTCGTTTGCTTTTTTTTTTTTTTTTTTTTTTTTTGCGTAGGGTAGCTGAGGTCGATCTCTAACCAGTTTTTTATAAGCATACATTTTCAATTTTGGAACCGGTTGGAATCGGATCAGAAGGTAAAAGTACCTTTATATAAAAAACTGGAATCAAAATCGAAAAAGTGAAAACTAACAACGTTAGAGATTGACCTCGGCTATCCTTTGTAAAAAAACAAAAACAAAAAAATATTTAAAAATATTAAAATGCGAGCGAGAAATCTGCCAAGAACCTTCCCATGGACTTAACATTAGCTTGCGCGTTTTATCGAATGACTGATGCAGGCTCTTAAATGCATCGCAAACAATTTTCCCTCATATAACATAATGTAGTGGAATACCTTTGTGCTTCCCTGTAAACGAAATCCAAATACTACTTACTCTATAACCCTGAGAAAGCATGTTGTAGTTTCTCTCGATATTAATCTCATTATGTTTGTAATATTGCAACATCAATAACACACACTGAAATTGATTTATTCTAACATATCATAACTTAAAGGAATTATTTTGTGTGTCACTGCAAAATAAATATAAATGCTAAACACTTCATTTTCAATACCGAACATTCTATATTAAACATTAATAATATATAACAAATTCATGGCGATCTGATTATTATGAGTGTTACATCACGTACAGAAAGACAAGTGGCAGAAAGACAAACGGAATTTATAAACACTTTAAACTATGTCAGGAAGGGTAAAAAATATTATTTACTTAAAATTAGAAATTGTTATTTAATGCTTATAAATGAAATCGGTTATTTATATACTTTATTAGATTTTAAATATTTAAATATTTGCTTACACTTCGATTGCGCATGAGAGATGTTTATGGAGAAACCCAAGAACTAAGAATTAAAACGAATATTTTGTAATTATTTTTATATTTTTATTTAAAAAAAAAATTTTAATTCTTAAATTATTTAATTTATAGACGTTGAGAATGAAACAAAAATGCGAGAAATTTCTGCAAAGAATTCTAATAAGAGAGAAAAATTCATAGATCTATTGATAATAAATAAAAAATCCGAGAACTATTTTTTCTTTTAAATCCCTTCTCTTAAAATCTATTAAATCACTTTCTATTAAATTTTTTTCTCTGTGATTTTGTCAAGGCTATTTTCATAGAAAGTTGTCTTTTTTTTGTTTTGTTGTTGCTTTTAATGAAATTTATATGTTTAGAAAAACGTGCACATTTAATGAATAATTGTTTATTTTACGTAAAATATATTTGGAACTTCCTTTTCTATCGTAGTATTACCTACTTCTTTTCGAAAATGATTCAGAAATCTTTTTAAAAGTATTTTCTTCATAGCTTAGAATAAAGATTTCATTACAAATAACAATGTAATAAAAAATATAATAAATGTTGATCCTGTGATATATTTTATGAAGAATAAAATCCTTTCTACTGTTATTTAAGATATAGATATTGTTCCCTGTACAATGACATCTACAGACTGTAACAAAAGAAAAAAGGGAAAAAAATAAAATTAGTTGAAAATAACAACATTTCTCCGTTAATCGCTTCTTTTTATTGGCGTGGAAGTAATTATAATGTATGTGTAACAAAATTATAAAATGTTTTTTTTTTATGTTATCAGAAAAATATTGACAGTAGATTTTTTCTTTTTTATGGCATTTTTTGAAATAAAAGTAATAATTTCGCATACTTTTTATGCTAATGAATATACGAGTATAAGAGAGAAACCGCATGAACATTTAACGATAAGACAAATGCTTGAGATTAATCTCAAGCCTAAAATATAAATTCTGATTTACTTTTATCATTTGAGAACATTTTATTACAATTTCAGAAATTCTTAACATTATGAATATTATGAACATTTATTAACATTAGAGAATGATTTTCTATACAGAATTAGATAATGTTGCACGCGACATAATGTATCTATTAATATATATTTTTAAATCGTGCTTATAACTTGCTATAATATAATTTTTTATTCCTTGAGGGCATTTGAAACACGGAAGAAACCGCTAGATGTGCAGTTTTGAAACAACTATGTCTTATTCTGGCTGTATGAAAATTTCTTTATTTAATTTTAACTTTTTACTTATTAATCAAAGAAAAGAAAGAAATATTTGTATTTAATTTAAAGGGATAATTAGATCTCAGGAAAAGATTTGAAATAATTATAAATACAATTTCAATATTTCAAAACAAAATCGCTAAATAATTAGGTATTTTTTTCTCTGATATTTCTAAAAAGACGTAATTAGTTTATTCTGAATTTTTCCATGTCAAAATAAATATTGATTCTTATGCCTCTGGGAATATAACGATGTATCGATAAAATTCTTAAGTTCTTCTGTATTACCTCAAACGATGGCTGCACAAAATTTCTAGTTATAATTACATGATAATGCAGCGTGCTGATGTGTTAAATTTAGAATATTCTGTTAGTGTTTTGCTCACCACATGTGAAATATGGTGTGCAATTACATCATACACAACAGGTTGGAAACAACAAGAGGATTGAGAAAGGTTAGTTGAAACAACTAAAGAGATGTTGAACACGCAACTGATTGTGAGCGAAATGGATTTTCTGCATTCTTAAAAGTTTGCATCAAACTGTCCAGTCATTCGACAGTTTTTATAGTAAACGGTTACATAAACGTAAATATAACTGTATTCCGTCCGTAATATGGGTAATAAAATGGTCAGAATGGTTATATAACCGTTTCCTATAGAAACGTCGAATCACTGGACAATTTCCTGACAAATTTTAACACTGTGCGCTCATATATTCTATTATTTATTCCCGTATCGAGCAATCCACTTTAGTCAATTTCACTTCAACCACACGCATTATCGCTTTCCAATCATCTTACGTAACTGAGGGTAACATCTTTCTTTTTCTCTTTTAAGTCAATATATACATATTTAATTTAATCTTGATATACGTTTCTATTTAAATGTTTCTATTTAAATGTTTCCATTAATGTTTAAATGAAGTGATCCATATTTTTATATAAGAAATATATTTCAACAAAATACAACGAATAAACTTGATTAAAACGATATGACTATTGCTAATTCCGTGTAAATACGGAAAAAACGCAGCATAGCAGCGCCACCTGTTGGGAGATTTATACCAAAACCTAATCAATAAGAAATTATGTTAACGTCTAACTGAATCTTAAGTTTGATGAAATTCTGGGCATTAGTTCTTGAGATATAGCTATTGTAGAAATCTTTTAAAATGAAGCATAGAGGTGTCACCTGCCGGGCTATTTACACCACCAGCGTCTATTTATTTCAAGGTGTAACATAATCTGAAGTTTAATGAAATTCTACACATTAGTTCTTGAGTTCTTTTTAAATAGCGTGCAGGCCGATTACGAAATATTACTGTATTCATTTGCACCTAAACCAATATAATAAATAGTCTAGCATTTGTTTCGGGCTAATATTCCATAATGAAAATAAAACTTCATCAATAAATGGATAAAATAATTACATAACATAAAAAAACAAATTAAAAATACATGTAATTGAACTATGCCCTTTAATTTTTGCTCCCGATGCGATACGTATTTCAGTTATACGTTTAACCGATATACGTATATACGTATAATACGTATTTAAGAAATACGTATACCGTAAAACATACGTTTAAACGTATCCAGATACGTATAAGCGTATATCGGTTAAACGTATAATTCAAGTATACGTTTAATTCAAGTATACGTATATTTCAAGTACCGTATTTATTTTTAATGCTAATGGATCTCATCAGTGTTACGTCACTGAAAAGAGATGAAGTTGGAAATCGGTGGCGTTGCTTTAGTAATATGCATAATACATTTCATGCATAGAATCTTGCTATTTTTCCCTATAAACGATTATCTACCTATCTATATATCTATCTATCTATATCATAAAGGACAAACGTGTCCGTGCGTAACGCTGACGTCATTTTGCGAATGGCAACAGTTGAGTAGGAAATTTCGGTTTTGCGATTTTTACTATTGCAAATTTTTTAATTTCTAAACATCTCACATTTTTAATTTTTACCCCGTTAAATAGGGAAAAAAATCTACTTTGAAATGCAATGTGTTTGAAAAGTGTATCTTAATTCGCTGATTTATTATGGCTTAAAAAAAATAATAAAAATTAGTATTTTTCACTTTTTTCGTGTTTAATGGTTGCCATTGGTTATTTTTCTTCCCCTCTTGGCAACCGCATATTATCGTTGATTAAAGAATTGAAATTAGTATTATTAGTTAGAAATTTAATACAGACACATTGAAAAGTAAAAAGAAAAAACTTTTACAGATTCTATATAAATTGCAAAATAATAATAATAATAATAATAATAATAATAATAAACGCTTTGATGAGCGATAATTTCATAAATCAAAATAATTTAATTTAAAAATCAAAGGAATGTTTGTGATACGTAAAAATATTTTTCAATTGTGACTCAAAACAATATCTGGCTATTTATCGTTTGCGCCAGGAGTATCACGTTCAAAAATCAATTTATGATGAAGTTTTGCTTGCTGTTTTAAATGAAAATTCTAAGGTTTCTTTTATTGGCGCGCTAGGACTGGCAAAACATTTTTACTTAATGAGTTTTTAAAATGATGAGATCATATAATATGGGTGCGTTAGCTGTTGCCTATTATGGGATCGCAGCTTTGTTATTAGATCAATGTAGAATAGCACATTCAAAATACAAAATACCGCTGAATTTGAACAAAACATCCACGTGTGCACATCTCGTGTAATAGTCTCGACAAAAACATCTCGTGTAATAGTAAACAATCTGACTTTACTGAATTAATAAGAGAAACGAAGTTAATAGTCTGGGATGAATCCCCCTTGATGAGTAAATTAGTATTTGAATGTGTAGACCGTATGGTTGAAGACAAAAAAACAATGATTCGCTATTTGTTGGAATAGTAGTTTTATTTGCTGGCGACTTTAGACAAATTTTGCCTTGATTCAAACGTATAGAATAAAATTCTTTTATTAAATTTTGATGCTAATCTTACGTAATCGGGTCCATGTCAAGGGAGAGTTACACATAAATGATGTCGTCAATAATAGGGTTTAATAATAATAAAAATCTATATTATAAACCAACACATGTCTAATTATTGCTGAAGTCATTTTTATGGTAGCAACGAACTGAGTAATAAATTTCGCTTTCACTGAATTTTTTTTAATTTCTAAATATCGCACAATTTCAATTTCTACACCGTCGAATCGAAAAAGAAAAATTGCAATTTCTTTGAATACTCTATTTGAATTTACTGATTTTTTCTGATTTATGGAATGTATTCCAAGCTTGAATTAATTTTAAATCTATCTCTATCACGTGCAGTCCGATTGCGAAAGACGGATAATATAAAACAATATAAATAGATCCGCATTTATTTCCGGATAATATTACCGAACGAAATTAAAACTTCATCAAAATATAACTATAAAAAATATAATATAAGTAAAATGCAAATTTAACAGACATGTTCTCGAACTACGCGCCTAAGCAGTTGAAATTTTCAGAATAAAAAACCTGCAATAACAGCGAAATATTGGACGATTCCTTTGGTGGCCGTTAACTCCTGACATTTGGTTAATACAAACGTATCGCTTTATTAAATATCGAAATTGTATTGGAATATATTATTGATATTTTACTTATAAAAATTATTTTTTACGTTGTTAAGGAATTACGTTGTTATTAAACTAGTCTTTGGGGGCCACCGTAATAGTTCTTCCTGCCTGTACCGAGAGGAAAAGGTAGATTTCCAATATCTTCGTTTTAACATTTTAGCTAATGCTACTCGAAACTAGTCGTTGGGGGCCACCGTAATACTTACCCATCATGGATATGCATAATGTAAAATATTAAAATAAAAATGTGTAAACTACTTAAAAAGTGCATTGCAATTCAAATAAAATCGTGGCTTGATGACGTCACAAACTTTAAAGTCTCGATTACTGAATTGCTTGAAAGAAACATCCTTATAACTCCAAAAATAATAATCCTATTAACTAGCAGTATATTGCATCTGATTAAGCGTCAAATTACCAATTAAAATATATCTTTGAAATGAAATTTTGATAAAATACAGGGTCATGAAAAATCGAAGAGTGTGCAAAATAGGATTCCAAATATCTCGACAACTCATTATCCGATCAACTTCATGCTTTATGCAAAATTTGTTTTTTTATTGTCTTTTATATTCATTTCTTAAAATAAACAATTTCGAAAATTTTTATGTACCTTTCATCAGAACGAATATTTCGAGAGTCCGAAATTTTTTTTTCCGGTTAATCGAGGTTATTGAAATGAAATAGGCTTCTTCCCATTATTACATACTAAGTACATACCAAATTGCAAGTCTCTATCTCAATTTTTTCGGGAGATAGAGCGTTTACAGACACACAGACATACACACACACACACGCACACACACACACACACACACACACAGACAGACACACAAACGGACGGCAAATTTTTTTTTTCTAAAAATATGTTTTTCGGAATCTCCAGTGTCTGAAACGTGTAAATCCGTCAAAAAATTGTTTTCGATTTTCAAAACGATTACAAGACTTACCCTATACTACGTATGATGGGTAAGTAATATGACAAATCTTTTAGAATTAGAAAAAAAATGGTTTTCGCCTATGTTCTATAACCCGGGAAGCCCGGGTTCGATTCCCTAGTATATATAAAAGCCGTTCTTGGTATATATGTTCCTTATACAAATCTATAGTTTTTGTCCGATTTGAACGAAACTTCATGTACATACGTTTTAGATTACGAGTAAAATCACTGTCAACTTTAAAATTTTCTCAGACGAATCATTACCACTTTTTTCAAACATCTCCCATAGTTTATCATTACAGAAATCTTTTTTTTTCTCAATTTCTAATGTAATTTCTTTCCCGTTGCCATTCAAAGGAACTGCGTATGGACAATATTTTTATAAACCAATTTCAGATTAACTCGCTATAATTTGAAATCCGAAGCTGACTTCAATTTTGGAAGATGTGATTTTTTTCGATTAGTACAAAGAATATTATATAAGTGCTTTAAACGACATAGTACATATATTTAAATGTTTTTGGTGAAAAATAAATAACTTAGCTCCTAATTTTACAAAGGCAAATTGTTTCCACTGGTTTGTTAATATTAAAGTAAATTTTCTAAGAAATAAAAAGATATTTTTGCGCATTTAAACTTCATGATTCATTTTATTCTACATAATCAAAAATCGTCTGTCAAATATTAACATTTTGCAATCATTACAGCGTAACTTATTTCAGCTTGAGCCTCAACCAAGGAGGCATATTTAAATTCCTGGGATGCAGGTGGACAGTAGATGCCCTATTAATAAAAACTGGATTTTAAAAAAAAATGCAGTATTTTCCATTATTTTTTCTTCAAAAATGGGTGTTAACACAAATGGGATTAAAAGTAAAATGGTTTATCGGGAAAAAAATTTAATTGCACTTTTTAAAATATAGAATTTTAATTTTAATTTTAAAAATTAATATATTTTTATAAGTTCGACAACGTGGCGACATTTTCATTTCACCAGCTTCGAAAATATTATTCAATTCTTAAAAGAACACTATATTTTTGAAAAATTATGCTTTGCATCAAAAATCACATAATTTCAAAACGCAATTTTAGCAAATTCTGTTTAAATTACATTGTAAATATAATTTCGGAGTTAATTTTATTATTTAATAATATTGTTTAAAAAACTTCTATGAGTACAGTAGTTTTGGATTTCTTTAAAATCGCTTTCATGTTTCAAATACAAATGTACATGTGACGTGACGCACTCAAGTAAAGTCGTTTTTCTCAATTAACTGTAGGCGAAAAGTAACAATTCTTGCGGAGTTAGTAATTTAAAATGTAATATTTCCTACACATAATATAACGTATTTTAACTATTTGAAAATTACGAAAAACTTGGCAAAACTTCAAGCAATTTAGCTCATCGTTTGACTAACATGCACATTATCTATAAATATAAATGCATATCTGTGCATGATTCATGAAGTAAAATAATTTGTTTTAAGTATACACGTATCGGTTCAGAGGAAAATCTACCCCGTTGAAAGTGTTGTCATATTTTAAATCATGTGCCTGTTTTCATTCACAAAATATTAGTATTTTATAGCAATTACACAAAGTAGCATAATTTGCATAGAATGTATTGGTCGCCAAAGTATATGTTTAACACTCTTTTTCCGTACAATTTTCAAGAATATTAAATTACTTTAAAATTACTTTAAAATCCATAAAACATCAGTAAATTGAGATACGCTTTTCAAACGAGTAACATTGAGAGTACATCGACTGCATAAAAATTGAATGTGCTATGTTTAGAAATAAATGTCTTTACTTTATAAAGATCAAATAAGTTAATCTATCGTAAATGGATTAGACACAGATTTAAAAATATACATGCTTTAAAATTACTTTAAAATCCATAAAAAATCAGTAAATTGAGATAAACTTTCAAATTACACTTGAAAGTGTATTTTTTTCTAATTGATAGTTTAAAAAATGAAATTATGCGATATTTAGTAGTTACAAATATGCAGTACAAGCCAAATTTAATGGGTAGGTCGTTGCTACCGACAATATGATGTCGACATTACTTACGGATATGTTTTTGTTTTATAATATACGTAGATAGATGCCATATGAAAGCGAATTTCACAAAATGTTACGACAGTTGGTATTTTCTTTTTTTTCATTTCAAGAAAATCGTATATTTTTATATTGTATGCGCAAAGAAAACGCGCATTCTCATTTATAAAGCTGAAAAATTTTACTATGGTTGAGTTAAAGTAACGCTTTTTTCTATAATTGTCTTTTTTATCGATTTATGGTTCAGTATGCACAAATCATATTGTCGTCGCTGTTATTGTCGTATTATTGTATTTTAGTGTATGTTAACTCGGTCAAAGCCGGGTTGTTCTGCTATTTGTAAATATATAACGAAAGTAAAAAGACTTTTTGAGCAAATAAGGAGAATATACACGTTTCAGATTTATTGTAAACCCGATTAAGTATATTATTTCTGTTTTGATTAAATATATATATATATTTGGTGCGTATACTCAAATTGCGCCCGGGGGTCAAATGTTGTTCTTTCCACGGTGCTAATGTTTTCTTCTATGTGTTAATGTATAACGCAATTTCATTTTTTTAACCATGACACTCGTGGTATTTTTATACAAAGTGTACGTGCATTACAAGATATTACGCTTTAAGAATTGTTGTTAATCTTGACAAATTTCATTTTTGTGTTAGTACCTATAAATTTCGATTACTTATAGCCTGACAAATAATCGTCACAGCAGGTTTCAGAACGCAATCACAAAAGCTTAAAATGTCTTGCCTTCTCTTTTCTTTTTTGCAGTGAAACGTATTTTCAAAATATTCTTAATATAGAAAAAAGTATTCTTAAATAAAATAAAAATATGTTTAGTTAGTTATATGCTACGGCCGATTATCGTCACTAGGGATATAGGCCGGTGGGGGAGTGCCCTCTGTGGGGGTATTTAAAATAAAAATAAGATTATGTAAATTCCCAGGAGTTGGATTAATCATTGTCAGTATAAAATATGAAGTCAATGTAAGTTTATGTTCTGCACTACTAATGTTTCGGGCGAAATGTCCACTCCAAAAATCAAAATAAGCTATGTGCGTGTGTTACAGATATGCGAAAGGTAAATCATTTAATAGTAAATCATTTCATAATTAATAGTTTAGATTTGAGGGTGAAAAAAACAAAATCTAAACTTCTAAAAAATATTCCGATTTTTTTTTTTTCAAGTACCGACTGCACAGGACACAGCGCGTTTTATCAAAGTCTCTGATCCACAGACCAGCAGAAGAAAGACATAATTTTTAAGCAATGAACGAAAACCGTTTAAACGTTGATACGTTTAACCGCTGGTGTAAGATCCGTATATACGATGTACCGTATATGCTGTTTCGTATAATACGTATAACCGTTTTGGACGTATGATACGTATCCAAAATCCGCACCCCGTATAATACGTATTATACGTATACTCGTATAAACGTTTAATAGGGAGCACTGGCTTTAATCACTGAAATTATCAAAAAATTTGTCGATTTCTTCGACTTTTTAAAAACTGCTATGCCGCAAACACGAAAATATCGCTTTTAATAATTTTTTAAAACTTTGTTATAATACATATTTGATATTTTCGATGTAAAAATGATTTATGTTGTTGTTAACGGGAAATCTAAAAAAATATATCAAGTGTAAAAAATCTATTAGTTTTTAATAAAAAATATTTTTACCTATGTTCTGTAACAGAAGACGTTCAGGTTGGAAGCCCCAGTATGACAATAATAATTTAAATCACATAAGATAAATACGCAATTTAAAATATAATATTTATACACAAAACGATACTAAAAGTATATTTTGATCTTTTGAAAAATAAATTATATTTGTCTGTTGTTATGACTTTATTACTACTAATTACTTCAAAATCAGAAAACGTCACATATTAATTTTCTGATGCACATTTAACTTTAAAACTCACAAAACATGCTATACGATATTAATATTTTCTTTTAAATGTATTTATTTTTTATGCATCTTGTTCTGTGATGCTGTGCGTAGAAAAACTTTCAAATCCGTAAAAAAAAGTGTCAAAGTTCAGCAGTTAATATCCGGCTGAAGTTTGTAAAACTATCTGAAGTTCTAGATTTGAGAACATACCTCAGATTTCTACTACAAATCTTCAAATTTGTTATTACTTTTTCTTAGAGCGTGACATTTTCAACAGATTGGTACATAAACTTACATATCAAAATCTAAAATGTATTTCGTAAGAATTTTGCTTGAGTAAACCTAACCTACAATGGTTAACATTCGGTAAATGTCAATAACAATATATTCCCCAATATCGATTTAGTAGACGCAATGTGTTGAAAATCACGAAATAAAATTTTATAAACTATTTTATGAAAGTAAAAATTTTCAAAACATAATATTTTCAGATCATTCAGAATATTTATACGGTCAAAAAATAAGTAGGTTGAAAAACTTAAAATTTGAGATAGGAGGAATTTAGGGATAAAAAGAGAGCAATGTGAACTCCCCCCCCCCCCTTCAAATACATATATTAAAAATATATATGAACATTTTGTTTGTAACTTAAAATTGCGTAAAGCTTTCCCTCGATTGGTGCGATAAAAATAGTAATTACATATTCATTAAGATGCATTTACAATTTTTATATGCATCTTTGTATTTTAAAAGTATATCCTCTGCGAACTACTCATAATAGTTTAAATCTTTTTCACAATAAAATTTTAAAGTGTAAAATAGTTTTAAATTTAGATATAATTAATATGTCTGTTTTTAACTAACAAGATGACGTATATTATATTACGTAAATTACGAAAAGTCTTTTTTTAAGATTATTCCTTCACCAATGGCTCTTATTACTCCGTGTGTATTTATTGCCTGGATGATTAGAGGCTGTTGTCTCTTATTTTACCTGTGTATCTCAGTGTAATGTTTCAGATTTATTCCCTTGCTTTTATACAGGGTGTCCGAAAAGTCTGGAAACGGTCAAATAACTCGAGAAATATACATCGAATTGAAAAACGGAAAAATGCATGTTCAATATTTTTGAAAAATCTATTTAGGGATATGAAAGTTGACCCCCAACTTTGACCCCCCCCAGTGGGAAAAGGGGGGCAACTTAGAAATCTTACATGATATTTTATTGCATTTTTTATTGCATTTTTTTATTGCAGATTCGGACTCTACGGGAAAAAAATACGTAACTTTTGTACTGAACATTTTTTTCGAAACATTGTAGATGGCGCTGTAATTGAGTGCAATGCTGTGTAAATTGTTACCATTGCAATGTCTGGAAACGCTCGAATAACTCGAGAAATACACATCGTATTGAAAAATGGAAAAATGCATGTTCAATAGTTTTGAAAAATGTTTCTAGGGATATCAAAGTTGCCATTTTTCTAAAAATATTAAACACTTATTTTTCCGTTTTTCAATCTGATGTATATTTCTCGAGTTATTCGAGCGTTTCCAGACATTGCAATGGTAACGATTCTCACAGCTTTGCACTCGATTACAGCGCCATCTACAATGTTTCGAAGAAAATGTTCAATACAAAAGTTACGTATTTTTCCCGTAGAATCCGAATCTGCAATAAAAAATGGAGGTCATCATTTAAAATTTCAAAGTTGCCCCACTTTCCCCCCAGGGGGGCAAAGTTGGGGGGCAACTTTCATATCCCTAAATAGATTTTTCAAAAATATTGAACATGCATTGTGCCGTTTTGCAATCCGATGTATGTTTCTCGAGTTCTTTGACCGTTTCCAGACTTTTCGAACACCCTGTATAGGCTTAATGTGTATACATTCATATTTTGCATCAGATATGTAGCTGTGAGTAACTTTACCTCGATTGGTGTGATTAATTGCACTGGCGCTATTACGACACTAATTTAAATTCCTTTAATTGAAACATACATTCAACGGGAATATGTACAATAGATCTACAGACAACATTTAAAAAATCTATTACCGTAATTTCCGGCGTATAAGCCGCAGCTCAAAGAGTCGTTTTTCGACCCAGAAATTTTATTCAATAATTGTAGTTAAATATTTACAGCGATCTTTTAAGTTACATTTTATAAAATAATATTTCTGGGTCGAAAAACGACTCTTTGAGCTGCGGCTTATACGCCGGAAATTACGGTATATAAAAACAAATAGTATAATTATGTTCTATGCTGCTCTTTATGATGAGTTGTTGCTATAAAGTATTTAATAGATCTTGCTTTGAATCTTTTGAAATAAAGCTTACCTAATTTATATGAACGTCCATTAACATTAATGAAAGTGATAATTTAATAAGTGGCAAACAATAAACGTTAAAAACAGGATTATATAATAAATTCTAAATAATCGAACCTTTGTCCGATTGTTGTACTATTGCATTGGTTCTAATTCTTGACAAATTTGTGTTTTATTCTCTTAAGAATTCGGCGGAGTTGGTCTGGCAAAAAGGAATATCACTCATTCCGTGATTTGCGCATTAATCAAAATTTTAAACTCATGAACTGACGATCTTTCAAGAAACAAATGCCTGTAGTAATTATTGAAAAACACACTAACTAAAACCACATAAAGCGAGGGAAACCTGTGTATGATTTGCAGAACAAATAATAATAATAAAAAAAACTTCAAATGTCTAATTCAAGAAAGCTATTTTTTAGCGATTTGTAACTCAAAAATGAAATTTATTTCTTTATTCTCACAAGCTATGTTCAGTGATTTTGTCTACAAATGTTTCTTATATAATCCGATACCATTTAACGTAGTCTTTATATGGCAGTTGAAAGAGAATTTCTTGTTACGCTACTAGAGTTAATTCTTTAGTGTGGTTCTCAAAAAAATATTTTTTCCCGTTCAACAACGTGGAATTTTCTGATATATTTTCTCTCTCACACCCAGAAAAAGGAATTGATTAAAACTACAAAACATGTTTTGTTGAGTACATTTTGGTTGTTTCAGCAAAATTCAAATAAAATTGAGCCATTAACTTGAATTAAGAAAACATTTTTTGCTGACGATACAAAATTTTTTTTTTTTTGGAATTGCAAAAAAAAAAAAAAAAAAAAAAAAAAAAAAAATTGTTGATTCAAACAAAATTTCCATTGACTTATATTTAAACAAAAAGTTTTGTTGGGTCAACCAAATCTTTGTTGATTCAACAAAACTTTTTTCTGGGTGCATTTTTAAACGCAAAAGCGTAAAACTTGGATGCATGATTTTTGAAGTAATTTCTAATCGAACAGTTTTTTTTCAGTTTTCGATAAATGGATCACACCTTCAGTTATAAGTTATTATATGAGTGATTGAGTTGTAAGTGAGTTATAAGTGAGTTATCATCTCATGGCAGCAGTTTTTTTTCCTCTTTCCCGCACTATCGTGTCTGGAAATTTGGTTCAAAACATCATATTTTACAAAAGTGCCTGTAAAACTTCCTCCTTTACCGAGAACTGAAGTTTGATTGCAAAGTTTATAAATAAAAGCATCTGGAAATTTTATAATTTTGAAAAGAAAAATAAATTACAAAATGTGTAGTACAAAATTTCCAGTTTAGATTTGGGAATAGAATTAACACAACTGAAAAACGAATCTTTAAGCTGAAGCTAAAAATACATATAAATAAAGTTTTAATTTATATATCTCAGAATAATTTATCTTCAAAAATAAATTGCTTAAAATTAAATTAGTATATACATATTCAAACAAAAGAATCATCCAAAATCAGAGAACTCCTTAATTTATGGTAAAAACTGTTTTACTACTAAGGAAATCAATAGTCACTTCCATTTAAAGACATCAGCTATGCTTCATTAAAAATCATCCGTCTCATTTGCACCAAAAAAAATACAAATGTAGTGATATATTTTTTTAAGTAAACATATATATACTTATTTTATTTCAATAATCTGCAAGTGTAGTCCGTGCATTTTTATTTAAAATATTCAAAATGTAGTTGAAAATGTTTCTAAAAAAGAAAAAAATATATTATTATAAAATTTCTTGCATTTTCTACATAATCAGAATTTTTTTTTTATTAGTTTAAAATAAAAATGAAGAAAACATGAAGATACTGTAAAACGGTAATTAACTCGTTTCTTTTTCCTTTTTCTCTTTTTTTTCTTAAAGAATATAAAAAAAGTGTAAATAATTGTTATAACAATGTATGCAGAAAAAAAAAACTTAAAGTTATTTCTTTTCTGTTTTTCAGTAATTTTCTAGGATTAGCTTAAATGAGAAAAAAAAAACTGGATTGAAATCTAAAAAAATATTAGAATGATTAAGTATCTTAATATTTTTATTAAATATATTCTGGCTTATTTTCTTTTTACCCACAAATGTAAATTTTTATAGGAAGTCTATGATGATATGATTATACCTTTTAAAATATTTTTTTGCAAAAATAATACATGGTATTCTAAACTGGGCTAACTTTAAAAAAAAATTTAAATAAAAATTAAGCGGTTACACCTGTACGGAAAATCTATGTTAGGATATCTTGTATTACTAAGGTTTATATTTTTGGAAGCAACTTAAAATTTGCTGCTACTTGAGACTATTTTATTGGAAGCTGTGTGGGAAAGTATGTAGCATTTTAAAATTATGTAATAAATTTGTTATGAAGGTCGGCAGGAATTTTTGAAGTGCATGTGGCGTATATTAAAAATCACCTTCTTAAAAATAATTTGTAATTCGATTCAGAAATCGCATAAAATTGGAAAACTATTTAATTCTTAACGAAATCTGAATTAAATTTATTCAACTAATGGATAACACTATTTAATTGTTTACATCGTTTAATGCTGACTTCTGTTAGTACAGACCTAAAATACACTCTCGTGGTAGAGCGAGATGAATTCTCACATTATTTCTTTTGCCGTGCTTTTATATTTTTCTTCTGCATTTTCGTTCGATATGTCTTACGATGCTTCGATGTTTATCTTTCTCCCAACCTTGTTGCTTTTATTAAATATCGCTTCATTCAGCCTTTGCCGTGGAAGATGTATGCGTTTTGCTTTTCCCGCGTTTGTTGCGTGCGCATAATTCACTCTCCTGGATTTTGGTTCTCTTCTTCCATTTCAGCGCTTTCTCCTGCATCATCTGTATTGGTGGCATTGTACTTGAAATCATCGCTCTCAGAACATCGTTCGAGCGGCATTTTGAACTTCGTCATACGTTCGATTTTCAAAATCATCTGCGCGTGCTTGTGTTGACAAATAGAAATACTTCTGGTTTCGGTTTACGCCGCTTATTCGTGAGTTTAATTATCGTTGGCTTTAAATTCTAATCAATTAATTTGAACGGCCAGTGTTTTCACTTTAGCTTTTCCCGTATTTGTGGTGTATATATTTTGACCATTACCCTTTTAGTCAATTTTTCTTATGGGAGCTCGTGAGAAGGTTGTGCCTATTTTTTAATTTATAATTTTTGCCATTTTCATTCAGTTTAAATTTTTTTAAGTGCCAAATTCTGGATGGGCTTGCAACGTCTTCGTGTAATAACTTGAACATGATGATTCAAGTATTTTAATTAGTGGTGAAAGAGAAATTCTTATTTTCTTCGCTTCATAAATTGTGAATAAAGAACTTTTTATTTAATTTCAAGAAAGTAGTAGTTCCTGCCTCTTCCTCCAACCTGTCTCTTCCTAACTTGCTACAATTAGATGAGATCTTTTAACTTCTCCTTCAAGTGACCGTAAATAATAGACTTAAATTTTTAATTTAAAGGGTTATTCTTTCTCTAATTTGCAAAGTTTAAAGTTATGATCTTTTCACAAAACCAATAGAATTTTTCACGTAGGATCATGCTAAATATATCAACCAACTTGTAAAAGTAATACCACAGGTAGTCAACTCTAAATGGAGTGGACTGTACTATTTTGTTTATTTTTCGCTTCGAAAAGTATGCTTATTAATACCGGAAAAATCAACTGGAAAAGGTTTATTTAAATAAATAAATAATGTGAACATTACTTAACTTGTAGCTCAAGGCGTTATCCATCGAGTTGCCTAAATATCCTTTTTTAACACTTTCCAACCTAGTTGAAAAGTGTTTATGACTTCGGTTTGTCTGGCCGTCTGGCCGTCTGCCGTCTGGCCGTCTGCCGTCTGTCCGTGCTCTAACTCCCGTAAATATGCTCGGATTGCCCTGCAATTTTTATATGTTATAATCATTATCTATAGCATGTTCCCTATTTCAACGGAAGTATGTAGCACTTATAGTTTTTTTATAGGGACACTCAAAAGAATTCCGTTACATTGCGGTCTATGGGGAAAAATCATTTGCGGTTTATTTAAATAATGTTTCACTATTTTAAACGCATTGAAATTTATATATATCACTAAGGTGCATTAGAAGAAGCTTAATATGGAATAAGGTGTGCATAGCACTTATACTTACTTTACAGGGACAGTCAAAAGAATTCCGTTACATTACGTCTATGGAGAAAAATCGTCTGCGCTTTATTTAAACAATGTTTCCCTATTTTAAACGCATTGAAATTTATATAAGGTTCATTACAAGAGACTTACTACAGAATATTGTGTGTATAGCAGTCATCGTTCATTTACAGGGACACACAAAAGAATTCTCTACTGTCTGTTAACAATAATTCCTGGAAGTGCGTTTTAAGTTACTAAACGCGATTTTAATTTTAAATCGCTTTTTGTCTATTACGTGGTGTGTATAAATTCTGTAGATCCTATACAGGGAAGCACAAAAGTTCGGGAAAACATTTCCGTATTATTTAACTCCAGACGGAGAATTTTAAACTGTGCTACGTGTTTCCTAACTGAACTAAAATTTAGCATCCTATGTAGTATATATACAAATCTATAGATCCTATACAGGGCTGAATAAAAGTATTTGGATTACTTAGATGTTATCTTTTAGCTTATTGAAGAGTATGATTCGTAAAATTATTTTGGAAGCGTTGGAAAGTGTTACATAATCTATGCTTGACGCATGATTTTTCGTTCTTGTTGATTTTTGTAGCGAAATTGAAAAATAGCATGCTCTTAGTGTAAAGTCCTGGCATAATATACATTTTCTGAATGTACTGCCTGACAGTGCCGTGTCATGTAGCATGATGTCAAAAATCATTTTTGGTGCTTTTTAACACAAACACAGAATAAGGAGATTTAACCCTTTCAGGGGCAAGCAATTGTGTTCTAGTAGCGTTGAATTCCCACCGGAATTTACGAAAGAATTTAGTTCAAAATAAGGAAAGGCAATTTTTCAACTTTTTCCCTTCAAAGTTAAAAAAGTAAAATTTAAGTAAAAGTTTCTGGTTCGAATCGGATTAAAATTAGGTGGTATATAATATATACCACCGCCTCTCAAGGGGTTAAACAGAGACCCAACTTCGCCTAAAAAAACGACTGCAGCGGAGGACTTCAAAACTAAATCATCGCTTTCGCGATTTTTATCTTCGTGATTTCCGTTCAATTGTAACTCTATTCTGCTTGGCGCCTTTTGCTGTTGTCAATTCCACAAGTGCAAATTTTCGGCGTTCGCTATTTGATTTTTGAATCTTCATTAATATTTATTATTAAAATTACTCTTTGAAGATCAAATAGGTCATTATAATTCTTCAAAATGTAAGTTATGATTTATTTTCATGTGTTATTTTTGTTCTTGTTTTTCAAGTTCCGTAATGTTTGAAATATTTTATATATATTCAGTGTTGACAGATTTTTGCCGAAACGTCATGTTAAGGCTCACTGTGGAGACGCGAAAAGTTTTTGTTTTCCGTCTGTCTGTTTTCTGTAAAAATGGTCCGATTAGGTTGATTTTTAGTAGGTATGTTGGCGAGGTATCCGCAATTAGCTGTATAGTTTTTGGTTAAATTTGGTTCATTCGTTCGGAAAATATAGAACATTTTTTTAGGTCACAATGCTTTCTTATGGGGATGCAGACGATTTTTCAAATTTTATTTTTATCTGAAATGAAAATGGAACATTTGCATAATGGATTTGGACGTAAAATTATGAATGCTAAATTTTCAATATGGATTATCAATAGTTTTAAAATTTTGTCGATAAATTTAATAGAATTTAGAAATTAATTGCTTAAAATATTTGAGAATGTTTTTGCATCTGTTCGGGAAATATAAACATCTTTTCATATTTTTTACAATTTTTAAAAGCGTTCATTTTTACTTTCCACTTTAATTTATTCAACCTGTTTATTTAAAAAATTAAAAGAATAAGCAATTCATCAGAATTTTACACTATCATTGTATAACACCGTGTTTAATTTAATGATTCTAATTTCTGGAACATTCGAAGAATGTTATATGCTTATAAATATGCATGGAATTGAAAAAATAATAATTGCGAATTGTACGTTGTTAAATGATATCAAAAATGAGATTTAAAAAACAAGCAGCAACAAGCAGTCGCCGTTTTTTCCCCTTCCCTCATTTGTCGCCAAGAAAGCGATATAAAGCCGTTATTAGAAACCTCGCTTATGTTATGGCCGTAGTTTCTGCGTCATCCGCAACCATCGCCACTGTCTATGTGTAATCCCATGTTAAAGAAGTTACCATTGCAGTGTATGAGAGTTGATTCTCTGTTTAAATCTCCTTACTCTGTGCTTTTTAATAATGATACAATATTTAAAATAATGAAATTGAAATACATTGTTGGTGTGGACTACAGTATGCTTTATGTGTAGTATATAAGAAGTAGCATTTGTGGTTCCTTTACAGGGACACATAAATGGTTCCATTATATTATGATGTATGGGGGGGGGGGATCTTTAAAAATGCATTTTCATGACGGAACGATACTTCATACAAAATTTATATGAAGCACGAAGCTGCACTGCAACATGTTTTCTATAGATTATCGAAATAGAGCATTTATCGTTTACTTACAGATATACATAAATTAATTCGATTACAGGATTGAATATAATCGATAACAGCTTGAATTGTGTTTTTAGCTGTGGTATACGTTTTTTAAACTACTGTTTAGTGTATTGCGTGGTGTATACAAATTCTAGCCTGCATGAAAGAATTCGGACACGTGATCGGATATAAACTGTAATTGCCGAAAATGGATTTTTACTCATTATGTGTTTTTTAAATTGTTTATTTAAATTTTTTATTATATAAAAACTTAATTTATTTGAATAGCACTACAAAGAATCTGAATTTTCTTTCCACTTTGCTTAATAGCGTACTACTAACTTGAGTGAAATATGTACCCAGACCGGGGATCGAATCCAGATACCATTGTATAGCGCACCAAATGCTTTACCAATTAAGCCATCCGGACGACATCCAGTCTGGCACATCTTACACTAATATACGTTGTCAAGGTTGCAACTCCACAGCGCAAGATGTAATGTCAACATCAGCATACTATCAGTGGCGTACATGTGACGAAACGACCAGACTGAATGTCGTCCGGATGGCTTAATTGTAAAGCACTTTATGCGCTATACCAAGGTATCTTGGTTCGATCCCTGGTCTGGACACATTTTTCACTCAAGTTGATTGTACCTGTTAAGCAAAGTGAA
The DNA here is from genome assembly GCA_963931845.1 of Maratus michaelseni. Taxonomy (NCBI): domain Eukaryota; kingdom Metazoa; phylum Arthropoda; class Arachnida; order Araneae; family Salticidae; genus Maratus; species Maratus michaelseni. The sequence continues at coordinate 310,804,280 of OZ007591.1, forward strand.
ATGAAAATTCACATTCTTTGTAGTACTATTTAAAGATTTAAGGCGCAGTTTCAGTCCTACTGAAAATTTAATTGAAATTTAATTGAAATTTAAACTTAATTTCTTGTCAATATTTTGTTAGTGTTTGAAAGTATTTCATAATCAATGCCGGATGCGTACTTTTCTCATATCAAACCGGATAATTCGATTTCATAAAGTTAAAGGTTTACAGTCTATTATTCTTTTTAAAAAAGCAATCGTAATCATAATATTATCAACATTTTGCATTACTTCCTTAAGATATATTATTTTACTTCTTATCTTTAGCTTTGTTGGAGAAAATGTCAGTCTTTTATAGTCAATTTTTTATAAGACACAAGGGAATTTTATAACTAGATGGGTTCCTTTATTTCTTATAAAAAATAATGAAGCTTAAAAAAAAAATCTATGACAAGAGTGCCAGACTTTATTTTAGGGCAGTGAAAAACAATGTTGTGGAAAAAAGTTACTTCCTCTAATCTAAAGAGAAAACATTTTTTTCTATCGAAAAAAAAGAAAAAAACTAAATGTTAAATTTTGTTTAGCGAAAAGATTAGATATAAAAAATGAAATTTTATGTATTATATGATTTTTTTAATATGAAAATGTCTGTATCCCATATTTTTATTTTTTTAACATTTCATAAGTATTTTGAAGTAATGATTAAATTTGACTTTTATTTACAAAGTAAACAATTTCATATTTCGTCATTTACTACCAACGAAGGAAAATGTATAATTCGATTGCATATAATTTTTCATATGTATGATGCATAACGTTTAAGTGTATGCTTTGATTTTATATATATATATATATATATATATATATATATATATATATATATATATATATATATATATATATATATATATATATATATATATAATATATATATATATATATATATATATATAATTAGAAAGGTTCTTTCTGTAGTTGGCCATGTGTTTTAATATCAAAAGGATTTTAAAAGATATGTGAGTCTACCTATCTGGGTTTTTTTTTCTACATTATATTCTTTATCGTCCGATTAAATAATCACTTGTCGCAAAATTTTAAGATGGTATGATATTACACTGCACTAATCTAAATTTTTAAAATAGTCGTCCTATCGTTTTTTTTTACAAGAACAACTGAGTTTTCTTAACGTATCATATTCTATTGTGTTTCAGTCGTCTTCTACCGCGCAGTTCTTTTCAGGCTTTATTTTACGGAAGTAAAATAAAAAATGGGGAACAGGTTACTTCCTCTAATTTTAAGAAAAACAATTTAAAAAAAAATAGAAAAACTAAGGATTAAACTTTTTTAGAAAATATTAGATAAAGAAAATGTTATACTTTATATATCCATAAAAATTATTATTAAAAGATATGTGAGTCTACCTATCTGTATTTTTTCTCCATTATATTCTTTATCATCCGATAAAATAATCACTTGTCACAAAATTTTACGGTGGTATAAAATTACACTGCACTAAACTAATTTTTTAAAATAGTCGTCCTCTCGTTTTTTTTTTTTTTTTTTTTTTTTTTTTACAAGAACAACTGAGTTTTCTTAACGTATCATATTCTATTGTATTTCAGTCGTCTTCTACCGCGCAGTTCTTTTCAGACTTTATTTTACGGAAGTAAAAAAAAAAAAAAAAAAATGGGGAACAGGTTACTTCCTCTAATTTTAAGAAAAACAATTTAAAAAAATAAAAAAAAACTAAGTATTAAACTTTTTGAGAAAATATTAGATTAAAAAAATGGTATACTTTATATATCCATATTTTTTTTTTTAATGAAAACGTCCTGTTTCCTACGCTTTTAATGTATGAACTCGACTTTTAATTTTAAAGGCAAACAGTTTCATTTTTTTTCCTTACTTCCAATAAAGAAGACTATACAATTCGTTTGCATGCATTTTTTCCCTAAGTATGCCTACGTATATGGTTTAAACGGATGCCTTGATTTTCATACTTTTTTTTCTTTGGAAAGGCTTCTTTCAGCAGATGGTCACGTTTCAACACTAAAAAAAAAAAAAAAAAAAAAAAAAAAAAAAAAAAAAAAAAAAAAAAAGATATGTGACTTTATTTGTCTGTTTTCATATCTTTTCATGACTTTATATTCTTGACATCTCGTAAAATAAAACAATTGTCATGAAATTTTAGCATAGTATACATTTACGCAGCACTACTTTTACGTTTTTAAAATAGTCGTCATATTGTGTGTGTTTTTTTTTTCTCTCAGGGACAACTAAAATTTTCTAACGTATCACCTTCTATTTTCCGGCAATCGGCTTTTACCACGCAGTTCTCTGTAACTATTTCGGATTTGGGTCGGTTTCCTGTTAGGCATTGACACATTTACTTTGCCAGTTATTTTTGGTAAACACCCTATTCATCAGAAACTCCACATGTTGTTTAAGATAAAAAAACTAGATTATAAACTATAAATGAGCATATATATATATATATATATATATATATATATATACCTATGTAAAATATAACCTTGAATTTAGATTTTTAATTACGCAGTTTTATATTAAAATTGCACAAAATATAGATTAATTCTCCTTCACTTCAGGTTTCCGATCGGCTTTAGGGTGACATCAAATCGAATTTTCGGGTACGATTTAATATAACGCGACTCGTGCTGGATTAATTGCTGGATATGAATAATTTTAGAAGATTGCGGCATGATATGAAGATAAGAATAAACTTTGGTGATGTGGGCTGCATTTGTTCGTTAATAGGGCGATAAACGTTTCCTATTTTTCAACTTATAATTTTTTTATAACTATCATAAAATGCCGACAACACTCGGGTTTCAATGAAAAGAGCCTATTTAACTATTTATGCAAGTTTCTTATAAATTAATATCAATAAACGTCTTATGTATGTTAAGTAATTCCCTTTCGCTTTACAAAAAATGAAATAAAATAAAATAGCGAACGATGGTCATTAATCCAATTCTAAAATTCGCAAAATAAATCTATCTTTAACCTGACAAATCACGAATATATATAAAAAAAAAAAAAAAATACTTTGATTTCGAAAGCATTTGTTTGTTAAATATTACTTGTCAATACGACAATAAACGTCTCCTATTTTTAAATATTGAAAAGTTTTACAAATTTAATAAGTATTAAGTTACAAATTTAATAAGTATTTTAAGGCACTTGTCTTAAAATACTTATTAAGTTTGGGTTTTAAAAATAAACAGATAATTTAATGGAATTAATTGAACTGTTTAATAAAGTGATTTCAATAAACGTTTTATAAATGTACAGTACCATGCCCTACCCACCCACAAAAAGATAAAGTAAAATACGGAGGATGTTCATTAATCCAACTCTAAAAGTTGCAAAATAAATGTGTTTTTGAATCTGCAACACATGTATATAAGTAACAATCCTTTGTTGGTGGATACATTTGTTTGTTAAATTTTACTTATTAATACGATTACTGTACAACGAAAACGAAATAAAATAAATGGAAAACTTTTTTGATATCAATAATTACTACTCTGAAAATTTCTTATTAAAGAAACATAAAATTATAATAATATGGAAAATTACATCGTGGCAATTACATCTATGCAACTATTTATGAAGAGTTTGTTGTAGACATTTTAAAATAAAAATCTACTTTTACAAGACTATAAATAATGTTTGAATAAAATTATCATATTTCTAAAAAAAAAAAAAAAAAAATCATTATTTTTTACTACAAAAATTATTTAAAAGGAACACTAATACTAATGGATGATGACAACATCATGCACATCACGCACCTACATATACTATTAAAAAATCCAATTTCGTACAAGCAGAGTACTTTTCCTTTATTCAAATAGTTAATACAGAAATAAAACTGTTTTACATCCAAATTTCATTAAGTTCTTATTATGTTAGAATTGTCTGCAATAAGAATACAATAGTAGTAATAAAAAACAACAAATGTATAAAATTAAGATTTTTTTTTAGTTATAGTTTTCCTAATGCAGGTAATCTTCAGAAATGAAATCTGCATATGTTTAAATAGGTACACATAAAAAAACACCATTTTAGTACTGGCGCAAGACATTTTACTTGAAAAATATAAGATAAAGTAGAATATACTAATCTTCAAAATTTTATGTTATATAACGGTACGACATTTTATTATTTACTTAGAAAGTAAATGAAAATATCTACCCTATATATATAAAATCCTAATGAAACGAATTTGTGAAACGATTTTATGAAACGAATTTATGAAACGATTTTATGAAACGACTGATTAAACGACTGATTATGTTTCAGGTCTATTTTTAATAAAATATTAAACGCTTGATAGTGAAATTAATACCAATTGTCCATAAAAATCCGCTGATGTCAAAACTGGTAATAGAATTTTGAAATTGGAATTAATTTTCGAGATATTAATTTTTTTCTAATTTTAATGACATTTCTGTAATGATGGCAACTAATTACTCAAATTTTTTTGTGACAAAAAAGGGAAAAAAATTGAAAAGGATCCCGATAGGGATCATTGATTTCTTTTTATTCGTCATTTTCAAATTGAAATTGAATTTATCTTTTATTTCAATCGATAATGAAGACAAGATTGTGATTAAATTATGTTTTTCAGGAAAATTTGAAAAAAAAATCACATTTCTATCGTCAGGATTCAATCGTCTGTCAGCATTTAATTTATTCGGTGCTTTTCCAGTATATTGGGCCTTGACGAAATAGGGAAAATAGCCTTGGCGGAAAAGGAAATTTGGCAACAGACTTTCTATCAACCTATTAATTTTGTCATTTTGTATACAGAAGCATTTTTTCAATATTTATACAATTTGTTTAGCGTAAAATGTCATTTATCCTATTTTATATATAATCAGAAGTAATTTGTATAGACAAAACAATAATATACGTATAATTAAAATATACGCATATAAACAAAAAAATCGTCGAATTTGTTTCCATGGCTCTTTATGTCATTTGGCACCAAATCTCACTTTCTGATGCCTGAATTGCGCCAAGCTTTTTAAAAAAGCGCCATGACCCCTATAATAGAAAAGCACCAAAAGTTCATTGGATTTGTTTTCATAACTTTTGGCAACAAATCTATGTATATTAACGAATCTATCCCTTTTTGAAGCTCGAATTACGCCAAACCTAAAAGCAAAGGATCATATACTGGAAAAGTACAAAAATTTTCTTATGGACAATATTCAAGTGACATAACATAGTGTAAAATTATCGCGGATAGCAAAATTGTTTAAATATCTCATCAATTGATGCCAAATAAATGCAGGCATGCATGAACAAAATATATAATTAATTTTGTATGATAAATAATTATTAGAAAATTCGTATATACATATTAATTAAAATAAATAATTTGCATATTTAAAATAACATGAAAATATGCATGATGGTGCACTAAAATAGAGAGAAAATTAAAACCTGTTACTGAAAATATCTATAGCATAGTACTTTTCAATATCGTGGTTCTTAATGCTATTCACAAGCAGATGGAATTTTTCTTATCCTTAAAAGCAAAGGAAGAATAGAATACAGATCATTGTTATAAAAGTCCGAGAGGTAGCCACAATTTAAACCTAACCATTTTATACAAGCTGTTTTTCAAGTTGTAATTGATTTTACTTATCAATCCCGAAAACAGTCGTCAGTTGTCGCAACAGCTGTGTATGAGGCCATGATAATCAAAAAATGCCCCATTAAAACGTTAAAAGCATGGCAACCCAATTACAGATTTACCAATATTTTTAAAACAAAGCACGCTGTCATGTTTTTAGAGGCCTCGAAGTCTGAGCGGGGGTTGGCGAGCGTAGCTCGCAGGGGGTAGGCCCCCTAGTAGTATATAAACTTTAAAACAATGTATCCAAAAAATATTTTTGAAATCTTACAAAATTTTGTCTTTTTAAATTTCAAAGAATTTGTTTAAATAAATGACTGTCCTGGTCTGTGAAAATTGATCAAGTGAAAAACATACTTAGTGTATTATTAAACAAAATGCATAATAAAGAATAATGAAACTGATGATTTTACCTAAGTGATAAAACAAATATATAAAGTTTGATAAATAAATTTAAATGATTATTTCAACAATAAGCATAATAGTCAACACTGAGCAATATATGTTACTCACTGACAAAGCGAAATAAAATATTAAAGAGTAATTTTTTAGCAATCCAAAAATACACCTAAATTCTTTTCGGTACTTTTTTGTTATACCAAAATGTATGCTAATGCGCCATTTATTTCTGTCCTGACCATGCAAATGATTTGTATTGCAAACCATGCAAAACATTATGACTCGCTATTTAATGAACGGAAATATTTTTAAAATTATTATCACTATTGAATCATAACCAAACATCTTAATCATGTAAAACATCTTAATTTCCTATTTTTTAAACCGAAAATATTTTTTTTTTTTAGTTATAACTTACATTTTTCGATGACGCCGATACGGATTTTGCCAACTGGCAGTAACTCGATTATGAGAAAGTTGCAATAAAATTGTTTGAGAGCTATAGAATTATAGGCACAGAAAGTTTTCTTGCGAAATGTACTATCAATCACAAATAATGTTTTGTTTACTCTAAAACTGGATGTCACATTATGGGGCGAAATGGCGATGTTTCTCATTAACAAAAGCAATTTTTACTGGAATGATAAGAGACATGTACAATTTTATGCCTGGAGTTTAAAATGAGTTTATTTTAATATTTTATTGTATAACATTTATTTGTTGTTTTCTTTTAATTTTATATTTGTAATGATTTAATAAAATAGCTCACTAAAGTCTGTATTTTTTAAATGCTATATTTTTTAAATGATCCACACCAAAAATGTTTTTTGTTACCAACTTATTATGTTTGGCTACAATTGGTGTTGGTAACGGAAAAGTACCCCCATTTATGTTACCTAATTATACATTCAATCTGTTACGAATCAAGTATATGTCACACAGCGGGTATATGTTCTTTATAATTCAGTATTTCATGAAAAGGATTATTTTTCAAAATTTCATGAATAAAAAAATAAGAATTTTATTATATATAGAATCATTTTAAAGTGTTAAAAGAAAATGTTTGCTCGAAAAATTTTATTAATAGCTTATTTTTAAGTTCACCTATATTCATACGAATAAAGTATCGCATTCCTGAAACTTTTCAACTTCCAATTGTTATCGTTTGAATGAAAATATTTTAAAGAAAATATTTGCGTTTCAACTATTTGTATTCTAACTATATTTGCATTTTTTATTTAGTATATTTATATTGAATATTTTACATAAAGGTCATTAAATTATCTGTTTATTTTTATAACTGAAACCCGAATGCAGTATTCAAGACTTTTACAAAACTTTTAAATCATATATTAAAGATTTTTGCTGAAATAACTGTAAAATGAAATATGATTATAAATGAGAAAGTATCCTATTTTTTCAAACAAATAAGAAATAATAAAATCATATTTACAACAGGCAAAAAAAAATATATATATTTGAAAAACATCTGAATTTTGCTACACAATGTTACGAGATGCATTGAAGTATAATCATAAATCTCGTCATCGAAGAACGCAAATCACCTAATGAACACTTAACATATTTAATAAAATTGAGAGAAAAACCTATTGAATTATACAGAAGAAAAAATACTTACAAACTCTATTCTTTTACAAAATTACACACTAATAAGTTAGAAATTATTACATTCCTTCAAACAAATAACAAATAATAAAATTGTAGATACAACAAACAACAACAAAAAAATATTTGAAAATCATCTGAATTTTGTTACACAAATTATTATATTATTTCAAACAAATAAGAAATAATAAAATTGTAGATGACGGAGAAACCTTTTTATGCCATTAATAATCTCCACGTGTTGTGAACGATGGAAAGAACACTTAGAACATGTTAAAAACCAGACCCCAATTAAACTCTAGTACCTCCAGTGATGACCGCAGCTGGAAACCAACTTTCTCAGTATCTAAAATGTAACCGCACAGTGAAGACGTCCGTGTAAATACAATGTATATATATATATCTGAAATATAATGTAAAATTGGAGCATTTTTAAGCAGTCTACAAACGCGATATGAATGTATAAATGTAGCCAAGAATTTCAATAATAATATTATATTCAAAGGAAAAATGAATATCTACTTACTTCACGCCAATTTGTTACTTCTACTAATATTATTTCTTACTCCAATACAGCGACACGATGATTATTCAAAAGAATAAATATCAGTATAACACTGTGGATTAATTCGTAGCGCGAAGGCAAATTTCAGGTAAGCTGAACTAACCTTTTTTACCATTATCAAAAGATGAAAATGTAAATTAAAATATGAAGACTGATATAACAATTTATAAAGATAGAAAATTTATTATGCTACCGAAGGTTTCTAACAGTAGATACAACAAAAAAATGAAAAATATATTTGAAAAACATCTGAATCGCAAGTGGCCTGGCACACTGACATATGGAATAAACTTTAGCAGAAAAATATTAAATTATACAGATGAAAAAATACTCACAAACTCTGTTTTTTTTTTCAAAATTACAAGCTCGCTATTTTAAGAATTACATACCTGGCATAAATATGGCGAATTCTTTTTATTCTGACACATATCAAGAAAAGGATTATACTTAGAAGTTTCAAAAACAAAAGATTGTAAATAATGTTTCCTAAAAGCATAGGGATTTCTTTTGTTATTCAGAAATACGTATAAAAAAGCACATTATTTGTTGTTTGGTTTAACGATAAATATTTCAGAAAAATATTACGAAAAAGCCCTTTCGTTATAATAATCAAGTAATACTGTAAGACATGAGATTAAATTTTTAAATGAAAAGGAAATGAACTTTGTACTCGCAGAACAGGTGGAACCGTAGGTGCTTCCAGGTTGCCCGAAACGGTAGTAGACAATAATAGGGGAGATTGGGGATGAATGGGACAAGTGATGAATGGCACATTTATAAATATTTCTGGCAATAATTTTTTTTTTAGTTGCTTCTTATCCTCATAGATTTAACTACCATAGTGTGCTTTAGAACCAAAAGCAAGACCACATGGCTGTTTTCAGTTTCCTTCAAATTATCATTTCCTGAAAACTCTACTTAAAAGTAATTTTTTTTACATTTGAAGTTACTTAAATATCTTATGCAATATAAACAATTTAGATATGTTGTAGTTTTTTATTTCAAGGCTGAATATTGGTAATTAAAATGAATGAACATTAACCATTGTGACAAAATAATTTTTGAGACAAAATGGCTGACAATTGAATATATGCATCATGGGGATGATTGGGACATTTCAAATGGGATGAATGCGATTGTCTCATTCATCCCTAGAGGATGCGAAAAAAATTATTTATTAGCTAAATAATATTATATATTTTGATAAATTAATAATTTATGGTAATTATTCTTTTAACATTTTATCGTCGTTGTAGCCAACGTCTTCAGCCATTGAATGCTTCCATTTATGGGCCTTTTAAGGCAAAGCTGAGATGAGTCTAAGGTGATTGGCTAAAAATTAATCCTGTAGATCATATTACAATTTACAATCTCTCAACTTTTGCCAGGGAGGCATTTTTGTCAGCTTTTAGTCCTTAACATTGAATAAAGGAAGGAAAATATTTGTGTCCCATTCATCCCTGCTCTGGAGATGTTTGGGACAAACAGAAACTTTTTTAAATTTCATAATATATTTCTGTATAATAATAATCTTTAATAAATATTGTGCATAAGATGTAGTCAAAAACTTAATCTATGAAATGTGATATATAATATTTATAATAACTGAAATAAAATATATAAAATAAATATTTTTGCGAAAATGTCCCATTCATCCCCCATCTCCCCTACCGAAGATCGCGTCTAAAAAAATTAAAAGATAAATTCAACAAGTTTAATACATCAGAGGACTGTGGCGGCTCCGGGATAGCTAGGTAATTTAATACAGCAGTCTATGGCGAAACGTTTACTAAAAGCAAATATACTCACGGAATGGCAATCAATCTGGGATAACAGCAGCAAAGGCCGACACACATATAATCTAATACCGAAAGTCTCAATAACACACTACAACATCTCCGCACACACATCAGCATTTCTCACGGGGCACGGTCAGTTTCGAACATACCTCTATAAATTTAAATGTGCAGACACATTCCTTTGCGAGTGCGGTGCAGAGGCGTCGGCTCCCCATTATTATTTCACCACCCCGTTAACAGCACAGTGGCATATTAGGAAGCCTGCAATCCCTCCCAAGGAATGGCTTCCTAATAATCTGAAGAGGCCACACCCTTAACAGAAAGCTACATAAAACCTATATTTTTCTGACAGAACTCTCTAACCTTACCTAGTAGTCGTCAGCTGCTATTCAGTCCCTGGTAACTGTCGCGAAAAGGGTCCTTCCCTAGCAGGGCCAGCTTATATATGATCTGGTAGTTGACCATAGTTTGTATTTGTCTTAAACATTCAATTCCGCTCCTTGTCGCGTTTAACGGCGGGTCAAGCTTCGGCTGTAGATTGTAATTTTTTTAAAGACCTTAGTAAAGGGGACCGGGAGGGACACTATGCTCTACAGACTTCTACTAGTCTGAGCAGTCCCTCTTAGGCTATCAAATCATATCAAAAAGCAGTCGATATCGGCCGGTCCTGGAGAATCTGGGGTTAATACATTAGATGACCGCGGAGATTTCGATTTCACTTCGTATTGAATGATGCAGCCATATTTCAGTCAGAACTCTAAGTATTCTGCATTTTTAATTATATAAAAATCCAATACTAATAGTTTACTAACGTATTTTTTTTTACGTTCATAAGAAAAAAGTAACAATTAAATTAACTTAAAACAAACTAAAAGAATTAAAATTCGTTAATTGATAGAATTACAATTTTTTGTGGATATATATTTTTTTTTTATCCTGTCTTATTTTCCTTAACATTAAACAAAAAAAGAAAAAAAAAACTTTAATTTTATCGAATGAGAAAGGTCTGAATTTAAAATATAGTTTTAAACAAAGTGGTTAAAATAAGAAATAACATAATTGTAGACATAAACAGGCAAAATACGTATTTAAGTATTATCTACAGGTTTCTACATAAATATAAATTCAGTTGAAGGCTAACTCTAAATATAACCAGTAAGCAATGAGAATCGCACAACACCTTAACAACAAGATTTAAAAGTTCAAAAGAATAAAATTATACGCCCCTAAAAATACACAAAAATTCTGTTATTTTATCGATTTATACATTCCGTCTCTTAATGTGATGTATCCAGCATAAAGCGAGTACATGTTCTTTATTTTGACATATTTCAAGAAAATGATTATACTTGAAAATTTCGAGAACAAAGGAATGTAAGGAATGTCTCTTGTGCAGCAGTGGAATTTATTATTTAAGAAGACATCTAGAAATAGTTTGTTCATTATCTGGCTTATTAAGAAATTATTTTGAAAAAAAAAGTACAAATTCTTTCGTTATATATAATAATAATAATAAAATGATATAAAAAATGAGATCAAATTGTATATTGGAATGTAAGTACATTTCTCATTTAATAATTCCTTACTAACAATCTGCTGATAGCTGATTGTTTCATTTTTAATTTTTTATATATTTAAAAGAAGAAAGTAATTTTTTTTTTTAAATATCTTTATATACGATTTTTTTTTTTTGTATAAAAAATATAATTTGCCAAATTTTTGTTTTAAAATTCGATCCCAAATATATTTGTATTTATCCAATGAGGAACGTTTGAAGGTAATATATTTTTGAAACTGCATTTATAATAGTAAATAATAAAATTTTCTTGTCTAAAGTGGGAAAATAAATATTAACAAAAATTACGTTTGCTACAAAAATTAGAATATTTTGTTGGTAATTAATAGCCCTAAATCCCATCAGTATGCACTGAGAATGCAGTACTATTTGGTACCCTATGACTAACAAAACTATGCTATGTATAGTAAGTATGTATGCTATGTAACTATGTATTGGTCATAGGTCAGTATCCCTGGTTTGATTCAAAATTTTAGGAGTCATTCTTCTAGAAACATACAAAAGAATGTCTTAGAAAATTAAAAAGCCAAAAAAAAAAAAAAAAAAAAAAAAAAAAAAACATCATATGGCATCTCATTCATCGTTCTGCATTTTGTATTTTCTTAGAAAAAGGGATGTTGACAACAGAAATAATATCATATATTCTAATACGAGCAAATCTTGTGTGTGGTTATATATATATATATATATATATATATATATATATATATATATATATATATATATATATATATGCAAAATTTATCTTATAAACGGCTCTAACGATTTTGAAGAAATTTTGTGTCCTACCGTTTTGGGGCACCAGAAAACCATTGGGCTAGGTCACGTGTTCGAGGAAATTCGATTAGTGGGTCATTTTGGGTCATGGTCTAGCTAATTATATCCAAAAAACGGTTCAAACGATTTTGACGAAATTTTGTATCCGACCATTTTCGGGCTCGAGAAGACTATTGGGCTGGGTCACATGTTCGAGAACTTTCGATTAGTGGGTCATTTTTGGATCAACGCGGGACAAATTAATTTTATCTAAAAAACGGCTCTAACGATTTTGATTAAATTTTTGTGTCCTACGAGTTTCGAGCACGATAAAATCTTTGGGCTAGGTCACATGTCCGAGAAAATTCGATTAGTGGGTCATTTCTGGGTCATTGGAGGTCAAGATCTAAAATGCGGCTCAATTTACATTAAATTTTGCATCTAATGGTTTTCGGGCACGAGAAGACTGTTGGGCTAGGTCACATGTTCGAGAAAATTCAATTAGTGGGTCATTTTGGATCATGGTCAAGCTAATTGTATCTAAAGAACGGTTCAAACGATTTTGACGAAATTTTGTATCCGACTATTTTCAGGCACGGGAAGACTATTTGGCTGGGTCACATGTTCGAGAACTTTCGATTAGTGGGTCATTTTGGGGTCAAAGTGGGTCAAATTAATTTTATCTAAAAAACGGCTCTAACGATTTTGATTAAATTTTGCATCCTACGAGTTCCGGGCACGCGAAAACCATTGGGCTAGGTCGCATGTTCGAGAAAATTCGATTAGTTGGTCATTTCTGGGTCATTGTGAGTCAAGATCTAAAAAGCGGCTCACGTTACACTAAATTTTGCATCCAATGGTTTTCGAGCACGAGAAGACTGTTGAGCTAGGTCATATGTTCAAGAAAATTCAATTGGTGGGCATTTTGTGTCAAGCTATTTTATCTTAAAAACGGTTCAGAGGATTTGAAATAAATTTAGCACCCTACAGGTTTAGGGAACACAAAGACTATTAGACTAGGTCACATGTTCGAGAAATTTCGATTAGTGGGTCATTTTGGTCATGGGTCATTATGGGTCAAGCTATTTTATCTTAAAAACGGCTCAGACTATTTACACTAAATTTTGCATCCTATGGTTTTCGGGCACGAGAAGACTGTTGGGCTAAGTCACATGTTCGAGAAAATTCAATTAGTGGGTCATTTTGGTCATGGGTCATGATATTTGAACTCAAATTTAATTTTGAACGAGCATAGCTCGGTCTTCCCTGCTCGTATACGGTAAATTAAAATAGCTAAAATTTGCTAAATCGTGCATAAGAACTTACAGTACTAAGGATTGCCTGTCTGGATATCGTTCTGGTACCTCAGTGTTAGCTCACTGGTGCGCAATGCCAATGACCCTGGCATAGACCTTGGCACTTTTTTTCACTCTGTTGGTTTTACGACTGATTCAGCAAAAATTCAGTGATTATAAATTCAATTTAAAATAATTTTCATCTATTTTGTGCACACCGGCAGTAAATCTGGGAAGCACGAGTACGAAGCCCGGGAAGCCCTAACGAAACTTCATTATCTAGAGATTTGCATAAATACTACAAAGCTTGCTAAAAATTATTTCAGTTTGCAAATTAACTTTCAGCAATGTTCACTAAGAGATGGAAATGCATTCGAATTAATTTGTAGAGTCTTGTATATTATCTAAAGACTATTGTACACAACACATATTAAGCTAAAATTTAATTCAGGTAAAATACGCACACTACAACTTATAACGCATTTTGTGCAATTACCAACCATAAACGAAAATGTAACATGTGCGTTACGTAGTCCCGTGTAGTATTTTATTTATATTCAACAAAGTTCTAATAGTATACTAAGTATAGTTCAGCAGGAAAGCACATTTTTTCAATTGAAAATCAACCTTAAGGTACTCGCTCTCAGAGTCAGTGATACTTAGGAATTCCTTTATATTGCCCTCTATATTGTCATCAGAATTTATACACACCACGTACTATATATGCATCAATTTACTTAAACTTAAAAACGAAAATAAAAGTTGAAAACGCACATCCAGCAATTAATGCTCACAATTTTTTGTGGCCTTGTAAATGAACGGTAAATACAATGCACAACATACTTTTCAGTAAAACACTTATACTGTACCTCAGTAATAATGCATGTAAATTTCGTTATGTTTTAATTAGTGTAATAACATTAAAATTTACTGCTAAAGATTTTTCCACGTAGACAATATGTAATACACTGTAAAAAAAAATTGCAGTAAAATTATGGGCAGAGGCATGCAGCAAAGATTCCAGTCATACCCCGAAAAAAAACCATGCTGATCATTTTGAGCAGCCCGTAATTTTACGGGGCAAAGTAATATAGCATTATTATGCACAAGATATAATGCACTTTAAAACACAATAACACTTTGCTTACTGTTCCGTAACACGTAGCACGTTAGATAATCATCACAGAATCGCTGTTTTGGCGGGTTAATATTTTCGAAACACGAGGAAAATGAAGGGTTACACCCTAGCGAAGGATAATGTATGGGGTCGTACTGTATTTTTGCTAACGTATGGGCTAGAACTGTAAAAATATGTGGATTGCTCTTAATTTTCTAAGTATCTAAGGGATGAGGTCGCTTATTTAGTGGATCAGACCGTTTTTCATCAAATAAGGCTGTTGCCCGTGAAAATTGAAGCGCTCATAAATTTATAGTTTTTTCTGAGAGTGTAGAATAATTTTTCGTTCCTCCATTTTCACTAAGTAAGTAGTGGAAATGACTCTACTGTCTTCTCCCTTTATTCACATTTCCACTGATGTTACACCACTCTGTTTATTATTGCTCCAGATGCTGAAAAAAATCTTGTTTTTCTCTCTGTACTGTCCAGAAATTCCAACACATTACCCATTCATCACTGAGGGAGACCGCCCCTTGAGAGGAGCCCCACCGATCCATTTAAGGGGAAGGAAAGTCCTTTCAGCTGTAATGGGCTACTGTGGGTTTCACAGCTTTGGGATGATTTCGGCTATTGCGGAATTCAAAAGGTTAATAAATGTTCCATATTTTACGGAAAACGTGTTTTAGTGCACTGCATAAAAACATACTAATTTCCTTATTTTTGGAATACTTTAACATTGTTAAAATTCACCGCAAACAACTTTTTCCTATAAACCATAGTGTAACGGAATAATGTTGACTGTTCCTGTAACGAACTATAAGTTCTAAACTCTTTTTTTTCAGTAGCGATTGTGCTTTAGTAAACATCAATACCATATAACATTTTTTGTGCAATCTGAGTATATTTGCGAGTGTTAGGGCCCGGATGATGCCCAGACTGACGGACGGATAGCGAATAGACAAACCGAAGCCGTAAAGACTTTTCAGCTATGTTGGAAAGTGCTAAAAATTGTACATAATATATGCAACAGGAAGCTTTTCAATGCACTATTTTAGTTTTGTGACATGTTTTTGACATACCCCTTGATGAGTTCTTATTTCAGTATTTTTTATTATGTACTCGAAAATCTTCAAAAGATATGACTTAAATTCAAATAAAATTTTAACACAATTTTATTGCGAAGCCATAGGAATTTTATTTAAACGTAAGAGAGTTCAGATGGAGTGAATATATATATTCAGGTTTCTCTAGATTATGCCGTTTCTCCATGCAGGATGAAATAAATAAGACCAGCATAATTTAACAATTTATTCGGTGTACTTTTATGCTGAATATATTTTATTGAGAGTATGTGCATAAAGAAGTTCTTTGTACTTTCAGGATGGAATCACTTCTCTCTCACTTTAATTTTAAATATTTGAATAAACAATGACTGTATAGCAAAAGGATTCTAAAGGAAATCTGAAAAGAAGTCTACCATATTTATTTCTTCACGGGAAATATTTCAGTACACAGTTTTATTTTAATATTTTTCTTTAAAATGTTTCATTTGAATGTTGTGGCTTCAGATAATTGAGGAAAGTTCCGGTGTAATATGATATTTGGATGAACATAAGAGCAGCTGAGATGTATATGTCCTAATATGCTATTGTTTTATGAAAAAAAAAAGGTAATACGGTTCATGCTTATTTTGCCATTATTTTACAATTGACATAGATTTTCATATTTGAGGCAGCTTAAATAAATTAATCAAGCTCTATAAACTATGTATGTATGTTATAAAAACATAATAAACCAGATGAAAATAACTCATTATTTGAAATCAATTTTGAAGACATCTTAATATCTATTGAAAATGTGTTTTGTAAATTCAATAGTAATTCAATTTTTATGCATAATATATTTTAAGTGTTGTACACTCCGCAACACTCATGCCAAAAACGGCACAATATATCAACAATTTTTGGGTAGAATTACAAAATCGTACAATTTAGATATTTCTTCTATACCAGTACGTTTTCAAATATCTGTCACATCCAAATAAGTGGCAGAAACAAAGAGTAGCGAATGGGGTAACGAATGCGGCAGATACTTCTGTCTTATTTATGAAAAGTGTCTATATCTTTGTTTGTTAAACCTAAAAATACAGAGAATTGGTCAAACATTCAGCAATTCGATCGAACATCCAGAGAATTGGTCAAACGCACCATCCAATGATGCTTGTGCTTATCAACAATATTTAAAAAATAAAATAATATATATGGATCGAAACTTCACGCTCTACCGTATATGCAGAAACACGTTACATAAATGTACGTAACTCACACAAGCATATTCATAATTATAAAAGAAAAGAAAAGAGTTTGTAAGAGGAAATAAACAACTTTTCAGAAATAAAGTTCATCAGTTCGTAATAACTGTGATGGCGTCATGTGAAAGTACGTAATATGACTGTTAGAAAGAAGGGAAAATATGGTATGATAGGCTGAAGCTATACAACATGATTTTTTGACCTTTATTAAAATTATGAAAGATTTGAGAGTCAATAAAATACGAGGGCTGTAAATTAAGTAATGGCAACATAGGTATAAATCAATTTTTAATGAACTTACAAGTACAATTGCATTACATTCCTTCTATGTAATCACCAGCAAAGCTTATAACCTTTTGACAAATATCGGGAAGCCGTTGTAGACCAGTGCCAAGGTGTTGATTGTTGATGTGAGCGACCGAGCGCTCTACTGTGTTTCAAATCCGCAGTCTCATTCCGACCCGAACGAAATGCTTGAACGCATTGTGCTACTGTCCTATACGGTAAAGCATTTGTGCCACAGGCTTCCACTAATCCTTGATAGCATTCTGTTGCATTTTTGCCACGGGCAATCTCGATTTTAAGCCACGACCGCTGATCACCTTTTGAAGACATGCTTTAGAGCGATGGAAACGAAACTCCTCACTTTAACGCCACACAACAACTACCCTTCTAAGCAGATCGACTGTTTTTTGCACTCTACACATCGATAACAGCTCCACCTCACCGCTCCCATATCCTATTTGCGCATGCCCGCCCTTCTGCGAGTTTCAAGGTTAAGTTGCCACTATTTAATTTACAACCCTCGTATTTTTAGATTGATAAACATTACGTCTGATCAAAATTTATATGAAAACTAAAATCCTAAAGTTAGACAATTTAATTATAAATACACAGTAAAGACATTTAAAAGCATGTAGACGTTTTGGACATACATTATTCCTTCATCAGTACAGTATTAAACGTTAAAGTCATGAAAGATGAAATTTAAAAAAAATCACTTCACAAAAGCAATCATGTGAAAATATATCAAATGTAGGTATCACGTTGGTCTATTTCTGTCTATCACAGTTTCGTACAAATCCAATACAAACACAAATTAATTGACGACCATAGGGCACCTGCGCAAATTTGGAACTACATGATGAACTTGCGTTCCGATATTAATTAAATTTTATTAAAATTTGCCTATTGTCAAGCAACAGAATACGGACACGTTGTTATAACATTTTGGCTCTCTAACATGCTCAGAAGCACAGTTAGGTAGCTGGACCGATGACACTAGTTGCACTAGCCAACATATATAAAAATATTTTTTAAATTTATTTATATGATATTTTGGCTCTATTTTTCCGGTTTTTATTTTTATTAGAATTATTAATACAAAAAGAGCAAAGTATTGAAACAGTAAAATGCAATTTGGTCGATTTGGATAATCAACAATAAAAGGGTACGTTATGGAATAAAAATATCTCTAAAATCGCAATTGTTTAACAAAAACGTTACGCTGAATTTCATCGTAAATAAAATCAATTACTGAACACAAGCAAAAAAAAATAAATACAGTACATTTATAAATGTATTGGTCAAATACTTAAGCTATTTACCGATACGAGAAGAAGTGAACGACAATATATAAGAAAAGAAAAAAAAACTATGAAAAAATTCGACCATTTTCTTACTTATTCCTAAAATACCTGTCAAAATATTCAGCCTTACCTTAATTTCATTTGAAAATTTAATTACAATTTTAGAAATACGTGTGAATTCGTCAGATTTTCTTAGAATATAAAATAAGAGAGTTTTATCTACACTGTACCCTATCTCTGAAATTGTTGACAAACTGACTTAAAAGTACCCAGTTATACTTTTTGGAAATTCCGAATAAAGATAAATTTTAGTGCTGAATTAAAAAAAACTATTCCAATACAGAATTTTTTTATGAACGAGTATATAAATTTTACATTTTAATATTTGATTTATTTATTTATCTATTTGCTGAAAATGTATTGTTTTATCTTCTGATAGAGATACATATATTTTGGGATCCATATAACCGGAGTTGTATTGCACTTTTTTATTATTGTTGTGATATATTTTCCAGTTTTTCGTGTAAGTAACCGAAACAATATCCCGGAAGGATTTCTGCAGAATAATTCATTTCTTAAACTGTTAGCTTTTCAATTATTGAAACTACAAAACGGTGAGTTGGGAATTTTAACCTTTTTTGAAAAGGCCTAATTCCATTGGCTCAAATTGGAACTTTTTGCAAGACAGAAAGTCGCAAAAACAAAATTATAAATATTGAAATGCAAACGAGAAATTAAAAAATATTTCTCCCAATTTTTTAGCACTATACTGTTGTTTTCATTATTAATCCCATTTTTAATTAAATATTTAAACAGCATTCATACTTCGATCCTTAGTCATAATATAGCCTATTGCATTGCTTTTTTCATCCATGCATGCATGTCCATTGTTATTCAGGATTTTAAATTCTTTAAATTCTTATTTTTTTTCAAATATTAAAAAAATATTACGATACATTATCTTGCAGTGAAATTTATTCGGCAAATTTAACAATACATATATATATATATATATATATTTATTTATTTATCCGGTAACTTACATTTTTCTTCAAAAAAAAAATTTGACTATCACTATAAAAAAGATATAATCCTGAAAGACAAAGGATGTGAATTATCACTTTACTTAACAGCGAACAACCAACAGAGAGAAGAACTGTCCAGACCGGGGTTCGAAGCCGGATCCCTTGGTATAGCGCACCAAGTGGTTTACCAATTAAGCCACCCGGACGACATCCGGTCTAGCATTCTCTCACGCTTATATGGTTAGGATACAACCTTGCAACACAAGATGGAACATCAATCATGAGCACAACTCCTATTGGCACACATGAGAAAAATCAAACCCAGTATCGGTAAATATTTATATACTAATTAATTTTTCAGCAGAACTAAAATTAGCTGTAACGTACTGAAATACAAAGTACGTGAATTATCACTTTACATTACAGCGAATAACCAACAGAGTGAAAAAAGTTTTCTAGGGCCAGGACTCGAACCTTGGACCATCTGCGTGACGTGCTACTGCTATACCACTGAGCCACCTTTATTCGGTATCCTACCATGGTAATTTCTCACATTTATACATGTTGGAAAGAATCACCGGCCAGCAAACTCTGTGACACTTTCCAACATGTATAAATATGAGAAATTGCCAGGCTAGGATATCGAACAGGGTTAGCTCACTGGTACAGCAGCAGCACGTTACGTTGAAGGTGCCAGGTTCGAGTTTTGTCCCCGATCAATTTTTCACTCATGTTGCTTTATTTTATTTAATTGTCTGAATTAATATGTTCTTAAATTATAAATAAAGTAATCAGACGTATTTTGTATATATGTGCTTTGATTTATAAAATACGTTTTAATCAATCAACAGCTTAATATTAATTAAATTATGATTATAAGTTGAGAAAACAATTTAGAAATACTAAAAAGTAGTTTATATAAAGATTTTTGTTTGCTCTTGTTACCATATCTTAAAAAAAGAGAGCAAAAATTATGTTTTTTTTTATATATACATTTACTAGATCGTACTTTATATCAAGCGTAAAAAAGCGGTGAATTTTCCATAATCGGGTTCGTTACTCCAAATTAAAATATTCTAACGGACATTTTTTGGGGGAAAAACATGAATTGCAGTCATGAAAGTAGTCGTGATATTCAACATAGACATTGAATGCTTATAAATGTGTTTATATATTACAATAACAATAATAATAATTTTACAATAATACTTATTTTTAATATTAACTAGTATTTTAATTTTATCAAAGAAAAAATAATTATATACCTATTTATTATCTTTATCCAATCCGTTAAGGGGAAGAAAATATTAATTACATAACGTTTATTGATACTGAATAACTTTCTATCAATAAAATTAGTTACGAGTTGTAAACAGAAATTAAACAAAAAATGGAACTTTAAATAAATATTTGTTTAAAGTACGTTTTGTACGTAGCTTACATTTTTAAAGGAATAAAAATGTCCTAAATTTATTTCCATGTATTAGTAATCTCAAAAGTAAAATATGGATAAATATACCATTGTTAAACTTTTGTGGATTCATTACTACACGCTTTTATTCCTTTAAAAATATAAACTACGTAATAAATGTATTTTAAACAAATATTGATATACCAGAAGGACCCGTGCGAAGCTTTCGCACTACAATCTTTCAGATTATTTCCTGGTACGTTTTAGCACTAATTTTTCATTAACTGATTTTAGAATAAAAAAAAGCGTTTTAACGAAATGTGAGTGTAACATGCCAGAAACTTGTTCACAAATGTTTTGAATGATACCTCATTCGTCATAGTATGTTTTGTATGTGAATAGAAAAAGGGTTGTTGACAACAGAAATCATGTAATGTATGATGATTGCTTGTGTATAAGAAAATGGGAATAGATTGCCAGAAAATTTGTTGGCATTTTTTCTTCTCTCGCCAAGGTCATTTCTCTAGGTTGCCAAGACCCCTATACTGAAAAAAAAAACGAATTATATAAAAATTGAAACACTGAATGAGACATTTAGTGAATTCATATGAAAGCATTTCCTCAGATTTTGCAAAACTGTTCCATAAATTTCTTAAATACATAAATCAATTTTTGGTAAACCACTGGTAAAGCCGTTTGGTAAAGCCTATGGGAACTTACACATACACTGCTAAAAATCTTCGGCGTTTTCTGCATAGTCACTCCACCGCTTTTATAGAATATCTCTATTTTGATCAATAAAAATGCTTCATAATACAGTAAAGTAACCGTTTTCTCTAAAAGCGGTGGAATGTGTTTTTAACAGTGTAGGATGTCCAAGCTTTATGTTCCTGCAGCCATTTAAGTGACGTCAGACTTCGCTGGCGTATTAACAATTTAATGAAGTATTAAAAAATAAATACTTACAATTTTCGTAAATCCTAATGAAATGTATATCTAATTGGAAGATAATCCTTAAATTACGTAATCTACTGGCGTTCCGATACAGTACGCATATACACAGCCATGGTTAAACAAAGAAAAATAATAAACATTAGGTGACGCACGCATAAAAAGTAAATAAAAACCCGATTAAAAGCTCGATATTTTTCAAAACTTACGCGTGTGCGAAATAAATAAATTAACAATTGTATTTTAATTGCATTGGAGGATGACTTCATCCGATAATGCAGTATTTTATTTTTGTGGCAACACTGATTTTAGGAAAACATTTCATTTATGAATACAATGCCGATTTAATTTTTAATTAACAGCAATTTTTAATCGAAAAACATGTTTTAAAAAACGTAAGTGTACTATGTCAGAAGCCTGTTCAAAATCCTTTCATATGGTATGTCATTTACCGTTCTGCGTTTTGTATTTTCTTAGGAAAAGGTATGTTGACAACAGAAATAATATATACGATTTAAACCTCCATTTGTTTCTCTTGCATAAATAAATATTCAAATTATCCACGTAGGCAATCTTAAAATAAATAAATATTTATTTATTTATTTATTTATTTAAAGTTCTCTATATTTTTTTCCTCTTACATAAATATTCAAATCACCCACGTAGGTAATCTAAAAAGTACGTTTGCTACATTCATGACAGTATCTTAAAATTATTATACATAAAGTCAACAGCATTATAATTTAATGCAAATCTAATGCTACATCTTTGCTTACTTTGTAATTTTCGCTGGTAGGTCTATTAACTTTAGAATGTGTCTCACAAATTCCAGTGCAAATTTCGAAATGATGTTTTTAAGAAACATATTAAATATGAGTATTGCAATTATCTTTTCCAACAGAAGCTAAGCCGGATAACTTGAAATATTTGTCCGTCAGGCAGGATAATTTTAATGCCACGTACGTATGTTCTAATTAAATGCATGATTTTTTTTCTATTATCTACGTTGTTGGCTATAAAGTGCTCTTACAAGGATGTTCTCCATAAGCGCATACTCAAAATAAAATTTTAAAAATTACAGAATATTCTTCTCATGAAGATAAAAAGCAGCAAAAAAATTGCTGCGGAACCTCGATATAACGTTAAATATGAAAAAAATATGAAAATTGCTTTTTTTTGGCGATTTATCACTGGTTGGCGACACAATGAAATAATTAAAAAAAATACGCTTTTATGATAAATACTCTTTCAGAGAAAACTTTTGCTACACTTCCTACTCAACAACTTTAAGTAAGTTTAACTTAAATAAACACATTTTTACAATTACGGTTTCGAGATATTTATTTATATGTATGTATATAAAGAAAATTAAAGATCATATTCTACGATTTAGAACACAATTCCAATTGATTAAAAATACTTCAAACTAACAATTAAAATCTTGTTCTGAGCACCGACAATTTTATTTCGATATTGTTAGTGTCGAAGGAGATAACAAGAGAAACTTAATTAATATCGAAATGCATAATGAGAACATTTTTAATCGGGCAGTTAAATGTTAAAACCTATCCAGTCGGTGAAATCTTGTAAAATAAAATAACTACCGCATCATGTAACTTGTGTATGTATTATACAGGGTGTTTCACAAAGGACCCCTAACTTCACAAAGGACCCTAAGGCACGGAAACGGTGATAGATAGAAGCATGAAACCAGCGGTATGTTTATTTAAAAAATCGTAAGAATCTTATACATAAATCTCAAAAATTAGTTATTAGCACCAATAGATGGCACTGAGAGGGTTAAGAATCCTTCTAAAGAGAGTTCAGAAGCATAGAAAGACTAGCCGTTGAAGATATCGCCATTTATATCGTATTTTTTTAATAAGCATAACACTGGTTTCATATTTATATCTATCACCGTTTCCGGGTTACTGATTTTTAAAGTTAGGGGTCCTTTGTGAAACACCCTGTTTAAGCTTATAGACAAAAAAATAAACTAATTATTCATTCAAGTTTAAATTAGTAAAGTACGCCGCATTTAAACACTCATTTAACCAGAAATTTTCGAATGCCTTAAAATCGCTTGCATTTGGCAAGAAAGAAGTGTTGATCGCCAAATCTGGTCTTTTTGCGCCAAAAAGTTTTTTTAACAGATTTTCTACTGGGATTTCGCAGATAAATTTGACTGATCTTTTATTAAGTACATGAGGAGCTTCATTAGTATATTTTTGCAAAATATTCTGAGTATGAAAACGACCTTTCTTGTTGGTGTATAAATTTAAGTTGTTAAAAGATACAAATTTCTGGTAGATTAAATAGAGTTAATTCGTTCAATGTCAACCTTAAAATTGAGCCGGGTTACTTATTTTAAAGAATAATTCTTATCAACCTGTACACGAAGGAATACATTAAAAAAGCCATTATTTTGCGTATTTATAGCCGAAAGGCTAGGCTATCAAATTTTCTGAAAATAATAAGAAAAAATCAATTTTATAATTATTTGCTTTTTAATTTCGCATCCCTTACAAGCTGAACTTTTTTTAAATGATAAATGCTTCCTGAAAAAATTAAATTATAAATTTAAGTTCCTTAAACTGCACCAAAATTCTTCTAGACAGAAAAAAAAAACACCGCTTTAAACATCAGAATTTTTCTAAAGATAAAAAGCTAGTTTCGATTGTATTTAGCTTACTGTCATCGTAGCGACGATTGACGGAATTTTGACTATACATATGGAGGAGAAGCGGATTTAAAGAATAAAAAATTTGACGAATAAAATTATAGGAAAAACAAGGAACAACTAATAGGAATCTACATACGAAAATGGACTTGTAAGATGGAAAAAATTTAGTAGCAATTAAGAAAAGAAGGTTTTTATATAATATTTCCAATAATCTGACAATGGGGAATAACGAACTTACAATTAACAACATTTTTATGATGATTATAGGTATTAAATGCCTCAAAAAAGTTAAGTTCGAGTATAGAGGTGGGTTCAGCGATTATTCTTAATGAGTTTACGTTTCAGCTTGGTTCATCTACCTGCATTATTTTGAAATGGTTGTATGTTAGTTTTTCTTTATTATTATTATTTACGAATGCTTATGTTACTTTATTAGACGTTTTAGGAAATATTTTGTGTGTCGGGGAATAAATGTCGAATGTCAAATAAAAGAGCAGAAGCAAAAGTTTATTAAAATGTACAATTTCCCAATATTTTTAAAAATGTTGTTGTAAAATATGGAATATTTAATCAAGCAACAAATTTTCTTTCTGAAAATTTATAATATTCATTTTATCACTTTCCAACCTAGTAGAAAAGTGTTTATGACTTCGGTTTGTCTGCCGTCTAACCGTCTGTCCATGCTCTAACTCTCGTAAATATACTCGGATTTCCCTTAATTTTTGTATGTTATCTACTGAAAATGAAGTGTATAACACTCATAGTTTATTTCAAAAGTCCAATTTCCAGTCAAAAGTATTCCGTTACATTACAGTCAATGGGAAAAAATCATTTCAAATACATTTTGTTGATGTTACGCCAAATAAAACATGATGAAATTGATATAAAATTATGAAGCGCACTAAAACATACCTTTTGTAAAATAAAGCGTGCAAAGCACTTATTATTCATTTACAGGGAGATTTCATTTACAAAAGAATTCTGTTACACAATCTTCTATGGGGAAAAACAGTTTGGAGCGTAATTTAATGATATTTAACTGTTAGAAACATTATGGAATTTATATGCATTACTAACGTGCACTATAAATTGCTCACCGAAAAGTTTGCTGGTCATTGCGTTTATTGTTGTATTACAGGGACACACAAAATATTTCGATTACAGTCTTAGTGCAACAATTTTAGTCTATGTGTGAGAAGTGCGTTTTCAACTTTGGTTTGCGTTTTTTAAGGGGTTTTTTTTCTTTTTTTTTTTTTTTGCAAGGTCCGTGATGCGTATATATTTTGTTGATCATATACAGGGCTACACAAAGGAATTTTTATGTATTACTGACTATGGGAGGGAATTACTTAAGGGTATTTTTAATTGTGTTACACATGTTCCTGCTGAACTATACTTAGTAAACTTATAGACGTTTATGAAATATAAATAAATTCATATACAGTGCTACGCAAAGAATAAGAAACATTGTCGTTTATGTTTGGTATTTTTCTGGAAGTAAGTTTTAAGTTTCTTTATGCGTTTTTTTATGCTGATAACTTATGATGAATTAAATTTTAGTTAATATATGGTGTGCACAAAAGTCTTTAGATAATATACAGGATTGTACAAAGGATTTCGAATGCATTTCCGTCGATTGGCGAAAATTGCGAGATGTGAATTTTTTCATGCTATGTAGTATAATATTCAAATCTCCAGATAAGGCTGCACAAAGTAATTAAACTATTTTTTCTGATATTCAACGTAATTGTTAAAACTGTGTTTTTAAATATATTTGTTTCCTAAACTGTTTATTAATATCTTCTTACACATTATTCAGCGGTGAAGCCTCATTTGATTTTTCAGGATGTGTTGGAAAGTGTTCATAATCTATGTTTAACGCATGATTTTTCGTTCTTGTTTTATATTGAAGTTAATGCATTAACCCCCTGACAGCCGAGCAAAAGGGCAAATTTGTAATGTTGTTTTCTCTGTAAATTTTTTAAAATGCTAAAAAAATCTGCATTTTCAAACTTGGGATAAAAAACTTAATTACGTGTAAAAGTATAATCCTTGAGAGTATCAATCATTACTTGATGTTTTAAGAATGCATTATATTTGTAGAATTATATTAATTTAAACAAACCTTGTATTGCTGTGAAACCTACAGCATAGTGAACGGATATATCAGGTCGCGGCAGTGAGAAGGTTAAGAAACATTCAAATAAGAGAATCATAATTTCTGTCCGAAATAAATGTATCTCATTCAACTCGATTTTTTAAAAATACTTCCAAAAAATCCAGTAAATAATGCTAATCTCTGTTTTTAAATTAGAAAAAGTTTCTATATTAAAGTCATTTAGTAAGTGATATATTCATGATTTGAAGATTCGGTAATAACCAGTAAATGAATTTTCGAATGAAATTTCTGTGTTCAATAACGAAATTTCAGACATAATAAAAATAACGAAAAACTGTCCAAACAGCCGACTATATTTAGATACAACAATTTACAAAGTTTCCGATCAAATTGTTTTTGCTATTATTATGCATTTCTATATTTAGAATATCAAATAACATTTATTTGTTAAACTCATTGAATAAATGACATATTCAAGAATCCGATATTTGGTAACAATCAATAATTTATGTATGCGTTTATTATTCATTTTAGATGTTTTATTCTGGTTTATCAGCGAGATAAAATTACGCCGCGTTCTATTTTAAGTTTCTGAACTATTCAATATTGATGGCTTCCATCTTTGCCGCTTATTGGAAAAATAGAAATAAGTTCATTAAAAAATCGCATTTTTTTTATATTTTGAATAATAAATGTGATATTTTTCTATATACACAAAGTGAATATTGGTATTATTTCATTCAATTATTTTTTTTTTCAATTTATGGCTAAAATAAATAGTAATGTAGAGTAGTTAAACAAAAAACGTCCTCAACACCCCCCCCCCTAACTAATGTATCGTTAAATAGACGCAGAGATAAACGAAATTTGCTTCTCGATTGGGAATTATGTATTTTTTAAATGTATTTTTAAAAATAATCTAAGGTGGTCGTCTTTATAAACAAATTGTAATTCGTAATGTGAAAATTATAATTCATGCACTTAATTTTGGTATGACATTATATTTCTTCAGAAAATTTTATTATGGGATATCAAATTTGAAGGAATTAAAAAAAAGTTGTTAAAGAGTTACATGGTTAATTTAAGTTTTGAACACTTATTGTTAAATGCATTTTTAGATGCGTTCGTAATTATATAAATAAGTAGCACCTATAGTCGTCGTCTGGTCCGTCCGTCTACCCGCATATATCAGTGCAAAAAATACCCAACCGAATTATTTGAGAATTAATACATATAATCGTTGCAGAATTTTTTCGCGTCATTTCAAATTTTATGAAAATTGAATCAAAACTTAAAAAGATATTAATAAAAGCTTTCTTTGTTCTATTAACTCCTATCATATATAATCTATATAATAAAAGCGCAAGTTTTGTGAGTGAGGAAAACAAATACTGGCTGAACATTTCTTTATTCATATGCCAGGCGGCCATTTTATTCAACATTATTTTTTCGAATAAAATTGCATAAAAGTTCCATTTTTAGAAACATCGTAGAAAAAAAAAAGTTTGTTTGAGAGATATGAGATACATTAAAACATGTATAGATTCTGAGGTAACTTCAGTTTAAATTATGTTAACAGCCAAATATTTATCACAATATCCATTAAAGTAAATAACACAAGAAATTTGTTCACTGTGAATCATAAAATAATCATTCACAAAGCAAGATCTCCACGGGAATTTCGCAGCGCTGTCTGGTGTCGAAAAATAATCGCATTTTTTAACGTGGCATACGTAATAAGAGAAAAGAAAGCCACGCCCATTTCGTTCATAACAGACGATATAATTCATTTCACTGAAATAGTAACGAAGATTTGTTTACATTGTAAAACTAGTTATAGTAAGAACGTGCATTATTTGTCACCTTTAACGTACAATTTCCTACTTGTTAGTAGTTGAAGTTCAATTAGTTTAAGCATACTTCAAAAGCTTACTTGGGAGTAATTTTGAGCTGTAATTTTGCATTACCATGTTTAAAACTGTTATAATTCAAGTTCCTTAAAAAATATGTTATAGGTTCTTATTAATATTTTTTCGAGAATTAATTTCAAAAATAAATATTTGAAATTAAGTTTTGAAAAAAAAATAAGAACTGTAACCTATGACAATTTTTAAGCGGAAATCGATTTATGGAAAATTCAAATATTCCAATCTAAAATGCCAGCTTAATTTGTAAAGTAGTTTTTGAGTTATGATTAAAAATCTACTCGCATTTTAATCTGTTTTGTAACGATTAAAAAAGAATTTAACATTAGAAATTCTAAAATTTAAACTAATTCCTCAATTGCTAGACCAAACGACTCGTTTTGAATTATAATTTTTTTTAATAACCAATTGTTACGTCAAAATCGGGTTTTTGTATTGAAACTTTCAAAGTTTTATATAATATCTGTATGATAACGAACCACTAATCTTCTTCTTCTTATTATTATTTTTAAAAGACATAGCTCTAAATCGAAAGGCTATTTTCGTTTTCCTCTGCACTTATTTGTTTATAAAATATTATGGGCGGTAACTTGTTTTTCTGACCAAATGTAGCTTTAAAATACAAAAAGAAAAATTTTAAATTTAAACTTCTGTTTTACATATTGTTTTAGAAAAAGTTAAATTGATATTTTCATTAATTTTGATTCGTAAATTTATGAATAATTTCCTATGAACCAATGTACTGCTAGCAGGATAACATTCATATACCTGAAATATATATGGCCTATTGTTTTCATACTTTATGATGTGTCGACTACTCTGATTATAAGAGTCGACGAAGTTTCGATTGCGGACGTAGTTTTTGTCTAATAATAGTCAATGTTCGTAAAAGTTAACAAGACTATCGTTCTCTAACTTTCGATGAATGAGTGAAAACCTCGGAAGTTGTGATTTTTCTCTTCGTATCGATATTTATGCAAATTTTTGCATCTGGTCAATCCATATAGCAGTATTTAAGCACTAGCATGAGCTGTGAAAGTGGAACTTTGGATCGGTTCTTCCCCTTGGTGGTGTCTCGTGATCTGTTTTAGTTTGCGGAGGTGACTTCAACTCAAACTCCACTGTTTGGGGTTGCCCACAGGAAACCATCCGCGGAGACAGTCTCATCGAGCATCTCGCAGTCCATAATTTAACCATTGTTAACATTGATAACAGAACACACACATTTGTCAGAATGAACAACACAGGTATTATAACACACAAAGGATTCCCAGATCATACGCTGGCGAATCCGAAGGCGGCACAAAAAATCAGGGACTGGCGAGTAATGGACATCCACAATGCCTCGGACCATAAATACATACGTTTCGGCTTTGACATTACACCACTGACTACAACTAAACGGCATTTCAACACAACCCGAGGAAATTTTAAAAAGTTTACACAAATCATTAAAACACACAGACCACTCCTTGCACAACACCTAAGGGATGCAACAAACATCACCGACATTAACTCCTTCACAAAAAAACTTATTGCTTCCATGCAGGAGGCGGCACGAGCATCCTTTAGACTAAAAAATACTCGGAGGACTCCAGTCTTCTCGTTCTGGACCACCGAACTAAAGACACAACGAAACAAACTCACAGCGCTAAGGAGAAAGATTAAACATCTACGAGAAACACACGGAAACACACCTTATTTTGAAAACCTTGGCGCTCAGTACAAAATACTCTCATCAAAATTCAAGAAAAGTGTTCAGGATGCCAGAGTCAAAGCCTGGCGGAATTTCTGCAGCAATCAATCAGAACCTTTTGGCACGGCACAAAATTTTTTTACAGGAATTTCTTCACACCAGACGAAATTAAACTTGAGCTTCCACCCTCCATTTCATCCAGGCAAGCAAATATGGAGCACCTAACTGCAGCACTTTTCGGACCATCCTTGTATCCCAACAGGGACAATTCAGACCTCAATTTTTCGACACCTAATAATAAACCCTTTTCTAAAGCTGAAGTAGCATCTGCTCTACATACATTTAATGGTAAAAAAGCCCCTGGCCCAGACTGCGTGGACTTCAAAATTTTAAAATTAACTTTCAAAATCATCCCAAAGTTGTTCACCAGATGGGCCAATCTGTGTCTCAATCACAATTACTTCCCTCAAACACTGAAGCAAGGTGAGGCCGTCTACTTCCTGAAAAAAGGAAAGAATGCCTCAGAACCCACATCCTATAGACCTATTTGTCTCCTACCAACTCTGGGGAAGCTGCTAGAAAAACTACTAGTCACACGACTGGTGCACTTCATGGAGACGAATGGCATCTTGCATCATAGGCAATATGGGTTCAGAGAGGGTCGGTCATGTGACAAGGCCCTTTATGACATTCTTACCACTTGCAATGAAACCATCAGCAAAGGAGACTACACCTCACTTGTTTCACTAGATATTAAAGGTGCTTTCGATAATGTAGAATGGAGGGACATTATCCAGCAACTAATTGAAATTCGCTGCCCGGCTAATATAACTGGAACCATCGCATCCTACTTAAGCCTTCGTAGCATAATGATCAATTGGGGTTCAGGCACTTCGGTACATCAGCTCGAAAAGGGCTGCTCCCAAGGCTCCTGCCTTGGCCCAATACTTTGGTTACTCATAGCTAACATAATTCTAAAAGAGCTTGAATCTAGAGGCTTCATTCTCTTTGCATTCGCTGATGACTTCAGCTTTATTTTCTCGGGCAGGCGGCGCATGGACTTGGAGGCAATGGCGGCTCTAGCCCTCCCCGTATTCTGCCAACTGCTAACAAACCTCAACCTCCAGCTATCAAGCCAAAAATCACAAGCAGTCACATTTTCCAAACCACGCAAACTTGAACGTAAACCAATCATAAGAGTGAACGGGGTTAGTGTCGAGCATGTCTCACACCTCAAACTTCTTGGCCTCACCATAGATGAACACCAAAGCTGGACGGAACATTTCAACACCCTCAGGATTAAAGTAGGAAAATTACACTTAAACGCACGTAAACTAACGTCAAAATCCTGGGGAATAAAGCCAACAATGTTAAAAATCTGGTACCACACAATAGTGGAGCGGATAATTTTCTACTGTGTGGGCGTCTGGGGAGGTAACCTCACGCAAGCCGTGAAGGACAAATTGACCTCGATGCAACGGCTCTTTTTGCTGCAAATTGCTCGAGGATACAGGACAATCTCAACGGACGCACTCACAGTAATAACAGGTATTCCTCCCATAACAATAATACTCCAATATGAATACCAGAAAAACAGGATCACACACCTAGAACATGAACCAACGTGTGCAGCACTTTTTCCACAAATACAACTACAGAGGAAGGTTCCCAGTTGGAGAATACATCCCGCAGAAGAGACACCTCACTTACAGATAAACACAACCAGGCACGGTTTTGAACACAGCTACTCTCCCCGCTGTCCGACCATTTTCACTGACGGGTCACGCACGGAGACTGGCGTGGCAGCAGCATTCTGTGCCATGAAAGGCGAGGTCGTGACCCATAAGTGGGCCTGCAGAATCGGTGATAACAACACTGTCTTCCAGGCTGAGCTGTTCGCGATTCTGCGGCCATTGGAATGGATTGTCTCTAACCCAACAGTACAATTTTACAGGCTATATTCAGACAGCCTCTCCAGCCTACAAGCAATCTTTACTCACCGCACAAAACATCCCATTGTACTCCAAATAAAACTTTTATTTAAAGACCTTGCACGACGTGTAGCCCTGGGCCATGTGAAGGCACACATTGGCATTGCTGGCAATGAATTAGCTGATAAATTGGCAAAAGAAGCTACGGGAAGCACAAATATTGATCTTTCCCTCCCTGTTCCCCCATCCTACATTAGAGGGTTTTTAAAGTCTAAAATCATTCCTCAGTGGCAGGACCACTGGGATTACTCGGATAAAGGTCGACATACCCACAAATTGCTCCCTTTTGTCTCCCTAAACCTGCTTAACCTCGCCCCCCACACCTCAGCGTTCCTCACAGGACATGGTCCATTCCCTACTTACCTCAAATATTATAAACGTGCAGCCTCCAATGTGTGTCCATGTGGCCAGCGGGGCTTGCCTTCTCATTACTATTTTGACTGCCCACTGACCGTTGCCTGGCATCTCAGATCTCCCGTAATTCCCCCACCCTCTTGGCTAACCAATATTCTAACAAGACCAATCTTACTAAAAAAATTAAAAAATATTTTTAATTTCTTAATGGATTTATCGAACTTAACAAATTAAGTAACCAACTCTAGCTTTTATCAAATTTTTAACTAAACATATTAAATTCTTCACCACCAATCAGTACTGTAATTGATTTTCCTACCCTCCTTCTCCTGACTTTTCCTTATTTTGGCTGTACCTTGTCAGTGTTTGAGCACCTTGCTGTGCTCCCTTCGCAGTCTTTAGAAGCGGCCTCATCTCTCCAACGCAACAACTTGTGGCGCCATCAGTCGCGTGGGAACTGAGCTTCTCAGATTCCGGCGCATCATTATTATCCAAGGACTGCCTTGGCCGCGAACTGTGTGTCATGACGCAGGAGCGTTAAGGACTGTTCAGCTACAAGTTCTTCATCACTGCACCTGCCGCTGTCTATCGCGAGGGAGTGCAGGCTCCAGCGGTTCAGGCTTTTTTCAGTTTCTTTTTCTTTTTTTTTTGTTTTTAGCTTTCTTGCCTGCCCCTTGTCGCGCTTAGGCTTGTCCTGGCAGTGCCGGCCTTTGGCTTAGTTTGTATTTTCTTTATTTTCTTTTTTGTTGTTGTTTGGGCCGTTTGCGCGTGCGCTGGCGGTCTCGGCGTCGTGCCTTCCCTTCCGTCGGTGGCTGGAATCACCCAAAACGAATCCCCGCGTGCCGGGGAACATCCCGGGAGAGGTGCTAACGCTCTACGGCCTGGCTTTGCTGGGCCGAGTGGCCCCCCCTTAGGCATTCAATGATCTGTTTTAGTTATCTCAACTATTACGCAGCGAAGAAGGAGTATCGGCCGTTGGTAAGAGTAAAATTACGTTATTTTTTTGAGCTAATTGAATAAAAGCATTTGTCACTCACTGCGTGAAGCTTTAAGTACTAACGTCGACGGACATCTTGGAGTTGGACTAATTTGCATAGTGGATATTCAATCTTGTTGAAGTATCTCGTTTTGACGGCCGTCTAAGTCGTAAGTGACATTTTGAAGTTATCTTTATTTGATATTGCTATTTGAAGTAATTTTGAGAATTTGTTTTTTTTTCGGCTAAGGAAAATTATGCAAAGTTTTTCTCAAGACCCTGCCCTTTTTAAGATTTTAAATAAAAGTTATTTGATTTTACGCAACTTGTGCTCATTTCCGATTAGCTAGCATTGATCACCAACAACAACAGCGACATGGATGTTACAACTTTTAACATCATTAAAATGACTTACAATTGAATTTCAAATTGAGTTCTTTGAGTTTTCCCCCAAAACTATAAACATAAAAGTGAAAGTGTGTGTGACTGTGTATGTGCCTTATACAAATCTAAAATTGTTGACCGAGTTGCGCAGAACTTATGTACGTAACTTCTAAAGATTGAAAAAAAATTATTGGCTACTTCAAAATTGCACACAGCTATTCTTCACAGTTTTTTAAACCACATGTCACACTTTATCCTTATACAAATCCTATTTATTTTATAAAATAATTCATTTATTTTCTTTCCACGCCATGAAAAACGACGCAATAATAATAATAATAATAATAATAAAATGAAAGCATGTGTACATAAACCTCTTAAAATTTGTCTAATCTTTTTTTAATCACCCGGAATACGCTTTGTGCTTGTATATACTTGTGTATGCCCTGTATATGTTTTTTAAGCTAAGAAAATGTCATGCTCCCTTAATATATGAGTGAATAAAAAATTATATATTTGTTTTTCTCGATTTAATGGTACTTAGTACCTGAATAACGCGTGCAAACTTTCGTACACTATAACGGAAGAATGTTTTTTAATGGATAGTTAAAATTATCCTTTTTCCAAACACTTATTGATTTTTGAAAGAAACTGCTTTATTTACTATATTTTTGCTATAAGAAATAGCTCAGTTATCTGTCTAAATTATAAGCAAATTCTAAATTTAAAATACACTTAAATCATCCAAATAAATTTCGTTACCGTTCGTTTTAAATTTCTATGTTTCGGATAATTGCGGCTTTTATTTATTAAGCTGTCCCAATAACTGAAAGATTTAAGGCTTGAAAATTCAATAATATCCAATAATCTATTTACACTCTTATTATTCTCCTGGGTGACTCTGGGTTTAAAAGTACACAATGTTCTATTTTCTCTTTTATGTCTATTCACTGTTGATGGCTCCCATGTTTATCGTTTTATTGTAAAATTGAATGAGGTTCATTCACAAAATTTCCCACTTCACGGTTTTAATCAGATGTTTGACAGTTTTATTACAGAGATAATAAGCGTAATGAATATTTATAATATGCGACTTTTTTTATAATATTGTTAATATATGAACCTGCATATCTTATTAATTTAATCGAAAACATGACAGGTTTATTACGAAGTTGACAGGAAAAATGAATATGGATATTATCATATAATATTTCATAGTAGACTAAAATAAATATTGCCTATAGATTTTTAGTTCATATATAATATTTTTGTTTTCATGTGATCATTTTAATTCTACTGATTGCAAACGAAATTGCTGTATTTAATATATATTTTGAGAGGTAATAAAAATGAAATATAACTGTCAAAAGACCCGACTATATTTAAAGACAAAAGTCTACTACATTTCAACCAAATAGATTTTGCCACTCGATCATATTAGATTTCTGTATTATTATTATATACATTAAACTATATTTATTAATTACGATAATTCAATAAATAACATATTCAAGAATAAAAAAATTAATAACACCGATAATTTATTTGTTCGTTTATTATTCACAATATTATTAGGTGCGTTCGTAATAATATAAATATGTAGCACCTATAGAGCTCCCCTAGTCCGTCCGTCCGCATATAACAGCGCAAAAACTACCCAACCGAATAGTTTGAAATTTTATATACCGGGTGATCCAAAAGTCAGGACGAACTTTAAAAATTAATAATTCGAAAATGAATCAAGATACAAAGATACGGTTTGTACCAAACGGATGGAAAAGAAACCGGGTTTTGTGTGGCAACGAAATAAATAATTGTTTTGTTGGCGACCAACAGATGGCGCTGTCAGATTTCTGATGTAGGATTATGCAAAGCAACAAACAATATAAAAAGGAGCAACTGCAGGAGGTAATGGTAGTCGAAGTTTGTATGCATCGAAAGGCTGTCCATAGTTGAGAAAGCCCTCTTAGTTAAACTGTATTATAAGAATTCGGAAAGTGCCATTGCGGCATTGCGAGCATATCACTACATGAAGCGTATGCGAGATAGCAAAGGACCAATAACATCTTCTGCATTGAACAAAATGATGAAGAAATATGAAGCTACAGGTTCTTTGGCATCACGTCAAAGAAAGTGGATGTATCTCAACAGCTGCTGCTGTTGCCTCGACGGTGGAGCAGACGGTACAATCCATGTCGGCGGTTGCTACACATGGGAAGTGCAGTGCTCGAGAAGTTTGGAGGCAGACAGGAGTGTCGTAGATAAGTGTCTGGAGAGCCCACTGCGAATAACTTTGCAATGGTATCCCTACAAGTTGCAACATAACCAAGAACTGAAGCCTTCTGACTGAGATTTTGCGAATTTGGTATTCAATAAGATGGAAGAGCAGCACGACTGGCTTCACACTGTGCTTTGGACAGATGAAGCGCATTTCACAATCTCTGGCGCTGTTAACACCCACAATTGTCGAGTGTGGACCACAGAAAATCCACATGCATTTGTTGAGGTACCCTTGCAACAGCCTAAAGTGACAGCCCGGTGTGGCTTCACTGCTGATTTCATAATTGGTCCATTTTTTTACGAGGAAGTCACACAGACGGGTTTCAAAACAGTTTCTGTCACTGGTCGGCGATATGTAGCAGTGTTATAGAACAACATTATTCCTGAACTGCAAGCGCGACAGACACTCCAAACAGTCACATTTATGCAAGATGGAGCCCCACCTCATATTGCTATGCCTGTGCAATGCCTGCTACGCTCAACATTTGGGGAGGATCGCATTATCAGTCGCTACTTTAATAACGCATGGCCTCCAAGATCTCTCGATCTGACACCCTGTGACTTTTGACTGTCGGTATTCTTGAAGTCAAAAGTATACCACGGCCAACCGGCATCAGTAGCAGCACTGAAAGATGCCATCCACCAAAATGTGTCTGCCATAACCCAAGAAATGCCACTAAATGCTGTGAACTGTGTGGTGCCTCGTCTCACAGCTGTACTTCTGAACACACTTCTGCACATTAAACATTTACTGTAGTACTAATTAACTGTAACTAAGCTGACTTGTAAATTGTCAACATTTTTTCATTTGTAAATCACCTTTTGGTGCAATAAAACACTATAGCGCCATTTGTTGGTCGCCAACATAACTATTTTTTTCGTTGCCACACAAAACCCGGTTTCTTTTCTATCCTTTTGGTGCAAACCGTAGCTTTGTATCTTGATTCGTTTTCGAATTATTCATTTTTAAAGTTCGTCCTGATTTTTGGATCACCCGGTATATAATCGTTGCAGAATTTTGTAGAGTCATTTAAATTTTTTTTGAAAATTGAATGAAAACTTAAAAATATATTAACCCGTTGGGGACGAGCGACACGTATACGTGACGCATAAGATGCTCAGAATCCTTCATTATTCACACCAGTTAATTTTTATTGTCAGCTTTGCCTTATTTAATCATAACATTTCTGCGATTCAATTAGGCGCAATTTTCTGTTTTGAAAAACCGGTGGTAAAAGATTAAAAATTCTGTAAAGGACGCTCATCGCGAAGGGGTTAATAAAAGTTTTCTTTATTCTATTCAATCCTATCATATGTAATCCATACAGTGAAAGCGCAAATCATGTGATTGAGGAAAACCACATCTTTTTCCATATGCCAAGCGACTATTTTTATTCAAAATAATTTTTTCGAATAAAATTGCATAAAAGTTACATTTTTAGAAAGATCGTTCAAAAAAAATTGTTTGCTTGAGAGATGAGTTACATTAAAAAATTTATAGATTCTGAAATAATTTCAGTGAAAATTAGGTTAACAGCGCGCCGAATATATCAATCCATTAAAATAAATGAACAAAAGTTTCATTCATCGTGAGTTATAGAAATATTAAACCACGGAAGTAATCATTCGCAAAACAAGATAACCATGGTGAATTTCACAGCGCTGTCTGGTGTCGAAAAAAATCGCATCTGTAAACATGGCATAAGTAATAAGAAAAAAAAAAGGCATCCTCATTTCGCTCATAGCATACTATATAATTCATTTCACTGAAACTAGTTATAGCATGAAACGAACGCACCTCATTTGTCACGTAATAACGTAGAATTAACGTATACGTATATATATATATATATTATAACGTAGAATTTCCAACTTGTTTGTTTATTATATTATTATTATTCATTATATATTTGTTTCAGAAGTACAGAATAATACGGCATCAGTAATTCTGTTTTCAATAGCTATTCACCGTTCGTAGATCCCATGTTTACTCTTTTACTATATATATAAAACACAAACGGAATTTTCGTTCCATTCCTTTATAACTCGAGTTCCACTGAATGGATTTTGATGGAACTTGCGCTGTTCGATAGATAATATTTCAGGGAAGGTTTTAGTACATAACACAACGTTCAGTGTGCATTAGTTATAGAATTATGATAGAAAGTTCTGTTATTTTGGCCGAAAAGGTTACCATTGCTAATTTTTTGGCGACCATTATTGTTGCAGAAAGAATTGAAAAGGCTATACATCTCGAAAAATAAAAGAAAAACTGTTGCTAATTTTATTTTTAAAAAAGAAAAAAGAAAGAGAAAGAAAAGAAAAATAGTTTTGGCGAGAGATAATATTATAAAACGAAAATATTTAATTTAAACACGATTAGGAATGTTCGTGATGCTTAAAAAAATATTCAAAGGGCAAGATTGCTATTGAAACAAAATGTGTCGATTTATCTTTCGTTTTTGGCGATTTATCTTCTGTTTTTGGCGATTTTGATTTTACTTTTGACCCCAAACAATTTGATTTTAAGCCAAAAGGTATTTTTTTTGTTGCAGAAAGAATTGAAATGGAAAAATAAAAGAAAAAAACTGTTACTAATTTTATTTAAAAAATGAAAGAAAAGAAAAAAAGAAAAACAGTTTTGATGAGAGATTTTAAGCCAAAAGGTGTTTTTTCAAGTGCACGACAGCATTTTTGCAGTATTATTTTTTTTTGTACTTTTCAGTTAGCCGGGCGCCAGTGATAGGTAGATACATGTATATATACACACACATATATATATATACATATCTACACAAATACATATATATACATACTTTTATATACACTTATATGTATGAATATATACATATATATTTATATATGTACATATATCATTGGCGCCCGGCTA
This sequence comes from Maratus michaelseni, assembly GCA_963931845.1. Lineage (NCBI taxonomy): Eukaryota > Metazoa > Arthropoda > Arachnida > Araneae > Salticidae > Maratus > Maratus michaelseni. Next base: position 310,843,648 of record OZ007591.1, read on the forward strand.
ACCGAAAAGTAGTTTTTTTTTATTCAAATGCAAACTATATTATTGGCAATATACTTTTATTTACTTCTACATATATGAAATTTCGTTTCGGCTGCTGATAACTCGAGTTCTGCTGAATGGATTTTCGTAGAACTTAAACTGTAAGATAATCTTTCAGGGAAGGTTTTATTGTATAACATACCGTTTTACGTAGCTTAGTTATAGAATTATTATGGGAAGTTCTACAATCAGATCAATCCGATTATGAAAGATTAGCCTTTTTAAAAGATTTTGCCGAATGGATTTCGATGGAACCTACACTGTTAGATATTGTTCTAGGGAAAGTTTTATTATATAACATATTCTACGTTGCTTAGTTCTAGAATTACAGGGGGAAATTCGAAAATCGGATGACCATTTTTTAAAATCAAATATTAACTTTTCAATATTTGATTCCGATTATCAAAGATTAGCATTCTGAAAAAGTTCTACTGGACGGATTTTGATGAGATTATATTGTTAGTTAGTTTAATGCTATTTCAGGAATGGCTATAGTGTACTACATACTGTTCTACGCTGCTTAGTCAAACAGTTATGTGTGAAGGTTATATAGTCAGGTGAACCCGATTCCGAAAGATTAGCATTTTTGAAAGTTTTTACTGTGCGTATTTTTTGCAACTTGCATTGTTAAGTAGATAATTTGTAAGGATCATTTTAGTATATTTCATATCGTTCTGTTAGTTTTAGAATTATGTGGAAAAGTTCTATAATCAGATCAACCCGATTATCAAGGATTAGCGTTTATAAAAACGTCTACTGAATGGATTTTGTTAGTTCATTTGTTTGCATTGTTAGTTCGATCATTTTTAGTGATGGGTTTAGTATATTTCATATAGTTTTATCATTCTTTAGCAAACCCTAACTGTAAATGACCAAATAAAAGAGTTGGTCCTTACCAGCTACTTTGACTGCACATTAGAAAATATAATAGCGCAATCACGTCATTTTTCAGTAATGTGGAAGGATATTCCAGGTAAATATACAGATTGCTTTCAAATACAAGGTCAAATTAAACGATATATTTCGTTTGATTCAAGGTTCATTTGTAGAAACCGACCAGCGCAGCGGGCGTAGCTTGCTAGTTTATTATAAAATAGATAGATTCAAGTTCATCCATGAAACTGCAGTTCTGAAATGTTCAGGCAAAAGTGTAAAAGCTTTTTTTACAAATAGTTTCTAAATTTTGGTAATAAAAAATGGCAAAGATGTGTTGGTAATTTTTAATGTAATAATACATTTTCTTTAAATTTTGATCTGTTTTCTTTTCTAGATAGATGTTATCTGGCAATGGCTTTCGTAATAGTTATTTATTGAAAAATACATTGAAATGCATCACACGAAACTACATTCTCTCCATACTTCGTTAAGTGCTAAAAGGTGCTAAAGAAAACAGTAAAAAAGATTTATATAGAGAATGTCTGCATGTTTCAGCTTCACTGAACCCATTTTCTAGACAAAAGAGAATGTTTATTTATTATTTAATTTAACACCTGTATTATTATTTAATATCCTTTAGCAATTAACGAAGTATATTATCTCTTATCCTTTCTGATCGGTTACAGATTTACACAGACATCGATGTATTCTCTCTATTTTTATTTAAATATGCAACAGGTATACTGGGATGTTGCTGGAGAAGGTGAAAGAAATATTTCATGCAGTCGTTAAAGTTTTCCTTATTTGTGACTAAAATTAAGAAATACAAATTTTCGATTAAAATAATGGAGAAAGGTTTCGTTGGTAGATTCTAATGACCTTTTTACTTTCTTCGATCTTTACAATAAGAAAGTATTGGATTCATGGAAATTTTCGACTCCCAATTTTCGATGGATTTATTATCTTATTTATATACGGTATTAGATGTTCCTGAACACGATTTGACTATATATTTTGAAAATGTCCATTTTTGAGGTTGTCTGCTTGCTTCTTTGTCTGTGTCTGTGTCTGTGTTTTGAGTGTGGCAATTTTTTTCTGGGCGCTAATTCTAAAGCAAATAATGCACGGAATTTCATAAAACTTTAGATTCAGTTAGACCTTGATATAAATTGCTGCTCATTATTTTTTGGTGTAAATCACCCGACAGATGGCGCTGCTATTTTGCAATATTCACGATTTTCAAGATAGCTATATCTCAAGAACTAATGCACAGATTTTCATTAAACGTCAGACTGAATTAGACGTTGACATATGCTGTGGCTTATTAGGTTTTGGTGTAAATCTCCCAGCATGTGGCGCTGCTATGCTGCATTTTTCTAGATTTACACGATATTAGCGATATTCATATCTCAAAAACTAATGCACTGAAATTAATAAAACTTTATATTAAGTTAGACCTTTATATTAATCGGTGCTGATTCATTTTTGATGTAAATCGCCCAAAAGGTGGCGCTACTATGCTAATTTTTTTTACGATTTACGCAATAGCTCTATCTCTATCTAAAGAACTAACTCAGCGATTTTCACCAAACTTCAGAGTCAATTAGATGATCACATAATTTGTTACTGATTACTTTTGGTGTAAATAGCCCAACAAATGGCACTGGTATGCTGGATTCTTCAGGATTTACACGATTTTAGCGATAGTCAAATCCGAAAAATTAATGCACGGAATTTCATCAAACTTCATATTCTGTTAGATTGTGTTATGGACAACAACTTTTTTGATTCTGTTTATTTCAGTGTTTAAGGGCGTAGCTCGATTACCTATCTGTTAAATTGTGTTTTATTTTCATTATTTTATTTATGTATGTATTTATTGATATAAGTTTGTTATGGAATACTAGTCAGACGTAAATACTGAACTATTTACTATACATTGTTTTACGAGTAAATGGTTTTACCTTCTGGAATCGAGCTGCAATCGAAAAAGGGAGTTTTTTTTTAATCATGCTTGAAAATTATTTTAAAAACCATTTAAAAAAAATCTGAAAAACCAGATACACTTTTCAAACAAATTACACTTGGAATTACACGCCCCCCCCCTTTCAGACACTAAAATTAAAATTATGTGATGTTTAGAAGTAATTAAATTTGCGAAGAAAGGGAAATGGATTGCCTAAAACATTGCCACCGACGACATGACATCCGCGTTATTTAAGGACATGTTTTTGCTTTATAATATAGATAGGTATCCTGTTTGCGATATTCTGTAAATATATATATCTATATATATATATGTGTGTGTGTATGTGCGTGAATGTTGTTACTAAATAATATACGTTGATTTTCAAGCTTATAAAAAGTAATTAATTCCATGTTAATTAAAACGTACACGACTATATTAAATAAATTTAATTATTGAATTCTTTATTTTAAAATACGTTTTCTCATGTCATGAATACTATTAATTTATTTCATAATAATGCGAATTTAGCAATTTTTTTTAATTAAGCTCGTCTAATTCCTAAGTTCATACTTGATTTTTTGAATGAAACTCAATGTTAGTGAAATTTTGAATTTAACTAACAACGGAATGTTACATAAAGAGATAATTTCTTTACTGCCAAAACATTCCTACAATAATCAAACTATATATTTTTTTCCCTCCACATTATAAATTTTATATCTAATTCGATGTAGAAATATCTTATTTGAATTTTCTGTAACAAAATTATCGAAACAAACTACCCCGTTTTAGAAAATATCCTATAAAAATTCATTACAGTACTTTGATTTAATTTTTTCCCCTAAACATCTGAATGTAACAGTCTAAAATGACATGTTTTGATGAATGACTTTTACAAAAATGATTTAACGCAACAATCTGTCAAAAGTTCTTGGATCGAAAACTCATTATTATTATTTTTTAAATTGTAGTATAAAACTTTTCAGGAAAAATTATCTTTAGAACAAGTTTTTAATGGTAACTTTTCACCATTCTAAAATCATCCAGCTTTTCGTAGTGCTTCTAAGAAACTACCAACGGTCTGTCTTACAACTGCATTAAGGTATTCAGAGAGTAGCTGAATAAACAATCAATATACTTGCAAGGTGCATACTCTTCTTATAATTTCCAAGAATTTCCCACTATTTCAGATTAGAAATTTTATTTTTAATATTTAAATCGCAGAATTTGTAAACACCTTATTTAGTTGCACAATTTGCATTATGTTTCTGAAATTACATAAAGGAAAAAGTTATTAAAAACTGTGTTAGATCTGCGCGTATCCTGTATTTGTTTTGTCTGCTAAAAATATTTATGTAATGTACTAATAAATGTCTACGGAAATAAGAAATACTGCGCTATTTAAGTTTGCATTTGAAGGCATTTTCTGATAAATCTTGAGTTTATTTTTAAAAGTATCCTTAAAACCAAATTTATGTTCAAAACTTAATGTAAAAAATGCTACATTTTGTAAACATATCTAGTTACCATACCGAAAATTTCTTAGAATTTTAATTTATAATTGTGATAAATGAATGTGAATTTCATTCACATTGAAAATAAAAACAATTAAAGGTAGGTGGTGCTCGTAAAGCAATGTGTAAGGGAGCTTCGAAAATTCCCTTTATTAACGACCACATACCGGAAAGTATGATTCTTACAAAAGATGAGCTACAAAAACTCAATAGTATTTGACCAACACCACTATTGAAAAACTACTGATTGTTATCAAATACAGCCTAAATCTGTAACTTTAGCTAACAAAACCTATAACTATATTTTCTCCTCCCCACACGTCAATATATTTTTAAAAAGATATAGATATTTAATAGTATTAATTCTGTAATTTATTCAATATTCATTTGACACTAGAAACCTAGATAATAATAAATAAAAATACATTTACCACGCTTTATTTTGTGCACAAAATAAGAGTAATTTATACGAAACCTCCTCATTTCGCGAAAGTTTAACTGAAAAAATACAGCACTCGATTACACAACAATGGAGTTAGAATCATGCCTTGTAATGAAAATCTGAAAGAAGAATATGTTTGTCAGCTTTAAAAATATTAGCTGGAAGAGTACACTTAGCTCTGAAAGCTATAATTTTTTCACGACTTCATATTTACACATAGTCTTCTTATAGTCAGTTCATGCTGTGTTTCCTTTGCAATTTACCAAAAATTTATAAAGCGGATGCCAAAACCCTCTGCCGATATCGGTAAAACATGACTAATAGAATGAGTGCATATTGCATTTTAAGAAGTATAGGAATTTCAATAATTTTATATTTAAAGATGAAATTAAATTTTACGTTTTATATGTAGAAACATTTTGGGAAAAGTTTACATTATTGAAAACATTATTGCGTAAAAAAGTTGGTTAAACCGTACCAAACTATTACAATACTTTTACAGTAAAATTCTCCTAATATCCTATCAAGTTTCTTTTGCGTAATATTTTTTACTATGCTTTTATTTCTGCGATGTATTCAATACAAATTATATTAAATATATGGTCTGAATTATGTATTACGTATGTAATAATTGCATATCACCAAATATTTTGTAATAAAGAAAACATATTATAAACGATGTGTGTACACTGTTATCATAGAATTCTATTATCATAGAAATTTCGAGCCTGATCTATAATCAAAACTCAATGCTATCCAACAAAGTGAAATTGTTGCATGAAATATGTCATTTATGCTTAGAATATAACTTTGAAAATCGTTTCCATAAAGTGCGAACGACCTTCTGTAGTAAAGAATGAATGAAACACTGGTAATAGATCATATTCTCAACTAACGTAGAAAAAATTACTAAGATCTCTTTCAGTGCAAAATATTTAATTCCTTTTAGAAAATGTTTTTTACATCTTGCCTTTACTACTTTTAGTTTACACTAATCATCTTCAATAGACAATTCAGTTTCTTGATTAGAAAGTAAATGTATATCTTTCATACTTACTTGTAATTTTTCTTTTTATATTTACAATTTTCTTACATTATTTTTCCGGTAACATTATTTCACCATATTTTCGCCTTGCAAAATAGATCAAAGTACATTCTTACATTTTATAGTACCCTGCTGGTAAGTTCTGGGCCTCCTAATTGGAGATGGTTACTAATGCCCAATTACATAAACTCCCTACATTAGTTAAAGGAAGCACGGGTTAATGCTTCTTCCGGAAACGCTGGGTGTTGGATTATCAGGTTAAAGGTGTGATCGTGGCTTCTGGACGTCGGCGTCGGTGAAAATTTATAATGATCCCATAAAAGTTACCCATATTATTGAATTAAATTAACTACTCTAGTAAAAAAAAAGATCAGATTATTACGTTGCGATTATTTACGCCGCCCTACGTCTTATGAAGCCGGACTAGATAAAGTATATAAATCCCTAACCTCTCATAAATTATAAACTAGTCCTCCTGATAAACCAACTAAAATTAATAAACAATTAAATTAAAGAAAAAGAAGAAAAACACTACTCGATGACATATGAGTGTTAACCCATATAAATTAAATACAAAGAGTTAAAAGTAAACGAAAAAACATTTATTTACATATCTATTTACAAAGACATAAAAAATAAAAAAAAAAAAACATCCCTAACAGAATGTTAAATTTTAAGTATAAAAAATAAGATGAAACAATTGAATACTCATTAAAAGAGTTAGTGAGTCTTTTTCCGACTCGCACTACCGCACTTACGTGCATTAATTATATTTCAGAGAAGGAACAATTTCTCTACATTTACTAAAGTACCTCTACCAGTATTTATTTATCATTATACACATTCAATATGAGGGAATAGTAAATTACAGATACCTGTACCTTCAGAGTACTTTTGGTCTGCATTGTTAGCAATAATCTACCTCCACGGGATAGGCAAAGATCATCTGTTAGGTCATTCTTTTGTCTTTTGTCGCCACTACACCATTTTTGGAACTATCTTCGTTTTTACACACTATCAACACTCTACTCTTTCTTTTTAGATGTTACTTCCTCGGACAGGACGTCAGGTTCTGGTCCTCTTCCAGATTTTCTCTTGGGGCTCACTTTTTTCTTTTCCCTCGTCACTGGGCCGTCTATTGGCTCCAGTGGTTTTGTAAAGACGTCTCCCCCCTCATCTCTTATTGGTTTTCGCTAAATGTTATTCAGGACCACCTAGATGGGGTCCTAAATTGTAAATTTGCTATGCACTTCCAAACAGCTATAAATTTTTCAGCTCGTAAATTTTTTTCTCCGTAAAAGATGTCCTTGTTAGATCGCAGACCAGTGTCTCCGAAGGTAATAAAACTACTCTGGGTGGTCGTTTCTATTTTCCCATACGAAAAAGAAACTATGTACACTAATAAAATAAATACTCCACAGAAATTCCTGGTTATACAATATATATACATAAAAAATACATATTAAAAAAATAAAAGTATATAAAATAAATAGTCCACAGAAATTCCTGGTTATACAATATATATACATGAAAAATACCTATTAAAATAATAAAAGTAAACTAATTTAGTCAGAAATTGGGAGGTGGCTGATATCTGACCACCATCCTCCCCCCCAAACAGAGAGCTGAACGGCTCACGTCAGCTGTCAGGAACACACAATGAAATTCAGTCCATTGTGTAGATCCATAGGACAATCTCCATCCTCCGAAAGACCGAAAGAGATCCTAAAAAGTTTGTAAGAAATGTCTCTGTAACACTGGGCAGAGACGAGCACACAGAAAAGTTTTTTTTTCCAGAATTGTCTCTATAAAACTGAGCAAAGACGAGAACACAGAAAAGTTTTTTTTGAGTTGTCTCTTATAAACCTGGGCAGAGACGAGCACACAGGAAAGTTTTTCAAGAGTTGTCTCTATAAACTGGGCAGAGACGAGCACACAGGAAAGTTTTTCAAGAGTTGTCTCTATAAACTGAGCAGAGACGAGCACACAGGAAAGTTTTTTTTCTTTTTTTTTTGAATCTGTAGGTGGGACCACAGAACGGTTTGTCTGTCGACCAGATTTACAGTCGCTTGTGGAGTCGAAGACAGGTGAACACATTCACGTACCCTACTCCCCTCTGTGTATAACCAATTTTGAAATAATCACTTTTAAAAATTAGCCAAAATCCATACAAAGCAAACGCAATTTTGAACTAAACTGTTAAAGTCTAAAAGCCTCAACACATAGAACAATATACGGCTGGCACATACTTTTACATTGGAATCATACCAGTCATGACTTAATATACACCAAATACACTAAAAATTATATATATATACAAGGACGTGATACCCAGAAAGAGTTTGTACTGCATAACCTTCTATACATTGTAACATTTAAAAGAAAAGTGAAAATCCACCTAATACATTAACGCTAAGTATATGAACACGTACAACACATTACAACAAAATTTCGTTCATATATTAGAGAAAAAAAGTGTATTGTATGATAGAAATTACATTTATGAAATATATACATGTCCTACCGAGAGAATGTTCCCTTCTCTCCCACTTTAATATTACTTAAAAATTTTCTTTTTAAATTATCACCTAAGTGAAAAACACAAGAGAAATACATGTGAACTCTAGTTCACTTAATTATATGACCGCAATCAAGAGTAACGACTTCAAAATCCAGCGGGAATAGTCTACACATGCCAACGAAATCGACCACCTGAAGTCATGCTCTCCATCCTCTCCCCAAGTGGAGGAAGGATCCGTGGAGAAAAAAAGAGAGAAAAAATCTCGCTCTATCTTCCCTAACGAGGAAAAAGAAGAAACACATCGAGACTCTGCGCCTCCCTTCTTGCCTAGCAACCGCTTGACCGGGGGTCGTGTGAAATCGCTAATCGACTCAACACCCCCTCTATCCCATCGATAATGAGTTGCTCCAACCCTTGCTAGAAGAGGAAATGACCACTTGGCGCCAGCTTCCGTCTGAAAATTTTGTCATCTCATCCTGTGAAAGACGTCGGATCGCCGCAAAATAAAAGGTACGTTACCATTTTGCCTTTATAAATTATCCTTTAGTCGTAAAACCTTTGAATAAATTTTCCCAAACTCTTGTCTAGAAAGAGCCCTAAACTTAACTCTAACCGTACCTAAATTTTGAGACAATTACTGCAAAAATAACCGACTTTACGAATAGAATTTATGTGAAATGCTATCCAAATTTCTTTCTTTCGTTATAGGGGACTCACCGGCTACCGTGAAATCTCCTTGACTCGTTACAGAAGAAGAAGAAATCCCATTTTGGCGTGGTCGGACTGTTGGTAACTATAGCTAATGGTACAATTTTATTTACAGCTGTAAAATTTAATACTTCTGTCTGAATGTACGGAACGCATTTTGCTGCCATTCCCAAAATACTCCTTCCCGAAATTTAAAGCGTATGCTTCCCCTGCCTAGAGAAGAATTACTGCGAACAAGGAAAAAAAAAAGTATTGGAAACGGAAAGGTCCCATAAATATGGCCAAGAAGAAAGAGAAAGGAAAAAAAATATATTATTATCTCTCGATACTGACCCGCAAGAAAATGGATGAAAAAGGCTGTAGAAACCTGCTGTAACCGTAGGAAACAAAAAGGAAAAGAAAAAAAAAGAAAAGAACAAATCGACCTAAGAAAAACAATTATTATTATTATTATTATTATTATTATTATTTTTTATGGTTTAATTTCGATAAGCTAAAACTTGTGTACATCAATTTTACTTAAGTGTCTTCATATGTTTTATGTCAATTTATATAAATCATTTATTGTGAATTCCCTCTATTATTTTGTTTGTTTTATCATTTTAAGGACAGATGAAACAAGAAAAATGCTTATCTCCCCTCAAGAACACTGAGCTGTGCAGAGCCTCACCCGAGTCGCCTGTGGCCACAAGCTTAAAAAAAAAGGCCCCGGTTGACCAGCAACCAGGAGTCAGAAGGAAAAAAAAAATAAAACCCAGGGAGCCCCACCAACGCTGCTACAAAAGAGGGGTAAGACATCTTCTACTCCAAAATTTAATTGTTACTATTGCATATATTTATAAAAATGTGCACTAAAAGGAAATATATATATATATATATATATATATATTTTTTTTTTTTACTTAAATGTGCATTTAAATTACTACGACAGAAAGTTAATAAGTAAAAACCAGTGAATAAATCAAACTCTTAAGCAAAAAACAAAAAAAAACTGAAATATATGTATTTATTTATTTATTTAAATTTTTTTTTGTTTTCAAAAATCTCCGAATACTATACCTTTCGGAAAATTAAAGAAGTGTGCAGAGCGTATACTAGCCTAGTATTACCACTAAATCAATGTCAATTTCAATACTTTCTTATAAAATACCAGTATTATATTTGTACAACACTATGCAATTTACAAGTAGAATGTAATTTTTTTTTTTTGAAAATACTTATAATAAATATATTTTATACCGTAAAAAAAGTATGTTTTTATGATATAAGTTGTTCTATAATTAGAAAAAGAATTAATTATACCTACACCCGCGGTGTTGTGCTATGATATTTAAATACCATATTTACCTATCTTTCTAATGTATAGAATATCTCTTTATAAAAGAGAAAAGAAAATTATATGTTTATCCTGATCGCTACAATCTTGCATCCAAACCACTATTATATGTTTACTTTTGTTACCTAGATTCAGTGACATTACAAACCCCCAAAAAAATTGTACTCTTTCATAAATACCCTTCTTAATACCAATAATCATTACCTTCTATCCCGTCGTAGTACTTTTGAAGGAATTTTGAAAATAAAAATATGTAACCGTAGTTTTAAGACTCTCCGCTAATAAACTCTTCTTCGTGTTGATCGATAAACTATCATGTTTGTTTACCTACTCCGTACCTAATCATGTACCGTATTGATTTATTTAATTTCGATTTTCAAAAGAAATCTACTTTTTTATTTATTTATTTATTTTTTTTCATATGTTTTAGTCCCTAATTACTATCCAAAAATCTCCTCCTGTCAACAATAATATGTATCAATATCTTCACACATCGTACCCAATTTTGCAAATCCAAGAAAAAAAAACATTGCTTTCTTATTACGTAAATATTCTATACACGAAAGAAGTACCTGACACTTATTCATTATGCCATAAAAGAAGTAAAAACTATTTTACATATGTACATATGCTTACTATTGTTTATATACTAACCGAAGTACCTGCGTAAGCAATATCCAACTACCTATTATTATTATTATTAAGTACAATCTTTGTACACTGGAGAAAACATTATGTAAAGTATATGTCCACATAAATAATAAGTTATAGTTGTTCTATAAGTCACGGAAACCAGAAAGAGGATTCGCTCTTGGCTTCCCTCTTCAATCTCTGTCCCCCCCTCCGCTGGCTGCAAACCCTTGCTAACACATTTGCAAAAAAAAAAGAGGGTTCTCCCCGAACAATGGAGGTCGGAGAAGAACGGCGCACGAAAACCAGTCTGTGCATTTGCATAAAAAAACAAACTACTTTTCTCTCCTTTTACTGCTCTGCGAACCTGGAGGGAAGACAGAGGATGGCCCCAAATTCGCCTGCCTCTCCGGTGCGATTTCTTTTTTTTTTTCTCAAAGCCCAGAGAAACGAAAACAAAACTGCATCGCAATTTTGAATACTGAGCTCGCTCTATCCGAAATACAGTTCTGTAAACGCCAACCCTACTCATTCCTCGCCGTAATAATAAATGATAATTGTTTTTAATCTAATAAAATGTAGTTTTTTTCTCACAGCACTCAGAAGCAGATGTCTGTCTATATGTCTAAGAATGTACAAGAAATTTTTCTTTATTATTATTTTATATGCTGTATATATATATATATATATATGTCATCTAAACATATTTTACCTATATATTATTAATAGTGCATTCATTATTACATTTTTTTTTTTTTTTTTTTTTTTTTTTTTTTGAAAGGCCCCCAACTATTTGTAAAATTTTGTCTATATATACACTTATTATTATTATTATATACATATATTTTTTTTATTTTCTTACAATACTGTTAAAATAGGTGAGGAGGAAAAAACCAATAGTCTACAAAACTCCGAATTTCTAAAATATAAATTTATAAATACCTACTTAATAGAGAATAAAAAAGAAAAACAACGACTGAATGTTAATTCTTTGTATAAATTATTCTTCTTGAGTATTCTCTGTGCTAGTTTGAGGCAAATTAATTTTAACTTTTGGTTGCCAGAAATGGCTTATGTGGCGCTTAATTTTCTTAGCATGGGGTTCAATCATATGTTGAACCAAATAATTATTGTTTCTAAAAATCCTTACAACTTCATAAGGCCCTTCCCATGTTGATTCCAAAGCCCCCGGTTTTATAACTTTTTTTAGATAAACCTGATCGCTATGCTGTAATGTTTTGACTTTTTCAAAATCTTTGTTGACGTATTCACTCATAACGCGTTCCTGGTTGGCCAAGGACAGTTTTTGTATCTCTTTCATGTGTTTGATACGCTGTTTCACATAAGCTTGGGTGCATTTTTCATCGGAAGTATTCAGCGCTGTAAAATGATTCGATACCTCCCGTGCAAAAAAAAGCATTGCATGCGTGTACCCTGTGGCCCGATTTATTGAGGTGTTGTAAGCCAATTTATAAAACGGTAAACGAATATCCCACTCTGCCGTTTTGTCACACATACTTTTTAAAGATGACTTTAACAATTTGTGACTCGTCTCCACAATTCCATTTGAATTCGGTTTGTAATAGCTTGTAAAATATCTCTCTATGTTCAGTGCTTTTAAATACTGGCAATAAACGTCACTCCTAAAATAGGGCCCGTTATCCGTCGTAATTGATTTAGGTATCCCGAAAGAGCTAAAATAGTTATTTAGAGCATTCAAAATTGTCTGCGCTTCTACTCCACGTAGAGGTATGGCCTCTAGGTACCTCGACGTCGAATCAATTATAGTTAGAATGAAGGAGTTTTTTTTAAATGTCGTATGCAATTTGCCTACTATATCACAATGTAGGGCTGTCCCTATTGGGGCATCCTTAATAACCTTTTGAATAGGTACTTTAATAGCTTGGTGTTGCTTATTTTTGTTGCATGGGATACAACTTGTACAATAGCTCCTTATATCTTTGTACATCCTATACCAAAAGAAACGAGACTTTACAGTTTCGTATGTTTTCGGGAACCCGAAATGACTTTTATGCGCCTCTTGTATAATTTCAAAAACCAAACTATTAGGAGCGATGAGGAGTTGTTTGTCCTTATATTTCTGTTTTAAAATTAGTGCATTATTCTCATTTAATTCAAATTTTCGAGTAATTTTGTTTTGTTTATTATTTTCTATCTTCTTAATGATTATGCTAAGTTTTGCGTCTTTACGTTGCTCGACTTTCACATTCTCTTCCGAGAGATTAACATTTACTTTGAACAAATTATTATGAATTTTGGTTTGAGCCGAAATATTATTTATGTTGCGAGAGATGTAATCTGCCGGATTTTTCACACCCTCAATAAATTCAATTGAGTAATCAAAATCACTAAGCCTCATCAGCCATCTAGCGACAATGTCACTTTGATGTTCCAATTTTAAAGGGTGAGTGAGAGCTTTTGAATCAGTGAGTACTGTAAACTTCCTTCCTAGCAGGATATTTTAAAAATATTGAACAGCATCGTGGATTGCCAAAAGTTCATATTTAATGCTAGGGTATCTCTTCTCAGACTCTTTTAGCTTTCTCCCATAAAACTCTATTGGAATATGTTCCTCGCCTTCCTTCTGTGTTAAGACCGCAGACAAGGCGACTTTTGAAGCGTCCGTGATAAGAAAAAATTCCTTTTCGAAATTTGGGGGTTTTAATGTAGGATTGTCAATAATTGCTTTCTGAATGGCACAGAATGCTGCTTCTGTTTTGTCCGTCCATCTAAACTTAACTTTGTCTTTCGTAAGCTCGATCAAGGGGTCAACAATGTCAGAGTAGTGATGAATTAACGTTCTGAAATAATTAGAAAGACCCAAAAGCGACTTAACTCCTTTTTTGTTCTTCGGTCTAGCTAATTTCTGTATTTTCTCCACATTTTTGGTTGATGGGGAGTACCCATTCTGATTAACCTTAAACCCCAAGAATTCAATTTCTTCTTTACAAACCTGCATTTTGCTGGGTTCTATCGTTAAATTATTCTCTATGAGTGCCTGTAAAACTTCTTTTAATAGCTGAGTCATACGTTCAACGGAATTCGCGGAAACAATGACATCGTCAATAAAATATCCGACTTCCTCCTTGTTAAAATGTCCCAATACTTTATCCATTAATTCGGCGAAAATTGTGGGACTTAATTTTAAACCGAAATTTAGCCTTACTGGGGCGTATTTTCCGTCTTCTGTAATGAAAGCCAATTTATCTCTATCTTCCGGGCGTAAATTTATTTGAAAAAAAGCACTATGCAAGTCTAACACAGTGTAAAATTTTTTTCCGCTTATTTTTTGTAAAAGTTCTTTGATATCCGGTATAGCATATGGGTATGCCTGTAAGATTTCGTTTAGCAAACGATAATCCACCGCCATCCTATATTTAGGTTTCTGTTTATCTAAAGACTTCTTTTTTACAAACAATACCGGGAAAGCATAATGAGAATTACTTTTTTCGATAATATTCGCTTCCAGTAATTTTTTTATTTCCTCTTGTGCATATTCTCGCACCGTATGAGGAGTCTTATAGGGCTTACACTGTATAGGGTAGTCGTGATGTAAATTTATCTTTGGGACGACCAGAGAAGAACTACCCAAAGTTTTATACGATTTTGAGAAAGCCTGGGCGTGTTCTATTAGTACGGTTTCCATCTGTAATTTTATCTCCTCGGATAAATGAGCTAAATCAAAATCCTCTTTACTAAGTTCTGCCTCTCTAAGACTGCGTACTTCCTCGATGGTCAGGTTGTTTACCTGGTATAACGAACCCTGTTCCACATCGTCTAACTCCTTTCCCGACTTTGCATCGAATTGTGTAGTAATTCTACCCAAATTTGCATTTGCCTGTATGACTACTTTTTTATCTGATACATTCTTTAAAATTATATTTATTGTTTTACTCTTCGTTACCTGGTGTATTGAGTCTTCGCATGTAAATCCCCTTTTTATTCTATCTGGCTCGAATAAGATATCATTTTCTGGGTCTAACTCTTCCGAAAAAGTTAAGGTGACAATTTTTTCGCCCCCCGGTGGTAAAAATACTCTTCTCGTTGCTCTAGCGACAATCAACTTATTTTCCTTAGTTTTTTTTCTACCATTGTCCATATTATTTTTTTGCTGTTTATTGTTTTTCTGCGTGCTCGAGGCGTTTATCTGGCACCCCTTTTCCTCGTCTTCTTCCTCATCTATTGTAATTGTAGTGTTTTTTATTCTTAAACAATTTTGTTTTAAATCAAGCACCATCCTATTATTTTTTAAAAAATCGTAACCGAGTAGCATGTTGTAATTTCCGCTAAAATTGTTACTCGTGACATAAAATGTACCCGAAGTAAATACATTATTTAGTTTGAATGATATTTTAATACACTGTTTAAATGGAATATTTACTCCATTAAAAGATCTTATACGAATTCTATTTCCTAAAAATTTCATTTTAACCTGTTTTTCTTTTAAAATATCAAATAAATCACATGAAATTACAGACACCGCTCCGCCGCTGTCCAAAAGACCCTCTACATTAACCCCTTCGATTTTAAATTTAATAATAGGAAGGTTATTACTATCTGCGCCCTTTACGCTAGCAATCACTCGCGTATCCGGGGATCTGTTACGGGGCTTTTCGACCTCTCTCTCGCTATCTACAGACCCCCTTTTCCATTTCCCGGGTGAAAACCTTTCTTTTGATATTTTCCGTTTTTCCGATAATTATTTCCTGCATTACTGCTCCCCTCATTTCTTCTGTTTTGTTGACTTTCGTAATTTTGGGTGTTAGGGAAATTTGTATTCTGAACTTGAAAATTCCCCCCAAAATTCGGGTAATTAGCGCCCGTACGTTGAACAAAATTATTCTGAGGTGAGAAACCATTATAAGGATAAGGATTTGTAGTAAATTGAGGCCCTGGAGCCGGTGGCAGCGAATGAAATGTGGAATTAGGATTATAATTTGGCATGAAGCCATACCCTTGAAAATTATCCGTAAAATTTGAAGGGTGAGCCCCCGGAAAATCTACCTGTTTGAACTTAGGAAAATTCGTTCGAAAATTCTGTTTATACTCAGATTGCTTAGAAAATTTATATCGACAATTTTGTGTCGTGTGGTTGCTGCGTTTGCAGATCTCACAGTACTTGTCTTTAACAAAAGTACTTTTTTCGACTTTATTTCGTTGCGCTAACTTTAAACTTTCCAATTCTAACTGCAACTTAGCCATACTCTCGGCTTGCAATTGATTTTGCTTAATTAGGCTTTGACACAACTCCGCGGTCCCATCCTTACTTACGTTGTTTACCTCTGCAAAATTTGTAGAGTTAATTGCGGCTTCCATAATTAACGCTGCTTCCGTTGCCTCAGAGAAAGATTTTACCGCACGCTTTCGAATTTCAAAAGAAATATCGGTTTTGACTGCATCCATAAACTTATGCAATTTCATAAGTTCGAAAACTTTTTTCGCGTCATTCTTATTTGATAATCCAGAAATTTCAAAAAACTTCGCTGCTTCTATATTAAAACGAAGAATAAAATCACTTATCGACTCCGTTGGACCCTGTTTTAATTTTGAAAAATTCTCGTGGGCTTCACCAAAGGAAAGTTTTGAGCCGAAAGCATCCCGGGGCTAATGCTGGTAAGTTCTGGGCCTCCTAATTGGAGATGGTTACTAATGCCCAATTACATAAACTCCCTACATTAGTTAAAGGAAGCACGGGTTAATGCTTCTTCCGGAAACGCTGGGTGTTGGATTATCAGGTTAAAGGTGTGATCGTGGCTTCTGGACGTCGGTGAAAATTTATAATGATCCCATAAAAGTTACCCATATTATTGAATTAAATTAACTACTCTAGTAAAAAAAAAGATCAGATTATTACGTTGTGATTATTTACGCCGCCCTACGTCTTATGAAGCCGGACTAGATAAAGTATATAAATCCCTAACCTCTCATAAATTATAAACTAGTCCTCCTGATAAACCAACTAAAATTAATAAACAATTAAATTAAAGAAAAAGAAGAAAAACACTACTCGATGACATATGAGTGTTAACCCATATAAATTAAATACAAAGAGTTAAAAGTAAACGAAAAAACATTTATTTACATATCTATTTACAAAGACATAAAAAATAAAAAAAAAACAAACATCCCTAACAGAATGTTAAATTTTAAGTATAAAAAATAAGATGAAACAATTGAATACTCATTAAAAGAGTTAGTGAGTCTTTTTCCGACTCGCACTACCGCACTTACGTGCATTAATTATATTTCAGAGAAGGAACAATTTCTCTACATTTACTAAAGTACCTCTACCAGTATTTATTTATCATTATACACATTCAATATGAGGGAATAGTAAATTACAGATACCTGTACCTTCAGAGTAATTTTGGTCTGCATTGTTAGCAATAATCTACCTCCACGGGATAGGCAAAGATCATCTGTTAGGTCATTCTTTTGTCTTTTGTCGCCACTACACCATTTTTGGAACTATCTTCGTTTTTACACACTATCAACACTCTACTCTTTCTTTTTAGATGTTACTTCCTCGGACAGGACGTCAGGTTCTGGTCCTCTTCTAGATTTTCTCTTGGGGCTCACTTTTTTCTTTTCCCTCGTCACTGGGCCGTCTATTGGCTCCAGTGGTTTTGTAAAGACGTCTCCCCCCTCATCTCTTATTGGTTTTCGCTAAATGTTATTCAGGACCACCTAGATGGGGTCCTAAATTGTAAATTTGCTATGCACTTCCAAACAGCTATAAATTTTTCAGCTCGTAAATTTTTTTCTCCGTAAAAAATGTCCTTGTTAGATCGCAGACCAGTGTCTCCGAAGGTAATAAAACTACTCTGGGTGGTCGTTTCTATTTTCCCATACGAAAAAGAAACTATGTACACTAATAAAATAAATACTCCACAGAAATTCCTGGTTATACAATATATATACATAAAAAATACATATTAAAAAAATAAAAGTATATAAAATAAATAGTCCACAGAAATTCCTGGTTATACAATATATATACATGAAAAATACCTATTAAAATAATAAAAGTAAACTAATTTAGTCAGAAATTGGGAGGTGGCTGATATCTGACCACCATACCCACTTTTATGTTTCTCAGATAAAGGTTTTTTTCGCTCCTGTTACAACGTGAAAAAATTGCTTCACTTCCTTCTAAAACAAAATCTCATTTTAGGATTTTCAAGACACAGTTTAATAATAATGCATATTGCTAAGGAGTAAAAATAACAAATCTTTAGCATTTAATAAAACAATGAAAATATTGCATGAAATTTATTTATCTATTTTCTTTTATACCTATTATTAAATTGAAAAAAAAATTTTTTTTAGTAGTAGGGGAGACCGGGGCAAGATGACTATGTTAACAATTTTTGTAGTTTATTAATTTATTTTGATGTAATAGTAAAATTAATTTTACATGAACTGATAGAGTATACCTTTGTAGTATTAAATACATTACCATTTAATTTTTCAAATAAAAAAAATAAAGGATAATTTTATTTTTTCATAACATTAACAAATCGTCATCTTGCCCCAGTACTTGTGCAAGATGACTTTGGCCTTGGGGCAAGATGACAACACTGAAAAAGATTTAACATATTTTATCTTTTGAATATGTTACATGGTTTAACAAATGATAACTGTGTTTTTACATCTTACAAAGTATCAAACTAAGCATAATGCATTGATTGTAACGTAATTTTGAAGTGTTTAGTTGTGCAGCTAACAATAGTCACAAATAAAAATGCCATTTTCATAATTGGAACATTCCTCATGCCACCACTCTTGGCATTTACAGCACTGGATCCATTCTTCAGTTGGTGGGTCACAATGCCGGAAGTTGGCCTTAAACGCTTTTTGAATTTTTTGGGAGGAGGGGGGAGGTCTTTACCCCGTCGAACGGTATTCTCCTCGTACCGATCGGACGCTTGGAAGTGGAGATACGGACCCCGATAGGGTTTTTCTTTCGGGAGGCTAGGGGGGCTTAGCGGATGGCAAAAATGTCTTCCTCCGGTCTCCCCCTTTCGAACGACACCTCCCCCGATCCCATGCGCTCCTTAGCCCCAGAGGAGATAGAAGCGCAAGGTCGTGCGAACAAACACACAGACAAACAAGCGTTTACAGGATTTAAATTGAATGGACAACATAGTTAGTTTAATAATTTCCGAAACACAGGGCCAGATGACGAGCTCGTCATCTTGCCCCAGACTGCCTGTTTAAAAATATTCGTTTTCATTGCCATGAAGGAAGGCGATTAATTGACATTTATTCATGGCAATAGGTAGTATTTAAACTAAGTTACTCATAAATATTAAAGAGAAACGATATATCTTACCTGTATCTGTAGCAGAGCTTATTTACACATGCATAAAAGTTATAACGTGGCAGCGGAAAACAATCAAAGCTTCACAACTAACACAAAAATGACGATTTCAGCGTCTTTATAGTATTGTTTAACGAACGACCGATAGGAGAGCAAGTAGTGTCCGGTTGATGCTGCCACCTAGCGGAAAACGGAAAAATTAAGACATTCGTCATCTTGCCCCACTCTTCATCTTGCCCCGGTCTCCCCTACGTGAGTGGGCTTAGCTACATTCCTTACGTATCTGTTTTGAATACGAGTAAAAAAACTAATGACCTTATCACTTATTTAAAAAAAATCAATACTAAGTTTGAAGTTTAAAACATTTGAAATTAACAATACAATTTCTTATGAGGATTTCTCGTCAGCTATTCCCACCTTTTGCCAATTTACTTTTGAAATTTTTTGTATTACCAAACATAGATATTTTACAAAAATCTGTTTCTGAATAATTGGGATTTCATTTTAACAAAAATCTATGGAAGACTAACACAAATTCGAATGAAGATCATAGCTGACACAAAATGTCGTCAGTCGTAAACGGATATTTTTTTGCCTGTGTATGGCAAATTGCTGCCTCCACATGAAATACAAGTAATTTCTAAAAATACTCTTTGTCTTATTTTAATACAGTTAAATAAGACGAAGAATACTTTTAGATAATAGAGATATTCAACTTCAAGGGACCATACAAATGTTGAAAAATAACCACCCTCGACAGCCGCCATTTTTGTTTTAGCTCGTAGGCCTAATATTCAGAAGGCTGAGATGAAGACAATGTAGATCGTCGTCACACAAATTTCCAATAACGTATGTTTTTGTTAATGAAATATTGAAATTAACACCAAGTCTTTGCTCACATTTCCTTATCTATTTTTTTTAATTTACAATGCAGCAGGCGAACAGACATTATCCTTACGGCGTACAGATATCATTAAAAAAAACAGAAATATAAGTTAAAAGATAACACCAAACACAGGAACAAAGTAAAGGGTAATTAACTCGAGAACCACATAAAATCAAGAAGTTAAAATGTGTAAAGAGTCTCTGGCCTCCCAGTAACGGGAGTAAATGCAGTTCTTCCTGAGTGCTGATCAGTCAGAGAGGTAGTCTGCAGTCATCGCCGCACCACTGCGGCAGAGGCGGCAGGCAGGACTATCATCCACTATCTGGAGACGGAAAAGATGAGCATATAAACAATCATGCTTTGTCGCGAGACGAAAGGCAGCTACAGCACTGCTTCTTGGACAATCGGGGAGGTTAGAGATGGTATTTCTCTACGATTTTTCTTTTGTTCGTTCCTTTAGTAGTGATATATGTGATCTCTCAATTATTTGATTAACCATTGAAGAGGCAGACTTATAATTAATTAAGTTACATGAAGCCTGATTAACAGAACAACCTTTTTTGGCCAATCCATCCGCTTTTTCGTTACCGGGAATACCTCAATGTGAGGGGATCCATTGTAAGAAGATTGTCTTATGTTTTTCACGCATCTCTCTTATTAAAGATCTGCATTGCACCACAGACATAGAGCAAGAGAGCAGTTGGCAACCGCCAGAATCGCAGATTGTGAATCTGAGAAAATGACAGCCTGATTGAAAATTGAGCAACGAGCATTTAGTTTAACCAGGGTTACTTTAATTGTTTCAACCTCACCATTAAATGCGGTCCCAGCCATTCCCAACGAACGATAATGAGAGAAATGCTCACAGTGAATACCTGCTCCAACCACACCATCCATCTCAAGCTTTGAGCCGTCAGTAAATATGTGTAGCCATGTTTCAAGAGGAAAGCGATTGTAAATAGTCTCCATCCCCGCAGAGAACAAATCTGCAGTACAATCATTAGATTTTGAGACAGGACTCATAAGGTCCAGGTGATAGAATATTCTACAAGACTCCAAGGGATTTATGGGAGGCAGCAAAGGTTCAATCAGGGATGGAATTTCAAGTCCATCCATCTCTTTTAATACAACTTGAAGGAAGCCACTCTGAGTTTTCTGTCTGCGCGGTCTAGATTTAAACAACATATCGCTATGAGGCAGGCGAATTAATTTCTGATGAAGATTCAAAGCTGATTTCCTTATTTCATATTGCATAGGGGTTTCATTTGTATACAATATTATACAATAAAAGTGTGTTTGCCTTATATAAAAAACGATACAGAGAAGTGATAACTTTATTTTATTCTGTTACTGGTTCACGCATATATATATATATATATTAAGAAAATTATATATATTCCTTTTAACACTTTATTGAACGTTGAGGTGTAACCTCTTGACTAATTTAACATGTTTTGTTTTATTCAAAATGTGTACAATATAATTTAACAAGAATGTTTTTAAAATTTAAAAATGGAATCTCTTACAATAAATAAAGCCAGAAATCTTGTTAAAAATTCTTGTAGATATTTTGAATTTAAAAAAAATCAATAAATTGGCGACACTACCTGCCAACATAGTATTAAGAAAATGAACGTTTTATTCTAATTTTCCTCAATAAAATTTATGAAACATGATATCTCAAGTTTAGAAAATATCGCATAAAAATTCATTCAAGAATAGTAATTTTACATTTTTACAGGGAAAAGCTTAATATCACGTTTTAAAATGACACGGTTTGATGAATGACGTTACAAAAAAAACAAAGACTGAAGGCAGCAATCTGTCAAAGAACTTGGCCAAAAAACTCATTAATCTTGTCAAATAGAATAACATTTTAAAATAAAAGTATGCTTAGAATGTTTCAAAAGGTAATTTTTACGCCATTCTAAAATCGTTAAGCTTTAGTAATGCTTCTGGTAAAATTCTAATTGCTTACAGATTTATTTTAATATCTCCTTATCAATAATTCTTTGATTGTATGATTTCATCACTGTCTACGAAAATTATGCTTATACAATGGGTTGCCAAATTATTAGGGACAGTCATATTTTTTGCTAGTTTTATACTTTGGGTGCACTTGACTGCGGCTCTAAGTGGTTTAAGTGTTGCAGGAATTAATTTTACCATTGTCAATATCTCTACAATTCAACTTTCAAGTACTTTTGGTAAGTTAAAAAGTTTGTTTGCTTTCTATAAATATTTTAATAACGGGAAAGACGCTGAGTCTTTTACACACGCAATAGTGGAAGATGCTTTTCTTTAATTTAAACAAAATTCTTTGTTTTTCTTGGAAAAGTTAAGAATTATATGCGAGTATTACCTTTCTTTTATTGATTAAATATTTGTTTTTTGCGAAATTATTTACGATTTGAATTTATTTTTTATTTTTATTGATTTCAGTATGGGTCGAAGGGTTGATTTGTCCCCTAGGAAAAAAATCTGAGGTAAAAACCCTTCTTCTGCATACGAGTCATTCCCAATGGAAGATAGCAGAACTTTCTGGAGTTACCAAGTCAGTGGTCAACAGGATAAAAATAAATCTGGACAAAAACCAGCCACTTTCGCCCAAACGAAAATGCAAAAGTGAAAGAAAACGTATAACAACTCCACGTACCAATAGGAAAATCAGGGATATCTGTTTAGGAAATAGAAAGAAAACTGTGAGACTCCTTACTCAGATCGTTCAAGAATCTGTAATACCAGTTTCTAAGAGAACTGTGCAGCTGAGATTAGCGTAGGAAGGGTTGACAGGTCATTGTTCAGCCAAGAATACGGTCGACAGAAGCGACGAAGAAGAAGCGCCTTGCCTGGGCTCGTGAACACCACCAGAAGAAAGTTGATGACTGAAGTAAAGTCAGTTGTTAAGATAATTATTATTTATATCATTTAAAATCCTTTATTTCTAAATTATTAACATATTTAATTTTTTTTCAGGTGTGTTTCTCATATGAATCAACCTTTGAGATGTTAGCTGACAAAAGCAGCTTTGTCAGGCGACGCCCAGGCGAAAAATACCGCCCTGACTGCATCGTGGAGAGTGTTAAACACCCTGATAAAATAATGGTGTGGTCTGTCATAAGCGCTAAAGGGGTTGGGCGCCTCTGCATTGTCCAGGGAACCATGAGACAAGACCAGTACAGGCAAGTTCTGGAAACTCGGCTGCTGTTGCAAATTGAAGAATGGTTCCCAGGCGGTGAATAGTTCATGTTTATGCATGATTCAGCGCCTTGTCATAAAGCTTGAAGCGTTACAAAGTTTTTGGCAGATCACAATATCCCAGTTTTACCTTGGTCTGGCAATTCCCTGACATGAACCCCATAGAAAACTTATGGAAGATCACCAAAGATATCACCAAAGAAATCGCTAAAGATATGATTACAACCAAGGAACAACTCATCGAAAAACTGGTTCATCTATACATTTTAAAAATTATTTCTTGTTTTCATAGAGAAATTTTTATTCATCAGTGGATGTATTATTTTCTTTCAAATTTATCAACAATTTATAAAGCAGATGACAAAACCATCTACCAATGTGAGTAAAATATGATTGATAGAAAAATTGTAGCTCAGATTTTAAGAAAAAAATACTAATTATAATATGTCTGCATTTAAATTAAAAATAAATTTTTATATGTACTATGTAGAAACACTATCTGAAATGTTTACATTAATGACAAGATTATTGCATATAAAAAAGTTGGTTAAAGCAAGCAGAACTATATAAGTATTTAAGCACTAAAATTCATTCAGCATCCTTTAAAATACTTTTCTAAGGAGATTATTTCCTATTTTTATTTTATTTTATTACTTACCCATCATACGTAGTATAGGGTAAATCTTGTAATCGTTTTAAAAATCGAAAAAAAAAAATTTGACGGATTTACACGTTTCATATACTGGATATTCCGAAAAACATATTTTTAGAAAAAAAAATTGCCATCCGTCTGTGTGTCTGTGTCTCTGCAAACTCTCTATCTCACGAACAAATTGAGATAGAGACTTGAAATTTCGTATGTACTTAGCATGTAGTAATGAGCCTATTGGATTTCAGTAATCTCGATTATTCAGAACTATTATTTTCGGACTCTCGAAATATTTGTTCTGATAAAAGATAAATAAAAAAATTCAAAATTGTTTATTTTAAGGAGTGAATATAAAAGACAATAAAAAAACATAAATTTTGCATAATGAATAAAGTCGATCGGATAATTAGTTTCCGAAATATTTGTAATCCTATTTTCCACACTCTTAGATTTTTCATGACCCTGTATTTCATCCAAATTTTAATTCAAAGATATTTTTTAATTGGAAATGAGACGCTTAATCCGGCGCAATAAACCGTTAGTTAATATGATTATCATTTTTGGAGTTATAAGACTATTTCTCTTACGCAATTCAGTAATAGAGCCTTTAAAGTTTATGACGTCATCAAGCCAGGATTTTATTCGAATTTCAATGCATTTTATAAGTACTTTACACATGTTTTATTTTCATATTTTATATTATGCATATCCATGATGGGTAAGTATTACGGTGGCTTCCAAAGACTAGTTTCTATGTTGTAATGAATTGCCGATACATCAAATATATTGTCTGAACTATATTATACGTATGTAAAATCTGCATATCACCATCGATTTGGTAATAAAGAAAAATGTACTAAGATCAAAGTTGAAAAATAATCTTATTTAGAAAATTATTTATTCCCTTGAAATGTTGCAAGTAATTAAATTCGTTTAATGCAGTGAACAGTGATGAAAATACTGATTTTTAATCATGTTCTTAAATATCCTTGAGAAAATGCAAGGATTATTTAGAATTCAGGTAATTGCGAATCAACCTTCACGATATTCTGATGGAATGTGCTGCATTTTCTTTTCCATTTATATTTCATGTAAAGTCTAAAAGAATTGCATATCTTGATTGCATAACGGACTGAAATTTATAAGATATTTCATTTTTTTTAAATTTAAAATTTAATATTTTTTCTTAATAATTTTCCTGGTAGAAATATTTCAGTATATTTTCAGCGGAAGCATTTGATCAAAATACATTCTTCCATTTTATTATTTCCATTGTTCAGTTTCTCAGCTTTATATATCCTGTAGCAATCGGCAAACATTATTTTCGTTTTAAACCAAACTACAGCACACAGGAAATTTTTTCCTCCTTTTACTAGTGGGTGAAGGGGACACCATCTTTTGTCTGCCTAAGAGAAAAGTATTCATCTCCACCTCCTGAGAAAGGTTGCCGTTCAATTTCAGGAATAGTTGCATTTTTCAGCTGGTTATTCATTTTCTCCATGAAATCGGTAGTTTTGGCGCTATTAAAAAAATATATAGTTTCAGTCGAATATTCTTCTTCCTTTTTTTTTTTTGTGTGTGTGTGTTTTAGGTAAGGATACTTTGAGGTTTACAAATACTCCTTATACAAATCGTGCGGCCTTTATTTTAATTGTTATTTTTCATTAAAGACAAAAACATATACATTGTGTCGCAAACTATTAAATAGCATTCATATTCATAGAGGAAATTCATTTAGATCATGCTTTTGTTGTTTGTGTTTATTTATTTTTTATCAGATATCTTTAAACTAATGAAATAATTGAAATATTTATATTATCATTTGACTAAAGGAACTGCTAATTTAGCGATTTTAATTAAGACTAGTCTGAGAATATTCCTAAGGAATATGACTCGTTTTCAAGTTGCTCCTAAACAAAATATCTTGCACATTCTACCATGTAGAAAATATCTCAAAAAAAAAAAAAAAATCTTCAATGCAAGGTCTAGCTACTACCTAGCTACTAGCTACATATAAATATAGGTTATTTCTTTTTCCCCTCTCATTTAAACATCTGTTGTTTATTTCACCCAATATATACTTTATCGTTTACCCGTTCAATGTCAGAAAAAAAAATCAAGCAATAATAGCTACTTATAAAAAGGTTAACAATGTAGATAAATGCGAAGTGTATTAAGTGCAAGATTCGATCCAGGCAAAATGTGGGACCGATTTAGGGCACCTTCATAAATATCCATTTAATAAAGCAGATTCCATTTCCCAAAATTCCTCTTAATAAAATAGGTCTCTCGCAACATTCCATTTCATAATAACATAATTCTCATTAAGTAATTTTATTTTGTTAGGTTTTAAAATATGTAGTTTAAAAACTGAACAGTTCACCAGAAAGGAGAAGTTTAACAGAAGGATTTAAATAAGTTATTAATAATTGCTTGGTTTGAATTAGAGTAACTTGATTTTATCTCTCGTTACAAAATGTTATTTTTCACAAAAAAAAACTTTTACTTTTCATAAAATGAGCCGCAAATTCTGCATAGACCTCTGAAGTGTAACCTATTTTTTTAAGGGTATTTATAAGTAGCGCATAAATTAGTGAAACACTAAACAAAGTGACATACATGATAAAGTCAGTTTGGAAAAGGCAACAGTTAATATGAAAATAAAACTCTTCACAAAAATCTATTTAATAAAACAAAACCCTTCACAAAATTATTTTGAATAAAACAAGAGCCTTCATAGAATTCCTGTTAATAAAATAAATCTTTTCGCATAATTCCATTTCATAATAACGTACTTCTCATTAAATAATTTTATTTTATTAAGTTTTAAAATATGCAGTTTGAAAACAGAACAGTTACCAGAAAGGAAAAGTTTGGCAGAAGGATTTAAATAAGTTATTAATAAATGCTTGGTTCAAATTAGATTAACTTGATTTCATCTCTCGTTTCAAAATGTTATTTTTCACAACAATTACTTTTACTTTTCACAAAATGAGCAGCAAGGAAAAAAAATTCTGCATAGACCCCTGAAGTATAACCTATTTTTTAAGGGTATTTATAAGTAGCGCATAAATTAGTGAAACACTAAACAAAGTGACATACATGATAAAGTCAGTTTGGAAAAGGCAACAGTTAATATGAAAATAAAACTCTTCACAAAAATCCATCTAATAAAACAGGACCCTTCACAAAAGTCCTCTTAATAAAATAGGTATCTTCACAAAATTCCATTTCATAAAAACGTACTCTTTATTAAGTAATTTTATTATGTTTCATCTTAAAGTTTGCAAACAAAACAAGTTCCCGAGAAAGGAAAACTTTAGGGGAAGGATTTAAATAAGATATTAATAAATGCTTACTTCGAAATAGAGGAATTTGATTTCACATTACGTTACAAAATGTTATTTTGCACAAAATTGGCCCCAAGGAAAAAATTCTGAGGTGCATCTATTTATGAAGTGCATCTGAAGTACATCTGAAGTGCAATCTATTTTTTAGGGGTATTTAAAAGTAACACATAAATTAGTGAAACAATGAACGAACTTGTAAAAAGGATAAAGGTAGTTTGGAATAGGCCAAAACTAATATGAATATAAAAACTTTTACGAAATTCCATTCAATAAAACAGGACCAATAAAACAGGTCACAAAATTCCTCTTAATAAAACAAGTCCCTTCACAAAATTATTTTTAATAAAACAGGAAGCTTTACAAAATTTCTCTTAATAAAATAGGTCTCTTCGCAAAATTCCATTTCATAAAAACTTTTTTGTTCTTAAAAGAGCATTTTATTTAGTTGTAAATGAAAAATACTATATTTCGATACAGAAGTTTTCACTTCAACCTTTTGTTCCTGTTGGTGCAGCAAAAGGGATTATTAATTTTTTCTTTTTTAAGATTCTGGAAAGAATCTCTTTTGCTCTTAAAAGAGCAATTTGTTTAGTGTTAAATGAAAAATAATATATTTCGATACAGAAGTTTTCACCTCAACCTTGTGTTCATGTTCAGGGGTCTGCCCAGACTTTTTTCCCACGGTGATGTTTTTGTGAAATTGTGAACAGCTTTTTATATTTGTGAAATATCTAATAATAATTTTGTGAATTTGAAATGATCGTTATATCCAGGTTCTTGTTCATACATTTTTAAGAATATATATGAATGTAAAATACATATATTTTCTTTATATATGTAAAAGTGACAGGTCAGATTTCACTTTTATATGAATAATTTGTGAAATGTTCAGTTTAAATAAGGAAAAAATTTGTGAAAAACCTATTTTTAAGACAAAGAATTTTGTGAAGGGTCCTGTTTTAGGGAAAATAATTTTGTGAAGGGTCCTGTGTTGAAATGAGAGATTTTGTGAAGAGTCCTTTAAAGGACCCAATTTTTTCCTAAACAGATCCCTGATGTTTGTGAACTAAAATGCTTATTTTTTTTATCTTTTCTAAGATTCTTGAAAATTTTTATTTATTGGAAAATGAAAAATACTATATTTCGATACAGAAGTTTTCACTTCAACCTTTTGTTCCTGTTGGTGCAGCAAAAGGGATTATTATTTTTTTCTTTTTTAAGATTCTGGAAAGAATCTCTTTTGCTCTTAAAAGAGCAGTTTATTTAGTGTTAAATGAAAAACTATATCTTACGATACAGATATTTTAACTTCAACTTTGTGTTTATGTTGTTGAAATAAACTGATTATTAATTTTTTTAAGCTTCTCTAAAGAGTTTTTTAGAACTTAAAAATGTATTATTTTTGTGTGTCAATTGAATGAAAAGCGATGTCATCTGATATAAAAGTTCTCACTTCCGCCTTGGGTTAAAAGATTTAAAGAAATAAAAGTTTTATCAGATAATCGTTCTCCTATTAAATATTAAAATAATAAAAACAGATGGGATCAGAGAGCTTTTCTGCATCAAAATCATTCATAAGTTTAACAATTTCTTTCTGACTCAGACCTTTAAAACTTGAAGCCATTGTTCCCAGAATATAAATTCTATTTAATAATTAAACAATATATCTAATTATTTTAGAGCGACCAAAGAGAGCAAAATATAATATTACTCAGCACACTTGCGTGTAATAGAATGACAAAAAAGATGCTCTGTCTAAGAAATCGCCAATACAAAATCCTGTCATTCCAGTAACTCGCCAAGGCCAA
The DNA here is from genome assembly GCA_963931845.1 of Maratus michaelseni. Lineage (NCBI taxonomy): Eukaryota > Metazoa > Arthropoda > Arachnida > Araneae > Salticidae > Maratus > Maratus michaelseni. The sequence continues at coordinate 310,872,963 of OZ007591.1, forward strand.
AGATAATCCCCCTTTCACCCCGGAAAAAGAGACTTACCTCCTCTGAAACTCTGAGATGACAGACGATTGATCAGCCTAGCTTAAAAACGGCCTAGCTAACTTTAGGGTACAGACGTCTGTACCCTAGCCGTTGTGAGGGGATATTTATTTTAGGGTACATATGTCGTACCCGCCAGATACATCAAATATATTGTCTGAACTATATTTTACGTATGTAAAATCTGCATATCACCATCGATTTGGTAATAAAGGAAAAATGTACTAAGATCAAAGTTGAAAAATAATCTTATTTAGAAAATTATTTATTCCCTTGAAATGTTGCAAGTAATTAAATTCGTTTAATGCAGTGAACAGTGATGAAAATACTGATTTTTAATCATGTTCTTAAATATCCTTGAGAAAATGCAAGGATTATTTAGAATTCAGGGAATTGCGAATCAACCTTCACGATATTCTGATGGAATGTGCTGCATTTTCTTTTCCATTTATATTTCATGTAAAGTCTAAAATAATTACATATCTTGATTGCATAACGGACTGAAATTAATAAGATATTTTATTTTTTTTTAATTTAAAATTTAATATTTTTTCTTAATTTTCTTGGTAGAAATATTTCAGTATATTTTCAGCGGAAGCATTTGATCAAAATACATTCTTCCATTTTATTATTTCCATTGTTCAGTTTCTCAGCTTTATATATTTCTCTTTTTGTTCGGACAAGATATCATAGATTTTCTTCCGCTATTCCCTGAAAACAATGAATTACCAAAGAATTTTCATGACAGTGTTTATTATGGTTAGTATTGCAAGTTTCACATCAACATAATGCCTATTGCAATGTATTATTGCAATATTGGTATTATTTCATGTAATTTTTTTTTTCGATTTATACCCCAAATAACAAGTAAAGTAGAGTAGTCAAACAAAAATGTCATGCCCCTTTCTCCATACAAATTTATTGCCAAATAGATGCAAAGATAAATGAAAATAGCCATTCTATTGGGAATTATGTCTCCATTAAATGTATGTTAAAAATAAGCTAAGGGGGTCGTCTTCATACAGAAATTGTATCGAAGTGTAAAAATTGCAATTCGAACACAGAATTTTTAAAGGATTTTTCAATTTTTCAGAAAAATTTTCTTTGGGATATCAAACGGGAAGTAATTTAGTGAAATTGTTAAAGAGGTATATGGCTAATTAAAGCTTTGGAATCTTATTGTTACATACATTTTTAATAGATTCAAAACAAGTTGCAGTTCAGGTAGTTTTCTTTTAAGTATAACTCAAAAGCTACTTAGGGAAATGAGTGTTTTTAAATCCCTTTTTTTTTAAATGAAAAAAAACTTTTTTTTTTTAATGAAAAAAAACTTTTTTTTTAAAACAGAAATTCAATTATAAAAAATTCAAATCTAAATTTACAGATTATTCTGTCAAGTAGTTTCTGAGACATGCTTAAAAATCTACCCACATTCTACCACGAAAAAAAGAAAAAAAAACCCACTAAAAATGAAGATTCCTTGTATAAAATGGCGATAGAAATAGGAGTTTTATTATTATTATTATTATAACATATTGCTAATGTGAAAATTTCAATGCAGTTTTGTTAAAAATATATATACAAATTCAACAAACGTAAGAGGGTATGGGTGTCTTTCAGCTTGAAAAATTGGATTGATTTTGTTTTTATAAAGTTTAGGATGAGGTAAATATTTGTAGGATTTTTTCATAAACCAAACTTTCAAAAAACTTTTAAAAACCACATTTATTATACAGGGTCATTCATAATTCCCTCCGGGGTTTCGAAACGTTATAGTAAAAAAACGAAGACGAATATGAAAAAAAGAAACATATGAAATTATTCCGAAACTATTCAAGTTTTACTTACATACATTACAGGTGTTCTATGTGTGAACCCTTGGTCACACGGCATACATCCATGCGATAGTCCAGTTCCTGCCATACTCCGTTTCTTTAAATCTGAATCAGTGGTGTCAGTTCAACGGGCCTTTCGTAATAAATATCGAAAACAGGGACCAACTGACAAAACAATTCATGTGTGGTACCGGAAATTTAAAGAAACTGAGTATGGCAGGAACTGGACTATCGCATGGATGTATGCCGTGTGACCAAGGGTTCACACATAGAACACCTGTAATGTATGTAAGTAAAACTTGAATAGTTTCGGAATAATTTCATATGTTTCTTTTTTTCATATTCGTCTTCGTTTTTTTACTATAACGTTTCGAAACCCCGGAGGGAATTATGAATGACCCTGTATTTTGCAACGATTAAAAAGAATTAGAATGTCGAAATTTTAAACATGAAGAAACTGCTTGACCGAATTATTTCAGATTTTGTATCCTTAGGTATCTATATTATAAAGGACAAACGTGTCCGTGCATAACACTGACGTCATTTTGCGAATGGCAGCAGTTGATAATGAAATTTCGGTTTTGTAATTTTTACTATTGCAATTTTTTTTAAATTCTAAAAATCTCACATTTTTAATTTTTACATCTTTATATGGGAAAAAAATCTACTTTTAAATGCAATTTGTTTGAAAACTGTATCTTGATTAATTTATTATGGCTTTAAAAAAAAATTAAAAAAAATTCATATTTTTTACTTTTTTGAGCTTAATGGTTGCCATTGGCATTTTTTTTTCTATTTTGGCGAGCGGATATTATCATTGATTAAAGAATTGAAATGGCTATTATTAGTTAGAAATTAATACAGACACCTTGAAAAGTAAAAGAAAAAACTGTACTGATTTCACAAAAATTACAAAATGATAATAATAATAACAAACATTTTGATGAGCGATAAATTCATAAATCGAAGTTATTTAATTCAAAAATCAAAGGAATGTTTGTGATACATAAAAATATTTTTCAATGTAAAATAGTTTTCAATGTGATTCAAATAATATTTGGCTATTTATCGTTTGCGCCAGGATTATCACGATCAAAAATCAGATTATGATGAACTTTCGCTTGCTGTTTTAAATGAAAATTCTAAGGGGTTTTTTTTTATTGACTCTTGAGGACTGGCAAAACATTTTTACTTAATGCAATTTTTAAAATGGTGAAAATTATATAATATGGTGGCGTTAGCTGTTTCATCTTTTGAAATCCCAGCTTTGTTATTAGATCAAGGTAAAATAGCACATTCAAGATTCAAATAACGCTGAATTTGAACGAAACATCTACGTGTGCTATTAATGAACATTCTGACTTTACTGAATTAATAAGAGAAACGAAGATAATCGTCTAGGATAAAGCACCCATGATGAGTAAATTAGTATTTGAATGTATAGACCGTACGCTTAAAGACATAAAAAACAATGATTCCCCATTTGGTGGAATAGTAGTTGTATTTGCTAGCGACAGATTTTGCCTAGATTCAAACATATAGAAAAAAAAATCTTTTATTAAATTTTGATGCTGAACTTGCGTAATCGGGTCCATGTCAAGGGATGATGTCACACATATATGATGTTGTCAAGAATAAGGTTTAATGTTAATAATAATCTATATTATAAACGAACATATGTCTGATTATTGCTGAAGTCACTTTGATGGTAGCATCGAATTCAGTAATAAATTGCGCTTTCACTGCATCGTTTAAAACTTCTACATATAGCACAATTTCAATTTCTACTCCGTCGAATAGAAAGAAATGCAAACATTGTGAAAAGTGTGTTTCAATTTACTGATTTTTTTATGACTTTTTAAATAATTTCTAAGCATGAAATATTTTAAAATTATCTCTATTACGTGCAGTCCGATTGCGAAAGATTAAGCCGTTTGCATTTAAAACAGGCTAAGAAGTTCCGCATTTATTCCCGTCTAATTTTACAGAACGAAATTAAAACTTCATCAAAATATAAAGAAAAAGAGAAGTGCCCAGTTAAACTGATGGCATTGAGCTCACAGGCTATTTACAATAATTGTATATTATACTCTTATTTCAAAGAATAATGCCCTCAAAATAAAAAAATCGATAATAAATTAAGGGGGGATTAACCCCCTTTTTCCCCCTTGATACTTAACCAGTGAACTCCCAAAACTAACCAGGGAAGCGCCTTATCACTGTGAACCTATATACAAAATTTGAAGCAAATCAGATAATTCTGCATGAAAAACCAATTTATCTAACTTAAGGGGGGGGGGGGAAATCAGCCCCCAGTCCCCCCTTTATAGTTAACCAATGAACCTCCAAACTAATCAGGGAAACGCCTTATCACAATGAACCTATAACCAAAATTTTAAACAAATCGGATATTTCTATCAAGAGTTATCGCATTACGTACATACATACATACATACGTACGTACATACTTACAGAACGGGCGGCACATTAGCTCTCAGGCTTTGATAGCCTGTGAGCTAATAAAAATAATAATATAATATAAATAAAATGCGCATTTAACAGACATGTTCTCAAACTATGCGCTTAAACAGTTGAAGTTTTCAGAATAATAAAAAAAAAAACAGCGAAATGTTGGACACGATTCCTTTGGCCGTTAACTCCTGGAATGCGGCTGATAGAAAAGTATCGCTTTATTAAATTTCGAAATTTTATTTGAAATTATTATTGATATTATTTTTATAAATATTATTTTTTATGATGTGAATGAATCAGTTTAATATATATATAATAAGAATGAAAAAGCTATTAGAATTATAAAAAATGATTTTTGCCTATTTTCTGTAACCCGGGAAGCTCGGGTTCGATTCCCTAGTATTTGTAAAAAAAATCCGAACATGACGTAAACAATTAGATGTACGCATTGAAAATTTCAAATATTACAATTTCAGATTATACAACTTCAATAATTATATCTTTTTTAGCATACATTTAAAGAAGACATTATTCATAATAGAATGACTATTTTCTTTGTTTTTCTTTGCATCTATTTGTGTAAAAAATACTATAGGAGATAACTTATTTTATTATCAATACATACATTGAATTGAATACAAAATATTGAATATCAAAATATTGAATACAAACTTATTTCACGTTTTGTATCCTTAGGTATATTTGTACAAAATATCCGAATATGACGTAAACAATTAGGTGTATGTATTGAAAATTTCAAATATTTCAATTTCAGATTATACAACTTCACTAATTATATCTTTTTAAGCATACATTTAAAGAAGACATTATTCAAAGTCGAATGGCTATTTTCGTTTTTCTTTGCATCTATTTGTGTAAAAAATACTATGGGAGATAACTTATTTTATTATCAATACATACATTGAATTGAATACAAAATATTGAATACAAAATTATTTCACGTTTCCTTAGGTATATTTGTACAAAATATCCGAACATGACGTAAACAATTCGATGTACGTATTGAAAATTTCAAATATTACAATTTCAGATTATACAACTTCACTAATTTTATCTTTTTAAACATACATTTAAAGAAGACATTATTCAAAGTCGAATGGCTATTTTCGTTTTTCTTTGCATCTATTTGTGTAAAAAATTCTATGGGAGGTAACTTTGACTGTACCTTTAAAATACGGAAAAGAAAGTATTAAAAGTAAGCTTCTGTTTCACACATTGCTTTTAAAAAGTTAAGTTGATATTTTTTATTAATTTGTAGTCGTAAATTTATGGATATTTTCCCATGAATCGGTGCACTGCTGGCAGTATAATATTGATATACCTTAAACATATGATCTATTGTTTAAATACTTTAGCGTCTAATTAAAATAACGTACTATAGAATTTAAACTTGGTTCTTTGAGTTATCCAAGTATATATATTTGTATATTTAATTCAAAGTGTGTGAATGTGTATGTTCCTTATATAAAAATCTACTTTGTTTTTTACAGATTTGCACGAAATTTCATATAACTACGTTTTTGAACCAGAATAAAATCACTGGCCACTTTAAAAATGTATTTTCCCCTTTTTTCAACAATCATATTTTATCTCTATACAATTTTTTTTCCTTTGTACAATGTGAGTTTTTACTTTTTTGATTCTATGCATGAAAAACGAAGCAATAATTAAAAAATAATTATAAAACGTTAACTCTGTTTTAATAAACTAATAAAACCCTTACGAAAATAGTTCATAGAGCTGTATAGAACTCTATAGAATTCTTTACAAGTTCTATAGAATAGCCATTCTACAGAAAACTATTTCTATAAAGTTTTAAAGAGTTCTATAGAATATTTTTTCTAAAGAAAATGTTTCTATAGAATTCTTAAAAGTTCTATAGAATGTCTTTTTAGAAAAAAATTTCTATGCATCTTATAGAATTAAATTCTATAGACTAATAACTCTATAGATTTTTATTATATTATTATTAAAAATATTTTTTGGTCTTTTGAAATTTATGTGTGTAGTAATGTATTTCTAACTATAATTAAAATAATAATATTAATAATTTTGTAATACATCAGTTTAGTATATAATTGTACTCCATTGATTTAATATGATTAATTGTGATTAAATTGTCAGTGTAATATTATATCCGTCAAACTACTGAATTAAACTATGATTAATTAATTTGTTGGTTAATTTTAAAATTATGTATTAATTTGCTGTTAAATTTATGAAACGATCCATCTAATTTAATAAATTTTATTCACTAATATTATTGTAATTCTTATTCAAATATTTTAATCTCAAATATAAATATTTAAACAATTGTTTCAATTTCAACAAATAATAATTTATTAGAGTTAAAATATTTTTACAACACTATTACGAGTGGGAATGTAAAACACAAAAAAATAATGTTGAAATAGTGTAATAAGACTTCAGTGACTGTCAGTGGTTGTGTAATGCTGAAAGTACTCGTTCTTCGTCCGATCATTGAAGTCAAGCAGCATCGAGAGTTGGGAGGGTGACCACCTGCATTCTATATAATTCTACACATATTTGTATAGAAGTTGTATATTTTTTGTATAGACATTTTTATAGAAGTTCTATAGACATTTCTATTGAACTTCTACAGATATTTCTATAGCTTTCGGTTAAACAAGCTTATAGAAAAACGGACCATAATTCTATAGGATTCTATAATGCGTTTTCTATAAATATTTTGTATAGAATTCTATAAGAAATTTTTGCAAGGGAAAATCAGATCTACTAGCTATATTTTTTTCCATCCGAAATCGAAGCAGATTATGCGCATTTTTCGTTCATAAAATTAAAAGAAAATACTATATGTACGTTAAAATTAAGTATTGCCTTCATTAAAATGTATTTAGAGTTAAGTCATCTAAGATAATACAGACATTCCAATGCAAAAAAAAATTACTCATTACGATAGAACAAAACAAAAATTCAAATTAGAATCCGCATTAATTTGGAAAATTCAAAGACAAAAAGAAAATGATGTAATTTCCATGTAATAATAGTAAAATTAAATTTTGCATGAAAAAAATATATATATTTACGTTTTATTGTAAAAATCGTAAAAATATATTTACGTTTATATAAATTAAGTTTTATTGTCAATGGAATCATCTTGCTTTTCATTATCCATAAAGTTATGGATTTAGTTCCAAGACATACGAAACAGTATTTCACTAAATGCTACGCCATTTTGGATGCATATTTTGCTTTTTTGTCTTCGGCGTTGTCCGTGAAATCGCATACATTTTTGTTATACAACCCACAGTGTATGCGCTTTCTCATTGATATAACTGATATATTTTACTATGATACTTACTATCAAACTAAAGTTGCTTTTCTTAGGATAGTCTTTTTAACTTCAAATGAGCACGAATGCACAGAGTGACTGTGATCTCCAGTTATTTAGGAAATTACATGTTTATTTATTTTTTCTCTGAAAACCCCGGTGATATGGTAGTAATTGATAAAAGACGGATATTCGGAAACATTTTAAAAACATGAGTGAAGTATATGTTAAGGGCAGTTCTACCGCCATTCATTACAAAATATTAGGTCATTTTGCTGAAACATGACAAATCGTTTATATAAAATTGTACAAGAAACTGCATATTGACTATTTTGAAAAAAAAAAAACCCTCTAAAAATGAAGATACCTTGTGACATAAAATAGCGATAGAAATAGGAGTTTTTATCATAACATGTTGCTAATATGAAAATTTCAATGCGGTTTTGTTCAAAAAATATATACAAATTCAACGAAACGTAAGGGGGTATGGGTGTTTTTCAACTTGAAAAATTGGCTTGATTTTGTTTTTATAAAGTTTAGGATGAGGTAAATATTTGTAGGATTTTTCCTTAATCCAAACTTTCGAAAACCACATTAAATAAAATCATTGAAAAATTCATCTTTTGTTATGTTTTTTCTCCTTACACGACACTCGTTTTTCTGCATTGCTTGATCTGAAGTTTATGAAAGAAAAAAAGACTTTAACCTATTATAAATAATTATTTAATTTTTAATCGATGAGTTTGTGAAATTTTACGTTTTTAACAAAATGGCAGAATGTAACATTCAATGTATCATTTTATTTTGTTTGTAAAAAATTAACAAATAAAAAAATCTTCAAGAGCTAGGAAAATATGCAAACTTTCATATATGAAAGCTAGACCGAAAAATAATGCATCACGGCGTAAATTCTGAAACTTTTTCAAACACTATCGGAATATTGTTAAGAAATTTCAATTTTGTTGATACAATGAGTTGAGATATCTAAATGAAAACGCAGTAAAAATTCATTTTTAGCAATTGCTGTCGATTATTAGCTATTGGTTAAGTTTTTAAATGCTAGCACAGCTGAAAACCCACATCCAGCAGTTATGGCTCATAGTCAATCCTGTAAATGAATTATTTTGAGTGTCTCTGTAAATAAACGTATTCAATAATTTAATATAATAATTTAATATAAAACATGCTAAAGTACACCTAAGTGATGCATATGAATTTCATTTAAATAGTACGACATCATTAAAATATACTGAAAACGATGTAATAGAATTATTTTGGAAACACGAAATACAGCTTCTACTCACTCTATACTCTATCGAAAGCATGTTGCTATCCACCTGAGTGATGCATATCAATTTTATTATTAATACTGACAAGGGATGTGAATTAATTTTCACTTTGCGGTGTTGAAAATGTAATTGGAAATTTAGACATTATCAGATGCTGGGAATTTATTTGTCTCGTGTTTGACATTCCATCTTGTGCTGCAAGGTTGCAGCCCTGCTATCGTATAAGTAAAAAAAGCCAGACTGGATGTCGTCCAGATGGCCTTAATGGTAAAGCACTTGGTGCGCTGTACCAGGGTATCTGAGTTCGATCCCCAGTAAGGGCACATTTTTCGCGATGTTGGCTTTTGCGTTATTTAGCAAAGTTAGAATTAATTCTCATTCTTTGTCACTATTATTAATTTGCAGCGCAGTTTCAGTTCTGCTGAAAATTTAATTGCCAATTTTATTATGTTTGAAACATTGTAACTTAAGTAAAATACACAAAAACAATTTTCCCCATTGACTGTTATGTAATGAAATATTTTTGATTGTCCCTTTAAACTAACCATACACGGTACACACTTCATTTTCAATATCAAACATATCATGTTAAAAGCCAGTAACATGTATCAATAACATGTCAATCCGTGTATATTTACACAAGAAAGAGCACGCACAGACAGACAGACGACCAGACAAACCAAATTCATAAACATTTTGCAAATGTGTTGGGAAGTGTTAAAGAGGGAAGTTTATTCATCCATTGTCGAAATATTTTTGATACAGATTTATAAAAATATATATTTCGAAAAAAAAAATCATTTACACTTTTACAACGAGTATCTCCCGTTCGTGAACTTAGGAACAAGAACTAGTATATCTTCTAAATGTGTTTACATTTTTACAAAAAGGCTTTGTGAGAGCATTTATAAAATATCAGACATGCAGAAATTGAATGAAAAAAATCATTTTTTAAGGCTAAAATGTATCACACTCCCTTAATAATCCCGGGTGACCCCTCCCAAATCGAGCTTCTTCGGTTTGAGAACATACTGCTCGATGCACAATACATACGGGAAAAAACATTTTTTAAATTGAAAACTCCAGTGTTTTATTATTATTATTATCATTTATTTTAATTTTTTTAGATTGCTCAATTAGGCATTCAAATAGTTTTTTTTAAATTTATTAAAAGCGATACTTAAAAGCGTATTAGCCGCTTACTACGGATTAATAGACGAAGAAATCCTCACATATATTCCTACTTACAGGAGCTTTTTTAATATTGCTTATTAATTTATTTTCTTTTTTTATTATTATTTCTATATATATATATATATATATATATGAAACAAATTAAAAAAAAAATTTTCGCCGTTGACTTCATTAAGACTATAATTCTGTGTAAATCCCATTATTCTAAATTATTTTCTCGCTCCAGTATTCGATTGTCAAAATTACATCTAGCGAAATATATAGTTTATTCCAAATTCATTCTCTTAAAAAAATGGCACTGATAGAATGTTCTATTAAATTTACGCACTTTTATTTTCTTTAAATAAAAAGCATCCTAGAATCTAATAATTCAAAAAATACCCATTTCCCAGCTAAAAATATTTTACTCTTTTGAAATAACAACCTATGAATTTCTTTTCTTTATTTTTTATTTCCCTACGATTCCTGACAAAATATTACTTTTCAAATTCTGAAAGATTTTAATCTCAATGTAAAAATTATTTTGGCATATTGCCATACTTGATAAAAACATATGTACTCCTTTTCTCTCTGCTTTTATTTATTCGAAGGAAGTAGAAGGCACGAGATTGTTCTAGAACATTTTTTGACGCGCTTTTGCCAGCTTCGGTAAGTTCACTTCGATATTAATTCGTCGAAGAAGTTAAGCCGTGAGCGTTGATTGGCCTAGAGGCTTTTTAGATAGAATGTATTCTGGCGCGCTCGGAAAATGATATACGGATTTTTCCCGCGTTTAGAGCAGAATGTTCCGGGATTTCGGTGGTGGATGCAACTAGTGATGTACTTCCTAAATCTTCGAAGGTTCTCCTTGGCCGCCGATTGATTTTTAAAGAATACCTGCCTGTACTAACTAAGATGTCTTCTTATATTTAAATTTAAATCATCAAGTTTCGCCACGACCCTAAATTTAGCAGTGCATGGAGTGAGTTTTCAATAGAGTAAAGCTTAATCAATTAATCTTTAAATTTTTCGAATAAAGTGTGAACTGGAACGAACTGCCTCTTCTCTGTAGCTTATACGTACACAATGAAGTAAGTCTCGGTGCTCGACTGAAAATCTCCTCGGAGAAACCTCCCTTGCCTTGAATAGGAGTCTACAAAAGTATGGTGACTCCAGTTAAATCGTCACATATTGAATTTTTTTAGTCGACAGGATGTTGACAGTATTCTTACATTAGACGAACATGATTTTGAGACATTTTTTGGAGTCTAGCGAATATGCTACAAGTTGTGCTTTTGTTCAAACATTTTGCCGGTGCGTGCAGACAGCAACTGTCGCGACGGATGGAACGATGTTTTGGTATGATGTAATCAAGATTGAAATATGTGTGTATAGCGGATTTGAAGTGTGTATCATCGAATTAAATGGAAATTTGAAAAGACTTATTTTATGAGTTGCGGCCAAGTAAATAAAAAAAAGAAGACGTGGCAGTGTAAGTTATTTTTTCATGATTGATATTTTATTTTGTGACTTTATGATATTTGAATATTTTTATGTGTTTTATTTTTACTGTTTATGATTATTTAAAATTCTATTGTTATTTAAATGATACTTAAAGTCGGGGCTTTGTAAAGAAAATGAAATACATTCTTATATTGATAAAAGTAATTGAAAGATAAATATAATTAATTACATTTTTCGTTCTAAACAGACTATATTTTTCTTATTTCCACTCTAAAGCAATTTGACTGGAAACCATTTGCGTAATTTACTATTTTTGCTTCCTTTTTATTCTGTGTTTATGTTTTCACTAAAAAGATGTAATATGATTGAAATTTATTATGCTGTTGAAGTTATTTCCAACTATTTGGAAAGAATTGATGGTTTGTAATTTAAATAACAGAATATTAGATCCTTTACGTAATTTGATGTGTAAGTGTATACTGATATTACTTGTTGTTCTTATGTTGTTTATTATTTTGAATTTTAGAGTCAGATAATTTTATAATTGTTGTTAAGTTAAAGATTAATATATTATGAATTGATATTAGATATTATTATTATTATTATAAGTTATAAGATTATATTATTAGGTTTTAAAAAATTTAAATTCAAGTAATTACTAAGATGAACTGTTGGAGTAGTACAAATACCTTAATGAAGATCAGAGCAAAATATGAACGTGATTTCGATCAATCTGGGAAACAGTATATCCATTATCTGTCAGTTGAGCATAGGAATATAATGGGTTCTTTAATCAATCGCCAATACACGGGTAGACTTTCGGGTACTTTAAATTTTTCGGGTCCCAATAGAGATATCACACAAAATGATATTCGGACAATTCTTATTGATGAAATATACAAATTTGAAGGAAAGTCAGGTGAGCTCACGACAAGTGATATAGCGGAACATGAAATCGATTTTGATATTTATGACAAAAGTGTAGACAATAGAAAAATTGACAAGTGTTGTAAATGCTTAGTGAAATTTGTGGAGCAAAAAATAATGTGTAACTATTGCCACGAATTCTTTATGTACCCTAAAAGTAAAATTAAATTAGATTAAACTCAAAATTTTTATGTGAATATTATATTTGTACTGACACATTTACTGTGTAGAATGTTTTCTGTTGCAAATTCCTATAATTAATAGAATTCAGTAGGGAAGCTTATCAGAAATGTCTATCAGTATTTTGGGGTTGAAATATGATGTTTACTAATAAATTAATGGTGATTGGATAACTTTGAAAAAAAAAAAAAAAAAAGGGTTTTCACTTTAAATTATATTTGTTCAAGTGATAATTTTAGTGGCAGAAGGAATACGGTCGCAATTTAGAAACATGGAACAATTCGCGACAATATTATTTTCCAGATGACTTCAAATTATTTCATGAAGATACACAAAAACCAGCACAAACAACTTCACATACAGGTTCACAAAATCAAACTAAAGTAAAAACAATAGATTAAACTCAAATTCTTTTAAATATCGCTTATTACCATAATTTCAACATTATCAGGTATGTTCTTGGGTCGACACAGGAATATTACTTGTTTTTGAAAGTTTTTGAGGTTAGGTAGACAACTTATGCAGGCATAAGATGTGTATTATGATTTTAGGAATTTTCAAATTGATGTTGAAAAATGAAATTAAAATTTATATATAATTACAGGTTTTAGTAAATATAAGTTATATTATTTAATGGATTCACAGAAGCTATATTTATTTTGTTTAATACAATAAAGGTCTTGAATTATTCTTGAATGCTGATATTCTGTATTAGTCAGAGTTGATATTGTGATGTTGTAGTAAAATGTTAAGAGAGATTAGTTGAAATTTAAGGATTACAATAGTATAAATAATAGTTTTATATTCCAATTCTCTGTCACCTATCTATCTAACAATTATTATTATTATTATTATTTTTGCTTATTACTTAAAAAGTGTAAAAAGAAGAAGAGGATTCTACACTTAAATTTTGGTAATTAGCTATACCCGATTATGTCATAGATTTTTTAGTAGTCAAAAGAAGAGTATCAGAAAGGGATATTATTGTTCACAATTGTTGGTTGAGTGAATCCTATCTAAATATTTGGGCATCTAAATTATTTAGTATTGGAAAATAATGTAGAGTTAAATTTTTTTTTATATAGATTTCGGCTAGCAAAAAATTATTTCCTTATCCTTTCAAGTAAGGAAACAAACATATTTTGCTATGTATTTTTTTTTTCCTCAACCAAGAATTTTATATTGAATGTAATATTTACTGTGATATATTATATTGTTAGAGTAGTTATTGAAGTCTGTTGATATTATTTATTTTGAAAAGATTTATTAATGTTATTATTTATTAAGAGAAAATATTAGAAAAAATGTTGAGAGAGATTTAGAGTTAATATTAGAGTTATTAGAGTATTAGAGTTTTATTTACAAATTGAGTAAACTGCTTACAATGAAATGTAGTTATAAAATATATGATGAATTAAAATTTTTGTACCAAGGTTGTGATATTTCAAAGTAGTATGTATACCATGTTGTGCAATATGGACATTTATTAATTCAAAAATTTTACTGATTGCGACAAAAAGGATAGCTATCGAATGAAATGAATTAGCTCTGGTCTTCAGTGTGACCACAAAAAGAGTGGCACCACAGATTAGAGTGGGGGTAATCCCAAAACCACAATGGAGAAAGACTGAAATTTAGTCAGAACTGTTTTGAGACTGTTGTTGACTGCTGTTGTTGTTCAAACAGTGACTGTTTAAGATTATTGAAACTTCGGTATTCAGTTATTCAGTATTAGTGTAATTAAGTTTTTCAATAGTATTCTGAAGAATACAGTTTTTTCAATTGGTAATATTTTTCAGTTTTCAATGTAACTAATTTCCAACTTTATTATTTATTATATTATTTATTATATTGATTTATTATTTATTACTATTATATTATGTTGGTAATATTATTATTATGTTAGTTATTTCTTAGTTTATCTTGATGTATCCCATTTATTTACACTTGCAAAAAGTAAGTGTTGCTGTAAACTTATGTATTTGAGGTTATGCTTTACTCTAAAAATATTTTATTTTCCATTCTTCCAAAATTTAAGACAATTACTTTGTTTGTGATTCTTGATGATTTAAAATTTTTAGAATTTTATATTTTAGGAAAATTCTCTATTTTTTTTTCTTATCTGAACTGCTGTTAGGGAACTGCTATTCAGATAAGCTTGTTTTTTTTTTTGGGGGGGGGGGGGATATTGAAACAAATTAAAAAAAAAAAAAAAAAAAAAAAAAAAAATTATATAGGAAAATAGGTTTATTTGTATTATTAGACAGTGTAAAAATGAAAATCATGCGATTATTAAAATAAATAAATTTGAAAAAAAAGGGAATAAATTGCTTCGATCTTACCACCTCCAACATGATATCCGCCTTCCCAAAGACATGTTTTGGATTTCGAATATAGATAGACATTCTGTTTTCGATATTCTGTAAAAAGTCTAAGAATATTTTTAAGAATTAACATACGTTGAATTTCATACTTAAAAGGAACAATTCCGTGTTAATTAAAACATAAACAATTATATTTTAATTAAATGAAATGAATTTCATTAAAATAGTCTTTATTTAAAATTACGTATTATCATGTCATTAATACTATGAATGCTATTTCATACTGATGTCAATTTGGCAATTTATTTTTAATTAAGCTCATTTATTTCCAAAGTTCATACTGGAATTTTCGAATGATACTCAAATTTAATAAAAATTGGAATTTATATCAATGGAATAAAACGTAATTTTAAGACATATTTCCTGTAACCCAAAAAGTATTCATATAAAATTGGGAAAAAAGATATTTTTTAATTAAATGAAATTAATTTTATTAAAATTTTCTTTATTTAAAAATACGTTTTCTCATTTCATTAATACTACGAATGCTATTTCATTATAATGCCAATTTAGTAATTTATTTTTAACTAAGCTCGTTTATTTTCAAAATTCACACTGGAATGTTCGAATGACACTCAAAGTTATTGAAATTCGGAATTTATATCAACGGAATCAAATGTAATTTTAAGACATAAATTCCAAAAGTTATTTATATAAAATTCTAATTAAATTATTTTTCTCTCAACATTACATATTTTTTATCTATTAGGATTAGGAAAGTTTTATTTTAATTTTCTCCAAAATATTATAATAACAACAATTATTATTATAATAAACCATGCTATCCCATTTTAGAGAATATTGTACAAAAATTCATTTAAGTGCACCGATTTTTTTCCCCGAAACATCTTAATATAACACTTTAAAATGGCATGTTTTGATGAATGACTTTTACAAAAAACGACTTAACGCAACAATCTGTCAAAAGTTCTTAACTAGAAAACTCGTTAATCTTACCAAATAGCTTAAAACTTTTCTTAAAACATTGATCTTTAGCACAAGTTTTTAAAGGTAATTTTTACGCCAATTTAAAATCATTAAGTTTTTTTGTAATGCTTCTGAGAAAATATCAACTATATTTTTTTTACAACTACATTAAGGTATACAGATAGTAGATGAATAAACGAACAATCAATATATTTGCAAGGTGCCTACACTCCTTATAATTTCTAAGTATTTCCGACTATTTCAGATTAAAAATTTTATTTTTAATATTTAAATTGCAGAATTAGTAAATACCTTATTCAGTTGGGCAATTTGTAATATTTTTTTCTGGAATTACATGAGGCAAAAATTTAACAATATAATAAATTATAATACCTTGTAATAATATATTCCTTTTAAATGCTAAAGGTGTAAATTAACAACATAATACAAATTAAACTAACTTTTATTAGGTTGTTTTACATGTTTCGACTCTTTCCGAGTCATTTTCAAAAACAAATGAGAATATTCCATAATTGCACGGCTTCGAAGTTATTATTCTTCAGGAGTATATGAAATACCTTTTATTAAAGAAGACGGATCCAAGAATTCCTACATAGGCATGACCAGCAGGAAATTTAATTACAGAAAAAAAGAGCATATAGCTGATATTAAATATAATAGAAAAACTACAACCCTGGCAAGATTATATCAAGAAGAAACCATCCAAATAAATGTAAATGAAAGTAAAATAATATTTCCCTCCAGTCTATACTATTCATCCATAATAAGAAAAACCATATAGATACTAACACGCAAACCTACAAAATGTAACGATGCGGCATCTTTTAATTTACCGAAACTGTGGCTCAAGTTACTCCATGGTCACAGCTATGAAAATAAACAACCAAGTAAAAAAAATAAAAGATAATGTGCGTAATTTTTAAAAAAAGTACATGAAAATAATAACTTCTAAGCCTGTGCAATTATGGAATATTCACATTTCTTTTTGAAAATGAATCGGAAAGAGTCGAAACATGTAAAACAATCTAATAAAAGTTATTTTAATTTGTATTATGTTGTTAATATACAACTTTACGATTTAAAAGGCAAAAATTTATTCTAAAACTGTGATAAAACTGTGCTTACAGTAGATTTGATTTTTCTGCTGAAATTATTTAGTTCATGTGCGAATAAAAAGGTCGAATTAACGGTCTCTGGAAAAAAGAAAAGAATGATCTATTAAAGATCGCATTTTAATGCATTTTCCGATAAATCTTTAAATTATTTTTTAATGTCTCGTTAAAACCAAATTTGTGATGAAAACTTATTGAAAACAGTATACTAAATTTAGTAAAGATATGTCGTTACAATACCAAATTTTACCAAGCATTTCAATTTCTTATTATGACAAGTATATGTGAATTTCATCGATATCAAAAATTAAAAATAATGATTTGCCTTCGTTAATATTGGGATTGAACAATTCAATATGCATTTAATTATTTTATTGAAGAAACCACTCACACAAACACTAATACAAATTAAGACGTGCTTAGAATGTACTATTTAAGATTGCATTTGAATGCATTTACCGATAAATCTGGAGATTATTTTAAAAAGTCTCGTTAATGCCAAATTTATGAGGACATGAAACCTAATAAAAATAACAAACTATATTGTGTAAAGATATGTAGTTACAATACCGAATTTTACTAAGAATTTTAATTTCTTATTATAATAAATATATGGGAATTTAATCGACATTGAAAATTAAAAATTATTTACTGTATTCGTTAATATTGGGATTGGAGAATTCAATATGCATTTAATAATTTTATTGAAGACAAAACCACATGCACAAACACAGATACAAATTAAGCCGACACATCACAAAACTTATACGATGTAACATATCCAAGCCGAAACTTATCGAAGGAATTACATACGGCTGATCGCCACATCTATATCATTTTCACCTCATCACCAGACCTTTCTCTTCTCCCGACCAACACACGTCGAAACTCCGCTCGAACTAACTCTATTCTTCTTCGAGGCGCAGACCGCCAGATAGGGCACACTGTTAAAAATTTCTTTAAAATCACACGAGACTCTGTAAATTTACACTAGTTCTCCGTTAAATGCATTTGATCGAGTTTCTCTGTCATCATTTTACAGACATTTCCTTTTTCTTATATTAGATCCCCTGTAGGGATCCTGTAATTCAAAATACACACTTTTAAAATTCTTTCACAATTTTATTAAAAATATTAAAGAAGAAAATTTGGTATAAAAATTGTTTTATTAAAAATTGGAATATTTTAGAAAGGGGAAATTCATCTCTGTGGTGTTAGGCAGGATTTTTATCGACTATCACTTTGATCAAAAGACAGAAAGAGAGTGTGGTTATTTAAAGAATAGATTTTTTATTTCAATCTGGATTTACAATTTAGGTAAGATAATTTTCAAATATTATTTTAGTTCATTTTATAATTTGTTTTAATATTTATAAAAAAAATACAATATATTATTATTAGGAGTAGTAGAATTTTAATGACATATGCGTTATAAAAAATATATCAACCTTCTAAATACATAAATACACTATATTCCCAATGATGACCGGTCACTTGCGATTTTAGACGTTTTGTTAAATATCTGGAAAGATACATGAGGAATTATCCTGAAACTTCAGGAGTGTAAACAACATAATAAACGTCATATATTTCCGCGAAGATTTTTTCCCGAAACCCCATAAGGGGCCGTCAACAAATTGAAGAAAAACGATTACCTTTTGGATAACCCTGTAAAATCTAATGTTACAAAAAGCATTCAAACTGTAGATTATGATTAAGTGGCTTATTGTAATAATTTGGGTTCATTTTTTATGAAGATAGCATGTATACTCGAAGAGAAATTCAGGTTTTTATAAAAACAGTCCCAAATTTTACCAAGTTTTTTGCTTATAATTTGCAGAGTTTTTAATATAAAAACAAGTTATTTTCAGAAAATATGACAAACAAAATTGTACACAATACCCTGCCATCAGAATTAAAAAATAATAAAAATTTTATGAAAAATGAGCAGGTTTACTAAATATTGTTTCACTGCGCATGCGTAAATTCAATCAAAATATACTGTGCATAATATATTAGCTAAATGTATAGACTAACTTTTATGAAAGTCTCAAAAATATAGCTTGAAAATTCTGATAGTAATCGTCGATAGAATAAGCTCGAAATTCGCTGTTCCCAAAAGGAAGCAAAAATATGTGGGGTTGTATCAAATATAGAATGCTTAGTAAAAGCTTCATAAAAATGAACCCAAATTATTACAATAAGCCACTTAATCATAATCTACTGTTTGAATGCTTTTGCAATATTAGTTTTTACAGGGTTATCCAAAAGATATTCGTTTTTCTTTAATTTGTTGACGGCCCTTTATGGGGTTTCGGGGAAAAATCTTCGCGGAAATATATGACGTTTATCATGTTGTTTACACTCCTGAAGTTTCAGGATAATTCCTCATGTAACTTTCCAGATATTTAACAAAACGTCTAAAATCGCAAGGGACCGGTCATCATTGGAAATATAGTGTATTACAAAAAAATAATAATAAGTTTCATCTTCTAAATTTAAATATATGAAAATATTAAAAGTCATTTCTTTTTAAATAACTTATACGCTTTAAATTTATTTTTCTTTTACTTACTACTAAAAAAAAATTCCTTTCCAAAACATATTCGTGCATTATGAAAAAAAAAAAAAATATATATATATATATTCATATAATATTGTGTTAAAACTTCGAAAAATTCTCGAAAACATTGTTAAATTTGCTGAAAAAAATACATTAAAATTCTATAATTAAAAAAAAAAGAAAACAAACAAACAAACAAAAAATCCTTTACAAGTACATTAATTTCTTTCAGACTAAATCATGAAAGACATACTTGGCACAAAACAGTAACAACCCAAATGGTATAGTGGTTATAATCCCTGTCCGCCACACGGATGACACGGGTTCGAATCAGAGCTGTGGTCAAGGCGATTCTTGTACAGTACTCCATTACCGCGATTAGAAGTAATTGTAGAATCGGCTTTTTCTTTCTGTCAATGATTTTTTTTTATACATAAATAAAAATACAGATTTTTTTAACAGAAAAATTTACAATAGACTCTGTAAATTTACCGAATAATTGCCTTGTTATTTAACAAAATCTCTGTTTTCTAATATCTGTAATTTTACATAAGACTTAAGATAACAGATTACCAATAGATTCTCCGTAATTTCACAGAAAGTTTTTAACAGTGCAGTTGTTACAATAATAATAATAAAATAAAAGGAAGGTACACGATTGATGTGGAAATCAAGCCTCATAATGAAAATATGAAAGAAATATGTGTTTGCCAGCTTTAGCATTTTGGCTGAAAGTGTACATTTAGCTGTGAAAGCTATAATTTTTTTTTTATTATTTCTAATTTCCACGTGGAAACTTCTTACAGTAAGTTCCTGCTTTGTTTCGTTTGCAATTTACCAACAATTTATAAAGCGTATATAAAAACTATCTACCAATAACATTAAAATACCGCTAATAGAATGAGTGCATATCACATTTTAAGAAATATAGGAATTTCAATAATTTTATGTTTAATCAGAAAATTAAATTTTTACATGTAAAAACACCATGGGAAAGTTTACACTATTGAAAACATTATTGCGTAAGAAAAATAAATCTTGCCGATCTATGTTAATAGTTTTACACATATAATTCTCGAAACATCCAACCAATCATTTTTTGAATGATATTTTTTATTCTGCTTTTATTTCTATGATGTATTCAATACCGGGAATATCAAATATATGATCCGAATTTTGCCTTGAGTATATAATATAACTGCAAATCGGCAACGATTTTTTAATAAAGGAAACATATTATAAACAAGGTGCGTACACTCCTTAGAATATCTAAAAGTATAGGACCTTATTTTTTTATTCGACATTTTAAATTTAAAATTTAAATTGCATAATTTGAAGGTACCTCATTTAATCGAAATATATGTAATATTTTTCTGCAATATTTTTCAGCCAAAAATATATATTATAAAAATGTGGCAGATCTGTATATAGATAGAAAAAAGTGTAAATAACTTTATATAGAAGATTGATTATTCTGAGTTAATGTTGCAATTAATGAAACTGTTTTAATGTAGTAAAGAGTGAAAAAAATACTGATAATAGATGAAGTTTCGGACTAACGGTGAAAATAAAAAACTAGTCGTTGGGGGCCACCGTAATACTTACCCATCATTGATATGCATAATGTAAAATATTAAAATAAAAATGTGTAAACTACTTATAAAATGCATTGCAATTCAAATAAAATCGTGGCTTGATGACGTCACAAACTTTAAAGGCTCGATTACTGAATTGCTTGAAAGAGGTTTTTCCTTATAACTCCAAAAATAATAATCCTATTAACTAGCGGTTTATTGCATCTGATTAAGCGTCAAATTTCCAATTAAAATATCTCTTTGAAGTGAAATTTGGATGAAATACAGGGTCATGAAAAATCGAAGAGTGGGGAAAATAGGATTTCAAATATCTCGGCAACTAATTATCCGATCGACTTCATGCTTTATGTAAAATTTATGTTTTTTTATTGTCTTTTATATTCATTTCTTAAAATAAACAATTTCGAAAATTTTTATATACCTTTTATCAGAACGAATATTTCGAGGGTCCGAATAAAATAGTTCCGGTTAATCGAGGTTAATGAAATGAAATAGGCTTCTTCCCATTATTACATACTAAGTACATACCAAATTGCAAGTCTCTATCTCAAATTTTTCGGGAGATAGAGCGTTTACAGACACATACACACACAGACACACAGACGGACGGCAAAATTTTTTTTCTAAAAATATGTTTTTCGGAATCTCCAGTGTCTGAAACGTGTAAATCCGTCAAAAAAAAAATTTCGATTTTCAAAACGATTACAAGACTTACCCTATACTACGTATGATGGGTAAGTAATATACTCTCTTTCAATGCAAGAGATTAAGGTCTTTTAGAAAATGTTAAAGTTGTCTTACACATTTTGCTTTACTACTTATAGTTTTCATTAATCGTCTACAACATACAATTAAGTATCTTGATTGCAAATACTGTAGACTGCGACTGATACGAAATTATTTTTATTTTTCTATATAAGATTTGCTTTCATTATTTTTCCGGTACAAGTATTTCAGTATATTTCAGCCCAGAAAATAAATCAAAATATCATACTTCCTTTCGTTAGAAAATAGATTCAAGTTCGTTAATTAACTTCAATTCCTTAATTTTTTATTAACACTATAAAAAATTTTAATTAAAATAAATAAAGCTTTTAAAGGGTGTTTCAACATACATAGGTCAAATAGCTTTTTACATAGCTTTGAACATTTTTAAACACACTGTATATTTAATATTAGCGTCAGTTATTTTTTTAATTATTTATATTATTGAACGGTTCTAGAATTAGATATTCGATAATATCCAATAATTTATTTAGCAGTTTATTATTCTTTTGGGGTTTAATTTTGTTTTCCCTAGAAAATGAAACTGTACTTATTTAATTTTCATTATATTAATGATTTCCATGGCTTTTCAAAAATTGTATTTTTTTTCTAGTGAAATTGCAGTATTAACTATATGTTTCAGATGTAATAAAAATAATGGATAACTGTCTATTATCGACTAAATTTAAATACAAAATTCCCACCAAGTTTTTGATGAAATAGCTTGCTATAGCTATGCCATTCCCGATTGTTATAGGTTTCTATATTTAGAATACAAATGAGTTTTATTTATTATACTTATTGAATAAATTACATATTCAAGAATAGAAAATTCGTTAACACCCTATATACTGCATTTATATGTTTAATATTCTCTTGGGTGTTTTATTCTGGTTTGCCAATGACATAAAATTGTACCGTGTACTGTTTTGAGTTTACAAAGTATTCACTGTTGATGACTCCATGATTTCTGTTTCATTGTAACTAAGATTGACGTTTATTCAAGAAACTGTATTACTTATATTTTTAATCAAATTTGTGACAGTTTTTTTTTAAATAAATTTTATACGCAAAGTGAATGTTAGTATTATTTAATGCATTGCTATTTATCGCTAAAACATGGATTAAAGTACCTTTGAAATGACAAACATTAGCGAATATGTTAAAGCTTGTTATCTGAAATATTATACAACGGACGTGTACAAATCTGTAAGAGAACAGTTTAAGAAATTTCCTTTTTTGAATTTTGTTTGAGAAAAAAAATTGATCAAATTTTAAAAACAAATTTTTAACATGTAAATAGCTAGACAGTTTTCGAGAATTGATATACAGGGTGTCCCTAAACTCATGGTACATACGCTAGGGGGTGATAGAACACATCAAGACGAGTAATAGTAAATAGGAAACCAAGGGTCCCAAACGTATTCCAAAAGAGATAGGCGCCATCAAAGTTTAGGGTCCCAAATTGCAAATGATGATAAAAAGGGGAAAAATGGGTCGATTAATTTGCGGTTTTCAATAAAATCATTCTTTAAACTAGTATTTTCTTTAAAAAAAGTTTTAAAGAGAAAGTTATAAAAATGCCGGTAGAGGGCGCTCTAGACTTTGGAGTACCGAATAACTACTTTTTACCGGTTTTCTTTTAACACTGTTAAATGTTTTCTAAAGCTTAGACCTTAACTTAAATTTTGTGTGCACAAGTGAAATCATCGGGAGTGGTTAAGTGGAGCAAATTTAACTGTGTTCAGGGGGTTGATTTTTGAACGATCGTATGTAATGAGCAAAATAATAACAAAATGATGGGGAAACAGGACAGACAGAGATGGAATGAAAAGAAACCAACAAAATGAAAAAAACACTTTATTCAACCAAATGAAAATAAACAACACGAAGTACTCTATCACAGGAATTGTTCAAAATTGCGGTCTCCAACACGAACGCAGGCTTGAAGCCTTCGATGGATTCACCGCCGTACATTGACGAAAACACCAGGCATCTCTCTTATGGTGACCGAAGCAACGGATATCCGCGGAACAAGGTCTTCAGCAGAATCTACGGGACCATCTTCGTATATCAGGCTCTTCATATGACCCCACAAGAAAAAATGCAGACAGGATAAATCGGGTGAATGGGCCAGCCAGCTGATTGGACCGCCACGACCTATCCATCGCCCCGGATACATGATATTCAGGGCGTTACGGGCATCCAGGCTGTAATGGGCCGGTGCTCCCTCGTATTGGAACCACATACGTCGTCTGATGGGTGATGGAACATGGTTTAATAGTTCTGGCAACACCTCTTGCAGAAACACAAGATATGAATCTCCATCCAGGCGCATTGGCAGTAAGTATGGCCCAATTAGATATTCGTCAACGATTCCGGCCCAAATATTGACCGCAAAACGTCGCTGGAACGAACGTTGACGTATTGTGTATGGGTTTTCATTTGACCACAGATGATAATTGTGGATATTCAAAATATCCTAGCGTGTGAATGTGCATTCGTCCGTGAACAACACATGTGCACAAAAAGCAGGGTCCACAGCCGTTCGTTGGAGCAACCACGTGCTAAAATTGACACGTGCCTGGTAATCCGCTGGTTCTAGGCCTTGAACTCTCTGCGCATGGTACAGATGCATTCCTTCATCTCGCAGAACTCGCCACACCGTATTACGGGAAACGTTCACTTCTTCGGACAGTTCCCGCGTGCTAGATTCAGCCTCTCGCTGATACGATCCAAAATGTTATCCGTAACGGATGGCGTTCTTACACTGCTGGAACGTTCGGTATCCTACATGCAACTTGCAAAGGAACCCCTTTTCGCACAGTTGTTGGAGCAGTCGTTGAAATATCCTCGCATCAGGAACACGTCTGGTTGGAAAACGCTCTCGGTACAATCTTTGAGCTTCTGTTGCATTGCCGTGTGCAGCTCCGTACATGTAATGCATCTCGGACTTCTCCTGGTTAGAGTACGAAACCATATTATCGGCTATCCACAGAGCAAATGAAGACAGCTTCTGTGAACAGTTCCCAGTTTTACAATTACGCACTCGAATAAGTAACTTTTATGTTAGCGAAAATTTGCATACGCGTTCTTCTTCTTCCCCATATCACATCTTCATATTCTTCTTCCGGAAACTTACAGTATAATGGTAGCTATAGCGCTTGCATGTATCTAGTATGAACATGCTCTAACACGTTTGCGTTTGAATTCAAATCATGCACTACTTAGTGAATGTTGTTTGTTTTGATGTGTACTATCACTCTTAAAGTTTGCTTCATCACTTATTATTTTGCTCATTACATACGATAGTTCAAAAATCAACGCCCTGAACACAGTTAAATTTGCTCCACTTAACCACACCCGATGATTTCACTTGTGCACACAAAATTTAAGTTAAGGTATAAGCTTTAGAAAACATTTAACAGTGTTAAAAAAACCGGTAAAAAGTAGTTATACGGTACTCCAAAGTCTAGAGCGTCCTCTACCGGCATTTTTATAACTTTCTCTTTAGAACTTTTTTTTAAAGAAAATTCTAATTTAAAGAATAATTTTAGCGAAAACCGCAAATAAATCGACTCATTTTTCCCTTTTTTATCATCATTTGCAATTTGGGACCCTAAACTTTGAAGGCGCCTATCTGCTTTGGAATACGTTTGGGACCCTTGGTTTTCTATTTACTATTACTCGTCTTGATGTGTTCTATCACCCCCTAGCGTATGTACCATGAGTTTAGGGACACCCTGTATAAGGTCGATTGCCTTATCAGTTAAAATTTCATATACATTAGACAATTAGCATTTATCTAAAATTATTAATACAAAAGCAAAACTTTTAATATTTCAGTAATTCGAAAAATCAGTAAACTTGAAAATCGCACTTTTAAAAACATGCGCCAAACACAATTAAAAAAAATATATTAACCCTTTTAGTGCAGGAGTCGACAAAAGTCGACATAAGGGTCCGAGTACGGGAGTCGACAAATGTCGGCATAAGGGTCCGAGTACGGGAGTCGACAAAAGCCGACATAAGGGTCCGAGTGCAGGATTCGACTAATGTCTACATCTAGGAGTTGGGTGCTGTAGACTACACTAAGCGTCGACAAAAGTCGCCTTGGCGTTCACGGCGTGTATTGTGCTCACTGTAGTGCGAGCCCACTGTGGGCTTACCAGGAAAAAAAACTAAAAAAAATTCCGCACTGAAAGGGTTAAAAGAACAATATTGTAGGTCTTTTCATATACATTCATTTGGTATTCATTTATGAAGCTGCATTTCTTAATTTTTAATCAGAAACTCTCCTTAATTTATTAGTTGATATAAGGAAGTTGACACAAAAGTTGAATATGGATAACATTTAATGAAATGGTGAAAGTTTTCGATTTGTGACTAAAAGTAAGAACGTCTACTAATTTGTTCGGTGGATGGCTCAGATTTTTTTATTTCTCAAAATATATTAATTTTCAACTGAAAGTGCTGTTTTTACTATATATTTGAGTAGTAATGAAAATAATGGTTAGCTCTCTAAATAGTCGACTATATTTAAATACAAATATCTACAAAGTTCCCCATCAAATTAATGTTGCTACGTGTTTGTTAAAGATTTTTATATTTAGAATAAACAAATAACTTTCTTTGTTTAATTCACTCAATAGGAAACATATTACAGATTTGAAAATTAAATTTCACTCATTATTATATTTCATTCGTTTATTCGTTCGTTCCCTTATATACAGGGTGATCAGAAAATGAGTATACATTTGAAAAATTAATAATTAACGGAATAATGTAGGTAGAGAGGTAAAAATTCACACACATGCTTGGAATGACATGGGGTTTTATTGTATCCACAAAAAAGTTCATAAAATTGCTGACAGATGGCGCTTCGTGTGATAAGAAAAGCAATATTTAGCATAACAAATTATGACAAAGCAAAGACGATGTTCTTCAGA
Source organism: Maratus michaelseni (assembly GCA_963931845.1). Taxonomy (NCBI): domain Eukaryota; kingdom Metazoa; phylum Arthropoda; class Arachnida; order Araneae; family Salticidae; genus Maratus; species Maratus michaelseni. Next base: position 310,899,990 of record OZ007591.1, read on the forward strand.
ACGAATGCTCAACATGTCCACCGTCATCCCGCAACAATAGCTGTAGCCGAGGGACAATGTTGTGCACAGCACTGTGCAGCACATCTGTAATTATGGTGAGAAATTGGCGTTGGATTATTATGTTGTCTTTTAGCATGCCTATTGATGTCGGTCGATCGCGGCAGATTCCCCATTTTGATAGTAGAGCTTCACTAACATTGCCTTTTCTGGTAACGTCAACATGCTGCGATTGCTGGTGCATCTGATTCTCTCTCTCATTACAGCTCCTTTTATACACAATTCTCAGGCAGAGTCACTGACGTTTTGCTGTTCAGTGCCATCTGTCGGCCCTTTTTTTTAACTTTTTTTTTGTGTGTTGTTACAATAAAACCCCATGCCATTCCAAGCATGTGTGTCAATTTTTACCTCTGTACCTACATTATTCCGTGAATTATTAATTTTTCAAATGTGTACTCATTTTCTAATCACCCTGTACATTATTCTGGATAACCAAGCGCATGAAAATAAACCGTCTTCCATTTTGAAATTCATAGCTAAGCTATAGATCGTTGATGCCCCCCATGAATAATGGAGGCATTGTAAAATACGATTGAACTTCGTTAATGAAATTTTATTCCTTATATTTTTATTGAAAATTGTGATAAGTGGTTTTGAAAATTTGATAGGCAATATTGGGTCTATTTCATGCAAAGAGATAGATTTTTGATTTCTAATTAAACTTATGAATTGCTATTTTCGGTTCATACAACCCTTTTTGCTGGATAGCTCTAATGATGTTTTTTAAATCTATTCATTTTCTTTTTAAATTATTTTATTTTAATATATTTCAAAATAAAAAAAAAATAGCTGATAATGTTTTAATCACTTGACTATATTTAAATATAACAATCTACTAAGTTTGCAATTGAATATAATTAGCTACAATACAGTTATAGATATCCATATTAAACATATCAAACAGCAGTTATTTATATTAAACTGCTTCAACAAATGGCAGACTCCAGAATATCAAACTGCATTTTTTTGCAAATGTCGTTTAATAAATGTCTTGAATTTTTCAATAAATTCAAGATTTGAAATATCTAATCATATAACAACCAATATTCTATTTAATCGTGTATTATATTAATATTGGTAATATTTCATGTAATGATACATTTTTTTTTTCAGTTTTGCGGCCATTGTGTTTTCTAAATATTAACTCGCAACGCAACGACTCTTTTAATAATTTTTCTCTTGGTTACTTTATTCTGGTTTTCGAAGCACATAAAAATGCGCCACGATCTATTTCGTTTTTCATAACTATCTACCGTTGATGGATCCCATGTTTACCATTTTATAGTTAAATAGATTGAAATTCCTCCATGAATTTACATCCTTTAAATTTTTAGTTACAAATGTCATAGGTTTATTTATAAGTTTTTACTCAAAATGAATATTTGTAATATTTAATATAATGATAGATTATAATGATTAATATAATATTTAATATAATGATTTGATAGAATTTTTTGAGATCATTCTATTTTCTAAATATTAACTGACAACGACTCTCGTAATAATTTTTCAGTGAAAAATGCATTCAAATTCACCACATGAATCCGCATTATCTTTTTTTTTAATAAAATGTTTAACAAATATATTGGGATGTTGACCGACACGATGAAAGTAGCACTTCATGCAATAGTATGTTTTTCGATTTGTGACTAAAATTAAGAACTTAAAATTGTCGGATCATACGACAAAGAGATATTTTCATTAGATGATTTGTACGAACTTTTTGCAAAATATATATTCGTATTTAAAAGAAATTCCTGAATTTACAACGTATTTTAGAAGATCAAAAATTAGCGAATTAAAAATCCTTCTTGACAAGCATCACGTACATGTGCTGTATAGGGTTGAGAAAATCAGTAAGTTGGAGTGTCAATATTTTCAAACCAATTTTTAAAACTGAACACCTAACTCAAATAAAACTTTAACATTTCTACACTCCAATTGGACTCTAACAATTTTCGACAAAAAAATAACTTTGTCATTTTTCACCCATTTTTTTTTTAAACTGAACACCTAACTCAAATAAATTTTAACTTTTTTACACCCCAATTGGACTCTAACTAATTCTCCACAAAATAACTTTGTCTTTTTTCACAATTTTTTAGAACTGAACACTTAACTCAAATTAACTTTAACTCTTTCAATACGCAAAATACTTTCGAGTGGCCACTCTGCGGGCATGCGCCTTGCTGGTGCTGGCTCTGTTCCAGCCCCTTCATTTCAGCTTTCCCCATTCTTTCCGTGACCTCTTTTTCCTATTAGAAGTGCATGTCAAACACCCCAAAAATTCTCGTCACTCACCTTCTCTCATTAGAAACATGCTGCAAGCCTATGGAGACATCATGGACAGGAAGAGTGTTGCCCGTGCCCAAGGGTCTGTAGTCTATTTTACTTCATCTCAAAATTTTTCCACAGCTAGCATGAGCCACACTCCTAAAAGCAACACAAAAAATAACAAAGGTTCTAGAATGTCACGCAAGGATTCCTTTCCTACCTTAAAAATCCCTTCGGTCGAAGCTCCGTCAAGCACTGACGAAGACACAGATGACCAGCTGAGAGTCTCACTAAAATCAAAACATCATCATATGAGCAATTCCTCCCTCTACAAAGAGGAGAAGGAAGACGTTAATATTGCTAAACTCACCAACAAAGCCAGGGGAATCCTCATACAGATAGCAGGTAGACTAGAAAGAAATTGTCAGCCAGAAAAACAAAGTCTACCATCACTCAAAACAATTCTAAATCACGTAGATCAAATAGACACACTCACCCTAAGAGAAATGCTAGCACTTCAAAATGAGAACACAGCACTGACAGAATGGGTTCGATGCCTGGAAGAACATCTAGAAGTCTCACAACAGAACTATCAGCAATTAATGCAGAAACTCCCCAAAACAGCCGAAATCATTGATGCAGTACAAAACACCATCAGCAAGAAAACACCGGCCACGACAGACAACACACCAGCACTACAAGATGAAAACATAAAGGCCACATCCAGCCTTGTGCACACACAGCAATGCAAGAAGAAACTCCGCAACAACGCCATTAGACACACACTCATAATAAAAGGAAAAGAAGACATCACATGTAATGATATTGATAAAACCCTACAACAAAACACATATATATCTCCAATTCCGCCAAACAACATCTCAAGAAAAAGAAACTGCATCTAAATAGAATGCAACACTATCAACGATCTCAACACCCTGATAAACGACATACACAGACATCAAGATCTTAATAAAACACTACAAGTAGTCCCAAAAACACTTCCACAGCAGAAAATGATCCTCCTGAATGTACCGACACACACACCAGAAGAAACCATCAAAGCAGCAATAACAACAAGATTTGAAATAACCGCAGAAGAAATAAACATCCTGAAAACACTTCAAAATAGAAGAAATGATGCTGCAAAAGACCTCATCCTTCTAATTCCTAAGACACTAGGGCACTCAATTATAGAGGATGGAGGCCTCATCATTGGCTTCAAATCCTACTTCCTGAAGCCACACACCACCGTACCACGCTGCAGACGCTGCCAGTCACTAAAGCACACAGGAAAACACTGCAAGAGTGAGCTACCAACATGTGCCAACTGCGCGGAAAATCATGACGATTCCAACTGCTCCAAACCACCCTGCTGCATAAACTGCCATGATCACAACAAGAAAGAAAGAACCCACTTCAACACACAGGATCAGGCATCTGACTCGACCTGCACAGTGTACAGAAGTCTCTACAAATTTTTCAGACGCCAACTTGACGAGGAATTCACCCCAACATCATCTTACACTACATCAGCACCACAGTCACATCAGCAGCCACCAACACTCCACCGACAACAGTTTGCACACAACAACCAACAGAGACGTACCCAGTACATCGACACTTCAAACGATCGTGAGCCACCGTGGGGATACCAATCTCACATGTATGAACCATATTAGCTCACCACTCTACCACCTCCACATCAAACTATATCATCACCTGCTTTCACCGCCCGTACGTGGTCTCAGCGCATTTGGTGTGGCGCTCCTTGTCGCGTGGGGATCACATATGGGTCACTGCAATCACCTGGTGTAGTCGTACTCGAAATGTTACATCTGGTACAGTCGTACCCCCGAACTGCACATCACCCCCTTCACCTTGTTTGTCGCTGCCTGTCGCGTGGTGACGCTGGTCACAGCGACAGACTTTTGTTTTGTAATATTTTTTTCTTCTTTTTTTTTGTCTTTAGTTCCTGCCGCCTGTCGCGTGGGGCTTTGCCCGGCAGGATTTTGTACTGCCACGTTTAATCCCTGCGTGCCAGGGAGCTAGCCGGGGAAGACATTAAACGCTCAACGGCTGGGTTCGCCCTCAGCCGAGTGGTATTCCTCAGGCATTAAAATATTAAAATTAGTACATTTTGCCTTATTTAATCACCTTTTTTCTGTAATTAAAATAATAAATAATTACTTTCTTAAATTGTGGTGCCCCAAATTAACATTGTATATGGAATTATCATGGCTGATGCATTATATTAGGATAACTCAAAAACATTTCCTTAATATTTAACGTGTTAACGGAACAGAACAGAACAGAGCAAAGCAAATCCCATATTTTGTGTTTCATGCATCATTAGATAATGCACAGGATAATACCGGATAAAAGACTGTTTTCTTCTGTTTTTGGATAAATAACAATCTGAATGGGTGTTTTCGGCATGACATGCAAGCGGTTCTTCGTGTATTTTTGGTAAAAATACTGGACATTTTGCAATTCATACGGGGATTGTGGCCAATATATGGTGAGAATATAGTAAGTGTACAACAAGTGCTTCAGAAGCATGGAAAACGAATGTTCAAATGGAAAATCAGCGCGGGCGTTGATCAACGTCTGGCGGCTGCATATATCAAATTGTGCAGATTATGAGTGTGAATAAGCGGAAATGTCCACGGGAGGTGAATTCGGTCATAATAACACATTTTTTCATACAAAAAATACAGACAACTGTCCATACTAGAACAGTAAATTAAAATTTTATCTTTTAGTAGATATCTAATAACATATTATTGAACTAAGTTAATTTATTTTGAATAAAAGGTGCTTCAGTTTAAAATACATTTTCTACATCTCACTGCATTTTTCTACATGTCATTTCATATATCATTAATACAGGTAGAATGTGACGAATACTATTCCATGATAATACCAAATGAATAATATATTTTTAATTAATGCAATTTAACTGAAAAAGCCATTCCAGAATTGTCAAATGACATTCCAAGATAATGAAATTTATAATGTATACCAATAGAATCCAACATATTTTACCAAAAAAGACTACGTAGAAATCTGTTGAAAACTATTAACTAGAAAACTAATTAATGTTGTCAAATAACATAAAATTTTTAAGAAACTTGTATCATTATGATATATTTTAAATGGTAATTTGTGCGTCATTCTAGAATCATAAACATTTCAGTAAAATTTCTGGAAAAAAAGCTAAATTATCTAAATGCTTACAGAATTATTTTGATAATTTCTTATCTATAACACTTTGAATGTCTCATTTCATTTCTATCGGTAAAAATTCACGCATATATATGCTTCTGTACAAACATTATATATTTCTCGTTTAACACTTTATTGACCATTGACGAGTACCCTCGTGACTAATTTAACACGTTTCGTTTTATTCAAAATATGTACCATATAATTTAACAAGATTTTTTTTAATTTAATCATGGAATGTCTACCAATAAATAAATACAAAATTCTTGTTGGAGTTAAAGATTCTTGTAAGAACTATTTTTAAATTCAAAAAATGCGAACGCTACCAGGCAACATTGTATTAAGATAACGAAACTTTTATTTAAATTCTCTCCAATCAAATTAATGAATCATGCTATCTCAACTTTCGAAAATATCGAATAAAAATTCATTCAAGCAAACTTATTTTGCATTTTTTTTCTGAATAAGCTTAATATAACATTTTAAAGTGACATGTTTTGATGAATGACATTACAAAAAACACTTAATGATGCAATCTGTCAAAGTTCATGGCTAAAAAACTCGTTAATTTTGTTAAATAATATGAAACTTTTTTTAAAAAAAGCATGCTTAGAACAAGTTTCAAATGATATTGTTTACGCCATTCTCAAATCATTAGGTAATGCTTCTGGAAAAATTCTAAAAATTAACAGAATCATTTTAATATTTCCTTATCAATAATTCTTTGAATGTAAAATAGCCTCTCTATTTACGTAAATTATGCGTACACAGTACTTCTCAAAACTCTGAAAACACCAGTATATTTTAAGGAGTTTTCAATTTTACTGTACAATAACGAAATAAAAGCTGTTTTATTGGTTTGTTTACAATATAAATAACTGTTTTCACAATAAACAAACAAAAAAGTACTTGTTTTGACCTCTAGGCAAGTTTATTTATGTAATTTTAGGTAGTCTGCTTTTATCGAAATGACGACCCTTACAACAAGGCACGTTACTACAGGTTTAAAAGACTGTGCTTGATAGTAAACAAACAACTAATGCAAAATTTTAGATGGAATTCTCGTAATATGGTAAATGTAGAAATTCAATTCCAGGGAAAGCGGTAGAAAAACACTGCCAAATTATGTCTCCAAGCATAAAACATTTTTTTTTTTTCATTTCTATCGCTTTTCCGGGATGATTCAGTAGGGGAACAATATGTTTTCTAATTTTTATCATACTCCATTCCTACACAGGTAAGGAAAATGTACGATAAACAAGCTTCTTTTTTTTGGGGGGGGGGAGGCTTTTGGCAGGTACTAATATAGTGTTGTTTTTCATCGATTTTTAAAATAAAATTTATTAAATTAGAGATATTGCTATCTTTATTTTAATAAAAAATTAAAAGAGTAACATCAAATCAAGTATTTATTATGCAGCATTTAATTCAACTTGTATAAATAAATAAATTAATATGTATGTAAATCAAAGATTATTTTTACGACTGTATTAAGGTATTGAGATAATCAACATAATTACAAGTTTAATTTTCAAGGTGTTTGGCGCCACTATATCAGATTAGAATTTTGTATTTACTATTTAAATCTCAAAAGTTTCAAACTCTTTATTTAATTAAAAAATTTGTAATGTTTTATCCGTTTAACTGAGGCAAAAATATTTGTCCCAAACATTTGTTTTCAAAAATCTCTTCCCAAAATCATGTGGTAAAAGTGCACACATTCTGTATTTGTTCTGTCTCCTAAATTTATTTTATGTGCTAATAATTGTACCAAAAAGAAAATAAATAGGCTATTAAATTTTGTATTTGAATATATTTTTCGATGAATTTAGAGATTATGTGAAATAATCGCCTTAAAACTGAATTTTATGACCTAATATTAAAAAACAATTATGCTAAAGTTTGAAAATACGATGGGGTGTCAAATCAAAATCACAAAAGTGTCATTAAAATTATGTTTTTCGTTCTAGGTGGTTGGAAATTTGCAAACACGGTCCGTGAAGTCTTCCCGGGCTGGTAGTATGACGCAGTGCTAGTAGGTAGGGTTGGAGATACGGAGCAGCAGGTTAAAGATGGTGGCACCAATACACAGTTGCATCAAAGTTGCTTCAAGTACTCCCCACATCTGCCGTACTCGCCAAATTTGGCACCATCAGATTTCCACATATTTGGTCCATTAAAGGAACAACTCGGAGGCCAAAAGTTCTAATGAAGACGTCCTTTCTGTGGTGCATGAGTGGATACACAGCCAACCAAAAGACTTCTTCGCACACGCTATCGACCCGCTAGCTGTCCGCTGGTGTAAGTACATTGGAAAGGGAAGGAACTATGTAGAAACTTAGTGTATTACCAAACATTATCCCTGCAATAAATAGTAGAAAAAATAATTGCGGTTTTCATTTGATCCTCCCTCGTATATGTAGGTTTGAAACAAACTTTCTCTAAGAATGTGATAATCGTATTCTCAAAAATACAAGTTAATTTCTCTGACATTGGAAATACAAAAACATAAAAAAATAAAAGATGTGCATGAATGTAATAAATATGTCTTCAAAAATCTCCTATTTCAAATCCTAGATAAGAAGGAGTCTGAATCTTAGAAAGGACGACCGATAAAAATTCAATAGCATTCGACCAATACCAATGTTTGAACAAAGTACTGACTGTTGTCAAATACCAGCTTATTAGTACTTTTAGGTGGCAACGTCTGAAACTATATTCCCCCGCCATACGCAGAGATCTTCTTAACAATATATTTTTCTAATCCGTATTCATTCAGTATTCATTTTCCACTAGCAATATAAAAAATTTAATGGATAAAATTCATTTTACACACTTTAGTTTTAGGCACAAAACACGATTATCATCCAAACATCATTCGTATTTCGACAACATTTAATTTGATGAAAGTTTACAGCACTCTGGGATATAACATTGAAGGGGTAAACCTGCATCATGAGGAAAATCTGAATGAAAATTAGCATTTAATAGCGCTACTGCGACTGCCTGGAAATGTATTGTCAGCCTGAAATCTAAACGTTTATAAAATTACTTCTGGTTTGCAAAACGAAATTTCTAGTCGTCAGTTGATCTAGTGTTTTCTTTGAAATTTATCAACAATTTATAAAACAGATGTCAAAATCATTTACCAGTATGAGTAAAATAGAAGTGATAGAAAAATTTTATTAAAATTTTCAGAAAAATACGAATTACAATCTTTCTACAATTACATTAAAATGAAATTTTTATGTTTAATATATAGTCACATTATCTGAAATGTTATGCTTACGTTACTGAGAATATTATTGCATATATATGTTGGTTAAAGCATGCAAACCTGTGTGAATATTTTTGCACTAAAATTCACTCATCATTTTTTAAAACATTTTTCTAAAAAGGTTTTTTTTTCAAATTTTTTTTATCTGTAGTTTAATTAAGTTGCAGATACATCAAGTATATGGTCTGAACTATCTATTATGTATGTAATCTGTGTATATCGCCAGCGATTTAATAATAAAGAAAACATATATAATGATTAAAGTTGAAACTAATCTTATTTTGAAAATTAATTATTCACTTATGATGTTGCAAGTAGTGAAAAAATACGAATTACAATCTTTTTACAATTACATTAAAATTAAATTTTTATGTTTAATATATAGGCACATTATCTGAAATGTTATTCTTACATTACTGAGAAGATTATTGGATAAAAAAGTTGGTTAAAGCATGCAGAACTATGTGAATATATTTGCACCTAAATGCATCATCTATTAAAACATTTTTCTAAAAAGATATTTTTCAGTTTTTTTGTTTTTTATCTATAGTGTAATCAATTGCAGATACATCAAATATATGGTCTGAACTATCTATTATGTATGTAATCTCTGTATATCTTCAGGGATTTTATAATAAAGGAAACATATATAAAGATTAAAGTTGAAAATGATCTTATTATGAAAATTCACTTGAGATGTTGCAAGTATTGAAAGTTGTTTAATGCAGTGAACAGTGGGTGGTGTGAAAAAAAATTAAACATCTATATCCAATGCCTGGAGAATCATAGTTGAGATTTTTCCAACAGAGCGAAAGTATGCTGGCATATAGTGAAATATGCCAGCCAGGATATCGTCGGGATAGCTCAGTAGGGAGAGCGTTGGTACGGCAAACTAAAGTACACAGGTTCTAGTCCTGGTCCCGGCATATTTTCGCGCTGTTGGAAAAATCTCAACTATGATACTCCAGCCGTTGGATATAATTTACCTAGTCGAATATACTTCCCTCTGTTCATTATGAATTATCTATTTTCGATATGCTATAACGTGCAAAAGTTGCCTATGGCATTGGTAAGAAAGGTAAAAATAAATATATTTGAGATCAGGCACTATCATCCGATCACGCATATCTCCGAAAATTTCCGAAAATTGATGAATTTCTAGGTTTTTTCGTATTAAAAAGAAAAATAATTTCTGTAATATATTAACACGCTATAGCGTGGAAAAGTTGCCTATGACATTGATAAAATCTATTAAAATTTTCTTGAAATAAGAAAACATCATCCAATAGCGCATATACGTTAAAATTTATATAAAAAAGACTATTTTTTTATTGTTTTTTATTTTTTTAAATAAAATGCTTTACATTTTTGTATCCGTATAGATTGATTTGTTAACCGGCGAACCTGAACACAACATAAGAAAAACGTGCAGTTCTTCACTAGTCATGAAATATAAAAATGCTGCATCATTTTTGGTATTAACAAAACAACTTAAAACGCAACACAGAGACGTTACTGTGTTTCGAGTTACGCCCTTCCTATCCAAAACGGCCATGAACACTTGAACAGTGTGTGGTATCTGTCAACAAAATATAATATGTAGTAAAAATGTTATACTTTCAATAATTCACTTCCATATGTTATTACTAATAGAAAATTTTCAATAATCATAAAATTATCACATTTTAGGCCGCCAGTTTTGCCGTTTTAAACTATCTTTTTAACAGAAAATACTTGATAGTTTATTTTTTGTGAAAACTCAGATATGGTTGATTTGGATTTTCGCATTATTCGAATGTAACCATCCCCCGATTCTGGTCCACAAACATAATGATACTTCTGAAACTAATTTTACGCATCTTTCCACAACTGGATGGCGGCACGTGAACTTTGTTGCATGCAATTTTGGTTACGTCACCAGATTGTATGAAAGATTTGATATCACCATTAGTTATGTTTCAACGTAGACATGGGCGAGATAATTTTGCTGAGTTTCAATTAATGAAGTCAGTATAATCAATTGAGTGTTTGAGTAATAAAGATTATGAGAGTTTTCCCTTTAATACACATTCTGTTTTTAAAATTCTTCTCAGACCAAGTCTCTTATTTGTTTCATCTTGTCAAAAGGCATATCCGTCAATAAATTTTCATTATTGGCAAAGAACTCATTTCATTCGATCACTGGATATATAATTTGCTTCAGGTTATCAATCAAATAACGTGAAGTTTCAATGTCTCTGTAAACATAAATAGGCCATCCGTAAAATTCTTGTTTACTTTGATATTTAACCAGACTGTAAGATTCAGTGATAAAATTAGCTATGACATTTAACTTAATATGAAGGACTTGATGTACTCACATAAAGTCTTAGAAGTATATTCGTATTTGTAATCAATCTGGAATATGAAATATGTCTGCGGATACGATGCGACAATTCAATTGGAAAATATTTAGAAAATCTTTTTTTATCTTTGCTTAATTTACCTGGATCCACTACAGGCGTTGTACAATTGATTCGTTCAAAGGTTACAAGTGGCAGTGTATCACACCTCATGAGTTGTCCAATCAATCCGAGAAATGAATTACATTTCGTAGTTGCTCTATCTACGTGCTGAAACAGATGGCGTACTCGATGAAACAGACCAAACAAATGGCTTATTGCAATGAACAAATCACGACATTGTCCAGCCATTATTGGTGTTCGTACTATCACATCCAACGATTTCTAGTCTTCTATTAAAATTTCGTGTTATTCAGGAAGAACAGCATGCTGCATGCAATTTGATTGATACTGAGTAAGTATTCTTATCAATGTGTCGGTAGTTTTCGTTATGACTTGATTCTAAAGATGAACTGCCTCATTTTCGGGGGCGGTTGCGTGAATGAAAAACTACTGCTAGCACGTAATTCATTGAAAGATCTAAATAAGTGAATATTGAATCATCACAAAAGTTTCTATATTCTATAAGAATTTCAAGACCTTCTTAATACTTCAAAAATCATAACAAGGATTCAAATGAATAATAGATATATCTTTTCTAAATTTAAAAAAAAAAATCTTTATAAAACCGTTTTTTTTGTTATTACATTTAACGTATAAGTGCGATAGCAAGGTATTTTCCGATTTCAAATATACAGCTTATTTATAATTTTTGTTAAAATCACTTTTCCACGTGTGGATATATTGGTTGAATGTTTTCCTTGTTAATACGAAACTAGTCGTATGTGCCAATCCCAAAACTTTATTCTATCTCAGTCATGGTAATACTTCAAAATTCGCTATCACATCGCCAATAAAATCAATATTTTTCGTCATTCTGTTGTACGTCAGCTGCTTGCGAATCGTCGGGTTACAGGGATGCGAACAACCGATGTATACTAAACTACGAAAAGTCCTTCTGGCCTGAACCGACAGGAACAGATAGCCTCCCTACTCCTTGGTTTTACGATTTTAGCTAATTTTACTGGAAAACACGAAGCTCAAATGCGTGGAACATAAATAAAGAAGATTCAATCCCAGTTTTCGTCAACATTGAATTTGAATGTGGATATCGCCAAATTAGTCCTCTACAGCCAAGTTGGCTTCATTTATGGTAACTTATGTTGGTCGCCAAATTTAGTGAAATTCCGCCAACTGTCGCCACGTTTGGCGAGAATTCGACGTTGGCGAATATAAATATATAGTGATAAGCATGTAATAGGATGAATGGTTACAACAATGAAAGAAAATTTGTCGAAATCATGTTAACTAAAACTCATAAATTAAACCCGTTTATGGATGAAATTCCGCTGTCTTGTTTGAAAATGTCAGCCACCCTAAAATTTCAAACAGCTATATCTCAGCTATTTTTCAAGATAGAGGCAAAACAAAAATTGCTCCGGATTCTCCGGATCAAGGAAGAACATTTAACATAAAAAGTTCTAGGATTTCTATTTTTTTTTTTTTTTTTTTTGCACATTTTTTGAATTTGAAATCTTTAAATGGCTAACAGAGCGCCCCCTTTCGTCGAAATATCCCCAAATTCTAATAGAACCTGCTTGCCATAGCCAAAAAACATAGAAAAAAATGTGGTTCAATTTGAAGTATAACTTTATACACTTTTCGATGATACAATAGTGAAAATGGAACAAAAATATCGATCACAGCGCCCCCTTTTTATCGAAATATCCCCAAATTCTGATAGAACCTGTTTGCCACAGCCAAAAACCTAGAAGAAAAATGTGGTTCAATTTGAAGCATAACTTCATACACTTTTAGATGGTACAATAGTGAAAATGGAACAAAAATATCGATCACTGCGCCCCCTTTTGTCGAAATATCCCCAAATTCTGATAGAACCTGCTTGCCATAGCCAAAAACCTAGAAAAAAAATGTGGTTCAATTTGAAGCATAACTTCATACACTTTTAGATGGTACAATGAAGACGGACAGACGGACAGACAGACATTTTGTAAAAACATGTTTTTCGGAATCTCTGACCCCTAAAACGTGTAAATCCGTCAAAAACCGGAAGTCGAAAAAAATTTCGATTACAATACTTTCTTCTATTATAGATAGAAGAAAGTAAAAACGTTGAAATTCGTTAATATTCAGAAATTTTCGAGCGGTATGCGTGATCGAAAATTGTTGTGTGATTTCAAATAAATTGTTTTATCTTTTTTATCAGAAAAGCATGTGAAAATATTGCATGAGTCATTTTCTTTTTATTACGAAAAAACATTTTAATTCGTCAATTTTTGGATTTTTTGCTGCGGTATGCGAGATTGGAAGATATATTCCTATTTCAAAAAAAAAAAAAAAAAAAAAAAAAATTACCTTTCTTACCAATGCCGTAGGCAACGTTTTTAAGCTATTGCGAATCGGGAATAGATATTTCGTTTTTTTTCACACCATCCCAGACTGAACAGTGAAAGAAACTCTTATCTTTGATCATTTTCCGAACTATGCTTGAGAATCTGCGAATATTGCTTAGAATGCAAGGAATTGCGAATGAGCATTCATGAAATCTTAAAACGATGTCCTACATCGTTCTTTACTATTTATATTTTTTTGTAATCGTCTAAAATAGACAATTAGATATCTTGATCAGATAACCAAATGAGGAGCCTGTAGTATTTTATATATTTTTTATTTATTTTTTTTCATATATTTGTTCATGTAAATTTTTCTGGTACAAAAATTTCCAAATATTTTCAGCGCAAAACTTTGGCCGAAATGTATTCTTTTATTTTATTTTATCCATTTGTTCACTTTCTCAGATATTTTTCTTTCTTTTCGCTCTGGACAAGATATCAAAGATTTTCTTCCGCTATTTTCCGAAAACAATGCATCAACAAACGATTTTCACGACAGTTTTTACTATGATTAATACTTCAAGTTTCACGTTTATATAATACATATTGCAAGAAAGTAAGAATGAAAAATTTTTAACCATTAACAAATTGAAAATATTTCATAAAATGTATTTACACTGTAAAAAATGACCAATGTTTCTTATTTTCTGAAAATATACTATAACCACGAACGAAAATATAATATAATCTTCTGAGTTATCCGAAATTCCGATTAGCGTGTTCGATTGTCTTTTAAATCCCCCGAAACCAAATACATTTGCAAAAATTTAAGAATTATTTAAAAAAACAAAGTATTTTTCGCTGCCCGTATTTTTTAGAAATGTTTCTGAAGGGTTTTTATAGTGTATTAATTAGTGTCCTCAGCCTGGAATACCTGTTTTCGCATGTCATCAATTCTCAAGTAAACGTTTTCAGCCGCATAAGTTAATTTATACATGAAATAGTAAAGAAATAATCTTAATTTTATTGTTATTGTTAACGCTGTTAATTTTGCACGTTTGTCTGTTAAACATATTTTTTGAGCATGAAAATGTTTACTTGAGAATTGATAGGATTCGGGTTTATACATACGGAGATCATGTTTTGTTAATTAGATATCGATATAGAAAGTGATCGTTCCATTTTAAAGCTATAGATATATGTACGACAATATGCAAAGTAACGAAGATTTGAAATATTTCTCAGAAAACCCTTTCAAAATTAGTGGCGACTCCAATAATTTTCAGTCAATCATGCTGAATCTTTAGGAAAATTAATTGTCCCTATTTTTTATATCGAAATACGTAAGCTATTTTGATATATTTATATCTTGATTTTCTGTGTAAATGTAGGTAATCATTTTAATTTGTTAAAAATGTATAGTATCTTTAAGTAGAGGTCGGTTCACCAAAAGTGCACGTTTTTTTTTCTAAAATCTACATGCCCCATTTTTTCAGCTGTCAAGCTGCTATTTTTTATAATAGAACTGAACACAATGTAATTTTTAACTTTGATATATTATGTATAATGAATTAATGTAAATGGGTTTTTTATAAACAATTCGCATGAAAAAACAAATCATCAAAATATCTTAAATTTACTGTACATAAAAATGGCGGTGCATCTTAAACCAAAGTTTTGTGGATATGGAAGGTGCCTAATAGGATAATTATGGAACCCATGTAATAAAACTAGTCGTTGGGGGCCACCGTAATACTTACCCATCATGGATATGCATAATGTAAAATATTAAAATAAAAATGTGTAAACTACTTATAAAGTGCATTGCAATTCAAATAAAATCGTGGCTTGATGTCGTCACAAACTTTAAAAGCTCGATTACTGAATTGCTTGAAAGAAACATCCTTATAACTCCAAAAATAATACTCCTATTAACTAGCGGTTTATTGCATCTGATTAAGCGTCAAATTTCCAATTAAAATATATCTTTGAAGTGAAATTTGGATGAAATACATGGTCATGAAAAATCGAAGAGTGTGGTAAATAGGATTCCAAATATCTCGGCAACTAATTATCCGATCGACTTCATGCTTTATGCAAAATTTATGTTTTTTAATGTCTTTTATATTCATTTCTTAAAGTAAACAATTCCGAAAATTTTTATATACCTTTCATCAGAACGAATATTTCGAGAGTCCGAAAAAAATTGTTCCTGTTAATCGAGGTTTTTGAAATGAAATAGGCTTCTTCCCATTATTACATACTAAATACATACTAAATTGCAAGTCTCAATCTCAATTTTTTCGGGAGATAGAGCGTTTACAGACACACAGACACACACAGAGACACACAGACACACAGACGGACAGCAAATTTTTTTTTTCTAAAAATATGTTTTTCGGAATCTCCAATGTCTGAAACGTGTAAATCCTTCAAAATTTTTTTTTCGATTTTCAAAATGATTACAAGACGTACCCTATACTACATATGATGGGTAAGTAATAAAAAAAAGTGTCATTAATAATGTTATAAAACTTTAAGTTTAGTGTTGAATTCAAATTATACTAAAAGAATAACTGCTTATGACGATGTCTCGTCAGCTATTCACAACATTTGCCAATTTTCTTTTGATATTTTTTTATGTTAACAAAGTCGGACACTTCACAAAAATCTATTTTCGGAATAATGGAGGTTCCATTTAAAGATGAAATCTATTTAAGGTAAAGCCAGGAGAGATGACGCGGTCGGAGATATTGCGCACATAGAGGTTCGGGGGGAAGGAGTAGTGTGAGAGCGCAGCGACTCCAGGTAGTTGTACAACAACTGTAGTGGAGTGTCTACTTGAAAGTGCACTTTGACTGCTTTGAGCGTCTAAGATAAAGTATTGCTATTTTGTTTTGTTTTCCCAAAGTAAGTGCTTGAATTTTCATAGCTATTCATCAGAAATTCTAAACAATGTCAATAGTACAAAATATTTTAAACTTAAACGATTTCTCATAAGCTACTAATCAAGACTAATAATGTGAACATCAACGGTTCGTTTTAGTAGCTGCCATATTTATATAAAAGGCCGCGCAATCTCTCCTACCGAAATTGGATAGTTTGCGCATTTGCTACTTAGGAGAAATGGCGCAATGATCCTATTAGTTTCCATGCTAGGAGAGATTACGCAGCTTATTGGTAAATTTGCATAAAAAATGAAAAATGAAAATGGACTAATTTTAAGTTAAACGTGTTATCAAGTAACTTAATGTTATTTTGTAATCTTATCTGGACTTGCTTTTCCTGATTCTTTAATTTTTCCCCCTTAAATTAATTTTTTTAAATCGTTTTTAAAATGATTTCCTTTTCTAATTATTTAATCATTAGGTTGAAATATGCACTCCTAATACAATAATATTTATTCACAAAAACCTTACAACCATGTCATTTAAGTGTAATTATTATTGTTAACAATTTAATTCCAGATATTATTAGTAACAATCTCTCCTACCCATGTGCGCAATCACACCAACCCTGTAAGTAGAGATTGCGCAAAATAACTTTCTTGGTTTTATTACAACTGTTCTATTAAATTGCAACATAACAAACTAGCAATGGAAATACATAAAAAAACAAGTGAAGTAAAAATTATTCATGGATAGTTTAGCAAAAAAATAATATTTAGATTTTTTTTATTGTTATTCTTTTCAATTGTACGCAGACTCCCCTAGCTTTACCTTATGACTGGCTCAAATTCGAATGAAGGTAGTGGAGCGCGTCTTTGCATACGTTTGCAATAGCACATGTTAACGTTTAATGAAATTTTGAAATCGGCGCCAAGCCTTTGCTCACATATCCTTATTTAAAATATTAATACAGACAACTGACTCCTTTATTTTATTCTTCTAGCGGTGTTTAAAAATTAAGATTGTACGAAAGAAACATATTTTGTAGAAACAATGATGTTCAATGACAAATATTGACGCTTGTACGAATATGGATAAATAACTTCGACTAACAATGTAATTATATTCCCGATTAAAGCTCAATTTTCAGTAGAAAAACGCAAAACCAACCACACATTTTACTGGTGGTATGGCTAAGAAGAAAAGATTTGTCATCCTTATAGGAGTAAAAAGAAAATCCAAATGTAGCAAAAAAATAACGAGGAATAGAAATAGAATTCAGAAGAACAGAATGAGAATTAAGAAGAGTAGAAATGAGTATAATGTGTATTCGATGCAAACTGCATTACGCGTTTACAAATTTAATAGTTCATTTAATAAAAAATTGTCTACATATGAGGCTTTAGACCAATGTGGATCAAGTATATTTTTTCGTTCAATAGTTTTTTCAGAGGAATTCTTGTTAATAAATATTTTGGTTCTAGTAATTTTTCATAAAGGGCCGTAAAGAACGAATTCTTAAATTTAAAATGTGATGAACAAATAGTCTCTTATGATTGTGAATAAAACGAAAATAAAGCATCGGTTACGATGAAGTAATGTTAAATGCACAGTACATGAACTTCTGCATGATATATTTAGCCTTGAATAGATATAATATAATAGTTAATTTATATTTTATAGAATACAATTTTAGATATTAGAAATATTGAATAAAGCAAAGTAGCACTGTCTTTTTCCTCCACCAAGGCAGCTCCTACAGGCAGCAATTATGCAGATGTTTAACATATATGGCTCATTTCACAATTTTGAAAAGATTCGGAGCATCGGCGACTAGTAATATACTTCACATTATCTGGCGTGAAAAGGACTGTGGCTTGGATATGGACCATCTAACTAATATGAATCACTCCGAGCAGTTAACAAAATAGCAAATAAAACTTTGAAGTTCTTTGTATCTTGTGTTATACACTATAAAAAATGACCAATGTTTCTTATTTTATGAAAATATGCTATAACCACGAACGAAAATATAATATAATCTTCAGAGTTATCCGAAATTTCAAATAGCATGTTACATTGTCTTTTGAATCCCCAGAAACGAATACATTTTCAAAATTTAAAGAATAATTTATAAAAACAAATTATTTTTAGCCTGCCCGAATTTTTCAGAAACGTTTCCGAACGGTTTTTATAGTGTATTAATTAGTGTCCTCAGCCTAGAATACCTGTTTTTCGAATGGTATCAATTCTGAAGTAAACATTTCCATGCTCCAAAAAAAAAAAAAAAAAAAAAATGTTTAACAGACAAACATGCAAAATTAACAGCGTTAACAATAACATTAAAATTAAGATTATGTCTTTACTCTTTCATGTATAAATTAACTTATGCGACTGAAAACGTGTACTTGAGAATGGATAACATTCGAAAAACAGGTATTCCAGCCTGAGGACACTCATTAATACACTATAAAAACCCTTCGGAAACGTTTCTGAAAAATTCGGGCAGCTAAAAATAATTTGTTTTTATAAATTATTCTTTAAATTTTGAAAATGTATTCGTTTCTGGGGATTCAAAAGACAATGTAACATGCTATTTGAAATTTCGGATAACTCAGAAGATTATATTATATTTTCGTTCGTGGTTATAGCATATTTTCATAAAATAAGAAACATTGGTCATTTTTTACAGTGTATTGTTTCTCTTTGATCTACTTTTGCAGAGAAGATATTGTCATTTATAACCAGGGAAGTCACTGTTACTGACCTTGTATGTGCTTATTCATAATGCAATTTGTAATTTTTTTTTTTCATATGAAAAAAAATATTCTGCATTTTCTTTTGAAAAATTGTGGTAATCTAGACCCGATCGCATAAGTCAAATCCCAGCCCATAACCGAAACAATCAGAGTTGATCCTAACCGATTTCAACCAGAAAACGATAGAAATTATCGCAACCGGATTCAGCTCAAAATAATAAGTTCCTAAAAATTTAGGTTACCCAACCCGTTGAAAGACTCTTTCTGCATACCAGCATTATTCAAGAATTGAAGACGCATAAAATACTCCACACAGCACGTAAGCTTAGAATAATGTTGTTTCAATGGTTTTTAAGGATGAAAAAAGGATATAACAAGGTTTTGAAAAGGGTTTGTGTTTGTGCTATTTGGGATAGCTTAATATTTATTAATTTGTGCTGCCATTATGCAAATAAATATATTTCTGAAAACAAAATTTTACATACATTATAAGATCATTAAAACACAGTGCATTATTATAATTTTTTTTTTTTTTTTTGTAGTTTCAAACAATGACCAGAACATATCGGAGAAAAATTACTTCAAAATAATAATATACTTTCACATGCTCCGTTTATAATGAAAAAAAGGATAATTCTATTTTTCTTATTTCTAAAAAGCAAAAATAAACCATTCTTTGTAGCATAAAATTTTTTAAAAAGAATTTATTCCAAATTATTATTTTTGAATTGCTCATTACCATTAAATAATATTTAGAAAATATTTATTATTTTTACAAAATAATAATAATAATAATAATAATGACGATATAAAAATAGTAAATTCTTGTGAACTAAATTTTCCTGCATAGGTAGGGAAATACGTGATTTGTACAATTTTCTTTTTCGCTTTCTAAAATCCTTATTTGTTTTACCATTTTTTCTGAAAATAAATGAAATATATGTAAAGAAATAAAATATGTAAACATAAGAAAATAAGTACGTTATACGCAAAATTAAAAAAAAATTGAATTTTTGTTGAAATACACTTTTTTTTTCGAATTAATTATAAAACACATTCAACTGTTATTTGGACATTTTAAAGTACTAATTTGTCAAACAATATATAATTACATATGCGCATATAATTATCTTTATTACAGTTTACATCATACACATTAGTAATGTCAGACACTAAATATAATTTTAGAAGGCATTCCAGTCATTTATTCAAAATTTAAAGTTATTCTGACAGCTAAAAAGTCTTAAACTATTGATTAACTATTAACTTTAGATATAATTTCATTTAAAAAGTCTATATCTATTATCTTAAGTGTTAACCCTTTGACCGCCGTGAAAAAGGTCAAAATTATCATGTTGTTTTCTCTGCAATTTTTTTTTAAATCTAAAAAAAAAAAAAAAAACATGATATAAAAATTTTCAAACATGATACTTAATTACGTATATGAATATAATCCTTGAGACTATTTATAATCATTTAAATATTTAAAACTTCATTATATTTGTAGAATTATATGTAAATATTGCTAATATTCCAGGGAAACCAAACAGCATAGTGAACGGATATATCAACAGAAAGCAAATTTGTAAAATTATTACCAGAATCAAAATGTTTTCTATTCTTTTTCAAAGAAGTTTATTTTATCTTTTTTAAATGATATATTTTTCTTCTGGAGAAAATCGATAAATCCTTTATCTTTAAAAATAATTTATAGAACTATAAAATGTTTCAAAATGTTCGAGAATGCTTTTAGAAATCTTTTAAAGAGTTACTTTGAATATTTTAATGTTCTCCTCTGGAAGTATGTGCGGAATTGTTAAGGAACTCCTTAAGTAACTTGCCTCTGTTTTTTTAAAGAATATATAAATTGAAATTACCTCTGAAACGTTTTCCAATGTAATATACAATTTGGTATAATGGAGAAAAATCACTATAATGACATAAAAATTTTTTTTTGATACAATGTATCAGAAAGACTTTTAATGTTATATGAATATTAGAAAAATATAAGTATCTTTTTAAATATTTGATAGTGGATATTCCAACGAAATTATGTTGTTTACTTACTACCTTTTATCGTCTAGATTAAATTTATAAGACTACAGGTAAGCATAAATAAAATATATGTGTTTAGAGCACAATGTACTAGATTTATATATGGAATGCTCAATTTTGTGGTATATATATATATATATATATATATATATATGTGTGTGTGTGGGTGTGTGGGTGTGTGTGTGCTGTGTCAAAAACCACACCTTTTCCTATACATACTAAACGATTTTGCTGTCAGAACCAGTTTGAATTTTGCATAAAAGATTGCAATCCCTTATAAAATTAGATTTATTTTATGGAATTACTACTGTCTATGATCTAATCCTTAATAATCATAATTTTTCTTGCTTTTGTAATTGCATATAGTTTAACAAATTAGTACTTTAAAATTTCCAGACAACAGTTGCAAATTTGTTTAGTTAATGGAAAAACATTTCACTGTACACATTTCATATTATTTAAAAAATTAGATGAAATAGGGAGGATGGGGGATGAATGGGACATTTTCACAAAAATATATGTTTTAAATATTTTATATAAGTTATTATCAATATTATATATCACATGTCAAACATTAAGTGTTTGACTACATCTTATGCACAATATTTGTTCAAGATTATTATTATACAGATATATAAATTAAATTTAAAAAAAAACGGTCTTCTATGTCCCAATCATCCCCACAGCAGGGATGAATGGGACACAAACATTTTCCTCCCCGTATTCAATGTTAAGGACTAAAAGCTGAACAAAAATGCCGCCTTGGCAAAAGCTGAGAGATTGTAAATTGTAATATGATCTCCAGGATTATTTGTTAGTCAATGATCTTGGACTCATCTCAGCTTTGCCTTAAAAGGCCCATAAACGGTGGACTGAAGACGATGGCTACAAAGAGGATGAAATGTTAAAAGAATAATTATCATACAGTATTAATTTATCAACCTATATAATATTATTTAGTTAATAAAAAAAATTCAGTATCCTCTAGGGACGAATGAAGCAGTCCCATTCATCGCCATTTGAAATGTCCCTATCATCTCCATGATGCATATATTCAATTGTCAGCTATTTTGTCTCAGAAATTATTTTGTCACAATGGTTAATATTCATTCATTTTAATTACCAATATTGAGCCTTTAAATAAAAAACTACAACATACCTTAATTGTTTGTATTGCATAAGATATTTAAGTAACTTCAAATGTAAAAAAAATCACTTTTAAGCAGTGTTTTCAGGAAATGTAAATTTAAAGAAAACTGAAAACAGCCATGTGCTCTTGCTTTTGGTTCTGAAGCACACTATGGTAGTGAAATCTGTGAGGATAGGAAGCAACTAAAAAAAATGTTTATGAAATATTTAGAGCGTCCCATCCATCATTTGTCCCATTCATCCCCCATCTCCCCTGTTCTTTTACATAAGACCATTAATACCTTTATTTCGTTGAACCGAGTTTAAAATGAATTCTATACAAAATAATTTATTCGATATCAAATCCTAGGTTGAAATACTCTCTTAAGTTTCCGAATTAAATGCACTGGAGCTCATTAAATTTATATCCGAATATCTCTGTTACATATTTTATGGACTAGTTCCACTTTATGTCTGAGCTCTAATTTTTTTTTTGTTATTGTTTAGGTCTGTCGGCGTTTTACTACAACTTAACTGTATCGCAGTTATATTCAAATAAAAAATTTCTATGTAACGACTCTTTATAAACAATGGTATCTGAATCATATTCAGATAGAAACGACCATTACAAAATGTGTTGAAATTTTCATCCATCATAAATAAACCTTTTAAATTTAAAAGATTATATTTTGCCTAACTAATCAACATAGCACTATATTCCACGTATCGCAATTTCTACGTCATTTTATACATGAATATTCAAATTTCTCAAACATTGGTACTGCCGTCATATTATTGAATTCAAACTATTTACAGTATCTAATTTAATATGGACAATATTCATATTTTTATTGGTAATGAGTTCGTAATTTGTATATTTCTCTAATTTCTGTATCACCAAAGATATTTGGTTTAAAATACATAATTCTACGTAATGGAATTCTACATTCTAACAGCTAAGTTTTAAATTGAATACTACGTTTAAAACTCTCTATTGCTTTCTGTACCGCTTTAGAATCTACATGTATCATTATAAAATATAATTTAATCAACCTTTTGGAAATATGGTATTTTGTTTAACGGATTAATTTCAGGCGCGTAGTCCATAATCGTATATTCCTTGTACTTAATATCATGTTATTCTAACGTACATGTATTCTTCCGATCGCATGCTATTCTTACGCTGTTAAAGGCCAACAATAAAAAATACTAAGAAATAATTCTTATTAAATATTAATTAATGATCAACAATTAGCTTAGATAGATATTTATTAGCGTGACACACACACATTCGTATTCCCACATGAAAAGTCGTATTTCCATTTAACTCTTCTCCCGATTCAAGATGAATGATAAAATAACTATACCACTTAATATCAACTAATTGAACCGAACCATTCAGGGTAACTGTACTTTGATGCTCTGGAATTTAAGACTTTTACCGGAATTGCTTTAAATAAACGCGAAGTGTTTAGAAAAATCCATTTACACTAAGTTTATATATATATATATATATATATTAAAGTAGAAAACTGTATTTTATTTAGTTGGTACATTTAAAATGATTGATTGACAGCTGATGGACGGGATTGCTTAGAAAAGTAATCGGTGAACAGGAAAACGTAATCATAGAAGTAAATACGTAACTTAAACAATCAGATAAAACGCCATTTTTTAAGTCATAACTAGTGAAATAATATCCATTTTAAACTGTGTGTATTTTTAGAGAAATGGCATCAATTCAAAATAAAATGCAAATTAAAAACCAGAAATTTCGTTACTAAACATTACGCAGAAAAGCGAGATTCTTTGTACATATTTTTTAGTTTTAAGTTTCACAGATTTAATTGATGAATGCAACTTGTATTTTGGGTGTATAATAATGCCATATATTTCTATAATTTTAATTGTCAAAGAAAATTTAAAAAATGAATTGATATTATAAATTTTAGCTACCAGAAAAATTAATTGGACACGATCTTCTATTTAGACTGCTGTGGTAAAAAAAAGATGAAACATTGTTTACGTTGTGTAGTCCAAACTGCAGTGATATGAAATTTTTTTACGAAGATAATAAACTTTTTTCCTTTTATTTATTTCTAAATGTATGTGCTTACAAAGGAGGATATGGACAGTATAGGGCTGCGGCACCCCTCTCCCTAAATATTTCAAAATATGAAGATTTATCTTGAAATACTACAAGACATTTGATCTGGTTGTAATAAAATCTAGGGAGTGCTAAGATTTTAGAACAAATATACCTGTGGTCCATAGTCAAATTAGTTTTATTACTATATTATTATTATTATTTTGTTAAATATAGAATATAATCATGCAATAAGTAAAGCCTTTTTTTCGATTTTTTTTTCATTCTCTCATTGCAAGACATTTTTAAACAAGGTAACTTAAAAAAGCAATTAAAAAACACAAACAGCAATAAAAAATAACAATTAAGAAATAATAAATATTGAAAAGAATGTTTTATCAACTTTAAAAGAAAATAAAAAGCAAAATGCATTGTAAGAGTTCATTTTTCTTTCCATAAGCTCTTCTGAAACTTCAGTTTTAGATCAATTTTCAGCATATGATCTTTGTTATCATCTTTTTCTTGTTGTTTAATTGTATTAAGTAATATCTGAAGAATATATTTTAGAATTTTTTTCAAAGATATCAGATATAAATAGTTTTATTTAATTAAATTTCGAAATCAACAGATGGGAATTCTTATCCCCTTTCCAGCGTCTATGCTAATTGGATATATCAACTATGTACTACTGCCTCTTAACAGAAGTGAACCGTACGGACATCTCTGCAGACATTAAAATTTCATAACACGTGCATTGAGAATAAGTATTTCGCACCCAAATGAGGAAAAAAAACTAATAGAATGCGAGAATGTGAATGAGAAGAGACTGCCTGTTGGCTGCCAGCACCCAGGACAATTGCTCTTTTAAAAGATTTAACTATCACTGCTGAGTATTCAAGTGGTTAATGATGCATCTCAGAATATTTCATTTTTGCGTGAAGGCATTTTGGCATGCTAATTTTAGCTAATTTTACCACATCATGTGAATGCCTAATACACAGCTGTTTTATTTTAAACAACTGATATATTAAAAATCTGTTTAAGCTTCCGGTCTGTTTAAGATCTGTTTAAGCTTCAATATAATTAGATAAACAAAATAAGGGTTACATTTCCCATGATATCAAGATAATCAGAATGCATAAATACAAATGAAATTTCGCTTTAAATGCATCGGTGGTTTTCAGAATGAAGAAGTAACCGAGGAAAGAACTATATCAGTCTGACGTATTTGTAGAAAGATTCAATGATTAGACTTGTAAAACGGAGATTAATTTTCCAATAAAAGATTTTTTTTTTATTATATACTTTTCAATGAAACCTTATGTCATACATTATTATTAATAATTAAAATACATATAAAAGCCATGTTTATAGACTATTTTCCAAAGGTGTATTGTAACCCTGGAACTATGTTTGTTTTATTTCGAAATTAGAAGAGACTTCTGTACTGCAAACGTATTCTTGTTATGTTTATACCGTATTTCGGGTTGACAAATATTATTTTGTTGGGTTTGGTTTCCGATTCGGGTTGACTTCAAAAGTAATCGGGATTTTGGGCCAAGTACATGGTTCGAACATGACTATAACTGAGAGTTATAAGCATTCTTTAAATAAATTACACTGTAATTTGTTAATTTTGAGATGCACTGTACAGAGTGATTCAAAATCAGCAATATTTCTGATTCGGTGACGTTCTGACACTTTAACAGTAAACGAAAATAAACTATAACATTATTATAAACGGCGATGAAAAACTATTTAAGGTGAAATGTTTACAAAATTTAAACACAATGTCAATCTATCAATTTAAAAAGTATTAACATATTTATATAAAACTGAAAAAAAAATACACATTTTAATAAAATATTTTACTTCAAAACTTATGCAAACTTACATAAAATTATTATAATATTTACGAGTTTAACTGTGATTTTATTTTAAAAAATGGACACAAAAAATTGTTGGTAACATTTTACTTTATAATTAAACAAAAATAGAAAATTCTTGATTATTTGTCTTTATATCAAAAATTCATATGAAAAGTTAGTATTCACATTTTTTATTTCGTATACAATTATTATGAATGAAGTAATACAGATATACTATATCAAAATTGAGAATTTTTCCATTTAATTTTTTCCTTTATTTTTTTTTTCCTTTCCTCCACTTTTTTTGATAGAAACTTTATTGAGCTTGACTTAGACAAAAACTAAAATGTCATTCATATAATAATAAAAATTTCATTAAAATAAGATAACAAAGATAAATTTGTATTAATTTACGTCATCAGGGAAGACATATTTTTACAGGCAGGAGTATTTACTACAGCAATATAGCTGGAAAAGTATACACTACGTTGAAAAAAGATTTATTTTTTCACACAAAGATTTTTAAATTTTTGTTATATGGAGTGATGTTATCTCCAGGAAAAGAAAATATAATATATACAATTCTATAGTCAAGAGTATTTTGTTATATGGTGCAGAGGGATGGAGAATTATGGAGACAGAAAAAAAGAAATTAGAAGCAGTGGAAATGGGTGCCCTATGAAAATCATGCAGGATATCAAGAATAGAAAGAATAAGAAATGAAAGAATAAAATAAATGATGAAAATAAAGGAAACCATATTAGACGATCTCTAAAAGAAACAATTAATCTGGTATGGACATGTTAAAAGAATGAGTGACGAGAGACTACCCAAAATCGCATCTAATTACAGAACAAACCAAAAGAGAAAACGAGGAAGACTACGATAGACCTAGTAGGATGATATAAAAAAAGCAACCGAGTTTATATGTATATATATATATATATATATATATATATATATATATATATATATATATATATATATATATATGTGTATATATATATATATATATGTATTTTATCTTTAATAATGTTCACTTATAAAATATAAGAAAACAAAACTTGTCACTACCCATAATACTTTTAGCATCATTTCTTGGAAAAAGGAAAGAAAGGATACATCAGAAAGGAAGCCTATCGATTGTGAATAAGAACTATTTTTTTTTTTAATATCTCTTTGAGGTCTATTTATATAAAAACTTAAACTTTTGTTTTTTTTATACTAACCCAAAAATTGTACGTGATAATAAACTATAAATATCTCACAAATTGCCTGCTTACAAATTGCACGACGTCTCTACGTTTAGTTTCAAAGTTATTAACTATTTTTAAAATACCCGTTTTGAAGGGTTTTCTCCAAATTGAAACACTATGTAACGTTTTTTGAACTACTCAAGTGTCTAGAACATGCCCTTAAAATGATTTTTTGTGCCATCCCATACTTAAATCGTGACAACCAGTTTAACAGACCGCTGTCATAGCTGAGACAAAAAACTAACCAAAACTTTAAACGCGTTTTCTTGACGAAAGATATTTTGAATTTGTGTACATTCTCACTCTTAAAACGTTCAATATAACAAAGTTTTGTTTTGTTTTTCAAATTAAACTAGTTTTTTTTTTTTTTTTTTTTTTTTTTAATGGAGAACAAGCCTTCAAAAAATTATATTTTTAATAATTTTGATTTTTTAAACAATTTCAAAAATGAAATATTATCGCCAAAATTGACCTTAAACGTGAAACTGAAACCATTTTGTGAAATTTCATTATCTTATCAATTTGAGGTTTAGCGCCCAACTACTTATTGTTGGATGACAAAGATAACATATAATACAAAACGTATTGTAATATATTTTATCAATTCGGGAAATGATTTTTTTCAAATGGTTATTAAATGCGCAATCATGTACACAATTTTATTGTGCATGCCGTGCGCACTGACCTTTGGAGGATTTTAGGCACAATAATCTATCAACATTTTTATATGACAATTTTCACACATTTAGACAGAAGTGAAATAAATACAATGCAGAAAATAATTTTTCCATGTGCGTTATTTAAATAAAAAAAAAAAATCCAGAAAATGTCCTAAAAGTTAAGCCGCATCGGGAGAATCTCCCGTTAACCCCTTGGAGGGCAAGCATGTGGTCTAAAAATGCTAAATTTTGCGATGTTTCGACACCAGTAAATTTTAATAATGAATTTTTACCTTCTCACTCTGCAAACAACAATACTATATATTTTTATTTAATAATACTGGTGGCAGAGTTATATATTAAAAAATGGTATATATTATATACCGGTGCCCCTCAAGGGGTTAAATGAGAATAGAACCTAGGGATAGCAAGCCTCAGAAAAGGCACAAGTTTAGGTTTTCGACCACTGCTTTTGGCTGTTGTGGATGCATTTAGTGTTATCGTTGCTTTGTGAGAATTGTTCAGGGGTTTATTTTTTTCTGTCGCAGTGCAATGTTAATGATCTCTCTATTCAAGTATTAATCTGTTTCGGAATCTAAAGCTATATTTGTAAAGCTTTTATTCGTATTATTTTCCCCCTATCAAAGCTTTGTAAAAAGACATTTTCCCTGCTGGTTTGTGTTCGAAGGGTGACACATTTTCAGCTCGTTAACATGAGGTTTTGGTCTAAATAAAGGAATTTCCCAACGAAGAATTTTATGTTAAGTAAATCCTCTCACTCCTTAAAAGATTGTTTGTGACCATTTTGTAAAGAGTGATATTTTTAATAATATTAGATTTGTTATCTATAAAATAATGATTGAAGTTCAATCTTATATAGACTGTGTTTGAAATTAAAACAAAATAAATTTATATTAATATTTTAAAACAACTTCTTTTTCATTTTTTTTTAAATTGCTGATAAGTAAAATTATGTTGTATGCTGAGTTTTGCTTATACATAATAATAATTAATAATAATATATTTTGGTAATAGGGACAAAACCTATGTCTGTATGTTTTTACATTTGAGGCAGAAACATAAGTGCGTGTATTTGGTGAGGATACTACCCATAGACGCTAGTTAAAATTACTCTTCCACACATGTAGTACCACTTAAATAAAAGTACATCCTCTTGTTCAGCACGTTTGAGAGAGTAAAATGAAATTGTATAAAAATGTCCATTTGTAACACGAAAACTTATCTAATATTTATATAAACAAATCAGGTAATTTTTTCCATATATCACTATAAAGAATGCATATTTTACTCTTACTCTGTTTACCATCTGGAGCAGAAACATAAGTGCGTGCAATTGGTGAGTATAATATCCATAGACGCTAGTTAAAATTACTCTTCTACCCATGTAGTACCTCTTAAATAGATGTTAAATCCTCTTGCTGAGCACCTTTGAGATAAGAAAATGAAATTGTATAAAAATATCCATTTGTAACTACTCGAAACCTAATCTAATATTTATAAAAACGAACAAGGTTATTTTTTCCATGTACTACTATATTATGCATATTTTGAAGAACATAATAATTTTATATTCAGAATTATAAAAATGTTAAGTCCAGATTATTTAGTGAAATTTTCATTAATTTGTATAAAAATGTCCATTCGTAACTACACGAAAACTTATCCATTATTTATATAAACAAATCAGGTTATTTTTTTCATATACCACTGTAAGGAATGCATATTTTACTCTTACTCTGTTTCCCATCTGGGGCAGAAACATAAGTGCGTGCAATTGGTGACGATAGTATCCATAGACGCTTGTTAAAATTACTCTTCTACCCATGTAGTACCTCTTAAATAGAAGTTACATCCTCTTGTTGAGCAGGTTTGAGAGAAGAAAATGAAATTGTATAAAAATGTACATTTGTAACTACTCGAAACCTAATATAATAATTATGTTTTAAGAATTATAAAAATGTTAAGTCCAGATTATTTAGTGAATTTTTCATAAATTTGTATAAAACATTAAAAAAGTCTAAAAATGCGATAAAAAGATATAAGATATAAGAAAATAAAGATATAAGAAATTCACGAATTTATATTTACCAAGTTTAATCACTTTAGTTGAACACAGTGCTGTAGTAGTCACATAATTTTTTATTAGTACAAAAATGTATGAAAATATATTGATTTTTATTAAATTACTTTAAAAATATTTTTTTTTCTCACAATCAATAACAATTATTTTGCGGGCGTACTTTTACGGCCATTATCAATTTAAAAAACATAATACAAATTGTTTCAACTTCTATTTATGTAAAAAGACTTGTTCTTATATAAATGAAATGTATATAATGTCGTTTTATTACAGTTGTTATTAATTCCTAACAATGATCAGAATATTTTGGCAAAAAGATTTCGAAAACAATGATATGCTTTGTCCTACTCAATCTATAATAAGGCAGGGAATGAAAAATTCCTATTTGTATTTGCCAAAGAAAATAAATTTGACTTGAAGTGCATTTCTTTTAAATTATTATTTCTTAAATTGCTCATTACTTTTCAAAATATTCAGAATGTATTTTATTTTTTCTTATCAAAAGCTACTAGTAAAGAAAATATAAAACAGCAAGACTGGTTTTGTACTAAATATTTCGCACCGTAAGAAAAAGCGTATTATTCGTACAATTTATTTTTTTATTTTCGTATATTAATTCTCTATTTTCTAAATATATAGTATAAGTAGATAAGTTTCTGATAAATAAATGTACTATAATTTTGCTGTGTAAAATAAGCGTAAATATATTTCTTTAGAAAATTGTTAAAATTTTGAAATATTTTAAATAATTTTTTGAAAATTATGTCTATGTTTTTCTACGTTTAAAGAAATAACTCAACCATGAAATCAGAGGCAAATAGCAATCACAAGTGAAAAATAATTTTTTTGGGAAATATTTTATAATTCAGTACTAATTCAATCACCATGTGTTAAAATCTAGCTTGGTCAAACTTTGTTTTCAATTTATAGTCACTATATTGAATGAAAAAATATAAATACCATATTCACAAATATTAATCTATCACGTTGGATGCATGTTTAAATACGCCAGTCTATAAAATCTATAAATTTCTTTAATTATAAAGAAATAAGAGGGTGAATTTCTCGGATATTTTTCAAACAAAGACATACTTTCAAATGTTATGTGATGATCACAAATTAAATAAAGAAGTTATAAAAACAAAAACAAAAACAAAAAAATGTTAATGTAAGAAAGGAGAAATGCGTTTTTATTATCTTAAAGCTCTGAAACTTCATAAAATGCTAATTACTATTTCTAGCTAAGTTTTGGTATTAGACAAATGTGATTTCTTTAATTCTTTTTCTGATACTTCGTGATGTACTTCAGCTAATTAGGATAGATTCTACTAATTTTTACTTTCTTCTATCTTTACAAGAAGAAAGTATTGGATTCATGAAAATTTTCGACTTCCGGATTTCGACGGATTTATACTAGTCTAAGAGCTAGCAACGTCAGAAAACACGTGATTTTAGCAAGGCTCATTTTTCTATATATTCTCCGTCTTTATTGTGTAGTACGAATGCGGCCGGTCTGGCTGGTGAAAGTGGTTGCGTTTACCTGTGGGGGGAGGGGCAATGCAGGTAAAAAAGTGACAAAATTACGTCATTTTAGCATGAATTTTGTTTATAAAACTTGAATCTGCTAACTATTTGTGATATTAAGTTATTAGTCTGGCACCGTTTTAACGTTGCCAACACCGTGCCAGACCCTCATTTATAGGCAAAATGAGGTGTCAAATTCACATCATTTTAGCATAGCTGAAATTTTAGTATGTTATACTTTGGCTATCAGATAAGCCATAATTAATTTGCCAGACCGAAATTCGGTTGCTAAATTACTGCCAGACGCCTATTTAAATCTGGTAGAGAAAGCGCCTATTATGAGAGTTTGCAGCTTTTGTAGTGCTTTGTCTACTTTCAATACACAATAAAGGCGTAATTGTTGCCAAAACAACGATCCTTGCTTTAGATAAAAGTATCTCTCTCTCTCTCTCTCTCTATATATATATATATATATATATATATGAATAGCCGCCCGTCCCGACATCGTGTGGGTTACTATCAATACACAGTCAAGCCGTGATTGTCGCCAAAGCAACGATTGTTGCTTTCTATAAAAGTACATATATTTATGATTTGAAAAATGCCACGCAAAATATCTAATAAAAAATTAGCAATAGATGTCTTATTCGTTTAGTCTTTCATAACCGAGTTCATAGACGATGTTGGCTCTAAAATCGCTGGCTCTAAAATCGCTTGTTCTAAAATCGCTTGTTCCAAAATTGCTGAAATAGATGTTTAACTCCTTTTTTAGTAGAATTGGTATGCTGAATTTCACACTCCTATCTAAAACTGCTTTTCAGATATGGCGGGGAAATGACCTAAACTCCCAACCACCCCCATTTAATTCCCTTAGTGATTGAATTTCTAAAATCCATGAAATAAATGTTTAACTATTTTTTTAGTAGATTTGTTATCCTGAATGTCATACTCCTACGTAAAACTGCTGCAGAGATATGGATAAATGACCTAAATCTTTCGAACTTCCCATTTAACCCCCGTAGGGCTGAATTTTCAAAAATACTTTCTTAGTGGATACATATCTTCCAAATTTCATAGTCCTAGGAGCAGCGGTTGAGACTCGGCGTTGATTCTGAGTCATGAGGACATGCTCTTTTATAAGTATAGAGATGTATAAAATCGCCAAAGGAGCGAAAAAAGAGCAAAACTGAAACTCCACCGTAAATTGTCAACCATTTATTTAAATTCTGTCTTAATTTTTAAGTAATATTATAATTAATCTTTATTAATATTCGCTGTTAATTTTAAACTATACAAAATATATTTTTTTCTCTTAATTTTCTAAATAAACTTATAGTGGTTAGAAAGAAATAGGCAATGTTAATGATGATAAAGATGATAATAATTCTTGATGACAGCAGTGACGAAGATGTAGACCTTGAAAATGCACAAGGCGAAATAATTTTGAAATAATATTTTAAGTTAATGTACTTTTTAGCACTTATTTTTCATTATATTCAGCACTAATTTTTATTATTATATATAGCACTTATTTTTCATTATTATATATAGCACTTATGTATAGCACTTACTTTTCATTATAATATATTTTTTGAAAACTCAAAATGGAATGTATTCACTTTTTCTTTCGTTTACCTGTTCGCTACAGTTCGCTGATCTGTTATTGCTAATTTATGCCTATTATTATATTATTTTTAATTATTTATTATTATCAACTACGACGTATTTTCATACTTAATTTTATTGCTTGCTTACTTTTTTCTAGATGTTAGCATTAATTTAGCAACGGAATGTCTGGCTAATTAATTATGGTTTGTCTGATACCCAAAGAATAACATATTTAAATTTGAACTGTGTGTAGATGACGTGTTTGACGTGTAGATTATTTATTTTTTACTTATAAATCAGTGTCTTGCACGGTCTTAAAAACGTTGAAACCGTCTGGCATTAATGGCTTAATATCACAAATAGTTTGCAGAAACAAATGTTATAAACAAAACTCATGTTATCAAAATTTAATGTTGTAATTTTTTCACCTGCATTGCCCTTACTCTCACAAGTAAACACAACATCTTCTGCCAGCCAGACCGTCAAATAAGGTTATATAAGTTTATTCAGATAATTAAGAGAAAATATTTACTAAATTATTTAAAAGTTAAGAGAGAATATTAAAAAAAGTTAATTCACTAAGGGGGTTAAATGCAGGTTCGAAAGTTTTAGGTCTTTTCACCATATCTCAGCAGCAGTTTTAGATAGGAGCACAAAATTCAGGATAACAAATCTACTAAAAAAAATAGTTAAACACGTATTTCAGCGATTTTAGAAATTCAACTACTAAGGGGGTTAAATGGATTGTCAAACGTTTTAGGTCATTTCACCGTATCTCAGCAGCAGTTTCAGGTAGGAGCATGAAATTTAGGATAATAATTCTACTAAAGAATAATAGTTAAACACGTGTTTAAAGCAAATTTAGAAATTCCCCCACTAAAGGGGTTAAACAAAGGATATGAACTCGATTATGGAATATTAGACGAATAAGACACCTACTGCTGATTTTTTATTAGATATTTTGCGTAAGACATTTTTTAAAAGAAATTCATTTAATCAATTATAAAGCGGAGGGATTTAGCATGATTGCGTCAAAATAACATATGTTTTTTCTGAATGTCATTTTGACGGTTTATGGACGCGGATGCGTTATTGTGATTGGCGTATTTTCAGAATATTGAATTTTTACTTATGTTACCTGGTAGGCCAAGGTTAACTCGGGTGAAGCCTGGTGGTTCTGCTATATTAAAATTAATTTATTATTGTCGTTATGTACATAAATAGAAAAACATTACTTATCGCATTTTTACAAGCTTTTATATAAAGTTTAAAATTTGTAGGTACTGCAGTTTTTTCTCACCTCCACTTCTATCCTATTTAGAATTATTTTAGAATATTATTTAGAATAATGTTTAATTACCTACCACCTACCCTGCATTGTAGTCGACACATTGTGCCTCACGCGAAGTCGGGACGGGCGGCTATTCATATATATATATATAGAGAGAGAGAGAGATAGATAGATACTTTTATCTAAAGCAAAGATCGCTGCTTTGGCAACAATTACCGCTTTATTGTGTATTGAAAGTAGCCAAAGCACTACAAAAGCTGCAAACTCTCATAATAGTGCTTTCTCTGCCAGATTTAAATCGGCGTCTGGCAGTAATTTAGCAACCGAATTTCGGTCTGGCAAATTAATTATGGCATATCTGATAGCCAAAGTATAACATACTAAAATTTCAGCTATGCTAAAATGACGTGAATTTGACACCTCATTTTGCCTATAAATGAGGGTCTGGCACGGTGTTGGCAACGTTAAAACGGTGCCAGACTAATAACTTAATATCACAAATAGTTAGCAGATTCAAGTTTTATAAACAAAATCCATGCTAAAATGACGTAATTTTGTCACTTTTTTACCTGCATTGCCCCTCCCCCCACAGGTAAACGCAACCACTTCCACCAGCCAGACCGGCCGCATTCGTACTACACAATAAAGACGGACAATATATAGAAAAATGAGCCATGCTAAAATCATGTGACGAAAACGTTGCTAGCTCTTAGACTATACGTTTTAAAAGGTCCTGAACACGATTTGACTATTTATAGAAAAATGTCTGTCTGTGACTCTGTCGGTCTGTCTGTCTGTATGTATGTGACAAAAATTTTGTAGGCGCTCTATCTCAAGAACTAATGCTCGGAATTTAATAAAACTTTATATTCAGTTAGTCCCTGATATAAATTGGTGCTGATTAGTTTTTGGTAAAAATCGCCCAGCAGATGGTGCTGCTATGCAGCATTTTGCAGGATTTACACGATTTTAGCGATAGTCATATCTCAAGAAATAATGCACGGAATTTAATAAAACTTGAGTTTCAGTTAGACCTTGATATAAATTGGTGCTGATTCTTTTTAGTGTATGCGAAACCTGTGTGAGATAGAAGAAAGTTTTGGGATTGACACATCCGACTAGTTCTATTGTTTTTCGATTATATCCATTATAGAATATGTCCCTGATAGAAATCTGACACTGTTCACTCTTTTGACAATGAGGTACACACCTCTAAAACACATTTTATATCAAACGTGTGCCAAAAGTAGAAATTAATTGTACCCAAAATCTAGACGTGATATAAGGAAACGACTTGTAGATTCAAAATCAACATAAAAATCGCGTCTAGAAAAACATTACGTCAATTCTGTGGTAACTACTTTAAAGTTAAAAGTAATGTAAACATTACTCGATTGAAAAATACGCAAATTAGGCTTAGTAGACAGGTAAATGTTAAGAATATGCAGACTGCGATATTATTCTGAAGGAAATGATCAAGTAATCTTAATCTAAAAAAAAGGCAGTTCAACCTGACATTGATTGTACCTAAAATTTCCATAAAATGGCACAAAAAAGCTTAAATTTGCATAAACTTAAATATTCAAATTTCTCAAAAACTAGAGGACCTACAGAAAAACGGAAAGTATATTCAGAATAAGCACAAGAGATTGATCTAGAATCAACTAATTTCGGTTTTGGAGCAGAACCATTGCTGTCCAGTGTAATCGTTACTTCATCTACTTTGAATCTCACGGAATGATGTAATGTTGCAAAACTTTTTTTATTTAAAATTCGATATTTCATAGGAGACATTTAGCGCGTGCTTTTAAATCAAGCATCATCCAAAAAATCAGATATATATATTTTTAGTAATTTAATAAGTATCCAAAAGTATTTTTTGAAAATTTAAACCCGTATTTGTTTCCCACTATGTGATTAATTCGAAATGCATATGTGATTCGCGCTAAGTTGTTCTTCACACAGAATAGCTGGCAAGGATTTATAAATTTCTCTTCTTAAAAAGTAAAATCGGAAACATTACAAGATCACTTGTGTGTCTGTCAGTCGGTCTATCACTTCCGTCTTTCTCAAAAACTATGGAGTGCAGTAAGTTAAAAATTGGCAGCATTATAAAGGCTATTGGTCTACATATTTATAAGTTATTAGCCATTCACAAATATTTTAGGACAAATTTATGTAGGCTAATTAATTTACTTGATTTTTTTTTTTTTTTTGTGTGTGTGTGGGGGGGGGGGGGGTGTATCGTTCGAAAGATCTCATAAAACCGAACTCAATAATACATTTCTTTTAATTTTAGTTATGCACATATATAAGGTATTTAGTGTCTGCTTTTGAATCAAGCACCATACAGAAAATCAGATATTTTTCTGAACTACTTAAAAAATATTCTAAAGCCTATCAAAATTGAAACCTGCACTTTTTTTCCACTATGTCATTAATTCGAAATGCATATGTGATTTGCGCTAAGCAATTCTTCGCACAAAATTGTCGACACAAAATTTGGCAGCACTGTTTCATTTAGCGCCGAGTATGTGTTTAGAAAGTTCTATGTACCCTGACTGGTGGAATTATGCTTTCGAGAACGTTCTATGGACATTAATTGATTGAATCATGTATCTTTACTCCTATTATGAATTTCTTGATAATTCCTTCAGATTCTAAAAGACAATTGTTTCGCAAAATATCGCCAAATTTGGCGATATTTTTTCATTTGAAACAAAGCATGTTTTTTGGCATTGATAATATTAAAAGTCTATTTTCCCACCAAATCTCAACAATGTCGTCAACATTTCACCAAATATCGGCGAGATGTTACCAACTTTGCGACTTCGTTTACTGCCAACTGTTTAACAACTTAACAACTAATTCCGAACCTTCATTCGCATTGAAATGCAATGACCCGTACTGACCCCAAAATGACCCAATAATCGAATTTTCTTGAACAAGTGATATAGCCTACTGGTACCCAAAGACAGTAGGATACAAAATTTCGTCAAATTCGTTTGAACCGTTTTTAAGATAAAATTTGTATATATACACACAGACAAGATTTGCTTCTATTATAATATAATGTAATACATTTATAATGAAACAACTTTATGATTACAAATCACTTCAATAATCATTCTTGCAAGTATCATGCTTTTATGTTTTAAAATAAGTCAGAAAGTGTCGTGTTGTTCAGTGTATTTTTTTTTTTAATCGCTTTAAAATTGTCTACGGCTATGTCAAATATAATTGACAAATGACTTCTCGTGAGCATCTATGCGACCTCTTTCCCAAGCTTGTTTGGCACTCTGACAAGATTAAACTTTGTAAAAGTTCTTTGTTTTAGAGTGAGAAATATTCATCATTTTTCATTCCAATAGAATTTAATTATTGTATATGGTATTGTTTTCCGTATACAAGTATATTGTCTTTGAACAGATCTGACATTTTATTTTAACTATCTATATGGTAGAGTTAGTCTCAGAAACATGTTAAATTGGGAGCGTTAGACCATAGATTGAAAATTATTATAGGCGTAGGTAATTTGCCGACAGACACAGTACACCGATTTTGCGTTATTCTGCTAAACCAGCAGATGCGTAATCCTGCAAAGAAAATGAGATTAATGCACAATAATACTCTAGTCTTTGTATTCCTTGCATAGAGTAGCTTCATTTTTCAAAGACAAGAAAACGTCCCTTGTTGTGGAAAATGTCACTTTTTCCAGCTTAAAATCGGCCATAACTCCGTAAAGGAAGCGGTAAAAACGAAAATCTCTCGGTTCCTACCGGTACTAACGTAGTATTAACGAAACCTATAATTTGAGCGAGATCTGGATACTTTCCTTTTTTTTCATATGCGAAATCCCATGTTTATCCATTCCGGAGGTCGCACATAAGAATCGTCAGTTTCTCCGTAACGGAAGCGGTACAAACGAAAATCTTTTGGTACTTACCGGTACTAACGGAGTACTAACGAATGGCATTACTGAATTTTCTCATCACCATAGTTCCGGGCTGGTGAAATGTACCTAAAAGAATTTTGTTTTTTTGGGAGGCTTTTTAAGGGTTTCGTTTTTTATTTAGCTACGATTAAATCATACAATTAAATATTATTTTTAGATAATCAAACATATGCTGTTACAATTTTCTGAAAACAGTTATTGAATATTTTCAATTTGATTTAAAAAAAGGCTTCCTTTTGTAATTATTTTATTATTAAATTTAATGGTGATGACATCTATGTTCTTATTGATAAATGATAATGATAATTATATAGGAATTGTTAAATAAATGATAAATATAAATATAATAGTTGTAATATTAAACGAAACCCTTTGTGATATCTTCGATAACACTTACCCACTTGTTAAACTTTCACAATATTAAAAGTCGTTCATGCAAATTATTTTTTTAAATATTTACTATGTTATAAGAATATTTTGTCCATTAGTACAACAAGAATAGTGTCTTTACTACTAATTACAGTTTATGTGTTCTTAGAAAAATACAGAAAGTTATTTGATAAATGTCTTAACATTTCAGCACACATATTTGCAACAAACTGGAAACATTAAAGTCTACAAAGTAACTATTTACATAATTGAAAATGTATTCTAAAGAATTCAAAAACATTTTGAAATACTTTGCAGTTCTATTTAGAATACCAAAAGGTATTTGTTGGTTTTAAAGATTTTCTTCAAAACCAAAATGCCTTATTTAAATAAGATTAAGCGTACTTCTTAGAAAGATAAAGAAATACTTTTGTTCTGAAAACACGCATGCATAATCTGCCTTTTAATTTTAATTTCATATAGTACGCTATGAAACGCCTTGAAATAAATTTATAAAAAAATATAATAAATATTTTTAGTTTTGTTGTTATTGCAATGCTTCTACTACAGACATTTCAGAGATACTTTGATATCAATCTGTTTTAATATAATTTAATATAAACAAAAAAAATAAAGTTTTATAATAATATGTGAACATATTCTGCCTAAAACTCAATGATATGTATTTCTATGCGTTTATTTAAAAATATATTACAGTAATGCATTATAAAACTCATAAACTATAAATAAATAATTGTAAAGATAACACAGTATAACACAAACGCAGTCTAAAAAAATCGGCTATAGTATAGACATTTAAATCAACGTCATAATGGAAGAAAACAAATAGGAAATTGTATGTTAAACGTGACATATGAGGTGTATTCGTTTCGTGCTATAACTAGGTTTACAATGTAAACAAAAATCATCGTTATTATTTCAGTGAAATAAACTATATCGTCTGATATGAGCGAAATGAGGATGCCTTTCTCTCCTTATTACGTATGCCATGTTTACAGATGCGATTTTTTTTTTCGACACAAGACTGTGGCTGTAAAATTCACCATGGAAATCTTGCTTTGCGAATGATTACCTCCATGGTTTAATATTTTTATAACTCATAATGAACTAATCTTCTGTATTTATTTTCTCTAATGGATTGAGATATTCGGCTGTTAACCTTTGATTACCACCGAAGTTATTTCAGAATCTATACATTTTTAAATGAAACTCACCTCTCAATCAAACAATTTTTTGAACTATCTTTCTAAAAATGGAACTTTGATGCAATTATTAAAAAAAATAAGTTTGAATAAAAATGGCCACCTCGCATATGAAAAATGAAGTGGTTTGCCCTGTATTTGTTTTCCTCAGTCACATGACTTGCGCTTTTATTATATCGATTACTTACGACAGGCGAATAAAGAAAACTTGTATTAATATATTTTAGTGTTTTGAATCGATTTTCATAAAATTTGAAATGACTCGACAAAATTCTGCAACGATAATATATATTTTATTTCAAAACAGTCGGTTGGGTAGTTTTTGCACTGTTATATGCGGGCGGGCGGACCAGACGTCGACTATAGGGCTGATTATTTATATAATTACGAACGCACCTAAAAATAGTGATGCTAAAAGTGTTACGTTTAGTTATATTTGTATTTGTCAATTTTAATATGCAGTATTTATACACACACACACAAAAAAAATAATAATAATAAAATAAAATAAAAAATCTCGAGGTTTGGATTTTATTTTTGTACGGAAACATTATGTAGAATACTATTGTAGACATTATGTAGAGTACTATCTGCTACTCCCATATTTCACCAATAAATCTCCTGTTATGGGTATTATAAAAGACTTGAATAATTTTTTTAACTAAGCCCTTTCCTACGACTCATATTGAGGCACAAGATAAAATAATTGTAACAAATATACATAATATTAATAAGTTTAATTTTATGTTTCTGCATCTTTTGCGTTTTTATGTAGAAAGTCATTTTGAAACATATGAATTTTTATGAATAAATTGAAAATAATAATAGCTATTAAATAAATCTACCTATGGAAGACATTAAAAAAATAATCACAAAATATAAATATATAATAGTTACGTATTACTTTAATTTTGAACAAAACAAGAACAAAAAGAACAGATATTTTATTAACATAAAAAATGTGTAACAAATTAACCAAAAGTAAAATAAGGTATTTTAGATGTAAACTTTTAGTAATAAAATAGCCTAAGCTCATTTGCAAGAA
Organism: Maratus michaelseni; assembly: GCA_963931845.1. Lineage (NCBI taxonomy): Eukaryota > Metazoa > Arthropoda > Arachnida > Araneae > Salticidae > Maratus > Maratus michaelseni. The sequence goes on from OZ007591.1 coordinate 310,941,436, forward strand.
AAGCATTCACCTTATTTTCCGCAATTAGCTATTTTTAGCTTTAAATGAACTTTATCAGATAAAACATGATGAAAAGAGCTGTACATATTAACTAAAAAAGGACAATAAATGGCTTCTTTAATATAATCTAGAGTTCATTGTATTATCAAATTAAGTTAATTTAAAGGTTATTAGTTTGTTCATAATTTATATAAGCGGATATAATTCTTTTCTAATAGCTGATATAATCCCCTTTATAGAATTTATAATTGTTGAAAGAAACTTCTAAATAAGCTTACAAATAGAACAGTTGTGTAGTTATTTAAAGCCCTAATTACCATGTTATCTTTTAAGTATGTAAGCATTTTAAACTAATCCTTTAATCCTTTTCAAATATTTGAATAATTCATTGATATTAAACGAGCAAAGAAAGAGTCAAAAACAAAACACACTATTCAAAACCACTTCAGTTATTTTTGTTGTACAGATTACCTTTCTTTTGATATTTAATAAAATAAATCTTATGAAATAGATTATGTGATATAATATATACAAGGGCGTGAATTTGTGCTAAAAGTGAAAAAAAAATTCTTAACTTTACTATGAATTATAGTTTTTTAAGAAGTTATATTTTTCTAATCAGGGATATAAAAATATTTTCTGAATAAATAGTTTTATAAGGAATAAATAAATGACTAAATCATGACGCGTTTATTAATAGATTTAAAAAAAAAGGATTATAATAAAATTTTATAACAAACAATTCCAGCTAGAACAAAACATTTGATTGCTAATTTTAACTAAATATTGCGCAAATATTTACACCTGTTTAGGGAGTAATTTTTAGATAATATAAAAAATTCACCAAAAAATAAATAAATTTTGTTAATGTTTAAAAAGTAAATATCAACGTTTGTAAGTAAAACAAGAAAATAATACGAAATGTTTATTTTTATTTTTTTAAAGTCATATTTAGTATTACAAGAGTTCAAAACGTTTCTACTTCATTTTGCATTGTAAAAATAAATAACGTGCTTAATTCAAAAAACAAATTAATTCATTTTCAGAATTATGAAATAATTTAAATAAAATACTTATTTTTTTTAAATACATATATTATATATTTATATGGTTTATAGCGGAAAATTTACTTTTATTCTAAGGAAAGTTCAAACAATTATTAGGATTTCATAATGTGATTTGAAAAATGTCACACAGAAAACACAAGCTGAAATTATCAATGAAATCTTTTTAATGAAATCTTTAGAGAAAAGTCTACAAAGGTGCCAGTATTTAAGTAATTTAAGGTAGAGTCGAAAATCCGGAATCCTGAAATCATGAACTTTCACAGATCATGTGATTCGCACTGTGGTGTTATTCCAAAATAGAGAATTCTTATGTGCAGTGTTTACAACTGTATTTTGTACAATTTGTTTTCAATTAATCAAAATTTAAGATATGAAAAATACAGGTTTTCTGGGAAAAAAATGAAATATTGAAACATCTTTTTATTTTAAACTATAGGATAGAATACTACTCAGAATGGAAATAAAAATGATCATTTAATTAATCAGAATCATAAAATATTTTTTTCTTATAACTGTCGAGAGTTTTCAAATTTTATATATAATAATTATTTGTACTACTTACTAAAACACACACTAATTTATTTTAAAAAAACGCACACCAAAGAGCAGTGCACATGTCTAAAGATTCAAAAACACTTTCGAATTACACTAAAACTAGTCAATATATTTAAAAGTTTAAAAAAAAATATTTTATCCTCTTGGTCCCGAGGCATCTTCAGTTACTGATGTTGTATTTCTTCCTAGTTAGCCATTTTGATAAAAACTTCCTCATTTTTCCTATTCTCTTTTATGTGTTTTAAAAATAAATTAATGTCCCTTTTAATAGGTAGTACAGATAATTATTATGTTAATAAATAACATTATGGACGATCGTAGATTAAAAAAAACTACATATATGATCAGTGAATAACACAAAAATACTGACAAAATGAAATTTAACTAGAATGCTGCAGCCATCACAAAACTTTAAAAATATTACTCTAATATATTAATTTAACTAGCACTGTTATACAGCAACAATTACGAAGTATTGTTTTTAATTTAACTTGGAGTTACAGTGAACAGCGAATAAAATAAAAGTACAGTTTCACAGCGTCCCCTGTTTGGTATTCAAATGCAAAAATAAAAAGTCATATACATTTTTAATTAATAACATCAAATAAAACAAATTGGTGCATTTTTGCAAAATAGAAACTGAGATATAGCAATATTGCTCATCGCAAAATATAGCCATGTATGAGTGATTAAAACCAAAATTGAATCATTAAAATTTTTAAAACTTACTTTACATATTAAATTTTGTAAAAATCGATCCCATGCATACCAAGTCCATGACAATAGTGAAAAATAAATCATTGTGGCGCACGCTGTTGGGTGATTAAACCTATAATTCAATCAACATAATTTTAATAAACATCTTTCATATTAAATTTGGTGAAATTCCATCCCATTGATGCTGAGATGAAGCTATCAAATAAATCATGGAAAGTTTAGCATCAGTAGCACCATTATTTTTGGGCATAATTGTTGATATGTTGGGCAAGATATACCCAGACCTAAACAGTTCTAATTCATGTTAAGGTCTAACTGAATACGAAATTTGATCAAATTCCATACTATAACTGCCGAGATATAGCTATCAAGGAAATCGTGAATAATAGATATCAGTAGGGTATATTCAGTAAAATCTTATCAGCACCTATATGTGAATATGACCTTTGGTGAAATTGCATCTAATAGATCTGAAATGTATCAATAAAAAAAGTGAAAAATACAGCATAGCAGCACCACCTGTTGAGCGATATACACCCAAGCGTAACCAGAACCATTTTTGGTCAAGGTCCAACATAATATGAAGCTTGATGAAATTCTGTGCATTAATTCTTGAGATAGAGCACCCGCAAAATTTGTACCACATATATGGAGAAAATTGAACAGATAGACAGACATTTTACAATAATAGTCAAATCATGTTCAGAATATACCAAAACAAGTACAGCCACAAAAAATTTAAAGTCTAAAATTTTTAGCTGACTAATGCATTCTTCTGATGTATTTAGAGAAGTTAAACAAAATTTAAATAATGCAGAGTGAAATTACTTAAGTCTAAAAACCTGCAATTTACAGCCCAAAATTTTCATCCAAGTTTCTCTAAATTATATGTCACACTGAAAAGAGATTCATATTCTGACATTTTTCAAGAATAGGATTACGTTTGGAATTTTCGTGACCATAAGAATGCACAGAATGTTTCCTAAAAGCATTGGAATTTCTTTTGTAACTTCAGAAATATAAAAAAAATAATTGTTTTGCTATTTACTTAATGAGAAAATCTGTAAAAAAAGGCAAATCTCTAGTAATAATAGACAGAGTAGATGAAAAAGTGCGATGAAATTCTTGAAAAAAGTGAAAAAGTATTTCCATATTTAATGCTATGAGGGATCTGTATTAAATAAAAGAAAACCATGCATTATTCGTGAATGATGTGAACTTCTTTCATAATATTATTTTCTAGAGGAGGAACAATCATATAAGCCTTTTTACACACACACATCATTATAAAAAAACGAACGATTTATGATAAAAAACAAACTTAAAATTATTTTACTTTCAAAAACAAAATTTTAATAAAATAAAATCAACTTTATGAGTTACAATAATTTATTATAGAATTACAATATAATGAACATTAATTAACGCTAAATTAAAGAAATACAGAACGTTCATCATATATCATAATACAAACAAATTTTGTGTGTGTGTGTGGTTATGCATATTTTATCTAAAAAAGCTGTTCTACTGATTTTGACAAAATTTGGTATCCTATCGTTTTGGGGTTCTGGAAGACCATTGGGCTGGGTTAAATGTTCGAGAAAATTCGATTAGTGGGTCTTTTTGGGCCTCTACGGGTCAGGGTCAAGCTAATTTTATCTAAAAAACGGCTCAAACGATTTTGACTAAATTTTGTATTTTACCATTTTGGATTACGAGACGACCATTGAGGGTAAATCACATGTTCAAGAAAATGAGATTTGTGGGTCATTTTTGGGTCATTAAGGGTCAAGCTAATTTTTATTTAAAAAAGGATCTAACGATTTTTACTAAATATTGTATCCTACCGTTTATATTTCAGGGGAATGATTATGTCTTGAATTTTCAAGATGCTCCTTAAAGGCATTGAAATTGTTTAATGATAAGACAATTTATTATTAATTATTACTTTAGGAGAAAAAGAAATAGCATGGGTGACAAAAAAATTATTACATTATAATTAACTCTAATGGTTACACCTAAAATTTCCACGAGTAGGTAATGTTTCATAAAGGCATTGGAACTTGCTTCAAGAAAGGGAAATTTAATATTTATCATTATTTAAAGATTGGAGGAAACATCATAAGTAGCAAAAGAAGAATTTTGTTTATTAAGAATTTTTTTTTCTACAGAAAAAGATTGCGCTCACAATTTTTACGATAAAAAATGCAGAAAATGTTTCGTAAATGCATTGGAATTTGTTTACAACAGATTATCAGTTATTATTTAATGAAGGAAGAAAGTAGTCTGAGTTGAAAAAGAAAGAAATTTATTATTATTTATTAAAATAAGACAATAACGCCAAAAATGTTTCTATTCAAAATAATACAGGAAATCTTAAAGACATTGGAACTTGTTTTCAAGTGAAGGAAGGTTATTATTAACTATTATTTAAGGATAAGAGAAAATAGCATGAGTGATAAGAGAAGGTTTTTTTTATTATTATTAATTTATTATTGTTTATTCAAAGAAAACATTTACGCCTAGAGTTTTCACGAGTGAAAGAATGCAGAGAATGTTTCTGAAAGGCACTGGAATTTGTCTTTGTTATTTAGGAAGATGGTTTGATTAAGTGCGACAAAAAAATGGCAGGTAAATCTTTCTCTGCGTAATAATAAAATGAATGTATATATAAAAATAAGATTATATTCTTTTACGAATTATAAATGAAACTTTTAATGTATTATTTTTAATATATTTTATAAGTGAATTAAAAAATGGTATTTAGGATTACTAAATGATTCTTTATAAAGTGATCTAAATAATGTTTTCTTACAAAATATAAATATTATAAAAGCTTTAAAAGTTTTAACTTTTTAAAGTCTTTTAAGCGAGGGAGCCGCATATTGCTCTAAATCACCAGAAAAAAAGACGTTCTTAATGATACAAATATTTTCTAAATATAACACCGACTTCAACAGATTGCTTTTTTTTTCACTTTTTTTCACTGATATTTATTGATTGCATGCACGTCAATATCTTTTATTGAGTGTTTTTTTTTGTCAAAACAGGCCGTTTTGAGGGTATCATTTTATTGTGTTACAATTAAACTTTAAATATCATTGTTGCCCATAGGATTAATGATAACGCACAGTAGACGATGTTAAATTAAACTTTTTTTCGTGTCCCAGAAAGAAGAACTACATATAAAAAGACGGCTATTTAAAAACATAAAATAGTAAAGTGTGCCTAAATAATGTATTGGGAATTCGCAGCAGTTTAGCAAATTGTTCGAAAATTACAGCCAAGAAAATAATTATTAAAAAAAAAAAAGAAAACGAGAATCTGTTCGAAAGTCGTATGTGTTAAGATACACACACGCTAATGCGTATACACACAGGGATTCCCAAACGCGCAAGTTTTTTGTTTTTTTCTTTACAAAAGTTAGCCTAAGAAATGAGCACAAACGGCATTTTTTATCTTCCACATTTCTGCTCTTCTGCAACAAACAGTGACATTCCTCCTCTCTCCTATTAACGGAAGAACCCAGTTTAAAAGGCATTTTCATAAAACGACATTATTTTTCGTTCTAGTCAGCTAGCATGTCACGTGATTAGATATGAGAAGAGGTATAAATAAAACAGTAAGAAATAGTGTCAATCCAACATCTATGGCATCTAAATTTGATACAATACTAGAAAATTCTCAAGTTTTTTTGTAAGTTTCAAATCATATTTTTTGGTTTAGAATTAAAACTCATTAATCTATCACATTCATTTTAAAAATAATAATATTTAAGTGATTATAAGTGATTCGTTTGTAGCAATTCTATAAAAATTAAGATTTCTAGAACAATTAATTTTTAATAAAGTATGATATGTTATTTAAAAAATATTCTTCACAAATGCTCGGCGTTTTTATTATAATGGCGCCTGTGTGCACTGCGAACATTGCACAGTAGGTTGGTGCCACCCTGTTTTGAAGACGAGTGTTTGGTACTGGGTTGTTTAACAATGTTTTTCGTAAGAGGGTTTGGTTTCCAGTTTTACAGAGAATTTTCATTGGAGGGATGCGTGAGAGAGAAATTTTAATTACATGACCGCTAGAAATTTACACGATGTCACGTGAAAAGATGAGGGCAGTTCTTTTAAAAATAGGAAAAATAATTTAAAAAAAAAGAGTTTGATTAGAAAACTTAGTTTATATTATATTTCTAATGCTTTAAACTATGTAACCAATAATTCTAAACTATGTTTGTTATTATTTTTTCTCAATTTATTTATAAAAAAAACTTTTGTACTTTTTAAAAATCCATGACGGTGGAAGGGAGGGGGTTATTTTTTTTTTCAGGCTACTAGAATTATTTGCTTGTTTGCAGTCTAACACATTTCATCGAATTTCATTAAAGTCCTACACAAGATAACCTCCTTTGATTGAAATCGTATAAACAAATAATGTAAAATATGTTTCATATAGTTTTCGATATGATGGAATACTCAAAGTACATATAAAAATTATCTTGACAGTAATCAGAAAAGGTATACATATAGACTGTTAAGAAAAAAAAAACACGTCAAGAATATTATTATATCTATAAATCGGATTAACAAACACTCAACATACTCCAGAATTAAAACACAAATTACATAAAAAACAATACAGTACAAAATATAATGAAACAATAATTGTGAATTTATGTCTCAAATTTCACATCCAAGCTCCTAAAAAAACAGTTTTAGAAAATAAAAGAATATGTATATTTTGACATACTTTAAGAAAAGGATTATGCTTGAATTTTCGTCATCAAAAGAGCTCAAAGAAAATTTTATAAATGTAAACATTACAATATGATTTGTTACGCAGAAAGATTTAAAGAAAAATAATTTATTTGATGTTTAGTTTAATGAAAATGTATTTTTTTTTAAATTTCGAGTACTAACTTCTCTTGATTAGAATAATATTATGAGATGAATAAATGAACTCCATGTCTTTTATAAAGTGCAAATAAAATTACACATTTAATATTATCAACATTCTTTGTAAATAGAAATAAAAATATCTTGTATTTTTGAATGATATAAGTATTTTTTATTAATCGCGCTTTCTTTGTAGTATAGGAATAGTTTAACATTTTATTTTTTATTTTTTCATAGCTCTTAATCGCCGGATAAACGTCGTATAATTTTCATAAAAATATGAAAAATAAGGGAAAACGTCTTTTTGTATTTACATCTGAAAGGGAAACACTAAATACATATAACATGTTGATGAAATTAATCAAAACAATTACACACGCAGCATGTTATATAAAGATGATAAGAAAGTTTTTTTTAACTGTAAGAAACTTCTTATAGCTACAAAGTAAAAACTAATTCACGTAAAACAACAGTTATTGTAACTGTAATTTCTACATCGAACTGTCCTGTCGTTATCGATAAGCGTTCTCATTGGCGTTTAGAGACAGGAAATTAGCAATACTTTACCAGATTCCTAAAAAAATATATTTAATGTTTATTTTTTATTGCTTGTTAAACGAATCTTTGAAATTTAATAGTATGTCTACCATTCATCTGGAGCATGATACAGAACTATTTTATAATTATTCCATGCCACCGATGACAAAAAGATTAACGTTCAGCAATTTTTCACGAATCTGCTAAAGTAGTCGTAATCTTATTTCTATTATGTCCAATAAAAATTGCTTCTACAACCCTTGTAGTTGTATGCTTCATAATATAAGTAAGGAAACATTATCTATAAATACGGTTAAATAAGTGGAATGTTTTCATCAGAAATTACAGTTAAAATGACCGTGTCTTTACTCATATTTATAGTGCATCCATTTGGTCAGTAAACCCTACAAACTGGCGGTAAAAAAAAATGAAGTACGATGTAACTATACATATACAAATATATGTAATATTCTTTTCGAATTATACTTTAAATCTTCTCTGAATAAAGTATCACACGCAAAGAGGATGCATATTTTGACATGTTTCAAGAATTCCATTATGCTTAGAATTTTTATGATCAAAATAATTCAGAGAATGTTTCTTTAAAGCAATGGAATCTACTTTGTCATTTATAAAATAAAACAATAAAAATTTAAATTCATCGCTGTTCAGTTTAGTGAAAAATATTACAAGGAAAAAAAAAACAATGCGTTACTCTTTCACTTGATAATAAGATAAAGTTGATATGAAAGAATGACATTAAATTCTTTTCGAAAATGAAAATAAACCTCCGAATTTAATACTATCAACATTCTTTATAATGTATGAAAAAGGTTATTTCATATTTATGTGTAATCCAAACCTTCTTTATTAATATTATTTTGTAAAAATATTTTTATAACTCTTGACTTTTAATCTATACCGTTTCTCATTTCTCTCATTTTGAAATTTGATATTGTACAAGACACTATTTTTAAATTTTAAATCAATCGATACTAACATTATTATTAAACAATTTAAATTAATCAAAGTAGCATGCGTAATTATAAGTTTGTTTTGATGAAATGAATGTTTAAAATATTTATACTCTAATTTTTACTTACCCATCATACGTAGTATAGGGTAACTCTTGTAATCGTTTTGAAAATCGAAAAGAAAATTTTGACGGATTTACACGTTTCAGACACTGGAGATTCCGAAAAACATATTTTTAGAAAAAAAAATTGCCGTCCGTCTGTGTGTCTGTAAACGCTCTATCTCCCGAAAAAATTCAGATAGAGACTTGGAATTTGGTATGTACTTAGTATGTAATAATGGGAAGAAGCCTATTGAATTTCAGTAACCTCAATTAACCGAAACTATTTTTTTCAGACTCTCGAAATATTCATTCTGATAAAAGGTACATGGAAATTTTCGAAATTGTTTATTTTAAGGAGTGAATATAAAAGACAATAAAAAAACATAAATTTTGAATAAAATATGAAGTCGATCGGATAATGAGTTGCCGAGGTATTTGTAATCCTATTTTCCACACTCTTCGATTTTTCATGACCCTGTATTTCATCCAAATTTCAATTCAAAGATATATTTTAATTGGAAATGAGACGCTTAATCAGCTGCAATAAACCGCGAGTTAATAGGATTTTTGTTTTTGGAGTTATAAGGATGTTTCTTTTAAGAAATTCAGCAATCGAGCCTTTAAAGTTTATGACGTCATCAAGCCACGATTTTATTCGAATTGCAATGCATTTTATAAGTAGTTTACACATTTTTTTTATTTTAATATTTTACATTATGCATATCCATGATGGGTAAGTATTACGGTGGCCCACAACGACTAGTTAGTTCAGAAAATTTTCGTTTATTTTTCGTAGCTGTAGAGTTCCTAGTTTTCCAATCACAGAACAATTGCGTTAGTCATATGGTAAACGTACCCTTATGATTGAAAGAAGAAAAACTGTAATCATTCACGTGAAACTTATTTTTAGTGATGTATAATGTTTGGTGAAAAACCCATTCTGAACCACCCAAAACATTATGAAATACTCCAATTATGGAAAATCACTTTTCTTTATTGCATTTTATCTGAATCGAATTTGTTAAAAATAAGGACCAGTTTTCGAAAAATTAATTAAATGTTTATAAAAAAATGAAATAAGCATCCGATTGTAGAAAGTAGACAAAGAAATTATCAATGATGTTATCAATTGCAAACAATCATATATATATTTCAAATGGTAATTCAAAATACTTCTCATTCAATCATATGATGCATAGCAACCTATTATGTGTTTGTATTAAAAAATAAATAAATAAACAGAAAACTGAGCATGTCGTTAATTTTATTTCCGTATATCAGACAAATTCCGTATAAAATTGAATAATGCTTGTGAAATACAGCAATTGGTAACAGAACCACCTTCTTTTCGAATGTTTAGTAAAACATTTCGCATTTGATATACATATATTTTGTTCTGCCCAAGAGAATCTCAAGAATTTTTACTTATGTATCTAAACAAAAACATGGCCTTTTCTTTTTTTCTTAACTTTGTTCTATGGTGTCCAAAGTTCAGGTTATGACAAAAAACAGTTAAATATATCTTAAGAATTATTTGTAATGTTTGTAAACATTATGTCAGGATCATTTTGGAATTTTGTAAAACAGATAAAATGTATTAAAATTTCAACATAATGTTCTTATTCATAATCTATTATAAATATATTTTAAGTACAAAATTTATTTTTTATCCGTTTAAAAATAACTTATGGATGAAAGGGCTAGAGATTTTATTTGTAGCGTGTGTATGTATATTTAGGGGACGGATCTATACATACAAAGATACTTCATTAAAATTAAAAGTATTAATTGTAAATAATCTGGCGCTAGAATGTAATTTGCCAATAAGTCAGGTTTTATCCATTATTCCATTTCATTTGCGCATTTCACATGGTGGTTTCTTTTTTTTTACACACATTTTTAAATCTACACGAAAAAGTTGATTTGATTTTACTTGAAATTTCGTAAGAAATCACTTTATCTACAAAAAATGGGAACATAAAACATGAATTACAATGAATATATATTCTTATTTTCCTAGATGAAGTTGCATTTTCATGCAGTATGAAGTAACTCACTCCTGCATAATTTAACAATTCTTTTTCAACTATTTTAACCCGGGAGAAATCGCGCATATCTAGGGTATGAATAGTTTTTACTTTGTCTCCAATAAATACAAACAATAATTCTCAACTTATTTAGTCAGTACCAACTGTTACATATTGTAGGATAAAATACGCTAAAGATTACTTTTCGAAAAATAGTGGTAATAATTGTAAAATTCTTACGCACTCGGGGTATGTCATACCCCATGCGACTTCTTCCGGGTTAAAGGGATATATACATCTATCTGAGAAAAGAGTGGGCAGAAAAAATGATTTAATTTTAAAGAAACTTGGTATAAAGTAATGTATATTTGCGTTAAATAATTTTAACTTAAAATATTTTATTTACAAAAATAATCCTGATTAAAGTAGCTTTTATGGGGATATAGAAGTTTTTTAAAAAAAGAAAGAAAAATCTCTTATTTTCAATTCAACATACTGCATTTAAAAATTTGGCACATTTTTTCCAAACAAACTCCCTAAAAATTTTAAACCCCTTTAGGAAGTGTGCCTTGTATACGTTCCTTATAGGATGCGTATTATATTATTTTTTAGTACCATAATGTTAGCTGTAATCTTTGCCTTGTTTAAAAATATAATTCTTGCATAAAAAATAGCAGAAATAATATACAGAATTATTAGTATTAAAAGTTTAACTGACATTAAATAATTACCGTATTTAACGTATTACCAATGCTTGCAATTGACTCTTTTATTAAAAAAATATGAAGTTTTTACACAAAAATTTACGTTTGAAAACCACATAGGCAAACGCAGTAGCTTAGCGTAGCAGGAAGGAATTAAGTGGCGATTATAACTGGATTAAAATTCTATAAATGAATGCTTATTAATAAAAAACTTTTAGATATAAAGTATTACATATTAATAGAACAAAGAGTTTGACAGTCTGTCTGTGCATGCTCTAACAAAGTGATGTAGCGCAACTAAATTGGACGGTACTCCAAGATATACCGTAGAACTCCTCGAAAAGATTTTTTGAAAATTTGATTTAGAATTTTTACAGCAAAATTTACATTTGAAAAACACATAGGTAAACGCAGTAGCTTAGCGTAGCAGGAATGAATTAAGTGACGATATTAACTGGATTAAAATTCTATAAATGAATACTTATTAATAAAAAACTTTTAGATTTAATGATTTTTTTTATAGAACAAAGAGTTTGACAGTCTGTCTGTACATACTCTAACACAGTGCTGTAGCGCAACTAAATTGGACGGTACTCCAAGATATACCGGAGAACTCCTCGAAAAGATTTTTTTGAAAATTTGATTTAGAATTTTGAAGGCTTAATATTTAAGGGATTATTTACTGGATTTTTGCACTAGATATTTTCTTTCACAGGTTTGTAAACATCGTAGAATAGAGATTTTTACAGCACAGAATAGAACAAAACAGATAAAGAAAAGCTATTAGATAAAGTTTATCTTAAAATTACTACATAATTTATGAATTTTTAATGATTAATTAAAAAATAACTTTTCATTTATAGAATTCAATGTGTAATTTTTTTTAATTAAAATAAATATCAAACTTCAAAGGAATATTTTGTGTCTCCATTTTGTGGTTTGCACTAATAATGATACGGGATTTATTTTTTCTCTGAATTTTTGTAAAAAAAAAAAATGCCAAGCCACAATTTTGCGTACACAATTTTGATTCTTATAGCAAACATTTTCAAGAGAACATGCTTAATTTTCAGGCTGTAATAAGTAAAATGCCTCAAATTCATGCATGAAATTATACGTTTTCTTTTGCCAATAGCTCGTTTCAATGACGTAATGTAGCCATTTAGCCCTTTATTTTTTCTATTGTTCGGTTCATCCGCGAAAATTAAAAACAAAATACCTTTGTGGTGTGAAACTTAGTCCAGGCTGAAAATAGAAGAGAAAAGAACATCACCTTTAAGCAATCGATGTAGTATGTTTAATTTTTTGGACGAAAATGTGTGATAACAGTGTGTTATCACTGTTAAAAAAATGTGCTATGTTGAACCAACATTTGGTGCTGCAGTAGCTGCATAAGATGGTGGAGTCTCATTCCAACATTTGGAGCTTTAGTTCAATTGGAGCTGCAAATGTTGGAACGAAGTTTAACCATTTTATGGTTTTAGCTACTGCTGCATCAAAAGTTGGTTCAACGCAGCACACAGTTTTTAACAGTGTGATTTTACATATGTCACATTTATCAACAGAAGCGTCTCTCTATGTTTACGGTTAATTACAACTTTTTTTTACTGATTCTCTCAGTGCGAAGAACGAGTTTAATGTTACTAAATAATAAGGAAGCGTAATACTTAAAATTCCATCAGGCGTTCGATTCCTGCAATACGTAACAGTCTAGGCGTTCCATAATTCGTTGGTCTGTTCTTCTCTCAAGCATTTGGCGGGAATTTTGTTTCCATCAAACCCTACGTAAAAAATTAAAATTATTCTTTAACTTTATAATAGATTTTAATATATTCTAGTAAAGGCTTAAAGAATTTTGCTGTAACTTCTTAATAATCCTATATGGAATCAATTAAAATAAAAAAAAAAACTATTATTAAATTATATTTTTCTCCCTCCGAGCCAATGATTTCCTAATATTCAATACATCCGCGCCTTGCCGCGCTTTGACTGATCTTATAATCATAATTAATACCTGTCTTACGTTTCTTATGAGCTGATCATTGTCGCGTTTTTAGCACCCTGATCAATTTATGACTTTTCTTTGTTTTCCTTCTATTAATTTCTTATGCATCGTATTTTTATCTTTTTTCCGCTCTTTGTCTCATTATCAGCGGCTCGAGTCACCGGACTCCAGTCTGTCACAATTTTTTTAAATACTATAATAAAGGTCACCCAAGGGGACATTTATGCTCTACATGCATGGTTTCTTCGTCTGAGCACTCAAAGCTCTCAAAATCTCTGTCAACCGTATCACATTGCCCTTCAATCGCTTTTTGTAGTGTCATTCATATTCCATATAAATTCGGGTTAGTTCACCGGTGTTAAAACCGGTTTCTTCTCAGGAGGAAACGTTCTCCATTTTAGAGTGCATAAATTCATTACGACATTGGTTTCATTAACAAAGTGTATGGGTTTTTATGTACGAGGTCGATCCAGAAATAAGGTTCCCAAAAAGCTCCAGCCGCACGGGAAGGTGCGAGGCGAAATACGGCAACAGCGCTGCGTGCGGCTATTCCCGCACTCGCGATTCTCCCGGCCACACTTTGCTGTGCCGCTTATTCGTGGCTCAGCAGCCGTTCGAGATGGAGGTTCCTATTGTTGATCCCGCCAAGTGCGAGTTATTGTGTAACACTAAGAAAACTCAGGCGAGCTATCTAGAACCGCCAGCGAGGACGACTGACAGCTGGTGTAACGCTGCTTCCCGAGAACGCCCGATATCTTGTCTCCCGTCAAACCCAGGAACTTTTTACACATTATGGGTGGATTGTCATGCCCCACCCACCGTACAGTCCGGACCTCGTACCTAGTGATTATCACTTGTTCCTCAAGATAAAGGAACATTTGGGTGTCCAACGCTTCCAGAGCGACGATGAAGTCAAAGAAGAGGTGAAACGTTTTCTCAACGGGTTGGCGCCGGAGTTCTACGACATTGGGATACAGAAATTAGAGCACTGTCTACAAAAATGCGTAAAAAAGATGGCGATTATGTAGAGAAATAGAACAAGCTTTCTTCTTTCCAACGTTGTATATTTCTATGAGAATAAACAATGTCATCTATTTGTAAATTTGATGGGAACCTTATTTCTGGATCGACCCTCGTATATTATCAATCTTAGATGTTTGTGATGATACTTTGGAGACATCTTATATACACTGCTGTTCAAAAATTAATGAACAGTGACCGGATGCTTTCGCTTTTCACATGGTTTGTCGAATATCTACTGAAATTGTTGACAATTTTTTCGAAATTCAACGATGTAAAGCGCGTGTTTGACTTCAAGAATATTAGAAATAGCATACTGCAATTAAAAAATTAATATATGGAATATTTGATGAGATATGGTCATTTCTATGAAATTATTTATAACTGCGCGTGCTCGAACTAGAACAAAGATTTTGTTTCATGATTTGGTAGTCAATTCTATAGAGTAGCTTTTATAAAAGGACCAGTGAAATATCCTGAAAACTCAGAAAGATACAAGCAATACAGTGAGCTAATTGAGAAATTCGAGGGAAAATACCATACAATTCAGTGGGCATTTGGTGTTGGATTTATATTACGCAACGTCAGAGCGGAAGGTGCGATTTTACAAACTAAATAATATGAGTTTATCAAACTTTTAAAGGGCGTCAACTAGATTTTATTCAATGAATTATTTATACGGAGAAATTATGTGGATGCAATGTTATCAGGAACTCATTTATAAGTTAAAATAGTACTATTTGTGTAAGTACAGATGAAACAACCGAGAAATGCGGTCACTAAATACCGCATCTTATGCATAGAAAATCCAAACCAAACTTTTCCATCCGAATCCAACATCTTAGAAAGTACTAATAAGAAAAAGATAGTTCAATAAATGCAAGATTCATGCATGATCCTTTGCGTATTTTGTAGTTTAACAATTATACAATTTATAAAGATGTATTAATATATTTTCAATATGCTCTTTCATAAAATATTTAAACTCCAGTGTTCCATACATTTCATCAACTTGCGAACAAGTACTGTGTCTCCCATATGTTCTTCTGCATAACTAAAATTCATTAAAAATGGAAAAACTCTATCGGAATCTAGGCTTTTACTGTAAGACTTGTCACCGGGTTAAATTTTATTTGTATATTATATTTGTTAAATTTTATTTGACAGTACAATTCCGTAATTTGATAGGTTCACGATTTTTACTGCATATCCGAATAAATTTCATCAACTTGCGAACAATTACCATGGCTCCCAATTGTTATTCCGTATAACTAAAATTCATTAAAAAATGGTAAAGCTCTATTGGAATCTAGGCTTTTACTGTAAGACTTGTCACTGGGTTAAATTTTATTTTGGTCGGAAGGAAAAAACAGTTGAAAGTTTTGCTGTTAGGTAGCACTATTAAGTGCTATATTATTAGAAGAGAAAAAAAAGATGGAGACTTTTCAACCTATATTAAATTGTAAATGAAAATACACTATATTCTTCACAACATACTACATACTCAATAAATACTTCTTATAAAATAATTTTTTGTATGTTTTACTAACATGTACCGTAATAGCGCTACCCAGCCTAGCAAAATTAAAATCTACATTATCAAAAGGTAAACAGGTAAACACAAATATTGAAATCTTACAACAGGTATTTGTTTGCACTTGAAATAACACTGTATTCCTCAGAATATACTACAATGTCTATTGCAAATAAATACCGCTTGAAAACGAAAATTTTTCTCTTATAAACGTGGGCCGTAAAAGCCATCCGAATGTATTTAGTTCTTACTCTCATCCGTTTCCATATAAAATGGAATGCTAAATTATCTCATTAGAAAGATTGGATTGCTGTATAAAATGCAATTAAATCATCTATACTCTCAAATACAGGGTGATTATAATTAAAGTTTAAGTTTCCAACCGCTCTAAAAAACGAACCACTAATTAGAATGACGTCAAAATTGAACGGCGTATTATTGAAGAAGAGGGAAAGAACAGGAAGAAAAAAAAGATCAAAATTTTAGTGACAGATGACGTTGTAAGCGTCAGAAAATGTAAATTAAAATACCTCGCATACGCACGTCCATTTCAGGTGTTGTAAAAGCGTTGGGTAATCAGAATTTCCTCATTTCGTGTCTCAGACGTTCGCCATGAGTATCTCAATGAAGGACTGCGCTCTACTTGTAAAGCTTTATTACAAGAACGGTGATTCTGCACCAGTAGCTCTGCAGAAATTCAGGACCCTCAAGTGTATGAAACAAGAACGAAAAATCATGCGCCAAGCATAGATTATGTAGCACTTTCCAACGCTTCCAAAATAATTTTACAAAACATACCGTTTAATAAGCTAAAAGATAACATCTAAGTAAACAATTTGGAAAACGCATAACATATTTAAAAACATAATTTCAGGAATTTCGAACAGATACAATATTCGGAAAAGTATCCGAGTACTTTTATTCAACCCTGTATATGATCTATAGATTTGTATATATACTATATAGGATGATAAATTTTAGTTTAGTTAGGAAACGCGTAGCACAGTTTAAAATTCTCCTTCTGGAGTTTCTGTCAATAAACGGAAATGTGTTCTCGAACTTTTGTGCTACCCTGTATATGAAATACAGAATTTATACACACCCAGTAATAGACAAAAAGTGAGTTCAATTGAAAATCGCGTTCAGCAACTTAAAACGCCAGGAATTATTGTTAACAGACAGTAGAGAATTCTTTTGTATGTCCCTGTAAATGAACGATAACTGCTATACACACACTATTCTGTAGTAAGCCTCTTGTAATGCACCTTAGTAATATATATAAATTTCAATGCGTTTAAAATAGTGAAACATTATTTAAATAAACCGCAGACGATTTTTCTCCATAGACGTAATGTAACGGAATTCTTTTGACTGTCCCTGTATAGTAACTATAAGTGGTATGCACACCCTATTCCATATTAAGCTTCTTCTAATGCACCTTAGTGATATATATAAATTTCAATGCGTTTAAAATAGTGAAACATTATTTAAATAAACCGCAAATAATTTTTCCCCATAGACCGCAATGTAACGGAATTCTTTTGAGTGTCCCTGTAAAAAAACTATAAGTGCTACACACTTCCGTTCCAATAGGGAACATGCTATAGATAACGACAATAACATATAAAAATTGCAGAGCAATCCGAGCATATTTACGGGAGTTAGAGCACGGACAGACGGCCAGACGGCCAGACAAACCGAAGTCATAAGCACTTTTCAACTAGGTTGGAAAGTGCTAAAAAGGCGTTGGACCGATAACTGTCATGGGTCTGGTGAAAATGATGAAAAAATTCGAAAATACAGGTTCGTTTGATGTGCAGTATGGTAGAGGAAGGAAAAGATGTGATTCGGCGGTAGTTGAAGAAGTGGCCACAGCAGTTCAGGAGGAGTCGAGCAGTGGTGTGCAACCATGCAGCGCACGGAGAATAGCCCGAACATTGGACAGGCCTGTGAGCACGGTGCATAACATTCTACGAATCATCCTGCAATGCTATCCGTACAAAATTTGCCATGTGCAGGAGTTGTTTCCTTCTGACCTGCCACTAAGAGAGGGTTTTGCTTTGAAATTTCTTGCTCACATGGAAGTGGACAATGATTGGCCGTGGAAAATTCTGTGGACAGACGAAGCTCATTTCCATCTGAGAGGATATGTCAATACACAGAATTGCCTAACATGGGTAACAGAAAATCCACTCGCAACGAACCCAGTATCACTTCATCCTGCAAAGGTCACTGTGTGGTGTGGATTTACGGCATCATTTATCGTAGGGCCATATTTTTTCGAGGAGACGGGTGCTTTCGGTCCCGTTACCGTTACCATCAATGGTCAGCGCTATGAGTCTCTTTTGTGTAATGACGTCATTCCAGCTCTGCAACAGCAGCGTTGATGTCTGGATAGTATCATTTTTATGCAAGATGGCGCTCCTCCGCACATTACAAATCGAGTGAAGCAGTTGTTGAGGCGGAATTTCGGAAATGCTAGAATTATCAGTCGTCATTTCCCTACAGCCTGTCCGGCCCGATCACCTGATCTTAATACGTGTGATTTCTGGCTTTGAGGTTATCTGAAAGATGTTGTGTTCAGTACTCCGATTGCCAACGTAGCTGAATTGAAGACACGCATTGCGCAACACATTCCGAACTTGACCCCGGTGACATTTCGATTGGTTGTGGAACATGCTGTTTCCCGATTTAATCTTGTTGCACACAACGGTGGACAGCATATTGAACATGTTTTGCGCCAGTCTCGCTTAAAAACCGATTGGATGGCTGCTTTTTATGCGGTTTTTGGCCACAGGACAATTAAAAGCCGATTTTCCCATCCGATGTGATACGACCTTGCGCGTGGTGGATGGGCTTACGTAACTAACAGTATCATACCTGTACAGTCATGCACACTGAACAGTAGAGTTGGTTTATCGTGTAACTTGCGCCTTATCCGTTGTTTTACGATTTGTCATTTGTAGTCGAAATTCTGACGCTTACAGTGCCATCTGTCGTTAAAATTTTGAACTATTTTTTTGGTTCATGTTCTTTCCCCCTTCTTCAATAATACGTCGTTCAATTTTGACGTCATTCTAGTCAGTGGTTCTAGTCAGTAGCTACGTTTTTTAGAGTGTTTTGAAACTTAAACTTTAATTATAATCACCCTGTATATCCTAATTTTTTATTGCTTACATAAATATATATCTAAAAACGAAGTACACAATAAGTCTTCGAATGGATTAATTTTACATAAAGAAATGTCTGTTTTATAATTTTACCGTGTGTTTAATAAAATTAACTAATAATATTAGTATTTATACATTAAATATTATTTACATTTTACTTAAAATATTGCCAATTGTTTCACGGTGTTGTAGTCGGTTTTTAAACAGATTGGGTTCTGCAACATACATCGCAGAGTAAACGACTAGAAATACCAATCCTCAAATAAAATTCAAACTATTCGACCATGATCAATTAAATATTTCATATATTTTATACGTATAGATTTGTTGGAACTTATGACGATAATTTATTTTATTTTATTGTATTTTATTTTATTTTATTTACATAATGTTTGCGTACCAAGTCAAGTTCATCCCTTCCTCGTAGGGTTGTTAAATCTTCATGTACAGATGGTTTCTTATCAAGGTCAATCTGTATCAAATCACAAGAAAGTCTGCGAGCTTTAGCTTTAAGTAAACAACTTTTTAAAGTATTTTTTTGTAAAGTATGATATCTATAAGTATAGTCCTTGAAATGCAATATCTATATCAAGTTAGTAAAATAAAATATGGGTACATTATACATTTTATAAATTTTATAGAGAGAACTACTTTTACTCTAAAAAAATTATAAAACGAAATATTTTCCTTCAGCCTTTTTTTTTTCGGAATTTAGAAATGAAAAAAGAATACACTTATATGATAAATGCCCAGTGTTAAAAGCGTATGTACAAAAATACTTTTGAAACAATAATGACAATATCTGAAATTTATACACAAGCTCTACATTATTATAAATATATGCAAATGTCAGAATTCATAGGTGATTGTTACAGACTTTCCTTTTGTATGTTTAAATTATAATATAAAGTTCCTCGGAAATTACGATGTATGCATTACATTGACAGTTTCAGAAAACATATTGAATATGGGAGAATTTCTTTCCGAACAGAGGTTACACTGGATAATTCTATTTACCGTTTACATAGAATAATTTTAATACCTGTTGAGTTTAAACTTTATTACACGAATTTTTATAAAGACTACTCTGTGAAGTACAGCTATAATTCGTACGTAAATTTACATTATTTAAAAGTATATAATAGCTTTAAAATTAGAAATTCAGTACCATATTTTAAGTAAATGCCACATTTTCAAACATTGAAATATTGTATTGACCATAAATTGTTATCCATATTAATATACAAAAGTAAAATAAATGTACATAAAACTAAAAAGGTTTTCTTCGTATTAGATATGTTAATCTTTCTTATATATTATGGTATTTTATATATATTTTACAAATTTTAGGTAATTCTGAAATGCATCAGTAAACTATTGTGATGACAATATAAAATAAACCTATTGAAAAGCTTGAAGGTATAATAAAACAAAATTAATTATATTTTTTAGTTTCCTTTTAAATACTAAAATTACACACATTAATCTAACTGCAAAGTTCACTTTTAAATGAAATGTGCTACTCAGTTAATGGAAATTTTAACAATTAGGAAAATAAAACGATATCTCCTTTATTTAACATTTACAAAAACTGATATTTTCTTGGATTGAATATGGGGTAAAACTTAGTATGTTATTCACTAACAGATTGACATTTTATTCTAGTTTTTGATGCAGGAAAAAAATAAACTGCCTCTTACCAGCCTTCCAGACATTCACTGTAATTGTAATTGTGTTTATTGTAAAATTGACAGATTTCATACACAAACGTTTTCGCTTTAAAAAATAAATAATCCAATATAATAAAATATAACACCTTGTAATAGTATATTACTTTTAAATGCTAAAGGTGTAAAATTAACAACTATAATATAAATTAAAATAACTTTTATTAGTTGTTTTACATGTTTCGACTCTTCTGAGTCATTTTCAAAAACAAAATGAGAATATTCTAAAGCTGCACGGGCTTTGAAGTTATTATTTACATGTACTTTTTAAAAAATTACGCACGTTATCTATTATTTTTTACTTGATTGTTTATTTTCATATCTTTGAGCATGGAGTAATTCTAGCCACAGTTTCGGTAAATTAAAAGATGTCGCATCGTTACATATTGTATTTTTGCGCGTGAGTATCTCTATGGTTTCTCTTATTATGGATGGATAGTGTAGACTGGAGGGAAATATTATTTTACTTTCATTGAAATTTATTTGGATGGTTTCTTCTTGATATAATCTTGCTAGGGCTGTAGTTTTTCTATTGTATTTAATATCAGCTATATGCTCTTTTTTTCTGCAATTTTAATTTCACTATACGCTAATAGCGGCCAGATTTCGATGAAGAAATCTTCGACGACTAGTCTTTCTATGCTTCTGAACTCTCTTTAGAAGGATTCTTAACGCTCTCAGCGCTGTCCATCGATGCTATTTTTAACTAAATTTTGAGATTTACGTATAAGATTCTTACGATTTTTTTAATAAACATGCCACTGGTTTTATGTTTCTATCTGTCACCGTTACCGGGTTATTGATTTTTAAAGTTAGGGATCCTTTGTGAAACACCCTGTAGATATATATGTATAAACCTTTGAATTCAAAATACAAAAAATAAAAACAAGTTCTAGCAACAAAATTGACCAAATCTCGAATTTTTGAAAGATAGGTAAGTATAACGTGTACACAGAATAATATTAAGTTAATAAATAATTAAGCAATTCAAACATCAAAAATATATACGAGTATATAATTGAATAATACTTATAATTACTTAATTAAAAAAAATGCTTTAAAATTCCTCTTGTGTCTGGAAAAGAAATTTTTCATCTTTTTTAATTATTTCAATAGTTTAATAACAGTAAACAAAAAGAAAAGAGAAAAAAAAAATAGTCATACTATTCGAAACGTCTTCATTTGTTTTTCGTGTTTCACTTTATTTTTCCAAATGTAATAAATTAATCAGAAACAACTGATTAACTTATAAAATATGTAACCAGATACATAATAATCGTCTATGATAGAAATAAGGAAATGAAAAAAAAAATCATTTTTTTAATAAAAACAAAATGAATTAAAAACTTTCATTTCCTTTTAGATATTAAAGATTTTTCTAATGGAATACGAAAAAAGAAAAAAATCGCGAGATACATTTATTTTGACTAACGATTAAAAATTAATATCTATATCAGTAGTTCACAAAGTTTTATACATCGAGTACCCTTTGAAGTTCGCGTACATGTGCATAGTTTTTACCCGACCCTTACACACATCTTTTTTTTTTCTTGTAAGTATCATGAATGTATAAAAATAAGACAACGAACTTTATATATGTAGCGTATTTTTTAAAATTTACTTTTTAATCTTTGCATATATATCTTGAATATTCCTCTTATTTTGCTGAGGTTGTGTCGTAACTTATCTTCAAAATCCAGCATGTTTTGTTTTATATTTTGTTTGTAAACACATAATTATGAAAAATCATTTTCTGTAACGCCTTTAATAGCGCAAGACTTTTTTTTGTTTTTCGAACAGTATCGTTGCGTACCACTCAGAACACTTTCAGGTACTATTTTATATAAGAAACCCTAATAAGAATGAAACCCTGAAACCGCAGATATTTGTGATTATATTAGACGAAATATTCCACTAAAAATTAATGGTTGTCAGACACCGTAGTGGTTGGAAGCTATATTGAGTGCGCATTATCCCTTGAAATTTAGAATTTAAATTTATTTTTCTATTCTTTGTTCCGCAATATTCTCATGGAATTTTATCAGAAAATTATTTTTTTATGTATAAACTTCTTATGTAATTACTCTCACAACCCTATTTAAATGACGCATTTTATATTTAACTCATTAAAACTATTTTGAAAATTATGTACTTCTTATGCTGTGAAATAAGTATTCACGAATACTCTATAATGTGTTAAATCTTATCACAAAATATCAAAGTGTTATTAAAAAACAGTTAAAATGTCCGTTAAGGTAGGTTAACCCTTTGATCATGTGCCAAGATCGGCGACTGTTTTTCCATTCAATCATGCCACAATTTACAATATATATATATATATATTGTCGTATATATCTCTTGAAGATATCCTAGAATAAGTGTATGACAGGTATTATTTTTTAAAAAGTGGTACATTGGAATGCATATGCCGTGACCCGTAGACAAAAAGTTAAGAAAAAAACTTTATAAAATCCTACTAAAATATGAGACCAAAAAATTTAATTATTTATACGATGATCTATGAAAAATATTTTAAAAAATATAAATTTATATTTTAATTTTACTTCTGTGATGTGAAGACAAAAATTTCTATTAGGACTAGCGATGACCACAAATCAGAGCAGTTGGTAGCTATAGCAATAATGTATGATGATATATTAAATCAGGTAGTTTGTAGAATTGAAAACTACAGATTACTAAAGCTTTTATTTGTAGTGTTATAAATAGAAAAAGCAGACTAGGAAAGCTTCCTTCTCTAAGCAGAAGCAGATGAGATATTATTCAGCAAACAATATGTATAGATGTTGTATTTTCTTATATAAATTACATATTTATTCGAAAACACACCAGTAACATTTATATAAAGATATTTATATGTACATGCGCGCTCTTAACTTGCAGATAGAGCAGGTTTTTGTGCGACAATCTCCATAATAGAATGAATAATTTTTATATATGAATTGGATATTCTATCCGAGAAATAAAATTAAAGCAAATGTCCCATTCTGTGTCCAGATTCTTTCATTGAAATTTTCCTATGATTTCATTAAAAAAGAAAAGGCATTGAAAGATTCAACTCAATTTACAACAAAAATAACATTTTAAACTTTATGACCAACACCATATTTTTTATAGTCACTTTGCAACTGAAGTTAGAATGTAACAATACATTTATTCAGGGAAAAGATACATGCTATTTTTTACCTAAAGTTAATTACATTGTTTGATTTTATGAACATTTTAATTATTTGTGTTCCATAAATTCAAATTTTAAGTAAAAGTTAGTTGCCTAAAAAAAAGTTGTAAATAAAATAAATTAAAAATTCTAACTAGATTTCGACGCTGTTGCACTTTGTATAATAAGTCTATTTTTAAATACTGAAACGAAAACAGTTTAAGATAAATAAACGAATTAAAATTTCATTTAATTATAAGAACGAATTCTGCCTCACATTTAATCGCAAGATTGTTTTTGTTGTTTTAATTTCGAGATTAATTTACAGTTTTGCATTATAAAACTCAGATAATATAAACTGACTACTGGTATGATATAGCACGAAACAAAAGTGCAGTCAGAACATAATGTCTGCAATGTATAGGGGAGATGGGGGATGAATGGGACAAGGGATGGATGGGACGCTCTCCATATTTCAGGCAATAAACATTTTTTTAGTTGCTTCCTATCCTCATAGATTTCACTACGAAAGTGTGCTTCAGAACCAAAACCAAGAGCACATTTGCATTTCCTGAAAACTCTGCTTAAAAGTAATTTTTTTTACATTTGAAGTTACTTAAATATCTTATGCAATATAAACAATTAAGATATGTTGTAGTTTTTTATTTAAAGGCTTAATATTGGTAATTAAAATGAATGCATATTAACAATTGTGACAAAATAATTCCGGAGACAAAATAGCTGACAATTGAATATATGCATCATGGGGATGATTTGGACATTTCAAATGGGGATGAATGGGACTGCTTCATTCGTTCCTAGAGGATACTGAAAATTTTTTATTAACTAAATAATATTATATAGGTTGATAAATTAATAAATTATGGAAATTATTCTTTTAACATTTCATCCTCTTTGTAGCCATCGTCTTCAGTCCACCGTTTATGGGCCTTTTAAGGCAAAGCTGAGATGAGTCCAAGATCATTGACTAACAAATAATCCTGGAGATCATATTACAATTTATAATCTCTCAGCTTTTGTCAAGGCGGCATTTTTGTTCAGATTTTAGTCCTTAACATTGAATACGGGGAGGAAAATGTTTGTGTCTCCTTCATCCCTGCTGTGGGGATGATTGGGACATAGAAGAACGTTTTTTTTAAATTTAATTTATATATCTGTATAATAATAATCTTGAAAAAATATTGTGCATAAGATGTAATCAAACACTTGAAGTTTGACATGTGATATGTCATATTGATAATAACTTATATAAAATATTTAAAATAAATATTTTTGTGAAAATGTCCCATTCATCCCCCATCTCCCCTACATATAAGTAGATATCAAACCTTCAGAAAAAATTATAATGACAAAGACGTTGCATTTACTTATATTTATGTCTGTCAAATACTATAAATATAATTGTATGCAAAAATAAATTAAGAAAGAAATTTTCATTAATACATGAAAAAATTGGTAGTAAAAATAAAAAAGTTATACTACTGAAAAAATTACATACAATGTCATCTCTTAGTAAATTTCAAATCTTCTATTAAAGCTGTCGTGAAATATAGCTTGAAAATAAATGAAAGGAAATATGTAAACAAGCAGATTATTTTATTTTTATCTAACTAAAGTAATGAGATTTTTAATTAAATATTTTGAGATGTGGACATCAGAATTTTTATTTACTCTGTTTATAGAAATAACAGTTATTTTAAGAAGATTTTCAGAAAAAGAGCCACCTTTAAATATTTGCTTTTAATATTAAAACAGACATTATGTAACTATACAACATATGAAAAAGTGGACATTGAAATTTTACCAGATAAGTGTATTCATGATATAGAAGAGATTAAAAAGTCCATTTATCTGGTCGAGCGTTTTCAGTATTTCGCACATTAACGGGAACAGAGGTTTATCTTGTAGAGAGTAACAGATTTGTTATATCCACTCTGAGTTATTTGTACACTATGTGAACGCTCAGAGAGGTCTACAGAAGGATTCTATCTGGGAAAGGTAAAATATTTTCTTACGGGAAGAACTAAAAATTTACAATAAGGAATCAAAGATTTTTCCCCGTTTTTTTATCAAAAAATACTGAAAACATACACAAGAAAAATATTTTACAAATTATTAAATTAAAAAACTTAAAATTAACAGAAATATAATAAGTGAAGAAAAATAAATTTATTAACAATTTCCAACATAGTTAAAACACGTTTTTGCTTTTGCTTTGTTTGACCGTATTTCTGTCCGTTTGTCCGCATCTAACTAGAATAAATACACCTTCCCAGCAGCGAGATTCCTCAAAAGCATTTCCCACCCTCAAAAGCCATTCCTTTGGTAAGTATATATTCTAATATATCTTTAAAAAAATTAATTAATTAATTAATTAATTAATAAAAAAGCAGCAATGGAACATCTTTGCTACGCCCAAAAAAAAAAAAAAAAAAAAAAAAAAAAAAAAAAACGATTTTTAGAGGCAGTCATCTGTGACGGACTGAATTTCACCAACTCATGAAGGCAAATAGCCAACAACAAGTGAACAAAACACAACAAAATAATTAATTGGCGAATTTACAAAGCACGCCTGCCAAAGAAATTGAATAGGGAGCAAATAAACAGTGTCTCATCAAGTGAATAAAGCCTCATAGATATATGACGGACTAACGGCCAAGGAACAAACCCCACTCCATTAGTGCGACAAGTTGCTCAAACAACAAATCAGCAAGTTGCACAAAATTCAAAAGCAGTGATAACAGTCATTATGATTCAATGGACTGATCGCACGAAGGAAAAAAAATTAAATCAAAACCCTCAATGCATGGGTGAGATAAAGTGACAAAGACAACAAAAATGAGTGTGCAACATCCAGAAATGTGACAACCGCCAGTCACAAAAGTTACAATGTGACAACCACCAGTAACAAAAGTTACAATGTGACAAAACCCACGATAGTGACATAATAACCAGTGAAACTCTCAAAAGAAGACCAAGTTTCAAAATGTGACAACCAGCTCTAGCACAAGCTAGAGGTAACAATATATCAAGAAAGAGACAAAATCCAACGAATGATAACAGACAGAAACAACCCCCAACAGGGTTGAGCCCATAAAAACGGCAAAAAACCCTGTCAGAGACAAATAAAAACGAAAAGTGAAATCAGTCCCATAAAAAAGGCGATAAACACTACAGCGACAATCCACCATGAGCGTGACAAGTCAACACTAACGACAAATATGAAAATCTATGTACGCT
The DNA here is from genome assembly GCA_963931845.1 of Maratus michaelseni. NCBI lineage: Eukaryota > Metazoa > Arthropoda > Arachnida > Araneae > Salticidae > Maratus > Maratus michaelseni. Next base: position 310,968,908 of record OZ007591.1, read on the forward strand.
AAAGGCGCCTGGTGCATTTAAAATTCGTCGTGGGTGCAAAGCCCTCCAAGTTACCTGTGAATTATACCTCTGGCGGTACCTAGTCAGGTGAGGGTCTCGTCACCTGATCAAGGTTCTAAATTACGAGACCTATTAAATCTGCCAATTCAACAAAGTTAAACAGAAACCTTGAACCGGCAAAGGAAGATAACTGTAGCAAACCATAAGAGAGCAAGTACAGCGCAGCGATGTCAACAAATCTATAGTCAGGTGGAGCACAGCCATGCTGTGATCAGGCAATTTTCGTCCCGCACCCAGGTACTAACCCGTCAAGCTAGGCATTCATGTCGGGCAGGTAAGGGCCTGATTATCGGTATTAAAAAGACTCGCATAAATATACTAAGATTGGCAATCAATTGATGTTATTAAAGTTTACCATGGCATGTTCGGTATTGAAACAGAAGTGTCTAGCATTAAACAGTTCATTTACAAGGGCACTCAAATATGTTGTGACATTATGGTCTTCAGGAAAAATCCTTTGCAGTGTTTTTTAATGATGGTACACTATTTAAAACATATTGAAAGTGATATACATCACTCAAGTGTACTACAAGATGCTTACTAATGACAATGGTATGTGTAGCACTTATAGTTCGTTTATAGGTTCACTCAAATAATTCCATTATATTATGATGAAAATCACTTTCGGTGTATTGTATTCATGTTACACTATTACAAAAATAATTAAAATTATATAAATCGCTGAGGTAATGCACTAAAACACACTTTCAGATAGAATATGGTGCGTAAAGCATGCATAATTAACCTAGATGCACCATAGATTTTACTACAGGAATTTGTTTGCACTTGAGAATATCTTGTATTGTTCAGAATATACTACACTCTAAATTGCACATATTGCACAATTGCACATACATTGAAGATAGACATCTTTGTAAGCCCAATTTTTGTTTTGCCTTTTAATAACATGACCACGATAGCACTATTTATCGAATATGAATATTCTGTCGTTTATTCTTTGAAATATTTGTACATGAATGTGCCAAAAACAAAAATGATAGACTGCGTCCAGTGTTGCCACAAAAATGTATATAGAATACAAAAATATTGTCTTATGATATTTTATTTCTTTATGATAAAGTACGTGTATATATTATAAAACAGTTTTACAGCATATGATACTTTCTTTAAAAGCAGATGTTTGAAATGTTTCTTATCTTTATTATAAGCTAGTAAACATACTCGTTAAGGAGTCAATGAAAAGTTAATTTTTAAATCCGTATTTTTTTTTTAGGCAAACTGTAAGCTGTTTACATTTTATCGAATTTTAAGTAGCTGCAAAAACTTTTAGAAAAGCTTATATATAAAAAAAAAATCGAGCATTTATTTAAATTACTTAACTTAACAGATTATCCATTAATTAACTACGTCTGGAAAACAAATCCTTTTATATTTTGGTATCATTTTAAAAGTTCATTGACATTAAACAGAAAAAAAAGGGGAAAAAGATTTAAAAAGAACACATTTTATTCAGAACCTCTTCATTTATTTTTTCTCTTCTACATTCTTTTTTTTTAAATATAATAAATAAATATGATACAGCAGATTATCTGATATATGTTTGCATATGTGACACAAATTAGAAAACCAAACGACGTGTTCAATTTGTTTCATCAAAATCAAAGTGATTTATAATTTTTTATTTTCCTTTAGATATAAAAGATTTTTCTAACGCAATACGAAAAAAAAAATATTCCTACATACAATTACTTATGAGTGACGATTATAAATTAATATCGAAATTAGTAATTCGCAAACTTTTAAACATCGCATACCCCTTGAAATACATGTATACACGTACTTAGCGTAACCCCAAGTTTTTTAATGTGACAGATGTACTTTTGTATCTTTGCATATATTGAATATTCCTGCTAATTTGCTGAGATAGTATCGTAACTCATCTTCAACGTCCAGTATGTTTTACAGTTTGTAGACAGACAATCATGAAAATTCATTTTCAGTAACTCTAATTGCAACGCGCCTTATTTTGCTTGTTGAACAGTCTGGTCCCTTAGAACAACTTCACGTACCCCGAATTAAGAAACACTGTCTAGATCGACTGTTAAAAGTAAAAATCGACCAAGACAAATGATTTTTAAAATACGTATAAAAGTAAGGAGTGTTTTTAGCACTTTCCAACCTAGTTGAAAAGTGCTTATGACTTCGGTTTGTCTGGCCGGATGGCCGTCTGGCCGTCTGGCCGTCTGGCCGTCTGGCCGTCTGGCCGTGCTCTAACTCCCGTAAATATGCTCGGATTGCTCTGCAATTTTTATATGTTATTGTCGTTATCCATGGCACGTTCCCTATTTCAACTGAAGTGTGTAGCACTTATAACTTTCTTATAGGGACACTCAAAAGAATTCCGTTACATTGCGGTCTATGGGGGAAAATCATTTGCGGTTTATTTTTAAAATGTTTCACTATTGTAAACGCATTGAAATTTATATAGATCACTAAGATGCATTAGAAGAAGCTTAATATGGAATAGTAGGTGTATAGCACTTAGAGTTACTTTACAGGGACAGTCTAACTAATTCCGTTACATTACGTCTATGGAGAAAAATCGTCTGCGGCTTATTTAAATAATGTTCCACTATTTTAAACGCATTGAAGTTTATATATATATTACTAAGGTGCATTACAAGAGGCTTACTACAGAATAGTGTGTGTATAGCAGTCATCGTTAATTTACAGGGACACACAAAAGAATTCTCTACTGTCTGTTAACAATAATTCCTGGAAGTGCGTTTTAAGTTACTGAACGCGATTTTAATCTTAACTAGCTTTTTGTCTATTACGTGGTGTGTATAAATTCTGTAGATCCTATACAGGGCAGCACAAAAGTTCGCGAACACATTTCCGTTTATTGACAAAACTCCAGAAGGAGAATTTAAACTGTGCCACGCGTTTCCTAACTAAACTAAAATTTAGCATCCTATGTATATATACAAATCTATAGATCATATACAGGGCTACATAAAAGTATTCGGATATTTTTCCGAATATTGTATATATTGAAAATTCCTGAAATTACGTTTTTAATTATGTTATGCGTTTTCCAAATTGTTTACTTAGATGTCATCTTTCAGCTTATTAAACGGTAATGATGTGTAAAATTATTTTAGAAGCGTTGGAAAGTGCTACATAATCTATGCTTGACGCATGATTTTTCGTTCTTGTTTATATATAAAGAAGGTTTTTTGTTATATAAAGGAGTGTTTTTCTTCTTTTAAACACTCCTTTGTAAGCATTTAATCTTCATCTTGAAATCCATGCCTAATTTTTTACTGCAATTTTTTCCCCAAAAATTTACATTATTTTGTATTTATATAATTATTTTTATATATAAAGATTTTTTTTTTATTTAAAGGAGTGTTTTTGTTCTTTTAAACACTCCTTTGTAAGCATTTAATCTTCATCTTGAAATCCATGCCTAATTTTTTTACTACAATTTTCTTCCCAAAAATTTCCGTTGAAATACATTAATTTGGCGTTCTCTCCGAACTTGATTATGAAAAATTCACTGTTTTTTTACGCTTGTTAGGAAACACAAGCAAGTGAAATTATTAGAAAATATATAATTTTTGCTTTATTTCCTTTTTACTTTTTTTAAATCTATAATAGAAGAAAGTACAGAGGCTGCCCGCACATTTTTAGACGAGCTTGTTTTCGTGAAAAACAAACAAAAAAGAAAAAAAAAATATGCATAGAGATTTTATTTTTCACAGCTAATATATTTTTGAAAGTACAAATTTTCGTCTAGAAACTGAAATTTGTGTTCACATGCAAAATGGTGCTTTTAAAGAACGAAGGATGGAAGGAAGGATGGAAGGGATGGATTGAAGGCGCTATATTTCTTCACTTTCCGAACGGAATTTCAGGAGGATATTCGGGTTTGGATACTCAAAAACACTGTGAAAGGCATAGTGTTTCTACATCTAAAGCCACAGTCGTTAATATTGTCAATAATACAGGGAAAGAAACGCGAATGTCTGGTTTCAAATAGAAAAAAAATTCCAAATATGTTTCCAGGAACAAAAGGTATTTTTCGAATATTGCAAAGGTAAGATATTTTATGGTAAAAAGAAATCTTCCAATTCAAAAGACTGCTGCTAAATCGCTAAAATGTTCATTGTAAACTATTAACAAAACCAGTAACACTGATTTGAATTTTGAAAAGGAAAAAAACGCAATGGTCTTAGTCTTTCTCCACGACATATCTCCGAAAGTAGAACACGATGCAGAATTCTTTACGAGAAGCATTTAACCAGAGAAAAATGGAAAACTTTTTTTACAAAAGATGAAGCTTGGGTCTATGTAAATGATAGTAATACAAATATATCCATTTATTGTCATCAAATAGGAAACAAAACTCTTAAACATTGTTTAACGTGTCTAAAGAATGTTTTAGCAAATAATTTAAGATTATTACTGGCATGGCATATAACGGATAATTAAAAATAGAAAGAGTTCAAACATGTTATGATCAACTCTATATACTATAAGAACATATTTCGCTCCTAATATTCAAACATGACATACCTTCTCTTTACCCCCAGTGCCATCGATCTGTTGAAATGCATCAAGATAAAACACGCAGCTGTATATCACACTCCACTGTTTATTTCCTGTAAAAAATACAACGAGAACGGGTATGATGGCTATACTCTTCACTGATATACCTGCTAAATCTCCTGATATATCTCACCCATGAAGTTTTGCGCTTTTTTAAAAAAACACGTTATTGAAATGTCGACCTAAAACACTTCATGGTTTTTGGAAAGCTGTTGAAGAGAAAGAGGCCAAAATACATCCTCTAAAACTACAAAAGGCAATATTTGCAGTGTATAAATATAGCTCAGAATAAGAGTTACCAAACTCAACATTTAAAACTCAAATGTGTCATGTAAAATAGTTTCTTTAAGTACCATGAAAATCGTGTAACAAATGTGCGAATCCTTTGTATTTTAATCGAATTTATTTTTTCGATTTTCAGTTTTCGACGGATTAACACGTTTTAGGTGTCAGCGATCCCGAACTTTTTACTTTACAAAATGTCTATCTGTTCGTGTATCCGTGTCTGTGTACTCTTTTTATCATTGAAAAGTATATAAAGTTATTCAAATAATAGAACCAAACCTCATATATATTTTTTTTGTAGGCTACATACAATACAACAAATCATGCAAAAATCATTATTAGCACTAATAACGTTGTGGAAATTATAAATTTCTACCGTTTAAAGACACGGGCGGCGAACTGAGTGTGCCACTCAGTATATTCCTTACACCAATGGTGACTTAGCAGTAAAAATAAAGAAAGGGAGCAGAAAAAATGGCGAATTTAACTTTAAACATTTGTGAACATTGAAAGGATTTTGCGAAGTAAATGAAGCGCAGATATTAACCACGTAATTACTTTGGAATTCGCAACAATGTTGCGAATTCCAAAGTAATTACGTGGTTAATATCTGCGCTTCATTTACTTCGCAAAATCCTTTCAATGTTCACAAATGTTTAAAGTTAAATTCGCCATTTTTTCTGCTCCCTTTCTTTATTTTTACTGCTAAGTCACCATTGGTGTACGGAATATACTGCCCGTTTATTTGTATAATTTATTCTATTTTCTTTCTTAGTTATACTTTCTTTTATAAATGTAATGTCTGTTGCTTTTATACTGATATAACACATTATATCCCATTCTTTTTTATCATCAAAACTTCATATTGAGGCTTTAAAGGCGTTTGCGCTTAGAGTACGCAACCCGTGTCTTTATGTTACTACAAACGGTGCTTGTTATATTATTTTTAATTAATTTTTTTTCAGCATTTTCATGTATGTTACTAATGGACATTGCACTAAAACAGTGATATCATTAAAAGTTTTTATTTTGACTTTAAAAGCTGATGGCGCATACATTATACCGCCTGTGTTTTTATGATGCTACACAGACAGCCAGTGTCTTTAATGGTTAATTGCTCATATCCTCACTGCGCATATCTGATGTAATAAAACAAAAGGCAATAAAAAAACAATCTGACGTAAATGGTTGAGAGAAATTAAAGTTTTTTCTATTCCTAAAGGTTTTTCTCTAAAGGTTTTTCTCCTTATATGTTGCAAAAAGGCGCCGCTCTTCAAGCTGTACCGAACCGGCTGCAAGACTCAACTTTTGATCCCCAATGATGAGATTACGCGCATGCGCGTTGATTAACAGCACTTCGCAATGAAAAAAAATGCTCTTATCTAAAAAGCTATGGGTGTGGCAAACTAAAAAAATAGACGGGTTGCCATTAAAAAAATTGAGTCGCGAAAATTTGGCGTCTTTTTTTCCTACATTAATCGATTAATGATTTTAAAACACAGTGTCCGGACTTTAGACACCTTATACACAAAAATAAATTAAGAAAGAAAATTTCACGTGTATCGGAAAAAAATATTTAAAAGAAACATATGTAATAAAAACAACGGCTCCATTTTAAACAGAGAACAGAAGAAAAAAAACCTCTCCTTTCAGTTGTTTGAAAGCAAAATTTCAATATTAAATGCAAGATTAAAAAATTTGCGCGTTGCGTCTGTAATACTAGATATTTTACTTATTCAAGAACAATATTTTTCTTTTTCACACTATGAAACAGAAATTGCTATCTCCTTGAATTCGAAGAATGCCTTTAAAGTGACATTTAAAAATTATCCTATATACATGATTTTAAAAAAATGGAATTTGAAAAGGTGATTGGAAAACCAAGCGATATTGATCAAAAATTAATTTATAGGGCAGAGGCTAGCATTAATACAGAAACTCGCCAAAATGTATGACAAAGATAGGTATTACTAAGAGAAATATACATACATGACAAAAAAAAGCAGAATAAAGATTGATTAGACAATGATAACATTATATATTATTGTCATAAATATGCTACACGGTGTGTAGAGTTGCTTAGTTTTGGTTAATGCTTTTTCCGAAACGCAATCTATGCTTTTATTAATCGCAGCAAAAAGAAAAATATTAATTTGAATCTCACAGTTTCGAATTAAATCATAATATTAACGTTTCAGATGAAATTTCATAAATAGAAAAAAGAGAAAAAATACTAAATTATAAAAAAAAAAAAAAAAAGAAATCAAATGATGAAATGTCTTTAATAAACAATCTTCACCTAATAGAAACAGACTTTATAATAAGGTCATTTACAACTGAATGATACTAGCTTCAAAATACCCCGATTATTTTTTCTAACATTTTAAACAAATATCTAAAGGGGAGTATCAAAATAAATAAGTTTACTTAAGCTGAAATTTAAAAAGGGTTTTCTTTTATATAAACATCAATATAATGTAGAGTTTATTTTTCTTATGCAATCAACTGAAGTTAATTTTTAAATCCTTGGCTTTTACAATGCAACAGTATGTTGAAAGGAACCTTTACATTAGAAAAAAATTGCTATTTCTTAAAACTCTTAAATTACAATATCCTCCTTTAAGTAAGTATATCTTTTAAACTAATCCTTAAGCTTAAACTAATCCTTTAATCCGTCGTAAATCTTAGAAAAATTCGATGATAATAAACGAAAAAAGTGTGCTTTTCAAAACCACTTTTTTTTACGTTAAAAAATACCTCTTTTTCAATATATAAATATATATATACCAGGTGACGCCAGTCGAAATAAGACTAAAAAATGATTAATAAGATGCTGTCAGGTGAACTTACAATAAACCTACTAAAATAACTGAAATAAAAAATCAGTCTTAAATTTATACTCTAACTCCAAAAATAATGTTTTGAATTAAAACCTATTTATTATAATAATATTACTATCAATTTTAACATTTAACATTATTAAAAAACAGAACTTGATTCATTGTATCTATAGTTTATTTCAAGTTAAACTAATCTGTTACATCTAATCGAGATAACAAATCAAGGTAAAGTAATGAATTAAAGCTATAATTCTAACCTTTGTATTTAGGAAATTAAAAATCATCGAAAATTATGTCAAGTTAATACAATCATACAATCATACAATATTTTATGCTTTATTAATAAAAAGATATAGTTCGAGATAAGCTTACCGCCATTTTAACCAGCACAAACGTTTCCTTTTTTTCCCATGTATATCTTAAAACGTTATAGGTAAAATATAGGTTAGTTAAATGATTAAATAGCTTAGGTTATATAGTTTAATAGGTTAGGTTAAATATGTTATATATGTAGCTTTGCATACGAATTTGTTTTTATATTTTATTCCATGGGCACTTTTATGTTGATCTAATCTCAGTACCGACAGAGGAAAACGGTTCAAAATTTACGTAACTCAGACACACCGAACGTATATTTCAGTTTTATCAATGAAAGGGTTCGCTTCTTGTTAAATATGATGTCATTTTCACACGTTGAAACATTTCGCTCTTTCCCAAGATTAAGGGATTTAAATACGAAAACGACGCAATGCTTTTTCCAGTGGTAAATGTTGTCGTAAACATGCACTTTCATTCGTAAGACTGAAAGATAATGCTACAAACGCGTCAAAACGACGTACTTGTTCACTGAACTTCATTTCGCCTCTATAAGTGTAAGGCTTTGCGGCCTCAAATTCAATAAAAATATATTAAAGAATTGCTGAAATCAATTTCGGTACAACTGTATTTAAATGCAACAGTTTTGTGAAAGAAAATACGTGTTTTCAATGAAACATGACGCCATTTTCACCACGAAACATACTGCATTTCTGCAATTTGTAGCGTTATCTTTGTTCTGTACGGGAGGCTAATATCCGAACCCTATAGCTTACAGCCACATTGGCGAGCGCCAAATGATTTGGCGAGAACAGCGCTATTTCGCGCATGCGCATAACCTAGCCAAGCAGTTCAGTGCTTACGCCGCTATGCTTATGCAAAACAATGGCCGACGGTTCAGTGTTTTGCTACGAGAAACTAGAGATAAAAATAAATAAGAAAATAAATACCTAGCTCTACAGCAAATCAAGCAGATACACAGTGAAAATACAGGTATGTGAAGTAATTTCAGTGTTCTGTATATTAACGTAATATACTTTAGATATTGACAAATTTTCAAGATAAGACAGACTTGCGGCAGGTCATTAGAATATCGATGTTGATAGTTGAGACTTTAATCTTGTGAAAATTAAATTAATGTCGCACAAATTAACACTATCTGTAAGATACAGTTACTTTTATTTTTGGTTGCGAAAGCGTCTTTGAAGACGCCAATTTGGTTACATATATTTTTTTAGTTTTTGTGATGAAAGGCAAAAAACAAACAAAAATCTTCATAATTTCTACGTTTCCCAAAAATATCGCTTTTTTTTTAATAGAATTTCCTTTACTAATCACCCAATAGTAGTTTAAGAATTATTAACACGACATTTTGACAATAATAAATGTGTCTTATCTTGAAAAAAAATGTTTAATAGAGATAATAATAATACAACACTGAAATTATTTCACATTGTGGTTAAATGAGAGTTTGTATGCAAGAATGTATGAGTATTGAGTGAATGAACAAACATTAACATAGAAAAGTTAGGTAAACATAAATTATTGGTAAATAGTAACATGAATAAAGAGTAACCTAATGTTTCAATGCAATTAATTTCTGTAACTGTAGATATAAATAAATGTATCATTATGCATAAACATGTACAACAGTCTTAACAGCATAATCACATTTTTCCCCCCTATCTTGAAAAGATAAATACAGTAAAGTTTAATCACTGTTTATATTATATTTATTTATTTATTTATATTATTAACATCCTCCCCCCACCCCCTCTTTATTTTTGAGTGGGAGTCAAACCATTTAGAATATAAATTTAGGCTTAAAAATTCTATCATAAATTGCAATGAGGGTTTTATTGAAAGTTGAATATTCATTTAATGTTTTCAACTTGTCAGTTTATATTAGTATGGAGACTTTTAAAGTGTATTTCTGGAAATGTGGAGTTTGATTTGAATTTGGAGACTTTTTAAATGGAAGAATTGCACTTTACCTAAATAACAGAAAGTTGTGACCATAATATTTTCTCATATTGCTGCTTTTGTTGATAGTGGCATGGTTTAGCCAAAATTGTTTGAAATATATTTATGTATAAAAATAATATGAATTATTTAGTAATAAGACTTTTTGATGCTTTTGTCTTATGGCGTCCCTCAAAGATAAATCACTAAGCGACCAAAATTTATCGCCAAAGTATAAAGCATGTGTGACATAATAATATATAATCAATATAGCATTTTGTGACATATAATGGCGAAATTATAGTCATGTGATGTGTATATGTTGTATATATAAATATATATTATGTGACATGTGTATAAGTGACATAAGATGTATAATATGTATAATGATCGTCGCTCAGGAGATGTCGTCTGTCAATTATTCATGACATAGTAGCGGACGAGTCCATTAGCTCTCGAACGGTCAAACTGTTATCGCAGTAAATTGTAGTTTTCCATATTTAAAGCTCTGTCGCTGTTTTTTTTCTTTGGTAGCGCAGCGTTTTTTCTAATTATTATGTTGCTCTAATCTTTATGAATTCTTTAGTTCCTAAGATTTAGTTTGTTTATTTCAGTTTTGTTGAAATAAAAATTTTTTGTAAATTAACTTCATAGTTAAATGAAATAATAAGAAAAGCTTCAGAATATCAATGATAAAAGTATGCACATTCTTTACCTAACAGACCCTGTAGCATTATAAATTTTTATATCTCGAACTTCAACGTAAGAGTGGGGGAAATATATAAAAGATTTGGGATATCAAGATTATTATTATTTTTGAAAAAAAGAATAACAATGTAAGCAAATTATGACATACACTGTAAGAGAAATATGAAGTATTATCTAGATTCATATTTTTTTTAATTATGAGATTCATTAAGTTTCTATGGGTCGGAGTAATTTTTTTCGTAGTGGATTGGGTTGAATATATATCTGTTTCGGGTTAACCCGACATTTCCAAAAAAAAAAAAAAAAAAAAAAAAAAAAAAAAAATCAGAATATTTTTTTTCTTCAAATTCAAAACTATATAGTATTTGAATATAAACAGGGGTCGATGCAGGTTTTTTTTCTTAAAGCCCATTTTGTGAAAAGTAAAGGTTATTTTTGTGAAATTTTATTACATTTTTGTAAAAAATAACATTTTGTAATGAAAGTCGAAATCCAGCTACTTAAATTCGAACCAAGTGTTTATTAACAAAAACTTTTTAAAATACTTTTGCTGAAGTTTTCCTCTCTGGTGATCTTGTTTGTTTACAAATTACACATTTTAAAAGTCAAAGAATAATAAATAAATAGTAAGTTTTTTATGAAATGGAATTTTGTGAAAGTCCCTATTTTGTTAAAAGAAATTTTGTGAAGGTAACCATTTTATCAAATTTATTTTTGTGAAGGGACCCATTTTATTAAATTTATTTTTGTGAAGGGGCCCTAAATAGGCCCCAAATTTTGTCTGGATCTACCCTTGATAAATGAGTATTTATTTGTTAATTTTTTTAAAATAAATGATAAAACTGATATTGGAAATATAATTGTTGACTATTATGTTATAGTTAAGTTAGAAAAGGGAATAATTTTCTTTTAATTTGGATTTTGGTTTTTGTCAATGAAATTTTTTGTAGGTTTCAATTGACTTCAAATAGAATATTCAGATAATCCAACCTGTATATATATATATATATATTTATTTATTTATTTATTTACACGGGATATTTTTTTTTCATTATGTCAGCACAATTTTATATTAAATAACTATATATTTACTCAGTAATATGTTTCTTTCTTTTTTTTTCCCATTTCTTTCGTATCAAAAGTAGATGGCTTGAAAAATACATGATTTTTTTTTTTTTAAGTTTAAATTGTATTTTTTTTTTTTAGTAAAAATAGTTTAGAAAAAAAAAAACACTCTTTTTTACGCATGCAAGGTTTATCTTGAATAAAGCATGTCTAATTTCATAACTGCAATTCACGTTAATTTTTTTTCAAACGTTTCCATTATAATACACTATTTGGCATGACCACCGCATTCAGTTATGGAAAATTTACTTTTTTTTTAAGTGCGAGACAGTGAATTTATTTTAAAATATTTAATTTTTGATCTATTTCTTTTTTAAGATCATAATTTAATCAACTAAATTATTAAAGAGTATACATGTTTTTAATTACACTGTTAATTTTTTGCACTCTTTTTTTATTTATATTATCTAATTTTTAATATTTAAAATATTTTGGGTACTTTTCGGTTAGCTGGGTGCCAGTGATATATGTGTGTGTGTATTATATATTCATATATATATATATATATATATATATATATATATATATATGTGTGTGTGTGTGTTTTGATGTTCATAACTACTCCTTTTATTTTTATATTTTCCATATCTTCTGCCTACCAATTCGCCATTTCCATTTTACTTAAAAAGCAATTAAAAAAAATGTATAGTTTTTTTTAATGCTAAGCAATTTTGACAAATGAAAACTTAACAAATAATCGTAATGACAAGCACACGAAATAGTTGAGAGTTAATTTACAAAATAAAAGCCAATCTAAATAAAAAAGATAGAAAACATTCTTTTACTATTTATTCATCTCCATGTAGATATAAAAAGATAAGTTAGATTTATTGATTAGAAAAAAATACTCAAAAGTTTATTAGAGGAATTTACAGTCTCAGAAAATTTATTACAAAAACAGTAGTATATTTTGCTTACTGTCATAACTTTGCGTTTCCTTCTAACAAGGCAGGTCTCCTTAAAGCACATACTCAGAATATTTATAAAAAAATACTATTCATGTATCATAAAGGATCAGTCAAATTTAGCTGCAGAATCCCAGTAGAATATCGGTAAAAAAATAAAATACTTTCAAGTATTTGGCGTAAAAAGATGCGATTTGGCAAGCAACACTTTTTCCTTATCAAATGCCAGCGATTTTAATGCATTTGAAAATTCCAGTTTAAATGTGTAGTACTTTATGAATTTAAACTAAAACAATTAAATAGTTTATTATTTTTTTCATAAGTTTGTATAATATATGTACATGTTGCGTATTTCTGAAGTTATTTAATTTTACACCGTTTCGCTGGCTGGATAGGTTTTACGTGTATTTTAACAATAACTACCCAATTAAGAATGCTCTCATTATGTATTACAGTATTTAGTAAGTTGTTATGTTATGGCAACAATACTTTTCTCTTGTTGTCAGGAGCGTGCCAAAGGCTGTTTTAGTGAGGGGGGTGTGAACTGAATTTTGCCGAATACGGGATCGAGGGTGAGAAAGGCTTTGTGATAGTTCCCCCCCCCCCCCCTCAGCAACGGAGTCAACTGTTCTACAATACTGTGAACAATATTGTGAATTAAAAAAAAGTCCTAAGTGGTCACATGCATTCTGCCTAACCACAGTCAAAATTAAATGCTGTTATTCAGTATGTGTAAAAAAATGTTTATTCTTTTACTATATAAGTAGAGTTGAGATTCCTGTTATTAATTAGGATTCTGCTTACGATTTAAAAGGAAATGCGTACGGAAGTACCGTACATTAACCAGTTCTCAAAAGTAACAATTTAAGAACGTTGAAGTACTTCAGAAGTTATGTTTCTATAAATAAAATCTCATGCTGTTGTGTTATGTAAGTGTATACATTTTAAAATACATAAAAAAGACAAATCTTGCTTGTTAAAAATAAGATATATATTAGTATAAGAGGCTAAAAATTATCCTTCTCTACATTTTTAAATTACCACCCACCTATCCTTCAGAATAGCCCATTTTCCCGCTAAATTGTCTAAATCCAACATGTCAGTTATGTCTGTTTCACAGGTTAATAGCATCAGTTCATCCAGCCGCTCTTCCGACATGGTGGTACGCAAGTACCTTTCACCAAAATCTCAAATTCTCAGAAAAGCGATACTCTCTATCTTAGCCCTGGACATCGTCCAACAACCTACACTGGAGTAGGCCATGATCACCACCCTCCCTCCTACACAGAATCATACACAATCTTTCATTCTGTGTGAGAAGCTCTTTCTTTTCCCCTTTAAAGACAGACAACAGAGAATTGAAATGAAACTGACGACGGGGGAGGGAACTTTTTTGCAGGAAGTGTTCTTAACTTTCCGATTATTCTAAATTTTACCAACTCTTATAAATAAGTGTGTGACCCCCCCCCCCCGCCCACACACACACACTTATTGTCTCCGATAGTAACAATATCGAAGTAAAATTGACAGTGCTCAGAATTGGACATTAACTTTTAGTTAAAAACATTTTTAAATTTTGTTCTGAACTACTGAATATGATAGTTTTTTTTTTTTTATATATACATGTAAATGTATATGGCAAAACCGTAGTTATAAAAGTGTATTTATTTAGGTTAAACTTACTCAGTATGATGCATAGAAAAAGTTTTTCTTAAAAGAGTATTTATCATAAAAGTTTATTTTTTATTTCATTGTATCGCCAATCAGCAATAAATCGCCAAAAACACGAAATTTTCATAATTTTTTACGGACATAAGTCTAAAAGAGATAACAAGATTTCCTTTCTTTCCTGAACTTGAACTTCAGACCTTTTTGAAATTTTTGTTTATCTTTATTTACAAAATACATATTTTACAATCCTATACATTTTGTAAAAAAGTTCAAAATTGCAATTTCCAAACAAAAAATTTTTTTTAAATATAAATGTTTTGCAACTGGATTTCATAAATATATTATAAATATATATATATATAAAGGTTTCCAAATATAAAGAATGGAAAGAAAAAATTAATGGTGCAACAAGACACTGTTTGTTAAAACGAACCGCCTATTTGTTAAAGCTGTTTTGAGAAATCCAAACTGTTTACTTTCTGACACATTTTGTAATTCAATTTATTTCGCAAACACATGAAATTGGCAGGTGTGCTTATTCAAGAAACTATGTAATCGAATTATGTTTCCCCTTTTTGGTAAAGGCAAAAGATCCTTCAGAAAACACTGCCAAAATTGGCATTTTGAACCGAAATTTCGATAACGCAGCACAAGAAAGGAGAAAAACATGTCACATGACACAAATCGCTTATAACTCGATAAGTAATCTATTTAGCAAAGAATGGTAAGCTCATTAGAATTCTAATTCTAAATCGCTTCAATAGTCAGGCTTGCTAATTTTTATGCCTTTGCATTTAAAAATGTGTCAGAAAGTTTCGCATTGTTGAGCTGGTCATTTCAGAACCATCATAAAATTCTGCAGAATGACTTAAAAGCTAAAAATAATTATTGTTTTTTAAAATGTTTCAACAACATGTTTTCACATTGCTCCATTTTCTATCGAAAAATATCAGTGGTTAGAGAAAAGAAATTTTGTGTGTGTAGCGAACTACAACTAGTTTATTAAAAAGAATAGTTAACTACAACTAACTTACATGTTTTAAAAGTATCAATTACAAACTACTTCAATACTTTCAGATTTTAGACTCGATCTACACTAAAAATTTAAGACATGGGCTTAAATTTTAGAATGGTAAATGGGGTAAAAGTTTCCCTAGATTAGTATGTGGTTAATTGATCTTTTGCGATATTACCTCACTAACCAAAACACATGAGACATTCAATGAGAAAAACTAAAATAGATCCACCGAAAACTTCCTTGAAACCCAATATACGCAAACAAAAAATATAATAAACTACTATGATACTGTTTTTGATGTATTATTGTTAGAAAGTACACATTGCTGCTTGAAACTTTTAAAATAAAATTATCTGAGTTTCGTGAACTTTCATTAAATGACAATCAAGAATCATTTAAACTTAAAATGCAATAGTCTGAATTAGATAAATTCAAGGACATAAAAAAAATAATGAAAGATAACTTGGTAATGGCGCTATTAAATTTGTTTTTAAATAATATATACTATTAAAAATTATCACTGGAATTTTCTCTTTTTATAACATTATCTCATTTTGCCCTTCTTTTAGTCCTGTGTCCTGTTATATAGGTAAAAAGTCAGTACTTTTATGTTATAGCAGTATCTAGAATTACGATTATGCCAAGGTTGCAGTTATGATTTCGCCAAGATCATCGCAAACCTTACATATGCATATATATACTCCAAACACTCATACATGTGCCATATACATCATTATTTACATCTTATATGACATATATAATCTTATACATATATATATATACTGCAGTAAGTAGTAGTGTTGCATTATATTAGTAGGTGCTTGTTGAAGCTAATGTTGAATTTCTAAACCTAAATTTATATTTTAAATGATTTGACTTCCAATTAAAAATAAAAGGGGGGGGAAGCAACAATACTATAAATAAAAATACAAAAACAGTGGTTAAACTTTACTTATTTTTTCAGGATTAGGTGAAAAAAGTGATTATGCTGTTGATAAGACATGTTGTACATGTTTATGTATAATGATACGTTTATTTAATTATTTACGAACATTATAAATATTATATACATCTTATACCCATGTCAAATGATATATATATGTTGTATATATATTTATATATACAACATATACACATCACATGACTATAACTTGGCCATATACAGTCCCTGGCAAAATTATTAGACGCAGTTGTTTTTATTATAATTTGTTAAATATCTGGAAAGATACATGACGAATTATCTTGAAACTTCAGGAGTGTAAACAACATGATCAACGTCATATATTTCCGAGAAGATTTTTTCTTGAAACCTCATAAGGGGCCGTCAACAAATTGAAAAAAACGAATACGTTTTTGATAACCCTGTAAAAACCAATATCACAAAAACGTTGAAACGGCATCACACGCTTAGGAGGATTATTGTAATAATTTGGGTTCATTTTTATGAAGATAGCATGTATACTCGAAGAGAAATTCAGGTTTTTATAAAAACAGTCCCAAATTTTACTAAGTTTTTTGCTTATAATTTACAGAGATTTTAATATAAAAACAAGTTATTTTCAGAAAATATGACAACCAAAATTATACACAATACCCTGCAATCAAAATTAAAAAATAATAAAAATTGCATGAAAAATGAGCAGGTTTACTAAATATTTTTTCACTGCGCATGCGCGAATTCAATCAAAATATACTGTGCATAATATATTAGCTAAATATATAGACCAACTTTTATGAAAGTCTCAAAAACATAGCTTGAAAATTCTGATAGTGATCGTCGATAGAATAATCTCGAAATTCGCTGTTCCCAAAAGGAAGCAATAAGATGAGGGGTTGTATCAAATATAGAATGAGAAACACTTCATTCTTATTATGTCAACTTTCATAAGCTAGTATATTTGGATACAACCCCTCATCTTTTTTGCTTCCTTTTGGGAACAGCGAATTTCCAGCTTATTCTATCGACGATCACTATCAGAATTTTCAAGCTATGTTTTTGAGACTTTCATAAAAGTTGGTCTATATATTTAGCTAATATATTATGCACAGTATATTTTGATTGAATTCGCGCATGCGCAGTGAAAAAATATTTAGTAAACCAGCTCATTTTTCATGCAATTATTATTTTTTTTAAATTCTGATTGCAGGGTTTTGTGTATAATTTTGTTTGTCATATTTTCTGAAAATAACTTGTTTTTATATTAAAATCTCTGCAAATTATAAGCAAAAAACTTCGTAAAATTTGGGACTGTTTTTATAAAAACCTGAATTTTTCTTCGAGTATACATGCTATCTTCATAAAAATGAACCCAAATTATTACAATAAGCCTCCTAAGCGTGTGATACCGTTTCAACGCTTTTGTGATATTGGTTTTTACAGGGTTATCAAAAACGTATTCGTTTTTCTTCAATTTGTTGACGGCCCCTTATGGGGTTTCAAGAAAAAATCTTCTCGGAAATATATGACGTTCATCATGTTGTTTACACTCCTAAAGTTTCAAGATAAAACCTCATGTATCTTTCCAGATATTTAACAAATTATAATAAAAACAACTGCGTCTAATAATTTGGCCAGGGACTGTATGTCACAAAACGTTATATTGATCATATATTATTATGCCACACATGCTTTATAATTTGGCGATAAATCTTGGTCGCTTGGTGATTTATCTTTGAGGGACGCCATATCACAAAAAGTCTTATTACTAAATAATTCATATTATTTTTATACAGAAATATATTTCAAACAATTTTGGTTAAACCATGCCACTATCAACAAAATCAGCAATATGAGAAAATGTTATGGTCACAACTTTCTGTTATTTAGGTGAAGTGCAATTCTTCCATTTAAAAAGTCTCCAAATTCAAATCAAACTCTACATTTCCAGAAATACACTTTAAAAGTCTCCATACTAACATAAACTGACAAGTTGAAAACATTAAATGAATATTCAACTTCCAATAAAACCCTCATTGCAATTTATGATAGAATTTTTAAGCCTAAATTTATATTCTAAATGGTTTGACTCCCACTTAAAAATAAAGAGGGGGGGGGAGGATGTTAATAATATAAAGAAATAAATATAATATAAACAGTGATTAAACTTTACTGTATTTATTTTTTCAAGATAGGGGGGGGGGGAATGCGATTATGCTGTTAAGACTGTTGTACATGTTTATGCATAATGATACATTTATTTATATTTACAGTTACAGAAATTAATTGCATTGAAACATTAGGATACTCTTTATTCATGTTACTATTTACCGATATACCAATGTTTACCTAACTTTTCTATGTTAATGTTTGTTCATTCACTCAATACTCATACATTCTTGCATACAAACTCTCATTTAACCACAATGTGAAATAATTTCAGTGTTGTATTATTATTATCTCTATAAACATTTTTTTTCAAGATAAGACTTTATTAATGTCAAAATGTCGTGTTAATAATTCTTAAACTATTATTGGGTGATTAGTAAGGGAAACTCTATTAAAAAAAGCGATATTTTTAGGGGACGTAGAAATTATGAAGATTTTTGTTTGTTTTTTGCCTTTCATCACAAAAACTAAAAAAATATATATAACCAAATTGGCGTCTTCAAAGACGCTTTCGCAACCAAAAATAAAAGTAACTGTATCTTACAGCTAGTGTTAATTGGTGCGACATTAATTTAAATTTCACAAGACTAAAGTCTCAACTATCAACATCGATATTCTAATGACCTGCCGCAAGTCTGTCTTATCTTGAAAATTTGTCAATATCTAAAGTATATTACGTTAATATACAGAACACTGAAATTATTTCACATACCTGTATTTTCACCGTGTATCTTCTTGATTTGTGGTAGAGCTAGGTATTTATTTTCTTATTTATTTTTATCTCTAGTTTCTCGTAGCAAAACCAGCAAAACACTTCACCGTCGGCGATTGCTTTGCATAAGCATAGCGGCGTAAGCACTGAACTGCTTGGCTAGGTTATGCGCATGCGCGAAATAGCGCTGTTCTCGCCAAATCATTTGGCGCTCGCCAATGTGGCTGTAAGCTATAAGGTTCGGATATTAGCGTACGGGAGAGGGGGAGAGGGTTAAGGCACTAATAGAATAGCCTCTCTTGTGAAATGACAAATTTCTTAAAATGACACCATTTTGAATAACAATAGAAAAAGTATGTAGTTTCAAGTTTAAATGAATCGTCTTTTTAAATGATGTCATTTCAGTTATAGGGTCAAGCCTCTTCACGTTTTTAAACACTATTTATTCAAATTAAAACATGTTTCCTTTTTAGTTGAAATAAAAAAATATCATAAATAAAAATATAAGCAAGGAAGATGTAACAATTCGCATTATTACTCGCATACCAATGTGTGAAAGTGCTCCATCCGTGAAAATAATTTTCTCCGGCATGTTTTTCGCTGAATTGACTGAATGACAAATTTCTTTACAATCTATCGATATTTGCTGTCTTGTAACAGAACAGGTTACCGGTGCTTTCGTGTTAATGAACTCATAGAAGTATGGACCTATGATCATTTCTGCTGTGAAACCACACCACACAGTTATCTTTTGTTATTGTTAGAGAAATTCTTTGAAAGCATTTGCTGAGTTGGAATCTTCAATTTGGCAGTTCTGGGTATTTACACATCCATTCAGGTAAAAGTGGAACTCTTTTTTACATAAGATTTTCCATGACAAAGCATCATGCACCTTCATTCTGTCAAGATAGATGACAGCAAAAGACAATCGCTTATCATGGTCGATGTAACGTAATTCTTGCGCAAGCCTGATCTTGTACGGATTATAAATTTGTAAGATTTTACATACAGTACAATCAGGCACATCCAGATTCCAAGGTATCCTACTAATGCTAGAGGGGCCAGTAATATTGTCCTGTGCTCTGTTGAAAATCGACGCTGCAACTTATTCGATTGTATCCTGTGATACGGGTTTGCGTCCTCTGCCTGGTTGAACTTTCAGAAAATGTGTTCTCAAACCACTCAACCATTGCTTTTAAGCCATTAACTGAAAAAGGACCGCTACGTATTCGCTTATTTTGTGCTTTTTAAATGCAGAAAGAGGTAAAATAATTTGCTAAATAACGCACCCTCGGGTAAAGAAGGGGGCATATTGCACATCACTTTCAATCAAACTGTTTCTAAAAGTAACACATTGCCTTTTAAAGCCCAACAATCTGGTACTGTACATAAGGATGTAACGTGAAATTTGAATAAAGAGACCTTCTTTCTTTGGAACTCAGTGAGTGGTATTACTAATAAAGAGACTTTATCAGTGTTAATTCAAATTTTCAACTTTTGTAAAACTGTTGCCATAGTGAGATTGAATTAAGTTATTAAATGGGCTAAATAAAAGGTATTTTTAGTATTGATTTTGAATTTTGTTTAACTCTCTTTTGAATTAGAAAATGCCACATATCTCAAGGCGGAGAATTTTGGAACTATTATTTTTTATTGCGGAAACCTTGGTCCCCGCCTTGTTTAGTCCTGCTAAAAAATGTGGCTCCATTCTCGCAAATAGATCAGGTTACAAAACACGCTGAGTTTAATTATGGCCTTCCTGTATATAATTATTGTTTTCCATTGAAGGTTTATAATTTAAAGGAAAATTTTCTAAGAAAAACAATGGCATTTTAATAAAATGTAGAGAAATATTTCAATAAAGCAATTAACCATAGCAAAAAAATAATTATCATCCATAAAAAAGCCATTCAGCGATTAAAGGCTTCAACAGTACATGACATAGTTACACAACAGGGTAATAGGCAGGCACATATTAAGAATCACTGACCGCCTCTGTGCAGTAATTTATTTTACACGTCCTTCCACTAAATCCTAGCATTGTTATTTAATTTTACTAAAAACCAGCAATAAATTGTAGAATTGTTTACCTCAATTTAATTTTTTTTTTGAATTATTAAAACTTAATTAAATACCAATATTTCAACTGTTATTATGTTTCAAATAAAGTGGAGAGTCAAAATACGTCCATTAGAATTAACTTTTAAATATACACTAAAAACACTTTTAATTTTGCTTAAAAGACGTCAACATAAACCTTAAAGATGTTAAAATTTAAAATTTACACGTTTCGATTTGTTCATCAAATCGTCATCAGAATATATACAAACCACAAATACAATGTACATAAAAAACGAGAGATTAAATTAATTAAAAATTAAAAACCAGAGAGTCTGAACTGTCACTATGCGAAAGAAGGTACAACGCCCTCTAAACTTTTAATTTTAACACCGCTCTTAGATTCATCTACAGATCGCATCCCACTATTATTCAACCACTCAACCCAAATTTTTGGAATATTAAATGACAACGTATCATTACATGCTTTCGAGCTGCTTAAATAAATTTCAATAGATTCCCTCACAAAAAGTTGAAAATAAAAACTGGAACAATAAATCAATTTAGCTTCATTAAATAGGATATTGATGCTCTCTGTATTATTTAACCTTGATAAGGCAGTATTCCCTCTCCCATACTTAATATCTGCAATATGCTCCTTACATCTAACATTGAATTTCCTCTGTGTCATACCAACATAATAATTTCTAGAGAATCGAAAAGCGTTATTTAGTTTACGTTAAATGTGATATATTTTCGATTGAAATCAATAGCCACTTGATGACCCCCCCCCCTTTCGTCCTTTCGTACTTCGCATGTATAGAATATCGGTTTGAAACATCGACTTTGACAATATTTTCTAAAATATAATTTAAAAAAAAAAAAACTTAATTGTTATTCTATTTCTTGGAACATGCGAGGGGCTATAGGAACTTTTTATACAAAAATGGAAGAATGTGAGAACTATATTATAAAAATTATATAAGTGCTGTCATCTCAAGATGAATTGGTGCACAAATAGTACTATATTTGAATGTCAAAACGTAAATCTAACGCGGTTTTGTTATGATAAAATATAATGCGAAATATATAATAATAAGAAATTTTTTACGAACAACTATGTTTGGTCACCCTCTAAACTTTTGTAAGCCCTGTGCAGCTGCACATGTTGCACATGAATAAGTATGGATATGGTAATAGGTATGCATTTAATAATCCCCAGTTTTGAAATGTTTTAATGAAAAGTTTAACGTAGTTTTCCTTTCTTTTTATTTATAGTATATAATCAAATTGATGTTTTAAAAGTGTCACACCGTGTTAAGCGTGTGTTCAGAAATATGCATAATGTTTATTTTCATCTTATTCCAATGGACGTATTAAATTATGTTAATACATTTTAGAACATATTAAAAATAATCTGGTTCTCAAATACATCACATTATAACTTCTTTATTATTCATTTATTAAAAATAGGTAACTGAAATATTTCATCTTTGTAACATTTTCTAACATATGTATATCAGACTGAAATATCATATTGCATATTTGGTTCATATTTTTAAAATCTGCATACCGAATGCATTAAATATAAATGGAAAAAGAACATAAATACCCTGTTTGAAGTTTTAGAGTGATAGTACATATATTTCTATTCCCGATCTTATTATGCTCTTAAAAATATAGCTTTATATTTAAAGGTTTACAAGTTATTAAAGAGTGTGAAATATTTTTAAATTGTTCACATATATTTGTTTTAATGTGTATTACAACGTTCCTAAATGTAAAGACACATAAAGTGTTTTCCTTTTATCTATTTACTCACACAAATCAGTTCAAACGCGTTTTAAAAATGCACTTTAAAAGCTGTTTCAGGAATGTAATTTTCGATAACATTACCTGGATATCTTATTATTAAACGCATTTGTCCAGTAAATTGTCGTAAAAATATAAGCGTTGTAAGTATTCATGCTAAGAAAAGAAAGTGTTTTTTTATTAAAGTGAAATGTTCGAAATGAGGATTTATTTTATATAGGATCCTTAATAATATTATGCGAATCACGTGATCTCAGTCTATAGCGCAAACTCTGATCAAACAGATTTTAATACTTGTTAAAGTATTACATTACCAATTCCTTATATATATATATATATATATATATATAAGCTTCAGCCATGTATAAAAGAGTAATATAAATCGGTAAAAATATTATATTCACATTAAAAAAATCTATGTGTACAGAAAGAATTGAACATATATAAAATATACACAGATTTGTGATTAAGTACTACGTGATTCAGAAAATAATTCCTTAGAAATCGTTTGAATTTAACGTTTTTAATGACGGCGAAATGTAATATGAAGAAGCTCTCGAAACTCCTATTTAAATCCTTACAATTTACTAAGTTAAGTATCCTACGATTTGTTTTTTACAGTCAATTTGTCTAAAAGACATTTTGTTTCTTCTCCCCGTATATTTATTGGATTTAAATGGCTTTTAAATAGCTATTTTCTTGTTGAACTAATAGACTATTTATATATATGCGAAAAAAAGAGGAAAACGCTTTAAATACAAACAAAAAAAAATAATAGAAGTGTTCAGTTTTCAGTTCGATAACAGAAGATATTTTGTTTTATGTTATTATTAAAAATATTCAAACAATAATTTTCGAATATTCAGTATATACTTAGAATAAATTTAATGGGTGCAAAACATATATTTTAAGAATTAATTTCATTTAAAACTGTTTACATTTAAACGTCATATTTTATATTTTCCAGTATGAAAATGAATTTACACAATTTAAATTTTTGTAACATGTGCATTTAGGATCAAAAATCATCTTTAGGATCTTGAATAACACAGGATGACTCAGACATAATTTCAAAGTTACTGAATAGCTACTGATCTCATAAAAAGTGTTTTGGTGTGGTCAAATATTACTTTGCTAGCAAGCAGAATCAGTGTGATTTCACTCTTTGGTAAAAACGATTGCTGCTACTGGAAAAAAAATAAGGAATAAACATTTTTTTTTAATGCGTCGTTAAAATAAGTATTTTTATTAATAATAACGAATCATTACGGGAACGTAACTGTCCTAGATTAATGACTACATTAGAGTCGATTCATTTTCTGAAAAAATAAGTTCTTGAATTTGTAAACTCTAAAGTATTATATTAAATTAGGCCAAGCGCAAATTTTAAATCATAAATGGAAAAAAATATTATCTTCTATCTGAAAGTGAATATAGTAGTTAATAAATAATTCAGTAAAAAAAAATGCACTTCGTCAGAGTATTATATTAAGTGTAATGCATTTTGTTTAAATTGCCACATGCACATTTTAAATTGACCTTTCAGTAGAAGGTGAATTCAAAATAACATAAAATACCGGTTAATAAATATACACTTCAAATACCCATTGAAGAAACATTACACGTTAAAAAAGAAGAGTTATAATCATGAGTTGCAAACAAAATTTGAACCATCCATATATTAAATAAAGGTAACGTGTCTTCGTCCGTTTACAATAACAAACAATGTGCTTCTTTATGAACATCTCAATAAATTATCTTCGTATAACTATACCAGTCTCTGTAAATTTTAACATAGTAACGGGAAATTTCTCCTCTACAAAATTTCGTGCAAATATATCCGAGGGTGATATAAAACAAGTAAAACAAATATTTTCACAAATCAATTTAGATTTTTTTTTAATATAATTAGCAAGATTTAGATACTTATTTGATATTGAGTTTCACATAGTAATACCCAGAAGTATCCATAGTACCCAGAAATGGGATAACTAATAAGTACTGGAATGTTATATTGCTTCACCTTTTTCCATAATCGAGGTGTTATTTAAATATATATATGGGGAGATATATTCATTCAAGAATGCCATCGGCTCTTCTCTGAGTCTTGTATAAATGCATAAACGCATAAGAGCTATCATCCTGTAAAATAAACAAATAAATATATCAATTTAAAATAAGCATAAAAGGCATATTTGTTTTAAATTATTAACCTTAAGTTTTAAACTTTATTAAACATACCCAAGTTCAATAATATGATTTAAAATACGTTATCTCTATATACGAAGGTTACATCAAATACTTTTGAAGGTAATTCATTAAATAAACATGAATTAATGAAATACAAAAATGAAATATTTAAAACTGAAACTAAATAAAAATGTCCCCAATTAAAATATCACGTTTATTATTAATCAATAACAATTAGATTTGAACCTATAAAATAAAATACTCAAGATAAAAATAAAATTAGTGCTGCAGTTAATCAGAATATATACCTAATACAAACAACATATAGTTACAGAAAACATGTAGTAAACAGTATGAATATATCGGCAAACTATAATAAAATTTTAAAATACAAAAAAATAATAAAAGTCTATAAATATGCAATTATTTTTCCCAATTATACACTGCAGCTTCTTTCAATGAAAAGAAGATGTTCATTCTGACATATTTCAGGAACGTCATTACATTTGGAATTTTCGTGATTAAAAAGAATGCGGAAAATGTGTTTATAAAGCGTTGGAATTTCTTTTGTTACTTAGGAAGATATCAAAAATTAATTCCTTCACTGTTTGACTTAGTGAGAAATTGAGTAGAAAAAATGACGCGGCAATCCTTTTTTTTTATAATAATAATTTGGTGATATGAAAGAATGATATTAAATTTTGTTCATAATTGGAAATGAATTTCCGTTTTTATTACAATTAGATATTTTTATACAACAAAAAAGTTATTTATTAGATCTAAGTAATATATATATATATATATATTAACCTTTTGAAAGAGGCTTTCTGGAGAACTCATACTGGAGCATTACAACTGCTGTCATAACTCCTGTTGAAAGTTTATTAGGGTTTTTTTCTACAGTAGGCGGCATCATTATATAATAATATATGATAAGTAACTAATGCACCTTTGTACAACATACTCTTATAAAACATAGAATGCTTTATCATACGAAAAGTCCCATGTTACTTTAAAAAATTAAAGTTTCACTCTACTAGTCGGTGAAGGCGAAGCCGACAGCGAAGCCAAGCACCCTCGCGATTTTCACCCAAGAGCTGCACATGACCATGCACTCACTCTCTGAAATCAACACCGCTGTAAATAGTGCCTCCCACTCGTTATATTAGTGGGGCCAGATCAGTATTCGATTCCCAGGGAAGAGTCACTGACATCATCGTCCTCAAGCACATCTGGCAGCTCATTTAGGAACGAACGAGACTAAATATGTTCTCCCTCCTGAGAATTACATTACCTAGATTCCCGGCTCAGAACATGGAAAACCTACAGAGGCGACCACTAACTCCGTTTCAGGAGACAAAACAACACAAAACATAAAAAGACAATTAGTAAATTTAAAAACTAGATGGACATAAAAAGATAGGAAAGTTATTCCGCCACCACCGCCACAACCCGAGGTGATTATGTTCCGCCGTAGTGCAGATTAGAATCGAAGGCTAAGTTATTGGTCCGTCCGGACCTGGTATCATCCATGAGTTACATGAGTTACATACAAATGAGTTGCGCTAGTACTATGACTAGTTTTATAAATATTCTGATCTTGGTGCAATAGCTGTTGCACTCTTATGTAAAAATACATGAATGCAAAATTTATTTTATGTGCAGATTTTCATATTATAGATATTAATTTTATTTAAAAAAAAACATCGTTATTATTTCTGTGAAATGAATTATATTGTCTGTTTTAAGATTTGATTAATTTCCGTAATTAAATAAGTACATTTTAATAAGGCAGCATTTTATCTTTAGTTGACTTTTAATGAAAATCCCAATTGGAAACTTAAGCATAGCTTTGGAAATTTCAGAAATTGAAATCCATATTCAGACTCTTTTTCCATTTAATATATATTTATCCGGAAACATCAGTGTCGGCAGATTATATGATTAGTGTAATTAAACAATTTGTGTATACAAATTCGGGTTTTAAATTCAATAATACGGAAATGACATGACTCCATCTTAAATATGACGTAATCATCATGGCAACCTAGAATCATTACCTATCACAGGATACCATTGAATTAATTACGTATGATAGAATTTAATAGAATGAAGAAAACTTTTATTAATATATTTTTAAGTTTAGATATCATTTTCACAAATTTTGAAATGACTCAACAAATCTCTGCAACGATTATATAAAATAAATTTGAAACCATTCGGTTGGATAGTTTTTGCGCACTTACATACGGGCAGACGGACAGAAAGGACGGACCAGACGACGACTATAAGTACTACGTATTTACCTAATTACGAACGCATTTAATAACATAATAGTACTGAACGAAAGAGAAAAATAACTTTTTGTATTTTATCCTATAAGATGGAAAACTCAAAACAAAAATATAATTAATGATGCAATTAACCTGAATATCAGCAAATATTTCTACAAATATGTAAAAAAAAAAAAAAAAAAAAAAAAAAAAAAAAATCAGCTATATTTTTGGATCAATAAAATGCACTTACTTACAAAAATAAAATTATATTTCCAAGTAGAATGAAATTAAACAAATTCGAAAAATATGTAGTTTTTCTTCGAAATTATACATTTAAAATTTATTAAATGACGTATCAAGCATAAAGGAATATTCATATATCCTCATATATTTCAATAAAAAGGATTATAATTGGAATTTTTATGATCAAAAGAATGCAGAGAATTTTAACTAAAAACGTTGGAATTCGTTTGTTACTTCTGAAAAAAAAAAAGAATCTTCACTGCATAGTTTATTGAGAATTTCTCTAAAAAGTAATAAGAAAATCCATGCCTTGTTTATTATAAAATGATTATATTAAAGAATGAGTTCAATTTCTTTTATGAAAGGAAAATGTATTTCAATAATGCAGTAAACGTTCATTGTGATTTTTAAAAAAATTTATTTAGTATTTTTGACGTTTTAAACAGCCCCATTGTATAGTAGAAAAATAAATCTGGTTCACAAATTTAAACTTTTTTTATATACTTTTGATGAAACACCTATTTTCTTATTATACTACCTCTTACTAATAAAATGCGGTATTTGAAAAAAATCTATCGCGTCACATTTTTAAAATTTTTACCTTTTTCAATATTCACATTTTTAATTCTATAATATATCTATCACGTCACATTCAAGATACCCGCATTGTCAACTTGGATTCTATATTCTGTTTTCTTGTGTTTTTGTGAACTAAAGTGGTTTTATTTTTTGATAAAATGCCTAATAGAGTAATGTGTAAAATAAATTCTGATCGTTTTTGTTAGGTTTGTGGACAATTTATATTCACAAAAAAAGAAAGACATATATCGGAATGTCTTAAAACAGCATATTTGCATTATTTTGGAATATCAGTGAGTAATCAAGATAAAAAGTAGGTCCGACAAGTTTTTTGTGAAAGCTGTAGCTCTTATATGCAGGGCATCTGGAGAAAAAAAGGTATCTTCAAGTTGGATCACCAATGCTGTGGAGAGAATCTTCAAATCACGAAAATGACTGTTATTTTTGTTTGACAAAAACCGCAGGCTTTAATTAAAAAAATAAACATACAATTCAATATCCTGAGATTCCATCAGTCTCAAAACAGATATCACATTTGGAATTTCGGCCACATCCTATATGTCCAGGTATGTCAAGTGCTAGTTGCCAAGATAGTGACGATCTGTTTATGGTGGATGAAAATGATGACGAGTTCGTAATCGATGACGATAAAACGCCACATTTAATAAACCAAAATGTATTGAAAGACCTTGTGCGAGACTTGAAACTATCTAGATCTACAGCAGAGATTCTTACCTCTAATCTACAACAGTGGAACGTATTGACACCAAATACCAGGGTAAATTATTACCGAAATCGAAGTCAAATTTTCAGAAGTTATTTCACCAAAAATGATTTTTTTTGTTTTGCCATGATATTCCTGGGCATTTTAATGCGATGAATCAAAATATAATTCAAATGAAGGGCGTTTATTTATCGATTTATCTAAATGTAGCTTGAAAGCTGTATTACTTCCTAACGGTAATATAAAACCATCTTTACCAATTGGGCATGCCGTAAACAGTAAAGAAACCTATTAAACAATGTCTCTTTTAATGAAAATGATGCAATATGAACAGCACAACTGGAATATATGTGGCGATTTAAAAGTAGTTATTATGTTACTGGGCTTACAGGGCGGGTATACCAAATATTTATGTTTTTTGTGCGTGTGGGATAGTCGAGCTAAAGAACATACTTTACATAAAAAAATATTGGACTGTCAGAAATGATTTTACTCCAGGAAAAATGAATGTAAAATATACATCTTTAGTGGATACACAAAATATAATTTTGCCAACGTTACATATTAAATTGGGCCTAATAAAAAATTTCGTCAATACAAACAGTGTAAATATACAAAATATTTAATACAAAATATTACAAAATATTTTCACCAATTTTTTCCAAGTATTTCAGATGCAAAATTAAAAGATTGAATTTTTATCGGTCCACAGATACGTAAACGGATGAAAGATAAGGACTTTGAAAAACTTGTATCTACTAATGAAAAAATCCTTGGGATTCCTTTAAAACGGTCGTCCATGAATTCTTAGGAAATCATAAAGATAAAAATTATGAAAAACAATATTGCTGTTTTATTAAAAAACTACCACGCAATGGTTGTGAATATGGCTCTGAAGATACATTTTTTCCATTCACATCTGGATTTTTTTTTCTGAAAACTTGGGCGCCGCGCAACTATGCTACTCCAACACTGAAGATGATTTATCTAGCTGAAAAATTTTCATCTATTGATTATCACTTAATTAGATAATATATAAGAGTTTCCATGTTATCACATTTTCATCATGTAAATGCTATAGTTATTGCTCGGATTAATATATTTAGCGCTGCAGTTCGCAGCCTTGTTCAACAAATAACAATGAATTATGCCAACCAAGATATCGTCTGGATAGCTCAGCAGGATGAGTATTGGTGCAGAAAGTCAAAGACCTAGGTTCGAGTCCTGGCTTGGATATATTTCTCTCCGTTTGAATAAATCTTATCTATGCTACTCTAACCCGGAATATGTGTATCACGCATTTACTAAGATGGTACAGTATTCAAAAGACAAATAAAAATGTTGGTGATATTAACAAGAATAATTTTGTAAGAATTATCTATAAAATAGGTAAGAACATTATCTATAAAATAGACCTGCAAGATAATCTTGTTATAAATAGCAAACAGACAAAATAAAATGGCCAAAACACAAAATAAAAAATATAAAAAAAAGCAAACTTAAAATGTAATATAAAGAGCAATAAAAATAGAGAAATAAAAACATATTTATTTTAAATTTATATAACACTCTTTATTTTCTCCTTATATTATGTTTTATACTTTTCAGAACTTAAAATAATTCATTATTGAAGTTTCACAGCAAGTTGATAGATTTTAGAGGCGGCTTTTGGCGCATAATGAACTTCATTATTTTTGTAACTCGTATACATTTGTAACGATAAAGATTATATGGCGATTTATCACCTGCATCCTGCAAACTAAAAATGCCCTAAAATATTATATATTTAAAATGTCTTATTTATTAATCTATACAAAAAAAAAGAAAGTTTCACTCTGTATGTGTGTGTGTCGGCGATGTCTAGAGAAATCTAACATATGTAGAAGAAGTCAACATTTGTATGCAGTTAGTCCAATGCACGTCCTGATGCATCTGAGGCTAAATTTTTTTTAATTTTTTGATAATTATCCAAGATATTAATGGAAATTTCATCAAAAAGCTTTTTTTGTAAAAATCGGCAGATTTTTCCTCGTATCCCCACAACCTGATTTTTGAGGGGAAAAGCAGGAAGTAACAAATTCTGACGTTTGTCCCTTTGTTTTAAACGCTTTTGGCCAAACTGTTCAAAATACGGGAAAACGGAAGACATATTCTTAAAGTTTGTACTTTTACGTCTTAAATGCCGTAATCAGTTTGAAAAAATATTGTTTTGAATATATCCTATCCATTTGTATTTTTTTTAAATAGCCGTTTTTGCATTTGACGTTTTCCTACTTACGAAAACGGTCTCCCAGACTGCAATTTTAGAGGTACTGACAAACAAAAGGTATGCTCTTAAAGCGGAGTCCTTCTATTTTCGACGGTTAAATTGGTTTTGAAAAATACGAATTTTAACTCTTTAAAAAACATTGGTGACCGCAGGTCAATGCGCTTCTCCCGGAGACGTCCTTTATTCTACGCTAAAAGTAACCCAACGTCCGTATTTCGACACAATTTCAAACATCTCGGCAGATCAGATTTCAATCATCTACAAAAATTCCGAAATGTTCGGATGAGTAGAAGTATTTAAAAAACAAATAAATCTGAGAAATTTTCGAAGCAAACGGAACACGCGGTCTTCGCTCGTCTTTGCCTCATATTTTTTCTACTAAATATGCATATTTTTTTGACAAAAATTTAAAGACAGCTTTGATACAGTATATTTAAAACAGATTAAAATTTCAAAAAGTTCGGAAGATGAGAACTACTTTGTTGTTGCCATCGTTGTTATGTTAAAGGACCCAACGCGAAAACTAAAACAAAAGCGAAAATAAAACATTTATTTTGCAACTATATAACAATATTTTTTCAAAAATTTTTTACAGTGTACGTGAAAAAGCAAGGAAATGTCTTCTTACGAACGAAAGTAGAACGCTTTTACCACTAAAGATCAATATTTTTTCGCGAAATTTTCCTTTAAAAGTAGAAATTCATACAATATAGGGTTAAAGATATAAAATCATGCAAACGTATGGTTTGTTTAAATTTATCGTCACGTGCCCCTGCAACGCCGGCCTTGTCAGCCAGTTTATGAAGAAATTCTAAATATAATAAAATGCTGTATTGTTATCCGAAATTCAACTGCGCATATAATTCCTATAACAGGTATATGTCGTATAACGTGTATATGTATGCCGTTATCTAGTATATGAGGATGTGAGTAAAAATTTCGATTATAAAATTAAACATTTACATGCATGAACGAACTTAAGTTTAAAAATAAAAGAGTAATTATAAGTACGCGTTTCTGTTAAAGAGACTCTTTTAAGAAAAAAAAAATTGTGCTTGAAGTTTTATTTTTTTTTCAAAGAATAAAGAGTATCTTTCATAAAAGCATCAAGTGTTGTCCTTTTATTATACTTTAAATCAAAAACAGATAATTCAAATCAATATTTCTTTAGTATAGAAAGAATTCCCGTTTCCATGACCGGATTTCAAAGGCATGTATAATAGATATGATAAATATTTTTAACAAACGAAATAAATAATTTTAAGCTAATGATGAATATTTCATATTCCTAATCACTGGCACAAAAACGTAGCAACATTGTTTCCCTTTTATTAATTTCTAAATCTATATGTACATTAATTACGTTCAGTATAAATACAAACTAATCTACGATCAACGCGCAAAAATTGTTAATAAAATATATTATATATATTTTTTAAATGCAGCATGATATTATATATTACATCACAATGATTTTCTTTAATTTAGATTTACGGCTGCCCGACCACAAGCGGGTAATTTAACTTCGTTTCATTGCAAAAAAATTATTAGCAGACCACCTCATAAAAAGAACAGAAACATAGATTATAAAAAATGACATGCTATACCTAATTACGGAAAAGTCAAGAATAAACATCACAAATAAAACGTTAATTGAAGCCTTAAAAGAATTCCTTAAATTTATATTTTATTAATTTCAATGGTGAAAAATAAATTTAGTTAAACAAAAATTAAAAAGTTATTACAATCTATATTCTGGCGCGTAAATAATATCTACCGACAAGACAGTGTTTTATCCCCTTCTTTTACGATTTAATCGAAACTTTTTCGAACTTTTTACATCTCGCATCTGTAAATGTTTCACACATATATTAAGAATTTCCCGAAAAATCCACTTATTGTTTCTAGAAAACCTTTTAAAATGTACAAAGTGTGAAAATAGAAAAATTCAGATAAAATGAATATACATCTTTATTCTCTAAGTTACATTTTTGTACCATGCTGAATAAAATAGCTGACGCCAGCATGATTTAACAATTATTTCTCAATATTTTTATGGCGAATATATATAACGCATGCTATACAAGAAGAAACATAAGTTACATTATACGTCATAATATTAATGGGATTAAATATATTCATTAATATTTGTTTTTATTTGAATACATATTCTAATTAATATTTTTAATTAATATTTTATTAAAAAACTTAAGGTATTTCAAATCGGTATTTTATAAAAGTATTTTTTTAAAAAGAACAATTTTTCTAGCAAATTTTTAATCGTTTATTCAGTAACTGGTAGACATCCTAATGGATGCGAAATGACTGCGACAGGACATCCTTGGGAACCATAAATGTCCGTTTTATAAGATCTAGTGTAGTTCCCAGGGAACATAAAATTTGTATAACAATAAACAATAGACCATAATCCCGAGCCGACGAATAAAAATTACAAAGAAATTATTAATGAAAAACAAGAAACACATTCCTTATATTTCTATTTTCGTGCAATGCAACCTTGTTAGGAAAAAATAAATATATATTTTAAATATTTTTCTGTCAATTTGCTAACTTATAAAATTATTTTATAAAAGGCATAATTTTTAAAGCAATTATTTAATCGCTTATTGATCAATTTATTATTATTTTTTAATTAACAAGATGCTATGAAATAAGTTATTAAACCAAATATCGTAAATAATTTTTTATCAAGTTTAATATTTGAATTTCTCAAAAGTAAGTTTAAGAAAATAAAAGTGTTATTAGGGTTAACATCATGAACACTTTAACATTTATTACTAGAATCACACGAGAGTATTTTTTAAAGTTTAAATCAAAACTTTTAATTATAAATTTTTACATATGATTGCTATTCTTTTAAATTGCTCTCTCTCTTACACACAAACAAAAAATCGGCGATGTGTGAAAATATAAAACATACACATATAGACTATAAACAATCAATTTTTCTAAATTAAGTTATTTTTCCACGCAGGTAGCGTCACAGATAGTGAGTTGAACAATAAGACTTGTCATATAGGGGATTGTTTATGACAATAACAGAAATAATAGTTCAAAGTGTAATATAAAAAGAAGATATAAATAATTCTATTATTAAATTCTTATTTCAAAATTTTATTCAATTTTTATAAATTATCGCAGTGTACTCTTTCAGACCAAAATTAAAGCGATAGTTAAACGAGTTCCGTAAGAGCAATCACATTTAAAAAATTCATGAAAAGTTTACAAATTTACATATCAGAGAGTAATTTGCACCACAGAACTTAACAAATAATTGGACTGTTTGTAGTGAAGAATCTTTTAAAATACGAACTATTCTAAAAAAAATTCAACATGGAAAAATCTTATGCTGCAAACAAAACTCAGATACGACAATTTGTTACTTAAAAAAAATAGTATTTGAAATGTGACTGGATGCATGACAAACCCTGTATGTCTAATTTGAGAAAAATATACATGTGAGAAGAAAAACAAAATAACTCAGGAAAAACAATTACATTTGCTATGGTATTATGTAGTTGCTGCCGTTGAGCCAAATAAGAGGAGATACTGTAATTGACAACAAAATAGAGACTTGTTCTTTCACATCCGGGTCGTTAATTTAGTGGAAATTTAGTGGTCAGCATTCGCAATTATAGTTTGCAGAACATGTTACTAAAATAAGATGTTACGCGTTTGTACAATATAGTTTAATTACTCCTGAAATATTTTTAAGAACATTCAAAAACATAACGACATATGAATAAAAACACTAATTAATATGTGTTTTGAAATAAAATAGACAAAATGTTTATAAGAGTAGGTGATAACGGAGGTGGGAGAGAGCGACTTGAATTTCATCTGGACTTTGCGCGTATACGGATATGTGGGGACTATAAACGCGACTGAAATATATTTTTCTTTAGCCTATTATATAAATGTTACGCTCCCAAAACTTTGCTGCCGTGGCATATACTTTTACGCATACACTTTTAGGATTTCACTACAACTCTAAAGCGAAAGCTGGGTTCCCGGGGCAGTCATCTCTCACCTCAAATCTCTCATATACTTATAAAAAAATTCGTAATGAGACTAAAATATTTTTTTTCATTGGAATAAATCGAGAGCCCCAAAAATTTTCTTGCAATTAATTGGGACTTTTTAAACAAATGATTGACCCTGATGCATTTAATAACCCGCCATTCCTATGACTAAAAGGAAACTTTTCTTCGTTTCTACCGGATGCAGCAGATAGAACCCTCGAAACCTGATTGATGCGCAATATTTGAACACTCTTTCCTCTGCTTCCCGAATTCGTTAACGTTTAAACAGCGATGCTGGTGGCTAACCCAATTTATGTTCTTGCCTCTGAAAACAAAATATACACTAGTCGGATATGCCAATCCCAAAACTTTCTTCTATCTCATACATGTTAATACATCACAATTAACTATCACATCAAATAATAAAATCAATATGTGTCGTTATTATGTTGTACATCAGCTGTTTGCGAAGCACCGGGTTACTTCCGTTGCACGAGTAGCCGATACAACACAACTACAAAAAATCGAGAAAATCGCACAAAAATTGCTGTCACAGCGCCCCTTCCTGTGGAATAGCTCGAAATTCAACCAGGATGTGCAGACAATTGTCAAAAACATTTATATAAAATTTGGTTCAATTCTATGCATAACATCTTAGGCTTTTTGAGGATATAATAAAGAAAATTGAATGAAAATCGCTATCGCAGCACCCCCCTTCCGCCGGAAAATACCCAAATTCTAGTGCGACCTGCTGACCATAATCAAAAACATATAAATGAAATTTGATTGAATTCTATGCATAAGTTCATGCAGTTTTCGATGATAGAATGAGGAAAGAAATACGGACACATATGCACACAGACAGACAGACATTTTTTTAAAACATGTTTTTCGGGATCTCTGACCCCTAAAACGTGTTAATTCGTCGAAATCCGGAAGTCGAAAACAATTTTTTATTACAATACTTTCTTCTTTGCAAAGCCTTCATTCTTGTGATACATGATCAATCTAGAAATTTGATAAATTATGCGTAACATTGAAATTATTTTTAGGTGTAAACTTTCATAGAAAATGGAATTTATTGAATAATTTAAGTAAAATAAATATTTTTTTACGGTATAAAAATGGTGAATAATATCGTATTACGTTTTGAATTATATGTAAGTGATTAGTTTGTGTTAGTTTAGATAGGATTTAATCATTTTTAATCATACTATCGTTTTGTTAGACGTGTTTTTATAAAAAATTGTTTCATCTGAATTATTTCATGAAACGAATTTTAAGAGAAGATGAAAAAAAAAAAAAGATCTACTTTGTTTAAACTTTTGACAGTTATTTCTTCCAGCTAATGTTTTTGTTTAGTTTCATTTATATAAGCAGAACATTTCACTCTTAAGTAGATTAAATTTATTCAGCAGCGTTATGTAAAGCTGAACTTTTATTTTTTCTCTTCGTTTCTGTGAAGTTTATAAGACAACATGATGTATGCTTAAAATTTTAAAATATTAAATTGATAATATTCTATGCTTACATAATTGCATAAAATGTATGTAGTTGACAAATCTAAGACGGAATGTAATGAAAAATATATAATCTTAAAATTATTTTTGACATTTTAATTTACTCCTTTAAAATTTTAATTTATTTTTGTTTAAACAATGCACTGTTAATATAACAAATAAATGCTTGAATAACATTAATTAAATACATTACGTACATTCAGAAGCTAAAAGAAAAGTTATAATCGGAAAAATATATTTCTACATTTTAATTTAACCATTTATAATTTTAATTTATTTTTACTTAAAAAATTCGCTGTTAATATTTTACAAGTAAATGCTTTAATAACATATATTTAATTACAAAAAATATTTTACATTTTCTGCTGATAAATAGAAATATACCAAATATTTTCTAATTCATTGTCATTTTGTAGATCTATTATAGACAACTAAAACGGCAACATATGTTAAAATATTTTAAACTGCGAACGGTTTCATGATTTCAATTTATCTAAATTAAGATAAAAATTTCGAATTGCGAAGATGTATGTTTAACATTATATTTCCAACAATCATAATAACTTAAAATAACGTATAAATTCTTCAGCACAAGGAAAATATGCAACTCTAACTTTTTATCCATGTTAGCCAAATTGCCAAACGAAATTAAAATTTCAAAAATAAATAAATAGTTAAATAGAACCTCAATTTAATAGATCTACTACGCATTTAAACACTGAAATAATCAGAAGAAAAAAAGTTGTTATAAATAGTTATATCTTTACCGATTAACATTTCGATTACGTAACGGACTGGCGACCAATTTTGTACTCAACAGGGCATAATTTTTAACAAAAAAGTACTTGAGCTTTAATATTCCACATTAATAACAATGTATTGTTGTATCCCCCCGTTCCCTCCACCCGCATGTTTATATTTCATACATTATTTGCAAAATTTAAAGCAATTTCGTTTTCAGAAAAAATTAAAAAAACCATATGTTTTAAGTATATCTATACGGATTTTTATATAAAAAATCTAGTAAATAAAAAGATAAAATATATTAAAATCAAGAGTGGGAAATTTTCAGAAAATCCTATTCTCCAAGGATATATATATATATTTTTTGTATCAACTAGCAAAACACAACACACAGCGCTGTTCCGATGGGCTTCGTTGCGAAATATGTATAATGCCTGGTGGATTCCAACTAATATTTAAATATTCACTAAAGATAAAGAAGTATTGAAATTGAGCTCCTGTGAGCTTCGGCAACAATATGTTGATCAGTAAAAATATGTTACAAACACGAACAAAAAGCTGTGTGTAAAAAAAGACCACGTGTAAAAACGGCAGTTACGGTTGCGGTTAATTCTGGCTTTCTTCGTCGCCTTTCGAAACCATTGAGACATAAAAATTTTGAGTCTACACTTGTGAGCGCTACATAGAAGTTTGCTCCTACGTGTGCGACATGTTACATCACATATGTAAAGCTGGTAGGAAAGAACGCAAATGATTGAAGATGGAAGCGAAATGAAAAGTGCTATTTCACTGTTTTCTGGAGAGCAGATTTTATGACTTCCGGTGAAATCCAACAAATATTTAAGTATTCAGTAAAACAAAGAAGTACCGGAGCTTATGTCTGGTGAGTTTTAGGCCAAATTAAACACTGCAACCATACAACAAAGTACCATTTTTTTCAGGTACATTTCTCTTGAAAGTATCCTAGCTTAGTTTGACAGAGGATATTTTTCAAAAACGTGGTACGAATGGAAAAATAAAATAAAATCACTGTTACATACATTTCTCCAAGCCGTAATCAAAAAGTCCTTCCGGCCTGTACCGGGAGGAAAAGGTAGCTTTCCTATATCTTCGTTTTAAAATTTTAGCTAATGTTACACGAAAACAGCAATCTAAAATGCAAAGAAACGTTTACAAAAGATTCGTTAATACTGTATTTGAATAAGAAATTCGCCAAATTATTGAGCAATAGCCAAATTGTCTTCATTTATGAAGACTTATTTTGATCGCCAAATTTGGCGATATTTCGCCTAATGTCGCCCAATTTTGCCAATTGTGTCGCCAATGTCGCCAATTTTGGCGTTAACGGATATGAATATATAGTTTTATGCGTATCATTGGGAAAATTATTACAACAAGGAAAGAAAATAATTTGCGAGTAATCGCGTTAATGTGCTGTTTTGTTTCAAAATGTCAGCCACCCTAGAATTTCAAACTGCTCTATCTCAGCCATTTTTTAAGATAGAGGTAAACCAAAAAAAAGCTCTGGAATCCTTGTATCAAGGCCTAACACGTAATTAAAAAATAAATTTGAATTTTTAAATTTTTTGTATATTTATTTTAGATTTTAAGTTATTTTACATCTTTAAATGGCCGCCATCTTGAAACAAGATGGCGGACCAAGCTGACCAACGAACTCGGTCGAGACATTAGTGACCTTAATACACACAATTAGTTTCATCGAAATCGATTCATAATTACGGGCGTTATCGTATGACATAGGTCAGATATATATATATATATATATATATATATATATATATATATATATGGATATATCTATATATATAAATCAACATTTGGACGGAGGGTGGTTTTGGGGTCTGGGGGTCATGATCGGTGAAAATATATGGAAATTTTCTGGAACTGCTTTCCTCCGAACGGCTGCAATATGTAGCTTTATACTTTTTTGTATCGAAAGCTACCTAAAAGTTATAGCTGACAAGCTACTGATACGAAAGGACCAAAAATGCTTTTTGGTGTTGTTGGTGGATTTATTGTTCATGTATATACAGATTTTTTTTGTTTGAAATTAAACGGAAACGATGATTTAAAAAATGCAGCTAAATCTAAAACACTCGTATCATTTTACCCGTAAGAGAATTTATTTCAATAAAGTATATTCTAAATAAAATGCATGATTGTTTTATTTGCATTTATCGATAAATATGATTTTGTGTGTATGTTTCTTTACAATCTTTCAAGAAAAATTCTTAGACATTATTAAAACAACAATATAGAAAAATAAATGAACAATCTAAGAAAATATGTTACAGTTTTCCACTAAAAGTGATTTTGCTTTACGTTCTGTACGCCGGGCAGTATATGGATTATCTTTAATCCGCGCAGCCCGGGTTTAATCTTTTGGTATATTAACTATAAAAAACCTCCGACATTTTTCCAAGTATGATTTTTGTAATCCCTTATTACGTACTTTTAAAATATATCATCCACAAATGCAGTAGGGCCCATACAATAAGAACTTGTAAAATATAACTTCTTCCATATTTCGCTCCACTTACGTAAATGAATATTCAATTGCTTAGATGTGTTCTCAAAAACACCTTTTCGACAGTTTCTTAAAACTACTCATATGTTATAATACTACAGCATCTGAAATATATGCAAATATAACATTTCATAAGTGTTAGGATACAAATTTCTCCTAGTATTTTGACAATAATATTATAAAATGAGTCCCAAATTTCAATGCAAGTATTACAATGAAGATTTCGGGAAGCACATTAAATATGAACATTATAATTATCTTTTCAAACAGAAGTTACACTGGATAACTTGAAATATTTATCCTTTGGCAGAATAATTTTAATGCCACGTGCGATTTAATTACATTACAGATATTCTCGCTTTAACTGTACTTTGACATTTAGCGGTAAATTATTCCTTGTATGTAGCTTCATATTTTTAAGCTATGTAGGAGCAGAGAATTGCAGAAGTAGATTGCAGTAGGAGCAGAAATTGAGCAGAGAATGAACAGAATTTTCTTTTGAAAGTATATTTTTCATGATCATAATTAGGAAAGACATCAGAAAATTTCTAAAGAAAAAATCTCATTTATATTTAAAAGCAACTTTACATGATTTGTAAAAAAATAATATTTTTATTTAAATAGACAATTAATTGTATGTATTAATTGTATGTATTACTTTTATGTATTACCCATGGATTAATTTCCTTGAAAAAAGACATTGTAAGGCCCCTTATAAAAAAGTATGTAAAAATATAGTGATTTAATTAGTTTGTATGTAGATCGAAATTCTATATTTTTTTTTACGGATAATATCATACTATTAATGCTTTATATAGTAATTTAAATATTTTGAACTGTAACTTATGACTATGCTACTAATGTTAAATTGCGATTTCTTTATTCCACTGTACATGTAAAAGTGATGTTTGTAGTATGTATTAAAAATACCTAATAGATTTTTCTTTAAAATCTTTCCAAGTAATAGACAAAAAGTGAGTTAAATTTAAAATCGCGTTCAGCAACTTAAAACGCACTTCCAGGAATTATTGTTAACAGACAGTAGATAATTATTTTGTGTGTCCCTGTAAATGAACGATGACTGCTA
The DNA here is from genome assembly GCA_963931845.1 of Maratus michaelseni. NCBI lineage: Eukaryota > Metazoa > Arthropoda > Arachnida > Araneae > Salticidae > Maratus > Maratus michaelseni. The sequence goes on from OZ007591.1 coordinate 311,010,283, forward strand.
TACACACAATATTCTGTAGTAAGCCTCTTGTAATGCACTTTAGTGATATATATCAATTTCAATGCGTTTAAAATAGTACAACATTATTTAATTAAACCGCAAACAATTTTTCTCCGTAGACTTAATGTAACGGAATTCTTTTGACTGTCCCTGTAAAGTAAATATAAGTGCTATGCACACCCTGTTCCATATTAAGCTTCTTGTAATGCACCTTAGTGCTATAAATCAATTACAATGTGTTTGAAATTGTGTAACATCATTAAAATAAACCGCAAATAATTTTTCCCCCATAGGCCGTAATGTAACGGAAGTCTTTTGAGTGTCCCTGTAAAAAAACTATAAGTGCTACACACTTCAGTTGAAATAGGGAACATGCTATAGATAACGGCAATAACATATAAAAATTGCAAGGCAATCCGAGCATATTTACGGGAGTTAGAGCACGGACAGACCGCAGACGGCCATACGGCCAGACAAACCGGAGTCATAAACACTTTTCAACTAGGTTGAAAGTGTTAAAAAGTAGTGAACAGGCAACACGGATTTAAAAGATGTTTGCAAATCTAGCGGATTTTTTACTCATAAATTTCGAATTCACACCAGAAAATTTTGAATTGTAATTTGTTTATGATATTCAAGGAATGTCTAGCATTATGTTGAGCAAAAATAACTATTCAAACTTTCTGGTGAAAATTCTGAATTTCTAAATACTAAATCTGCTAAATTTGTCAACACTGGTCATAGGAAACTGAAGAGTTGAAAGTTTTAAATAAAATGAGAACAAGCGGAAAGAAAATGTTTTAGGAATAACATATTGTAGAAATAACAATGAATTTTCTCTTTCATAAATAAGAGAAAATTCATTTAAAACTACCTAAAAATAAACAAATATATTTCACTTAATTGTAAATTACAATCTATTTCTAACAATAAATTATTCTAAAGTACTTTTTCTCAACATTTGGATTTAAAATTTTTAAATGTTCGTTATTTCATTTGTATGTTATTAGTTGAAAATTTTTTGATTTTCATTTATCCTCCTACTACAATTGCGGTCTTTTTTGACTCCCTACTGCCTTTTTCTTGAAGATTTTCATGCTTTGAACAATAAAAAAAAAATAAGCCTATTTTTTCAAATAGAAACCTAATACATATAAGATAAATTTAATAGAATAAAATTTCTGGTTAAAATCATGCACAGCTAAAGTCTCTTGTCAAAAATTAATTAAAACACGGTATTAGGAGGAGTGTTGCCAGATTGGAGACTTTTCTAATTCTGATTATTTGATTGTCACCAATTTTTTTAAATTGTATAATTCGCAATATTTTTGAGAAATTTTAATCTACTTATAAATAGGTCGAATATTTCTATTTAAAAAAAAACGGTGACAATCAAACAATCTGAATTAAAAAAGTCCCCAATCTGGCAACACTGATTAGGAGGATTAAGGTTATGGTCTTCAACCTTTTTGCGTCAAATTCGTTTACCGACAGAAATTCTGAAAGCCTAACATACACAAAATTTCGTCCTCAGAAGATGTTGTCTTAATAAAATATAAAATTATTGTATTAATATATTACAATTACTATTTCCAGGAAACGATTACGCAGCGTTTCAAATTTTGGCATTTTTTTAAACTTCTGGATAACAATTGAGAAGCTTACAATAATTTTGTTGTTATATGTCGCTCAACCGCAATAAAATTGACACAACTGCAAATAGGTCTGATTTAAGCGCCTCTTGCTACAGGAAAAATGTCACAAGCATAGTAGATTACACTATGTCTCATTTTCTACCACAGAAGGAGGTGGGGGGAGGGGAAGGATCGGAGGAAATAAATTTACTTAACCCTCCCGATCTCTTCTACGTCTTTATCTTTAAGAATTTTACACTTTTAAGTGCGCTTTCATAGCTGCATGCAGAGCTACGTGCTATAGCTAGATTTTACTCTAAAAACAGGTCCCAAAATAGATGGGGACAAGGTGGGCTGACCCCCACACACCCGTTCGTAGTAACTTCTTGAACCCCCTGTAGACTTTACCAACTTTCAATACTAATAACAGGTGTATTACGTTTAAAATGTTTAAAACTCTGGTATCAAAAGTTTTATGACGGGAGGAGGGAATTACACTCTACTTCTGTCTAGATCAGGGGTTCCTAAACTTATAGACCGACCGACCACTAAATCGAAGTCTATATTTCCACGTACCCCTAGGTGTCAAACGTAATGCTAATATAGAAGAAAATAGAGAAGAATAATATAGAGAAATTGGAACTTCCCATATTTTGTTCGATTTCAAATCACCATTTTAAGTAACTTTACTGTATTAAAAACCGATTTCCATGAAAAAGAAAGAAACTTACACATTTGATACAGAAGAAGAGAAAAGTTACAATTGATAGATTTAAATAAATAATGAATTATGTTTGAAATAAAATTTCAACACTGAAATAACTAGTACCAAAAAAAAGTTATATTACACTTGAAAAAAAGTTTTGTTTTAATTCCTCCTATTCTAACAAGCTCCTCTTTCTTTCACGAATTCAGACTTTGCCTTCAGATAATACAATTTAAAAAGCATGTTTAAAACATTTTTTCTGCTAATTAAAACAGTTTCATTAATTTTTAAATTATGTCTTTATTTACAAATTTTAATTTTTTCCATATAAATTTAATAATTACATATGTTTAATTCTGGAAAACTGGTTGTATCATAAGCAGAATGTGTGGATTTCAGAGAGTTTGCTATAACAAACAATTCTAGTGACAACAACAACAAAATTCGTTTAATAGTCTCTAATTTTCATTCGAAAATTTCGAAAATTGATAAATTTATGACGTTTTTGATTTTATAATATTATGCTAGTGTTTCATTTTAAGTACCATCATCGCACTTTCGAGTACCAGTAGCCAGAGCTGTGCGTACCAGTACTGGTACGCGCACCATAGTTTGAGAACCCCTGGTGTAGATTAATATATCATTAAAGTATAGAAAAAAAGGGAAAAAGAGAAGTTGTAAATTAATCCCACCAAAATATTTTAAAGCCAACCCTGACTTTTCAGATTCGTTACGGGCCTGGTAAAAAAATTGCGATTCTTCTTTGACCTCTACTGTGAAATGTAGTATTTTTCAGTTGTGTCACTTTTCTTGCGTTTGAGCAATGTGCAGTTGAACCAAATCCCAAAATTTTGGATTGGCTGGCAATATAAATCTTAAAAGCTCTACACATTCCTTAATATTAGACCTACGCAGTGACGCAAAAATTGTGGCTTTCATAAGCAGAAAATTTTCAGCGTTTGCACGAGCCTTTGAATTTCGATATCTTTTTTCCGCCCAGTAGTTTTTATCCCATGTTTCTGCGATTATATAAAGCAAAGAATGCTATTCGAAAACAGTAATACACAAATGCAAGGGGCCGTTGTACAACAAATCCGCCAAAAAAAAGCGATCATTTGTGAATCAGTGTGTAGGCATATGTTCCAATTTCGCCGTATTTTGTGTACTACTATTTCGGAAGAAAATACTTTGTCTTATTTAATCATAATTTTCTGTCATTAAAAAAAAGTTTGCTGTTTAAAAATCTATAAATATAACGGGGGAGAGGGGTACACGCCTGCCACCCTTATTAATTTGTAGAAGCAAATTGTAGCACCATAGCTGCCAACTTAATAGTAATCTTCGTTTTGCTTTATTGCAGAATTTTTGTTATTAAATACACAATATTTCTAATAAAAAAAAGTTACACAAAATACAGAATACTTGGCACGTATGCATAGTCTTAGTATTCAAGGGGCTGTGAGCACTGAAAAAATTGCGTCATACGAAAAGATTTCTTGAATTAGTCCAAAACTCTCAACGAGTTCACAAAGTAGTAAGCGAAAAAAAGCAAAATACTTTAATTAATAGGTACTAAAGCAATGTTGCCTGATGGGTCGGATTTGATATTGCTTGATTGCTACCACTTTTTTTCAAACAGTGAGAATAGATTTACTTAATCAAACCTTAAATATGGCGAATATTAATATTTCAAAAATGTGGTAGTAATCAAGGTATCTGAATTTTAAGAAAATCAACTCAGCTAGCAACTCTGAGCCAGAATATCGATATTTCATTTGTTTGAGTTTTAGGGAAATGTGAGGAAAAGGGAAATAAAAGATTCTTAATTCTCCTGGTGAATGGATTAAATATTATTCCCTTAATAAATCAAATCTCTTAAGATACTACTTTAGCAGATAGAAAAAAATGCCATTTTTAACAAAAAAGATAAAATCTCTTAATCGTTTTATGAATGAACAACAGTTTAAGAAAAACTTTTTTATATAAACCGTTTGATAAAGATGAAGATAGTATCTTGTACGCTAATTAATTCCGGCAACAAGTAAACTATTAAAATTTAATCTGTTTGTTTTTAAAGAAGAAAAATTAGTAATGAACTTTGTTTTTATAATTATATAAAGGAAGTGCATATCCTATCTTTTTAAAACTATTTCTAAAGATTTTTAGAAATGCTTTTATTTTATCTGGCGTAGCGTCAGTATATTCTGCATCAGTTTACTAACAGTATTATTATACACCAAATTTAGCCTTATTTAACCCCTTAACTGCCGACGAAATCTGAAGCGATCTCCATTGCCTTATTTAATAACATATTTCTGCAATTAAATAAGGCGGTGATTGGTTTTCTGAAATAACAAAAAGAAAATACATATGTTATAAGTGTGCAGAACACGGCTCTGCTAATGAAAATTGGCCTGCTGTCCTGACAGTTTGCCATTTTTATAGTATATGGAGACATTCTAAAGGCGGATATATACGTCCGCGGTAGTTAATAGGTTAATCGTATACCTTTAAAAAATTAAATAAGTCCAAATTTAGTATATAATAATACTTGTATTAAGGTGATCCAGCATCCTTTGGCTACTGCTAGCAACTAGTTACACTTACAAAAAATAATAAAATATTAACACAGCTAACAAATATTACAGGGTTCGTACGCTTTTACTACAATTTTTTAATAGAAAAATTTTATTTAATATTTAAATAGCAGAAATTGTAGACGCCTCGTTTAATTACAGGATTTGTAATATTTTTCTGCATTTAAATAAGGCGACAAATTCTATTAAAAAATGTGATAAAAACGTACGAACCCTGTGTTATATGCCGAATGTGGCCTTATTTAATCGTATAACTTTCAAATATTAAGTAAGACCAAATTTAGTATATAATAGTACTTGTAGTAGATTGATCCAGCATCCCTTGGCCACTACTAACAATTAGTTTCACTTACAAAATTAATAAAATATTACATTTGCTACATCACATAGCTCTCACTGCGGACGAATAATGAAACTTCCCAAGTTGTTCAATCTCAATTCATAACTTTGAATTATCACTTGGCTTTTGTAAAGAGATAATAAAAATTTGTATTTAATGTATTGCTTTTCAACCGACTTTCCACAGACCACCGAGCTGGTCTATCAAAGTGATGAATAAAAAGAAAACTGCCCAGTTAAACTGAGGGCATTGAGCTCACAGGCTATTTACACTAATTGTATATTATACTCTTATTTCAAAGAATTTGAAATATGCCCCTCGAAAATAAAGAAATCAACAATATATTAAGGGGGGGGGGGTCATCCCCCCGTTACCCCCTCATAGTTAACTAATGAACCCCTTAAACTAATCAGGGAAGTCTCTAATTACAATGAATATATATACAAAATTTGAAGAAAATCGGATAATTCTGCATGAAAAACGCATTTATCTAAATTAAGGAGGATTAGCCCCCCTTTCCCCTTTATACTTAACCAATGAACTCCCAAAACTATTCAGAGAAGCGCATTATCACAATGAACCTATATACAAAATTTGAAGAAAATCGGATAATTCTGCATGAAAAACCCATTTATCTAAATTACAGGGGGTATCCCCCCCTTTCCACCTTTATACTTAACCAATGAACCCCCAAAACTATTGCCAGAAGCGCATTATCAAAATTAACCTATATACAAAATTTGAAGAAAATCGGATAATTCTGCATGAAAAACTCATTTATCTAAATTGGGGGGGTTATCCCCTCTTTCCCCCTTTATACTTAACCAATGAAACCCCAAAACTATTGACAGAAGCACATTATCAAAATGAACCTATACACAAAATTTGAAGAAAATCGGATAATTCTGCATGAATGAAAAACTCATGTATCTAAATTAGGGGGGGAGTTATTCCCCCCTTTCCCCCTTTATACTTAAGTAATGAACCCCCAAAACTATTGACAGAAGCACATTATCAAAATTAACCTATATACAAAATTTGAAGAAAATGGGATAATTCTGCATGAAAAACCCATTTATCTAAATTATGGGGGGTTAGCCCCCCGTTTCCCCCCTTTATGCTTAACCAATAAACCTCCAAAACTAATCAGGGAAGCGCCTTATCACAAGGAACCTATAAACAAAATTTAAAGTAAAACGGTTAATTCTATCAAGAGTTATCGCGTTACGTACATACATACATACATACATACATACATACGTACGTACGTACATACAGAACCGGCGGGCACATAAGCTCTCAGGCTTTGATAGCCTGTGAGCTAAAAAAGAAAACTGCCCAGTTAAACTGAGGGCATTGAGCTCACAGGCTATTCACACTATTTTTATATTATACTCTTATTTCAAATAATTTGAAATATGCCCCTCGAAAAATAAAGAAATCAACAATATATTAAGGGGGGTGTCATCCCCCCGTTACCCCCCCCCCTCATAGTTAACTAATGAACCCCTTAAACTAATCAGGGAAGTCTCTAATTACAATGAATATTTATACAAAATTTGAAGAAAATCGGATAATTCTGCATGAAAAACCCATTTATATAAATTAAGGGGGATTAGCCCCCCTTTCCCCCTTTATACTTAACCAATGAACCCCCAAAACTATTCAGAGAAGCGCATTATCACAATGAACCTATATACAAAATTTGAAGAAAATCGGATAATTCTGCATGAAAAACCCATTTATCTAAATTAGGGGGGTTATCCCCCCTTTCCCCCTTTATACTTAACCAATGAACCCCCAAAACTATTGACAGAAGCGCATTATCAAAATTAAACCTATATACAAAATTTGAAGAAAATCGGATAATTCTGCATGAATGAAAAACTCATGTATCTAAATTAGGGGGGGGGGGTTATTCCCCCCTTTCCCCCTTTATACTTAACTAATGAACCCCCAAAACTATTGACAGAAGCACATTATCAAAATGAACCTATATACAAAATTTGAAGAAAATGGGATAATTCTGCATGAAAAACCCATTTATCTAAATTATGGGGGGTTAGCCCCCCGTTTCCCCCCTTATGCTTAACCAATGAACCTCCAAAACTAATCAGGGAAGCGCCTTATCACAAGGAACCTATAAACAAAATTTAAAGTAAAACGGTTAGTTCTATCAAGAGTTATCACGTTACGTATATACATACATACATACATACGTACATACAGAAGCGGCGGGCACATAAGCTCTCAGGCTTTGATAGCCTGTGAGCTAAAAAGCAGAGTTCCAATGCATTCACTAACAACGTATGGACTGTTAATTCCAGTCCATAATGTGGAGTGTCACGTTCATGCTGCTGGAGCGTATAATGGAAACTGCTAGCATTTTTCTTGATGTTATGACATTTATCAGAAACAAAACAGATCTTTAAAAGTTTCATTTTAATATATTTCAGTTTTGTTAAAATTGTTAACATTAAATATAAAACGAACGGATCATTTGACCTGTATCAAATGAAAATATTTCGATTCAAACCATTCTTTTTTCGAAAATAAACAAAATATAAATCACACAGAAACAAGGTAAATAGTGAAGTTAAATAGTTCACAATAAAAATTCTGGTGTGACATACTTCTATAAAGCTTGAGTAAAGTTTCCGGTATGTTTAATGTTAATGGAAATCAGAGTTCAGTTAGAGAGGAACACCATGTATTTTTTACAGAATAAGTTGTTTGCTGCACCATGTAGCATTGTAAATTTTGTTCTTCTTAATGCCTACTAACAACTCTGTGAGTTTGTCGGCATATTATCTGAACACCCTGTATGTATAAATATTTGTAAAATTAAAATCGCGTACCTATGGATTTTTTTAAATTCTTACCAAACGATCAATTTATAGTTAATTTTAATTCATTTTTCAGCAGTGAATTACGTCAGTAATCATTGAATAATAACCAGTTAGTTTATCGTCCTCGTTGCTCAAAGGCAGAGCATTGAAGCGCTATTGCAAGGATCCGGGTTCGATCCCTGGCTTCGACATTTTTCACTCTGCCGGTTTACGCTTAGAAAAGCAGGATAAAAATTCAATGGTTATTGATCAATTTATAATTCAGCTACTGCCAAAACTATTAAAAACACCGAAATCGCTTCAGTATTTCCCGAAAGAAAGGTACATGAATATCAGCTGTTTTACATGTGATTTCACAGCTGTTGTTGCTTCAAGCAACACAAAAAAAATGCAGATTGTGTCACTAAATGAAGAATACAAAAACATAAAACTGTTTGTAACTACAACTATTTATTGAAACACGTGATATACATGGCACGTTCATAATAATAACATAATGATTAATAAATGTGAGTAAATGTCCATTATAATAGGAATAACATAATGTATCTTGTTGGTATGATTCCGATAAAGAAGACAGGAATACCTATAAGATAAATTAGTATTATTTAAATATTTTAAATATTTCATTTATCAGACATTATATATTATTAACCCATTAGAGAAAACTAGCGTGATTTAACTTCATTTGGATTTATCTGACTAAAACTAAAACCATTATTTTTGTATTTTATATATTGAATTATATCTCAAACATATTCGAAATATTCATACTTATATAATCAGTTTAATACACATAAAATATATTGATTAGAAACAGTATAAATATTACACATATTCATTTGTAGTATAAACATGAATACAAGATCAAGATCACCAGACTGGAGCACCAACCGTTAGGCAAAGGTGTAAATTGCTAAAAATCTTTTCATTAAATAAAAATGAGGCGTGTAAGAGTAACGCCCACAATCGTTGATTATGATTAAAAAGACTAAAAGTAGCAGCCGGACAACTGTAGATATAAAAAATGCATAGGTGCCAAAAGTTGCTGATTTTTAATACTACTTTTTTAATAGAAAAATGTGACTTCGATAACCGCAGAATTCTGATATTAAAGATTATAGGGGAGAGTAGGGTAAAGCCGGGTAGGCGGGTCAAATTGTGTATACTGTTTACTCGCTCATGGGTGCTGTCCTGTGGACAGCAATAATTACATTGCTGTCAGCATAACATAAATATAAGTTGATATAAAACTTGGGAACAGCTATTTTTAAGACTCCGGTTGATCGACAACCTCTTTCTCACCAGTAGGTAGAACCTCATTTGAAATGTAAACTTTCCGGCAGGTTTCGAAAGGCATGTCACACGTACATTCAAATAAATCAACATTAAAGTTGTTATGGAATACGTTGCTTCTTTATTCCATTGTAACATTGCAATTTATTTTACATGCAATGAAATATGTCATGTCACAAACAGTGGCGTAGCCAGAGAGAGGGTCCAAATACTCTGGATATCAGGAATATTGTAAAGTTTTCTTCGCCTTGATTATTGCAGAAAGTTCACCGATTACACACGCCAAAACAACTTTACAAAATTAGTGGTATCCAGAGCATCTGAACCTTCACCGTGTCTACGCCACTGGCCACAATTAAAATATCTTAAAATATTCAAACGCATACAATAGTTTCCGAAGTTGTGTCTTTCTTTTCTTTTTTTAATATCTAAAAATTTTAAATTGGATATTTGGATTTTCTACTAATCGGGACTTTCCGATGATTGTTGTTAAAGGATTTTTTAAATTTATACAGCAAATGAGATTCATAAAAATTAATTCAAAGTTTGCATTAATAAAATAGAAATTTTGAATATTTATTTTATTCGGGAAACAACTAGCACACGTATGAACTTGATTATTTCAAAGATGTTATATTTAGTATACAGAAGATTTAGTAAAAATATCTGGTTAATTATTCTTTACATTTAGAGCGCATGGTTACTCTGCCAATTTTTTTAATGCAAGAGCTTTGGCATTATGAGAGTTTTCTTGGCTTAGTGCATTGCTTATGCAAAGAATATTAACAAAATCCTGTATGTTGGCTTTATTAGACTATATTCTAACCTTTTTCACTCGACTGACACCTATACGATGTCATACTAAATTTAAACTGAAATGATTGATTGACACCAGAATTTTGGAATGAAAATTTTCCTTTTATTAAGTACGTTTTACTAATTTCGAAATAAATTTGTTTTTTAATTCTTGTGTCAATTAAACCTTTCAGGTTTAAATTAGTATGTCACCGTATAGGTGTCAGTGGAGTGCAAAATATTAATAAATACTGCAATTATTTTTTGAAATTCATATTACATCTTCTTTTATGCTAAATTTTCATTTTGAAAAGATAGCATAGCGCAAATAAAAATCAATAAAATTTATATTGACTTTTTGCGTTACTCTGTCCCAAAATCTGCATACAGTATTTTGAAAGAACGTTTATTATTAGCGTTTAAAATTAGTAGTAAAACCTACAATGTTTTCGCAGTTATTTTATATTTACACAGAATTTCTGGATAATGTTTAAGTATTTATGCTGATATTCATTTAACAGGAATTATAATTTTAATTTTTATGACATTTTGATCACACTAATGCTTTTTTATGATAGCTATAAAATATTTTTAGAGTAACGAACGATCGTTTTGTAGCTTTTAATCCCTTTAGGGACAAACTACTCTTGTAGCTAAAATATTGAAATGATTAATTGACACCAGGATTCAGGAATGAATATTTTTTTAAATAAGTAAAAGGTTTTCCCCATGTACCTTATAAATTAAAAATTTGATTATAAAATTCTGGTGTCATTGTGACATTTTGGGATTAAAATTAAGTGTTATACATAATATACCGGTAGATATATTAAAGGATAAGCTCTATCTTGGTTAAAGAAAATAAAAACATATTTATTTTTCCTTTTCTAAAAAACTACCGGTCACATCTATTTGAGCTTTTATCAACTGCAAATATGAACATTTCACTCTCTTTTTAAAACAAAAGATTATCAAAATATCTTAATTAGGCAGGTGTCGATGGTATTTGCAATAAATACAGAAAGAAACATCAACCCCTTTAAAATTTCTTTTAAAATCAAGCTACCGACAGTCCGTTTCTTTCTCACTGCCACCTACAGGTGGAAAGATTTTGATGGCTGTTCCGACGGAAATATGCAATCGACAGGATTGCCATTGTGGTAACATTTGTCACAGTGATGTCGGAATGCGACGTCACATCCGAAAATTTTGATGCGATTCCAAGAATGAGGGGATTTCGACGTCATCTTGGTACAACACACCGCCCCCTGCATACCAGGACTGAGCACTTATAAAAAATGTCAGCTTTCGTAGGCGGATTTTTTTTAGCGTTTTTACGGTCCCTAAAATTTGAACCCCAATAATTTCTAAGTGTCCTGCGTCTTATTTTTCTAATATCAAAGAACGCAAAGAAAACTTTTAGAAATTATGGGTGTGTAAATTCAGGGAACTATGCAAACACTTAAAAAAATCCGCCTAAGACAGCCACCATTTGTCGCAGGCGGATTTATTTCAGCATTTGTACGGTTTCTCGAATTTGAACACCAATAAAATTTCTAAAAGTGCTCTGGACTTATTTTTCTGATATCGAATAACTCAAAGAATACCTTTAGAAATTATATGGTGAATACAAACCCTTAAAAAAAATCCTCCTACGACAACCGCCATTTTCCTGTCAGCGCCCAGGCTTAGTATTCAGAGGGCGGTGTACGACACCTGGCCTTGCGAATCACTTTACAATTAAAACTTCACTATTTTGAGGATATGGCCATTCTTCTTTATTTTTAGTTCCATGTCTGGTATCAATTGATAGGGCAACTGTTTGATAATGTGTTTCGTTATAAAAGTAAAATTTGCACAAAGTGGAGTTGCCTCATTTTTGCACCAAGCACTTTAATTTCACCACTGTGCGTTTCTTAGAATAGTTGTTGATTTAGTTTTCCATAATCGTATAATATAATTTTATGTATAATTTTAGTATACAAACCTTTCAGCCATGTTAATAATCACCCAAAGGACGCTGCGCCCAAGAAGGCATCTTATCTATAAAAGAAATTATTATAATATTACCATTCAACATATTTCATATGTCGAGGGGCTGGTTACTACCTTGGCAAACTTCCACTTTTTAGAAAAAAGTATTTTTTGCCTTTTCAACCGCATGATTCGGCGATTAAATAGGACGAATATTACTTTTCTATCAAAGTGGTGAGAATTTACATAGGCTGTAATCTGTCCCGGGATCTAATGCACATGATCTATCAGCACATTTGCGACCGCTAACTTCGTTTCATGACATTTGCATAGCTGTCAACTTTTACGCTTTTTTCCTACCACCAAAATTTGATACTAAATTTTATCTTATTGAATCAAAAAAATTGTGCGATTACTTAACAAACAAATTTCTATTAAATTTTAGTGGTAACAAAAAAAGCGTAAACGTTGGCAGCTATACATTTGGATATATGTTACTTCACTTACGGACGTTACTTTGGCATTTTATATGTTTCATTATCTTTATGGACTTTTGCAAAAAAATATGTAATTACATTATTTTCGAAATTGATTTTTTCTGCTTAAAAACGTATTTTTGAAGGAAGACTCACATGTGTAGAAAAAAATTACGTAGGTTTTTTTATACGTTGCTGCTCAAAATTGTCGTTCATTGCAAAATCAACATTAGTGAATAACAAATATCAAGATATATTCTAAAAGGCAAAAACAAACAGAACCATAAGAAAATGTTATAGAACACGTTGATGAATATGACTATGTGCCTTAATTATTAGGTGCCAATGAGTACAAATTTTGAATGCCACTATATTTGAATAGTAATCTTTGTATTACTTAATCGCAGTATTCTGTGATTAATTAAGTGGATAATACTATTTTGAAATAGTGAAATAGTTCAAAATCCGTAATATTTGGCAACTCTGCACTTAATGCTTATTCTTAACCCTTAATTACTGTCTCTGGTGTATTTTGTACATCATTAGATGTTAGAAATTTAAATTACTAATTTGCATTTTTCGAAAATATTGTCAAATATGCCTATGTTATGAGATTTTTATAATATTACAGTACGTGGTAAAATTAAACTTTAGAAACATTATTTATCTTAATAGAAAATTAGAAATATGTAGTGTACAAAATGCTTTGCGCAGAAAATTTTGCTGTTTGAAGTTGCGTAAATATTTAAGAGTTAAAATGCAGACGTAAATGGTTTATGGGTATTTTGTATATTTGCAAAAATAATTAGTTTAAAAAAAATATGTATTTTCGGAATAAAGTTTCGAAAAAAAAATTCTATTTTAACCTATACATTCTTAAAGAGAAAATTGATTTCTAAAACCTTCAAAATATACGAATCTAAAATCACAATTTTTTCCACCAAGTAGCTCTTGATTCATGTTTAATAATCTACCAGCATTGTAATCTGTTTTAAAACAATTTCAAATTAATATAACATTAGGAGTTGCAAACATTAAACCTTCATTAGTTTTAAACTTCTTATTTGGTATCCTAAGGCAGAATTCCGAAGAGTCCACGGATTTTTGAATACTTTTATTTTCATACAGAAATTTTTTATTTATTTAAAGGGACATATTACTCTTAAATGTTAAAAAACAAGAACGAAAAATCATTCGTCAAGCATAGATTATGTAACACTTTCCAACGCTTCCAAAATAATTTTACAAATCATACCGTTTAATAAGCTAAAAGATAACATTTAAGTAAACAATTTGGAAAACGCATAACATATTTAAAAACAATTTCAGAAATTTCCAACATATACAATATTCGGAAAAATATCCGAATACTTTTATTCAGCCCTGTATAGGATCTATAGATTTGTATATATACTACATAGGATGCTAAATTTTAGTTCAGTTAGGAAACGCGTAGCACAGTTTAAAATTCTCCGTCTGGAGTTTCTGTCCATAAACGGAAATGTGTTCGCGAACTTTTGTGCTTCCCTGTATAGGATCTACAGAATTTATACACACCACGTAATAGACAAAAAGCGAGTTAAAATTGAAATTACGTACAGTAAATTAAAACGCACTTCCAGGAATTATTGTTAACAGACAGTAGAGAAATCTTTTGTGTGTCCCTGTATATGAACGATGATTGCTATACACACACTATTCTGTTGTAAGCCTCTTGTAATTCACCTTAGTGATATATATATATATATATATTTCAATGCGTTTAAAATAGTGAAACATTATTTAAATAAACCGCAGACGATTTTTCTCCATAGACGTAATGTAACGGAATTCTTTTGACTGTGCCTGTAAAGTAAATATAAGTGCTATGCACACCCTATTCCATATTAAGCTTCTTCCAATGCACCTTATTGATATATATAAATTTCAATGCGTTTAAAATAGTGAAACATTATTTAAATAAACCGCAAATGATATTTCCCCATAGACCGCAATGTAAAGGAACTCTTTTGAGTGTCCCTGTAAAAAAACTATAAGTGCCACACACTTCTGTTGAAATAGGGAACATGCTATAGATAATGACAATAACATATAAAAATTGCAGAGCAATCTGAGCATATTTACGGGAGTTAGAGCACGGACAGACGCACAGTGTGGTATTTAGTCCCAAAACCTGGCCAAAATTATTTTATACTTCTAAAAGCTACACGTCTACGTTTTTATTAGCTCACAGGCTATGAAAGCCTGAGAGCTAATGTGCCCGCCGCCGGTTCTGTATGTACGTACGCATGTATCTACGTACGTACCTATGTATATATGTACGTATGTATGTACGTAACGCGATAACTCTTGCTAGAAATAACCGTTTTGCTTCAAATTTTGTTTATAGGTCCATTGTGATAAGGCGCTTCTCTGTTTAGTTTTGGGGTTCATTGGTAAAATATAAAGGGGGTAACGGGGGGCTAACTCCTCCTTAATTTAGATAAATGAGTTTTTCATGCAGAATTATCCAATTTTCGTCCAATTTTGTATATATATTCATTGTAATAAAGCACTTCTCTGGTTAGTATTGGGGTTCATTGGTTAAATATAAAGGGGGGAATGGGGGATGATCCTCCTTAATATATAGTCGATTTCTTTATTTTTCGAGAGTCAAGATTATAATATACAATTAGTGTGAAAAGCCTGTGATCTCAATGTCCTCAGTTTAACTGAGCAGTTTTCTTTTTTATTTGAATTGTAGAGTAAAAACGGTAAAATAAAGTCTTATTTATAAATGAAAGCATTTATTCACCAGTTTCATCACTATTACTGTCTTTAAGAATATTAACATTCGTAATATCACTTTCTGATAACAGATGTAAAACTTCAGAAGATAAGGGCTTTCTTTTCTAGTTTTTGTTGCATTTCAGGCCAGTTAATATTGGGTCAGAAGTTAAAAGAAGCCTATTCAGGACATCAATGTACAGGCCACTCGCGAAAACTTTCTTCGGTAGTTTAATTTAAATGACCTAATATGTTTATTGCGAGCTTCTGCAGCCTCTTCAGATACTTGGCCTATTGGCAGAATAGTTTTTTTTATAAAGTCTGCTCCATGACGAAGTACCTTGTGCATTGTAGGGGACTAAGACTCCTATAATAGGAGCTGACGCATATCCATTTTGTTTCGGATTATTGGTGCTCAGTTCAGCATCAATCTACCGCAGCCGGAGTTGGGGTTGCCTAAGACTGGCTGGGGCATAGGATAAAAACCATATAGCGACAAACAGTTTAGCCGTCTCTAAGTAATATTTTTCAAATTCTTCTGTATTAATTTTATATTAGTATTGTTTTCTCCAAATATTGTCCTTGTTTTTATGTGTAGCTACCCATTTTTGTTTGAACTGATTTTTAATAACGGAGAGCTTTTGCTTCATCTCAGCTATCCTTGGATCACCTTCAGAATAATTTGTCAATAATTCTTGCTGCATAAATTGATGATTTCCATCAAATGTTGACTCATTTGAGCATTGCATGATGGTATACAACTCATTTCGAGTCATAGATCTCAATTCAGAAGGCCCTGTTAACAGAATAATTAAAAAAATAAATAGAGGTAATTTATATAAAAAATCGTAGGAACCAACAAAAAAATTCATTAAAAATATGGGGGAGGGGGCGGTTTCGGGCGGCTGATTTTTTTTATAATTGCCTTGTATACTAAGTACTGCATATTACACAATAGTTTTCATCGCTTAAATATGTTTAAAAATATAACAAAATCCTTTCTAAATATTATAAATAATTACTTATGACACTATTAACTATACCTAAGTTGTCGACCCTATAGAAAAAAAATCTGCAGGATATTCATTAGGTAAATGTAGGGTGTATAAAGTACATACCCAGTTGGTAAAGTACATACCCATCCGAATAATCCATCACAACAACAACCACTGAATTGTTTAGACAATAAACTACAAGAGATTTTAAAACACTAAAATCTGAGCGCATCGTAAAATCACAGGACCACTGGAAGCGAGCGGCAACTTCGGACTGATCGCGTGGCGCCCTGCGTTGTGCTAGCGCATTGCACATTTCGCCTTTGGATGCAGTAACTATTAAGCTTTTTGAGAAATAAAATACAGAGTAGGAAACCGATTTTCAAAAAAATCATTTTTGGCCATGTTTTGGGACTAAATACCACACTGTGAGACGGCCAGACGGCAGACGCAGACGGCCATACGGCCAGACAAACCGAAGTCATATTCACTTCTCAACTAGGTTGTAAAGTGTTAAAAATCAATTTTTCGAAGTGCATGACACTTTGAAAGTAAGAGAAAAAATTTCTGCACATTTAAAAACATACCACATAAAAAAATCATATAATTACGCAGAGAAATATTTTATGCGCATTTAAACACATAACACATAAAAAATCATATAATTACGCAGAGAAATATTTTATGCGCATTTAAACACATACCAAATAAAAAATCATATAATGACGCAGAGAAATATTTTATGCGCATTTAAACACATACCACATAAAAATCATATAATACGCATATCATATCATACGCAGAGAAATATTTTATGCGCATTTAAACACATACCAGATAAAAAATCATATAATTACGCAGAGAAATATTTTATGCGCATTTAAACACATACCACATAAAAAATCATATAATTACGCAGAGAAATATTTTATGCGCATTTAAACACATACCAAATAAAAAATCATATAATTAATTACGCAGAGAAATATTTTATGCGCATTTAAACACATACCAAATAAAAAATCATATAATTACGCAGAGAAATATTTTATGCGCATTTAAACACATACCACATAAAAAATCATATAATTACGCAGAGAAATATTTTATGCGCATTTAAACACATACCAAATAAAAAATCATATAGTCAGTGGCGGCTCGGGACTGTATTTTTTAGGAGCATTAAATGCATGCCTGAAACACATATTCTTTTTACAAGATATCTTTTCTTTGTTTAATGGCAGAACTTTTTGTCAGTAAATTAAGTAATGTATTCCTGTTTAATATTAGTGGTAGAAAAAGAATAAATTTAGCAGCCTTGCATTTAGTGGCCCAAATAAAGTCAGTGACGAGCCTTCACTGACACTAGATTAGAACATATCAGGTGACCCCTATGTAAGCAATGCCAAACAGAATAATTTAAAGTCGTTTATTTGAAACTGTATGTGAATTGAAATGTGTTTTTTTAACCCTCTGTGCGTCTGAGAGCTTTCCAGCATTTTCCCATAAATGCTCATAAAATTAGAAATAATTGAAATTTTCCTTCACGGTTTGTTTCTAAAATACACTAAATAATAGATGGTAATTTGAAAATAATACTATATATATATATCAATATACATATATCTCAAAGTACAATTCTATCACAAATATTTATGTCCACAGCCGATTTAAGTTCTTTTGGGGAAACGAAATAATACGCGCAAAACGCAGAGAGGGTTTAAATTGCGCAAAATAATTCTCTTAAACCGTTTAATATTTTTATAAGCAATCTTCACGAAATTATAGCTCACATCTTTATATTAAAACTTAATCTAAATGTGTGCATATTTTAGCAAAATTTATATTTTAAAATAAAGTTTATTATATTGCTGATTTTTTTGTGTGTGTGTGTGTTTATTTATGCTTTTTTTTGTAGGTGAAACAATAAACAGATTTAGATGCCGTCTTAATATACAGGTATAATCAATAACGCTTAAAAATATCATGTAGTGATAATATGAAGTATTTCAAGAGATATTTTGCGTTCAATTCTGAAAACCTCATTTTGTCATAAATTACTTTAAAGTTCATTTTATCTGAACTTGAAATATCTAATGCATACGGTGTATTGGATTATTTTTGAGTGAATAATACATATCGTCGCTACCATGTCAAACTATCGAATGTGAAAAGATGCGTTTTTCGTTACTATTAAAAATGAGCCTATTATCAACACTAAATTTTATGAGAATTTTTCTACTATACTCCATTCGCTGAAAGAAGATAACAGAAGTAAACAAATGCACATGCGGATTGGCGATGCTTAAACATGGCGCTGTGCCAGAAGTGCCAAACAGACTGTCTGAAGTTTTTAAGCTTCTGCTTTTTCAAATCGAAATAAAAAATAAAATTCGCCAACCTTGGAATTTGTGCCAAATGTGTGGCTCCTTGGCGATTTTTCTGCAACCCGTTTGTTTACTTTCGTTATCTCCTTTCTCTGAACAGACTATAGTAAGAATACTAATAGTATTTCAGGAAATAACAGGGTTGCCAGATTGGGCTTATTATATATTTAGAGATGACGAATTTGTACAAGAAATTTTCAGAGATTTTCTTTTTACTTTAAAGTAATCACGAAATGTCTGTCATTAAATAAATCAAAAATTTCCGTTTAAAAGTTCTGGTAGGAATTTGGAATTTCTGAATTTAAAAGCAGGTGATTACTGGCAACCCTGGTGAAGAATGCTATTAAAATTCAGTGGTGACAATCGGCCCATTTTTAAAAGTAATGAAAAATGCATTTTTTCACATTCGATAGTTTGAAATGGTAGCGATGATATATATTTTATGAGACATATTCTTAAAAAAATGTATTAAGTGATTCTACATCTATCTCACAAGAAATATTGTTGACCAACAATTTTCTATGAAAACAATAGAAGTGCCGCCCTCATCATCGTACAATATGAGCTTAGATAGTTTTTAAAGAGTCACACCTCAAAAAAATGTCACAATATATTGATTTAATATAAAATATGCGTTAATCAAAGTAGGCGTTGCAATGGCCTTTTTAATCATTTTTCAATGAGAATCTTTCATATATTTTAGTTGTAATGTAGGAATTTTCTTGTGCGGTTAGTTTTAAAATGAGCAGAAAATTTATTTAGTAATATATCTGATGGAAATTAAACTAACTTGAAATAAAAAGTCGAATGTTGTTGAATCACGTGATCTCTGTGGCTATTTAATATTTTTTATGAAGTTTCATTCACACTAAGATTTAAAAATGATTACGCTTTCATAAGCGAAAGTTTTCATGTGTTTATACTTTAAAAACCATACATCAACATAGTTATTAAGTCTCCTGATTTTTAAATGCCATTTTTCCGAATTGAAATATTCACTTTATATAATTGAAGACTCCTGCGATTAATTAAAGCTAATTTTTCTGTTTGGAAATACTGGAATTCAAAAATCAGCAGACTTGGAAATTCTGCATTAAACGTACATGATTAATGGATCTCAGAAGTTAAAAAATATAATGTGATAATATGAAGTATTTCAAGAGAAATTTTGCTTGCAATTCTGAAAACCTCATTTTGTCATAAACTACTTTAAAGTGCATTTTATTTGAAATTATTCGAGCTCAATATTCGTCTCGGGCGGCGGTTGGAGATGGCTGGGCTGGGAGACCGTCGCAGAATTCGCGTAATTGTCCTTGGTACGTCTCTTAGGCCAAGACACTAGCGGAAAAATCAGTGTCTCATTACCGACTAGGCAAGCTACCACCACATATTTTGAAAAAAAAAAATCACCGTATTTAATCGTTGAATTCTACAATTAGATTAGATGAAAATTACTTTTAAAAAAACTAGTGGAAGTTTACAGAAGTGGTAATCAAACCCTGATAGTATACCTATTTTCGATTGTTTACGTTTTAGGATATTACAATAAGAAAGAAAATAAAAACTTTTTTTTAATATATAAAATAATTGAAATTTGATTGTAAATAAATAGAAATTGTTTAAATAATGAATTTTTGAAATTTATCAAAAATTACAAGTTTAAATAAAATATAAACTAGACTGTTTAATTTATACAACTCTATCGTCTAACTTTCTACTCCGTTTCTTTTATAAAATATTTGCAATGAATTTAGCAATAAATACATAATTGGCACAATATTGGTCAAATACGGGAACAAAAAAATTGACATAAATTAGTTGGGCAAAAGATAGTGTGTCATGCGTTGTTACATAGTCAAACATGAGAGTACACAGGCTTATAAGATAGTAAGCCACGCAAAGTTTTCTCTTTATACAAATGTTCGATATGGCTGCCCTTGTTACTCTAAAAATGGCCCATGAGTAAAACAGATCTTGGAAGATATTTTTCACATGTTCACGGGGATCTAACCAGTGTTGAAAATTCTCGTGAGGTTTTCTTTTTAGAAAGTTTGACTTATTACCAGAAATTTTGATTAGTCATTTTTACTTTATTTAATGATAGATATTCCCATAAATAAAATAAAAGAAAACTACTATTCGAAACTTCTGTAAAGTATTCAGAATTTCTACAGAAAAAATCCAGTGGCAATACTAGATCTAATAAAACGAAGTGCTGATTCGTGAATACAATTCCGCAATGAATGTTGAATGTGGCGGACTGTAAACATAAAATTTAATGAAACTATTCCCTGAAATCAAAGTATTGACCATTTCAGGGGTAGTGGTACGTTTATGAAACCACTTAATTTTAATTACAAAATGCCACAATGGCACCAGAATTTTGGTATAAAATTTTCCGCTTATTATGTTTGTGAAATACAGCTTTTTCTTATTTGCAAATAAAGTTGTTCATTAATTCCGGTGCCATTTCATCAATTGAAGTGCTTTGCCCTTGAAAGGGTTAAAGAACTGGTGTCTATTGTGACCATGAAAAGTCACCTATGTGACTCACCAAACTGAGTCGTTTCAAACAGGATTCTCAATCCAAATTAAGTTTCCATCACTAACGTAAGAAGTATATCCGCATAAGTATGATATAAAACTAGAATTCTGCAATTGAACTGGTCTTATCTTATAATTGATATTTCGTATATATAATTAATATTATCTGGTCCAATCTTACAATTAATATTTCGCATATTATTCAGTTAAGAGCCTACATCAGTCACGCGAAAAAATGTTGAAGCTAAAGTTAAGTCTATGGGAAGGTTCTAGCGCGATTTCTCGCTCGTATTTTAATATTTTTAAATGTTTTTCTTTGTATAGCATTACTGAGGTCAATCTCCAACGTTGTTAGTTTTTACTTTTTCGATTTTGGTTCCAGTTATTTTATATAAGGTACTTTCACTTTCAGAACCGGTTCCAACCGGCTCCAAAATTGATAATCCATGCTTATAAAAAAAACTGTAACAAAAATCGAAAAAGTAAAAACTAACAACGTTGGTGATTGACCTCAGCTATCCTATGCAAAAAAATCATTTAAAAATATTAAAATGCGAGCAAGAAATCGCGCTAGAACCTTCCCATAGACTTACCATTAGCTTGAGCGTTTCTTCCCGTTACTAGTGTAGGCTCTTAAGTAAATTCTCAACAAATGTGTGTCCAACTTGTAATACTTACCACCTGGCTTTCTCACACAATAAGGCAAACGAGGATTCCAGTGGCCGTCGCCCGTGCTCGTGATCCCTAGTTCTGGGTGACAGTAAAAGGTTCCTTGGTATCTTCTACCGCAGGTGATTTTGCAACTGTAACTACGCATATTGGCTCTGCATGAGATATGTCCTGACCCAACAACTTCCAATTTACACAAGTCATTAACTGAAACAATAAAGAAAACCAGATGAAAGATTTAAACTTCAGTGCGTCATAAATAATTTACAGGGTTTCGTACGCTTTTACCACAACATTTAATATAAAATTTCTATTTAATATTTAAATAGCAGAAATTGTAGACTTAATTGCAGGATTTGCAATAATTTTCTGCATTTAAATAAGGCGAATAATTCTATTAAAAATTGTGGTATTAAGGCACACGAACCCTGATTTAACAAAGGTGTTTTTTCTTTATAACTTTTGAAATAATGCTTTTATGTTCACAAAATTTTCGTTAAAGTAATTTTTTAAATAAAAATAATTTGAGAATAGTTTAGAATATCATTTCTTGTCATACGTATGATAATTTGAAACTTTCACTTCAATGTACAGCCAGCCTCTCTCTCTCTATATATATAAAAGATACACCTGCCTTTATTCGCAAGCCGTTTAAGATAAAATAACAACAAATGTGTCATTTGAATTGGAATAATATGTTCTTTCAGAATATGAATACAATTTTTGAAATAGGGATCATCTACATATTAAAAATTGCAAAAATTTTAATTTCTAAAATGATAACCCCACTTTTGCCACATCATTTGTGTTCCTTGGATTAAATCAGCCCAGAAAAGCATAGTTCATCTATTTTTGTTAAATTTACATGTAGTTAGACGAGGCCAAAATTTGAAAATGCTAAAGATAAATTGACGTGATAAACTTTCATGTATGTTTTCCTATAAAATAACGCCTTTAAACGTTTTTGTTTTCAGTGAGATACATTGTATAGGCTAAAACATATTGTATGCATTATTTACTCAAAAGTATAATTTTAATTATAAACATTATTAATGAATTCATATTAAAAAAGAATTGTTACCTACATAATTTTTTGCATAATCAGATCGGGCATCGCATAAGTTTAGTTCAAGTATTATTTTACGCAATCTAGTGAAAGGTCTAAATGGGGTATATTCTTGTAACATTAAATCTACAAAAAATAACTTTTCAAAAGTAAAAAAACAGCCAAGCTTTAAAAAAAAAAAAAAAAAAAAAAAAAAAAAAAAAAAAAAAAAAAAAAAAAACGAAGGTTGTGGCTAAAAAATGGTGTGATATCAAATTTCGAAGCTTTTAGTACTTATTTAACTTTTTTTCCATTAAAGAAGTTATGATATATATAAGTCGAGTGCTACGTATATGTTAAAAGAAATCGTTTTCTCCTATACTAAATACTTTCTAACGTGTTTCTGAAAATTCATTTTTTTTCAAATTATGCATGATGGGCTTGGCGGCCATCTTTCCATATTATACACAAAATTCTAAGCACCCATATCCTTAGTTAAAATCCGAAGTTCAAAATTGTAACTTAAGCAAATATTTTAATCGTTTCGTTTTCGTTTTCGGTTATCAAAATATTAGTCTTCCTCAATTTATCTGTTCGTAGTTAAAATCTGAAGTTCGACATTGTTATAAACATGCATTGCAAACATATTACGCTTTTACTTTAGAAATTTGAAGGCTTAGAAATATGGAAAGATGGCCGCCAAACCATTTTTCAATATTATACAACACACATTTTATCAGACAGTTAGATGCACCAAACCAGGTCTCGAACCTGGGACCTTCAGCGTACCGTGCTAACGCTTTGCCACTAAGCCACCCAGATCGATATCCTAAACTGGCAATTTCTTATTCTTATTCCTGTTGGAAACAGTCATCGGCCACAATTTGCAGTCACATTTAATTGTCTGATAAAATGTGTGTTCTTATAATTATGAAATTTTATTTTTAAAAAATATCTTCAGAAAAAATTGCTGACTTGCAGATGAAATTTGATATGATTAACCCGTAACTGATTTGTGCTATTATAATACAGATGGTACACGGTTGTTGGCAGAGTTTTATCTCTGTTTTGGCATAATTTTTTAGTTGCCAAGTTAATTAACAGTTTTTTGATAATTAAGGATAGAAATTTATTTATTTTTTCACTGGATTTTATAAAAGCACGTAGATTAGGTTATTACTTGTCCAAAAGTGCAATCCTTTTTCATTTCTGCCCTATATTTTTGTCTGTAGTTTGTTTGAAAAAAAAAGTTTGACAAAGAAAAAAGTGATCATTTTAAGTAACTCGACGTTTTTAAAAAAAAAAATCTATATCTCTGTTTATAAATCACTTATGAAGATGATTTTGGTCTCAAATTGAAGAATTTCTTCATTAGATTCTTTTAGTTTTCGTTTTTTTCTGTGACGCTAGGTTCATTTGTTATATGATATTTTAATCTGGCATGTTTGGTCGATTTAACATTGCGAAGTTTCTTCCTCTAAGTAAGCAGTAGCGGTTTATATTCCAGTTCTTGGCGTTGTTTGTTTGGCGTATTTTTTTATAGCTTGGTTTGACAAAGCGATCGCCCTGCTTGATCACATATAAGTTAATCGAAAGCAGAAACCAAAATATAAAAAATTCGCTTACAAAAATTTAGGAGATGAGCGTATCTTTTTGTTTATTTTATATATAGATTGTCTCTACATATTTATTGGTGTGATCCTAGAGGATTTTAATTTATTTTTTCAATTTAATTAACGGATATATAACTAACCCTCCAGCCACGGGTAACGCTCCTATCGCGTTTCACATATTCTATACAATTCCACGGGGAACGCAATTTTGACGTTCCCTATATTTTTTATAGTACTTAAGCATCGATACATTCTTTTTCTTCGTTGGATCTATCTTCTTTTATTTAGAAATAGAGATATTCGTTTACAAACCATATAATATATATATCATTTCATTTATTAGGTCTTTCTGACAGTTCTGCGGTTTTTTGAAATATTTTTAATCCATAAATGCCACATTCCCACCGGAATTTTGAAATAAAACCTTGTTTTTATAATGTCCATGAACAGGTGAACAGTTTATCATTCAATGGGGTTCCATGTTTTCGAAAAACAACCCCCTGGAGTTAAGTTAATGTATATCAAACCATGAGGGAGCCATAAAAAAAGTTTAAAGTACTTTAAAGTATAGATAATGTAAAAGAAAAATATAAAATAACAGTCTAATGTATGAAGATAAATTTAAAATAGATTAAGTACTTTAAAGTTATGAAAATGTAAGAAAAAAATGTTAAATAATAGTCTATTGTATGAAGAAGAGTTTAAAATAAATTTAAAGTAATAAGGGAATGTAAAAGAATGCATAAAAATGCGATAAAAATAGGTCAATTACTATTAACTGAAGGAAAAGTGAAAGAAAAAAGAAAAATGCGTTTAAAATGCGATAGATGGCGCAATGAGTCCGTAAATGGGAAATAGCTAGAAACATTTGATTTGAGGATGAGATGAAGGGTGGGACTTTCGTACGAGATAATGTCCATGAAGAAACTGCTTTTATTTATTTCCCTGTGTGTAAATTCCGGTGACAGTCAATCCTTATAACTATTATAAGTGACAAATAAAAATAGGCCGCGGTTTTATATAAAAAAATGGAAACATCGCCTGCGGCTAGAGGGCTAATATGCTTTTCGTTCCAACTCTATGAAGATTTAACAATGAGTATATAAACTATACTTTTTTCCGGGCTACCTTGATCCAAGAAACTGAAATAAGGTGTCAAAAGTGGGTGTTACAGTTAGAAAAATTGACATTGGTTCAATTATAATATGTACACGATATTTGTATTCTAAATTATCTGAAAGAAGACATTATTCTGAGTCTAATGATTTTTATTTTATCGTACACCCTTTAACTTAATCGTATATAATCTGCGAAGAAAGACGAGCGTAACTTTTTAGATTGCTTCCATTACAAAAAGTAAGGCACTACCTATTTCAGCCGTTCGGAGGAAAGTTATTCTGGAAATTTTCGTTAAATTTTCAGCAATCATGACCCTCAGACCCCAAAATTACCCTCCGCCCAAATGTTGCTTTACATATTTATGTACAGTTGGACCCGGATAAGACGCTCACGGTTAATATGTGATCCCGCTTTATACGCGAGTTTTTTCAAATCTCTTGAGCATCGCCTATATGACTAATGAAAAAATATTACGTTTAATACGCGAACGATTATGATGCGATTCCACTTAATGCTTGATAAATTTTCGGTAATTTTTGGCACAAAATCGTGCTTAAAGCGCGAATTCATAGACAAAAATGTGCATTTATCTCTCTTCTCCAGTGTTTCCAATTTAGTGAGACTTTATTATTCAGACATCTACCACTATTTCCGATCAGTAATATTCGCTTCATTTAACAATTAGTTTTTTTTTTTTGGTGTGACAGTTATATGAAAAAAATTTGCTGCAAACAAGGCGACATTATGCCCGACCTGTACGAAGTGCGGAGAGGCATGATAATTTGAGCGCGCCTCGCTGGAGAGGCCGTAACGAGAACAGCCAACCTTGTCAGTGTTTCAAGGATCACTATGTCAACGGTTTTGTCAGCCTACACAAATCTGGGAAAAGTATCCTTTACGAAGCAGAACAGTGAGCAAATATCGAAGTTGACCGACCGACATAGATGAGTGTTCAATCAGATAGTCAACCGAAAAAGCATGACTACACTGCCGCAGATAACCTCCGAGATGAACACCCATCGCGAGAACTCCATAATCCGTCAAAATTATTCAACGGAAGTCGCATGCTGCGACAATTTATGGCAAAGTGTCCATTCTAATGCCGTTAGTGTCGCCGCGAGAAGCTGTGAATCGATGACAGTGATACCGAGACCACCAAAATTGGACACAACAGCAATGGAAACAGGCCATTTTGTCTGATGAATCATCATTTACATTATTTCAGGCCATCGGACATGTGTTCGTCTGGTGAATATCGGAAGAAGTATTCCATGTTGAATCTCTAGTTTCTACCATGAAGCATAGAAGGGGATCTGTGATGACGTAGCGTGCGATATCTGGAGATGGCTTGGCACCGCTCGTAGTCCTGAGAGGGAAGATCACAGAAGAGCATAATCGCAGTATTCTTGCAGATCCTTTCCACCCTATGCGTCAGATTCTGTGTCCTGGAGAACAGCCTCTGTTCCAAGATGACAACGCCCCTGACTCGCCGTTGTACAAACATGGTTAGATGAGCATGTCTGTGCTCAGTTTCTCTTCCACGCACACTACCTCAGCTCGAAATCGCTCTGCATGAGGTATTGGTACGAATACTCTTGAACTTTGTGCACGATCAGTTTCTCTTCCACGCACACTACCTCAGCTCAAAATCGCTCTGCATGAGGTATTGGTACGAATACTCTTGAACTTTGTGCACGATCTTTATTTGTCAATCCCACGTAGAATGCAAGCTTAATGAAGGTAAAGAGTGGTCCAACCCCTACTAATAAATAATTACCATAATTCCCGCTGTATACGCCGCGGGTAATTTAAGTCTGTTTCAAACCAGAATAATTTTTATAGAAATAAATGCAAATAAGTGTCAAGATGTAAGACGATACATTTCATTAAAAACAATTTCCTGTCCGAAACTGATTTATTTGAGCCTTGGCTTATACACCGGAAATTACGGTAGAATTCATACACAGATGTTTCTATTATTTTCTCCTATACCTGTAGGTTATCGTCATACAACAGTTATCACCGATTTCGGCCAAATTTCAAAAGTTTACCTAGCAGTATAAACAAATTAAAAACGAAATAAAATCTAGTCGTTGCATATCAATAAAGTGCTTTTAAAAAATCTGCGTTCATCAGACAAAATAAAATAAAATAAGATATTATAAAATTCAATCATTACGTCGATAATTTAATGAATCATAAACAGAATATAAAAGAAAATATTTTAGTAAAATCTTAAAACACTCACATTTGCAACCCGTCGGATGACCTTGCCAAACCCCATTTTTACAAGTAATAGTCTTTTCTGTATCATAAATTTGACCTATGATAGGCTCATCCTTGTTTAAGACGTATCCTTTCAAACATTTAAAGGAGCACCTTCTGGAATAATATATGTTCGCATAAGACAAAATAATACATAAAATAAAGTATTAATCGTGATATTCTAATATCAGTTCGTGATTATTTCTGAAAAACAAAACCGAGAAATTCTAATAATTAGGCTTTCGAAATCAGCGTTACCAGTTTGTTCTCCTTTTTTATTCAGAAATTCTGAAAGAAGGGTGCTTACTTCAAGTAATCACAAATTGTCTGTCATTAAATAAAAAAAATACTTTTTGTAATTTCTAGTATGAATTCGGAATTTCTGGATAAAAAGGAAGCCGAATTGGCACAACCGTGATCGAAACAAGCATCACATAACACAGAGATTATTAGTCCGAAGCTTTTGGAACTTGTGAGTGGCAGAAATCTACTTTTGAATTCAAACATAGACATATATACGTAAATATACAAGATATCTGAATATTATTAATACAATTGTTTAAGGCAGTTAGACATACCTTCCAAATGCTACGATTTTTGACCATAAGTAATTTTGAATAGTAACCTTATTTAATCGCAAATTATCTGCTATTAAACAAGGCTAAGACACTATTCCGAATTACTGGTGGCGAAAAGCATACAAGGAACAGCTGTGGATATACAGCGTGTCCATAATTAAACGACATTACTTTAAAGTTGTCTACAAACGAAAATATTGATCAGAAAGTTGTGAAGGTCATAATGAAGGAATGGGAGTTTGTTTAAGCGAAAAAGTCCAAAGTTAGTTCAAAGTTTCGCCACCAGATGGCGTTTTTAATGAATTACACATTTAGCATACATTTACGATAGTTTACATATTTTATTGTAACAAAACATATTCCACATAATGGCGATCAGTTTCAGCAACCATCTGCAATCGTAAGATAGCATGTTCCACAGTTGACCGCAGTGTGTTCTGAGAAGTGCTAAAAACATGTCGCGAAAAAAGTTTTGTTCAACATATTTTGTTGTAATTAAATTTGTAACCTATTGTAAATGTGTAATTCATTAAAAACGTCCTCTGGCGGCGAAATTTTGAACAAATTATTTTTTCCGCTTAAACAAATTCCCATTTCTTCATTACGTCCTTCACAAAATTTCACAACTTTCTGACCAAAGTTTCCTCTGTAGACAACTTTAAAGTAGGGTCGTTTAATTATGGACACCCTGTAGATCACAGCTAGAGAAATACAAATTATGAAATAATTTATGTTCGTAATTCAAGCAATGGATCAATAGGGAAATGTATTATTGTAGTAAACAAAAACGTGTTGGAATTAATTATAGCAAATGATTGCTGAGTTATTTTTATAGAGACTGATTTGTTATCCCTTTCCGTGAGGAATATTGGTCATGAACAGATTTTAATTTGAAATAGTCTCATATTTTCTTGCTATTGTCTTTCATATATTAGCTCCTCGGTATCAACGATAATTCGAAAACTATTGGAGTCATTGTACAGAATTTCGACAAATATCGGTTGCCGCACTAATTTTAATGTTCCCATATTTTGTATGTGGAAATCGGTACACAAAAGGAGATAAAATACATTTGCAAAAATCTCCTATCTTAAACACATTTATAATAAGAAGGAGTTGAAAAGTGTTAATCTGCAATTTTTAAAAAAAGAATTCAAAGGTTTTAAAAAAGTTTCATATTTTTGGAACTAAAGACAAAATAAGAAAAGATCTCAAATCGATATACTATTTTCTATAATATCGTTTATGTGTCGTGGACTTATAAGTATTTTCTGTTTAAAAACTTTAGTACTTTAAAATATACTGAAATATTAGTCTAAATGCCGGTTTTTTCTAAATATATATCTCATGAAGGAAAAGAGATACCGGTACAGTGTTGCCAGTAGGCTACTTTTTTAAAATTCAGGTTGTTTGATTCCCACCACTTTTTTTAAAATAGTATAATTGGCCTCATTCTCACATTATTTAATATGTCATCAAATAAGACGAATGTTTCTACTTCAAAAATCTGGTGGGAATAAAGCAATCTTAATTTTAAAAAAGTAGCCTACTGGCAACACTGTACCGGTATGCATTTTTTATGTGTTATTACTACTTCTCAACATGCCCAGAAAAAAAGCAATCTGTTATCTCTTTTTCCTCCTGAATTATAAGGTCAGTGTGAATAAATGTGCTGACAAAGTTCTTGTACCTAAATTCCTAACGCAAGAAACGTATATAAATGTTACATAAAGAAACATCCTCAGTTGAGGAACAAAACGCGTAGCATATTACTCAATTTAAAGCATTTTTATAGGAGAATTTCCCATTCGAGTATACATAGTTAATTACCAAACTTCGACAATACTTCCTAAATTCGGGGATTAATACCGAAATCAACATTACTAGTTCGTTTTTTCCATAGACGTTTAAGGTCTGTTTCATCTAACTAATAAGTAAAAGCTGGATAAAAAGCCCCGTTTTGAATTAGAGTTGTTCTTAAATTTTCATCGCATTTTGGCGTCTGAATGATCTTTCGAGCAGCACAAAATTGTTGATCCAAGGTTGGCTAATGGTTGTTTCGAGTTAGCCCAAGTAAGAAAGATACGTCTTGGTGTGGCGTTGGTCGACGAAGCATTTGCCAATAAAGGTCCAACAGTGGTACAATTGTTAGCTGCTCCCACTGTTTAAATTAGGGGAGGGGGGCATTTTTTGCTTATTGTTAGCATAATAACCCTATTAATTTCGAACGGTAATGGATAACGGCTCACACTGGTCAAAAATCGAAAAAAGCTGGCCGAAAGTCTAAAAATGAATGTTTCTTAATTTATTTCAGTACCTCCTTTGTACGTTCAGAGGGAGCTTCTGCGCCTTATCAAGCATAGAGTAAAAGGTATCTTTTATACCTGCTTATGTATCGAAGGTCTAAGTCAACTGCTCTGTAACGCTCGCTCGCACGTGCTCTTACGCGGTAAATGTTGCGCGCGTTCTACAGTGAATAACTTTTGTTGTACGTGTGCAAATTACATTCTGCAAAATGTGTGATCTTCCGAAAGGTAAGACGAATATTTTCATATATTTATTTTATGTAATTCATTATAAATTATGTCTTAAAAGTGAAAAGAAAAGACACACGAAAAAATCACGTATTGATGCACAAAGTAAAAGTTAATTAACGAAATACTTTTTATCTTGCGTTATCCAGAGTTTTCACAATATTTACGTAATTCCTGATGATGTTTTTTATGAAATATAAAAAAACCAGCTGCATTGGTTTGCATACTTGGAAATATAGTTGTTTTTAAGTTTAACAATTTCAAACTGCTTATATGAAATAATGCACAGTATTTTTATTATTAATAATACAAAACATTTATATTTCACAAAATATAAGCTCTTTTCATTTATTTGCTTACCATATTGAATGCGCTAATGTATTTTGTTTTCATTATAATATCAAATTAGTACAAAGTAACCTCCAGAATCCCCTTAAACAAACTTTTACAGAAAAAAAAATTATAAAAATGGCCGCCATATTGGATTTGCTATTTTGAATTTTTTAATTTTAATATCAAATACGTAATCAGCGACCTCAAAAACCCCCTTAAAGAAACTTTTAGAGATTTTTTTTTTAAGTCCGCCATATTGGATCCGTCATTTTGAATTTTTGAATTTCGATATCAAATTCGTAATCAGCGACCTCAAAAACCTATATGTAAAAATTTTTAGAAGGATCTACAACCTTTTTTGTTTTTCGGCCAGCTTTTTTCGATTTTTGACCACTGTGCGGCTATTAATTCCCAATATGTGCTTCTTGGGCTTTTAGCGACGAACTGGATACTTCAAATGCGAAGAGGCTCTCAGCAGATTCACTAAAGTAAGTTAATGTGATATTTTCATACATTAAATTAAAATGATGTTTAAAAGCAGAAATTAGGAATAGTTGAACTTTGTTGAATTAATATATTTAGGGATTTCTATATACGAGTAATATACAAGCGTTTACCTTTGGCTGAGTACTTAATTACGTATTTCAAATGATTAAAAAAAATGTATGCCTTTCTAAATATATAATCTAAATTTTGACATAATAATAGAGGTGAATATTTAAGTAAAAATAAAGAAATATGAACAATGGATCACTTTTTGTTTCCAAGGGATAGAAGGCAGCGCAAAAGTGTGCCCTTTCACAATTTTCCTAAAAATATTGGGCTCAATGTAAATGTCCAGAGTTATTGTCTTGAGAGTCCTATTTCATTTAATTTTTTAAATATATTTTTATTATGGAATATACATGGATTATTTTATACTGACATGGGGATTGTTCAAGTAGTCAGAATATGGTGGGATAGCAAAGCCTGACTGATATTATCTAAGACGCAAAAAATATATTTCCTTGTGTTCATGACTCAAAGAACGAAGCAGGTAAGGGCAAAAACGACGACAAACCCAAACCTTCGCCTATTCTGCTGTTGAAAATGCCTTCACACTCTTGCTCAGATATCATCACTACCATGTCAATCTATACAAATGTGCAAAAATGCATTTTTCATTACTTTTAAAAATTAGTTGATTGCCACCACTAAATTTTAATAATATTCTTCAGAAGGGTTGCCAGTTTGGCCTCTTTTTTATTCAGAAATTTCGCATTGATACCGGAAATTTCAAGCAGAATTTTTTTATTTATTTAATGACAGACATTTCGTAATTACTTAAAGTAAAAAATTTTCTTCCAAAATTCCCGGTATGAATTCGGCATCTCTCAATCTATATGAATGCTAAACTGCCAACCCTGTTCTTCACAGAAATTTTATTAGCATTCTTACTTGGCGAAGAATTCTAATAAAATTTAGTGGTGTCCATCGTACCATTTTTTTAAAGTAATGGACAATCCATTTTTTCACATTCGATAGTTTGATATGGTAGCGACGATATGTCATAAAATTATTATATTATGATTAGCGATGATTATATATATTGTTAGTGAGGTTTATTAATGTATGTTATATCAGTACTATGTTTTATAATGTATTTTATAGGCATAAAAAATGACTGAAACTCGTGAAGATTAAACAAATGTGCTCGTGGTTGTATGTTTTTGTTATGTTTTATGATATGTTTGTTTGCTTTTTGCCAGTAACTAAGGGCTGATTACAAGGGTACTCAGTAGTCAGTATTACACGTACTAAATATGATTTTAATAACTGTGTTGTGCTGCAAAGTTGTTTTGTGTTAAAAAAAAATTAGACTACCAAAAAATTATTTCTTTTGCTTTATTTTTGGTTTAAGCGTATTATTCGACAATTAACTCCCATTTGAATGCATATTTATTTTCATTTATTATTTCAGTCGGTTCTATAAAATAAACAATACGTTTAACAATAAGTTAACAATAAACAATAAACAATAAACAATTAGTTAATCTTGAACGCATTTAAATTTTAATCTAAATATTGTTAAAAGACACAATTTTCGACCGTAAATCAATAAATAAAACTCTAAAGTTTATTTAGATGATTAAATGTGTAAATAATCTCAGATTCTGCAGCATTCTACAAATTACAACCCGCTTAATGCGTCACTCTTTTCTAGTCCCTTGAAACACGTCTTAATTGGTTTCGACTGTAATTAAATTTCAAAATTTAAATAGTTATAATTTAGAAGGGAAAAGAGATAACATCCTACTTTTCTTTTCCTGGATATGTTTTGAAGTAGCAATAACACATATAACAAGAACGAAAAATCACGCGTCAAGCATAGATTATGTAACACTTTCGAACACTTCCAAAATAACTTTGCAAATCTTTACCGTAAGGTGTAAGATCATATCTAACTAAACAATTTTGAAAACGCATAACATATTTAAAAATCCAATTTCAGGAATTACCTACAATATTCGGAAAAATATCTCAGCTCTTTTGTGTAGCCCTGTATATGATCTATAGATTTGTATACATACTAAATAAAATGCTAAATTTTAGTTCAGTTAGGAAACGCGTAGCACAGTTTAAAATTTCCCTTCTGCAATTTTGGACAATAAACAGAAATGTACTCGAGAACTTTTGTGCTGCCCTGTATAGAATCTATACAATTTATACACACCAAGTAATAGAAAAAATGAGTTAAATTTAAAAACGCGTACAGCAACTGAAAAAGCATTCCCAGCAATTATTATTAATAAGCATTCGTTTATGTGTACCTGTTAGTGAACGATGAAAGCTATACACACAATACCCTATAGTAAGCCTCTTGTAATCCACGTTAGTGATACATATCAATTTCAATATGTTTGAAATAGTGAAACATTATTCAAATAAACTGCAAACGATTTTTCTTCATGGACCGTAATGTAACGGCATTCTTTTGAGTATCCCTGTAAAGGAACTATAAGTGTTATGCACACCACATTCTATAATTAGTCTCTTGTAGCGCACCTCCGTCAATTATATCAATTTCCATATATTTGAAATTGTGTAACATCATTAAAATAAACCGAAAATTATTTTTCCCCATAGACCGCAATGTAACGGAATTCTTTTGAGTGTCTCTCTAAAAAAAAACTATAAGTGCTGTACACTTCGTTTTCAATACCGAACATGCCATGGTAAGCCTCAATAACATATATCAATTACATGACGATCCGAGTATATTTACGCGAGTTGGAGCACGGGCAGAGAGACAGACAAACCGAATTCATAAACACTTTTCAACTATGTTGGAAAGTGTTAAAAATACAAACTCTTATGTCATTCCTTTCATGATATACATATTTTTAAAAAACTGGCATTTTGACTAATATTTCAGTATATTTCAAAATTCTCAATTTTTAAAATATATATGCATATAAATCCACAACAAATACATTATCTAATAGATAAAATAGAGTAGATTATTTTCAATTCTTAGTTTATCTCTATCAGTTCAAAAAATAAACATAAATTTATAAGGCTTTGATTTTTATTTTTATTTTTATTTTTTTTACGTGCAAAATCGCAGTTTTCGACCTCCTCTGAATAAAAATATTTATAGGATAGAAATTTTTATTAATGTATTGTAACTTCTTTTCTAGATAGGTTTAAACATACAAAGTATAACAAAAATCGAAATTAGTGCGGCAAGTAAAAAAATAATAATGAAATGCAATTTATCAAAATTTTGAGGAATGGCCCATTATTTTGATAGTAGTTCTTGCTTACACAAGCAGGAAGCGCTACTGTCTAGTGCTGCATAACATGAATTAATAATCAGGAATTAAGTTGTGACTCACAGAGCCCCCCCTCCCCCACCTCCCAGTCTTTCCCATATAGGAGTGAGGGCTTTCGGATAAAATAAACAAAAATAGGATTACCTAAAAAATATGGCGGTCATTGCAACTGGACCCTATGCGTTTCACGCCCATTAATTAGTATTACTGTGTTCAAAATAAAGGGGCCTTGTGCGCTTCGCAACCATAAATAGTTAATACGACGATCAATATAACGGGTTCCTGTGTGATTCGTACCTCATAAATCGTTAAAACGGCAATTACTATAACGGGGACATGTGAACTTTGTATATACATATCGATAAAAATACAAATCATTTTAACAGAACCCAATGCGCTTCACGCTTTTTTTCTGGTATATAAGCTGCGGCACAAATAAATATGTTTCGAACCAGAAATTTTATTTAATAAATAAAGTCAAATAAGTACCATGTAGAAATATATTACATTTTACTTAATAAAATTTCTAGTCGGAAACAGATTTATTTGAGCCGCGCCTTTATACCAGAAATTACGGTACTAATAATTTTGATTCATCCTGTAGACATACTGAACTTTACATATACAGGGTGAATCTAAACTCTTGGGCAAAATTTTAAGGGGTGATAGTACACATCAAGACAAACAATATTAAATATGAAACTAAGGCTCCCAAACGTCTTCCGAAGGAGATAGGCGCCATTAAAGTTTAGTATCCAAAATTTCAAATGATTATAGAAAACGGAAAAAATGGTCGATTCGTTTGCGGTTTTCGCTAAAACTATTCTTTATGTCAGTATTTTCTTTAAAATAAATTTTAAAGATAAAGTTCAAAAAATGCCGATAGAGGGCGCTTTAGACTTTGGAGTAACGAAAAACTATTTTTTACCGTTATATTTTGTATCTCATTAAATGCTTTCAAAAGCTTAGACTTAAACTTAAATTTTGAGCTCAAAATCGGAATTGTTGGGAGTGATTAAGTAGCTCAAACTGAACTGCGTTCAAGAGTTGAAATTTGAAACACCTCTTCCCCCTCCTCCCCACTCCTGAACACAGTTCAGTTATTCCCAATCTTGGTGTAGTAGATCAGGCAGAAACAATATGAGTTGTAATTTTCCAACTGGACGAAAAATATCCGGGCCAGGGTTCAAACCTGGTATCTCTTAAAGCTGCCATGATCTACCAACTGAGCTATCCCGGTTGAATCTGGAGGGCATAATTCATCCAGTTAATGCCGGGATAGCTCGGTTGGTAGACCATGGCAACTTCAACCAAGAAATCGCAGGTCCGAATCCTGGCCCGGGCATTTTTCGTGCAGTTGAAAAATTACAACTCATATGATTTCTTTACCAATTTGAATAATTGTGTTAAAATTAATCCAGGCAGAAACTACTACCCCCTACACGTAAAATAAACGATAGAGTAATGACAAAATTAAATACAAAATTTATTCATAACAGACATGAGCAATTTCTCCGCGCAAAATAAAAAGAAACAATTGGATGTATGCATGTAGTGCGCAATACGAATGAAGGTTGACACGTAGAAAATGGTACATGCATGATGTTCGTGAAGAATCTCAAAAACTGCCCGAAAGAGTGCGCACCAGCAACGATGCAGGTCTCACGCCGCCGGTGGAGGGAGTTGGGAACATTAGTGAATACCCCGGGCATCTCGCGGAAATTGCCTGCTACGACGGCAATCCTCGCAACCAGGTCCTCGTAGGAGTTGATGTTAAAAAATAGTTGTTTATTACTCTAAAGTCTAAAGCGCCCTCTATCGGCATTTTTGAACTTTATCTATAAAAATAATTTTAAAAATAATTTTTTTATTTAATTTTGTCATCCCTCTATCGTTTATTTTAAGTGTAGGGGGTAGTAGTTTCTGCCTGGTCTACGACACCAAGATCGGGAATAACTGAAATGTGTTCAGAGGGGGGTTTCAAATTTCAACTCCTGAATACAGTTCAGTTTGCGCTACTTAACCACTCCCAACGATTCAGATTTTAAGCTCAAAATTTAAGTTTAAGTCTAAGCTTTTGAAAGCATTTAATCAGATACAAAAAATAACGGTAAAAAATAGTTGTTTGTTACTCCAAAGTCTAAAGTGCCCTCTATAGACATTTTTTAAAACTTTTTCTTTAAAATTTATTTTTAAGAAAATATTGACATAAAGAATAGTTTTAGCGGAAACCGCAAACGAATCGACCAATTTTTCAGTTTTTTATAATCATTTGAAATTTTGGACCCTAAACTTTAATGGCGCCTATCTCCTTCGGAAGACGTTTGGGACCCTTAGTTTCCTATTTAATATTGTTTGTCTTGATGTGTACTATCACCCCTTAAAGTTTTGCCCAAGAGTTTAGATTCACCCTGTATATCATATATATCGAAGATACATAGTTACGCCAATAATATTTGATACTGAATATGATTTGCGTAATTTTGTTCACTTTTTGTGTAAAAGAAGTCCTGTTATGAAAATCGCAGGTAAATGACGAATTTAAAACTTACTCAGTGCCTTTATATCCTCGACAACTGACTGTAGCATGTTTGAGATTCAACCTGGGACACTTCCATGAACCTAAAATAATTTATGCTTTAATATTTTTACAAAACAAAAATACTTAATTAGTGCATGACATGGCGTAAAAATATTCCATTAAAAATGTAAACATAAAGTTTACTGATAGAGACTTCAACTTTATTTTACATATTTGTACATTTTTACAGCCAACTTTCATGACACCCACTGGTAGAACCACAACTTAAGTCGTTAGGAAAATAATTACCCCAAATTTATGTACAGGGAGATTTTTTTTAAAGTTGTGAAAGTAAAACCCTATAACAGAAGAACCACTCATCCAAATGACTTGAAATTTCACCAGTATGCTCCCAAAGCATTGGGTATTTTTTTTGGCGTGATTAAAAAAACCTTAAAATAGCACCGACAGATGGCGCTGTAAGTTAACAGAAACAAAGAATATCGTCAGTGGGAGGAATACAATTGACGGTACTTTGGGAAATGATCTTCCGTAGGCCTTCTGTCGTCATTGGACCTTTACTTAAATTCTTAAGTGTCCTAAATATCCCAAGAGCAGTTCCTGTGCTGTCATTATTCTGATAATACAGTTTCACTAACAACGCACGGCCCGTCAATGGCAAGTCATTGCGAGGATATCCGTAGATTAATGAACACGAG
The DNA here is from genome assembly GCA_963931845.1 of Maratus michaelseni. Taxonomy (NCBI): domain Eukaryota; kingdom Metazoa; phylum Arthropoda; class Arachnida; order Araneae; family Salticidae; genus Maratus; species Maratus michaelseni. The sequence goes on from OZ007591.1 coordinate 311,048,853, forward strand.
ATGTGCGTACTTCACGTTTTTTCGCCAATGTGCGTGTGTCGGGCGCAAGTTATAGGATTTTACTTTCACAACTTAAAAAAAAATCACCCTGTATATTAGCACAGGTGCCAACCTTTCGGTATTTCCAAGCCAAAAACACACATGGTATCATAAATGTTATTTAATAAAAATATTTAACAATGCAACTTGTTTCTCCATAACACTACCTTTCCCAGGGAAGTAAAATTAGTCCAAAATACCGTAGTATGCTCGAAATTTACATATTTATAAAGCTATTGAGTATCCAATAATTAATTATTTTATTTAGCACTTAAACGTTAAATTTCATCACTCTATAGAAAACCCAGTTAATATTGCTTTAAACAAGCCTCCTGCTTATGACATTCTTTACAACAGTAACCTTTTAGAGACTCAGAAAGTTTATTATTCTTTATTACATTCTTTAATCTTTAATTTCTTTTATAATACAATTATCTAAACTTTTAAACGTCAGAAACGATTATTTTTTACAATGTCGAATAAACAAGTAATATATATATATTTAAAAGTCAATTCCTACTTTTTAATCATAAATATATAAAATAAACCCGTGCAGCATTAATGTCCCACGTTATGTTTATTGAACATTATTTTATAATCATCGTTGCGGTATTTTATTTCTGTGGCATCACTAATTTGAGATAAATCTTTCATTTCATTTATGAAAACAATGGGAGGAATTTTTTTTTCCTATTTAAATTTAAAATTAATTAATTTAATATAATTAATGAATTAATATTTGAAAAAACTGTATTAACATAAAGTGTCATCCACTACAAGTTTTAAAAAATTTATTTGAACTTGAGTGGATGCACAGAAAATATTTTATTAACGATTGAAAATTTGAACAAGATATATATAGAGAGAGTGTGAGCTAATAGTAGGAATTTAAAAAAATAATTATTTTATTTAGCACTTAAAAGTTAAATTTCATCACTCTATAGAGAACCCAGTTATTATTGCTTTAAACAAGCCTCCTGCTTATGACATTCTTTACAACAGTAACCTTTTAGGGACTCAGAATGTTTATTATTCTTTGTTACATTCTTTAATCTTTAATTTCTTTTATAATACAATTATCTAAACTTTTAAACGTCAGAAACGATTATTTTTTACAATGTCGAATAATAAAAAAAAAAGTCCTCTTTTAAAGGCAATTTGTTTGAAAACTATATCTTAATTTACCTATTTGTCATGGTTTTAAGCTAATTTTCAAGCAGATTCTTTAAAAATATATATTTCTACCGCGTGCAGCTCGATTGCGGAATATTAACTCTTTTGCACTTAAAACAACTTAAATATTAGTTTAGATGCTATAAATATTGAAATTTTTAACGATTTCTTTATCTATTAAACCTTGGCATGAGCCTGATAGGGAAGTAACTTTTTTTTAATAAATTTCAAAATTTCACTTGATTATGTAATTGATATTTGTCAGCTTTTTGGTGTCATTAGTGGGCAATCTAGAAAAAAAATATATTAAATGTAAAAAACCCATTTCAGTTTTCTGTTAAAAAATATTTTTACCTAGGTTTTGTACACAGAGCTGTGTTATGTAATTCGGGAAGCCCTGGTTAAATTCCCTTGTATAAATGAACGAAATTTATTTAATTTTAAAAAATAAAAATTAAAAAGTTTTCCGGTACGTTTAAATAGTTAATTTGGGGCAAGAGTCCAGTGACATCATTGACTCCAGCGATTTCAATGTTTGATCATAATATAAATAGCTGTAGATACTGTCTATTAGACGAAGTATGAAGTAGAAAAAAATATCAAGAATTTGAACATTGCTTGCCTGAAATTTGTATATATTGCTGTTCTGTATTTCTTTAACATTATGCTAGAGTTTCTGGTATCAACTAGTATTAATATTGTTTTTTCTTATTTCGTCCAATATGAATTCTAATACATACACACACTTACATACACACAGACACAGATATATATATATAATCCTAATAATATTAGAAATGTGAAGTATGTGTGAATGTGTGGCTGAAGTCATCATCAAAATGGATGATTTAATGCATTTGCATCTTTGCATATAGATGAATCATACCCCAGAAATGAACTTAGGCTATGTTTTATTTATTTTATTATTTTTTTTAATAATTCAAAATTTAACTATTTTTATAAAGAATCAATAAAAAAAATTCCTATAAATGTAACCATTTGTCTTTACAGTTGCCAAAAATTCAAAACCAATTATAATTTTTTACACAGCAATTCATTTTCAATTGAACAATTTCTTCGTATAAAATGAAAATTCAAAAGAATTTAAAAGAAGTTGAATATGACGCCATATATGAAACGAAAAAAATAGAATACTTTTTAATATACATGAATATGAATATTAGTTATGTTGATAAGAGGTTTTTTGTTTAAAATGATGTCATAATTAGAAGCCCATTGAATACTAGGCCTGAGCGCTGACACAAAAATTGCGACAGTCGTAAGCGGAATTTTTTTCAGCGTGCGTACGGTACCTTGAAATTCTATACCAATAATTTCTGAAATTTTTCTCCGTCTTATTTTTCTGAGACTCAATAAGTGAAAGAAAACTTTTAGAAAACACTGGGTGTAAAATTAGGGGACCGTACAAAGTTTTTAAAAAAATCTACCTACGAGCGCCGCCATTTTTGTGTCAGCGCTGAGACGTAGTATTCAGAGGGTGGTGGAAGGAGAAAAAAAACGAGCAAGGATTGTATTATTTTGAAAATATTTCAATTTTAAACATATGGTATCTTATATGGAATAAAAAAGACAATTTCAAATATTTTGTTAATATTAAAATAAATTTTCCAAGAAATAAAACACATTCAAACTTCATGATTCAATTTATTCTACATAATCAAAAATCATCTGTCATATTGACGTTTAGAAATCATTACATCGTAAATTTTTTCAGCTTTAGATTTAACAAAAGCGGCAGATTTAAGCTCCTTGCATTCAAGTGGCCAATTATTTGCCACTATTAACAAGAATTGGATTTAAAGAAAACATATATATATAGTACTTTACATTAATTATTGTTTAGATGAATATGTTAAAAGGTTTCAAGGCATGTTAAAAGGATTAAAAGTAAACTGGTTTATATAAAAAAAGACGTTTTTTTTTTCATGTAAAGGACATTTTAATTAAAAAAAAAAACTGTTTTTTTTTTATAAGTTCGTCAAAGTGATATAATTTCTATTTCACCAGCTACGAAATTAGAAACCAAATCTTAAAAGAACAATAAACTTACGAGAAATAATGTTTTGCATCAAAAATCACACAATTTCAAAACGCAATTTTAGCAAATTCTGTCTAACTTACATTGTAAATATAATTTCTTTGTTAAATTTAGTGTTTAATAATATTAATGTTTTAATTTTTTCTACGTGTATAATAAATAGTATTGGATTTCTGTAAATGCTTTCATTTTTTAAATAATAGAAATGCACATTTGTACAAGATTAGTGAAATTTGAAGACTTTTTTTAACTAGACAAGTATCAGTCCATTGGAAAAAAAATACCCGGTCAAAGTGTCGTCATATTTTAAATCACGTGTCAGTTTTAATTCAGAAAATATTAGTATTTTATAACAATTATACAAAGTGTGGCATAGTTTTCACAAAATTTATTGGGCGCCAAAACATAAATTTAACATTATTTTAATGTATAATCTGCCGGAATACAGATTTCTATAAAAATTTAATCCTCTTTAATAAAAAGCTATGCGTTGCTGACGACTGGGAATCCTCTTTAATAAAAAGCTACGCGTTGCTGACGACTGGGAATCCTCTTTAATAAAAAGCTATGCGTTGCTGACGACTGGGAATTTCTATAATCGTTGCCACAGATTAATGTCGGAAAATGAAACATTTAAAGTTACTGAAAAAATTAATTGCTCGAAAAGTATTTGTCAGAAAATTGTTAGACAAACTGCGTTAGAAAGGTTAAAAATTGTATTTTTCTTGATATAAATTTCAAAAATTGCCAAATTTCACAATGGAGTACCATAGCAAAAACTTCACGCGCAAATAAATAATGATAAGAGCAATGTGTCAGCACTAGTCACAAATTATAGTAACCTTATTATTCTGTTAAAATATAAAAGTGAATTATGATGTCACGAGTGCATGATTTTTATTTAATTCTCGACAAATACTAGATACGCCATTTCTTTTAGTTTTGAATAATATAGGTTAATTCACGTTATTAAAAAATGTAGCTATAAAACATATAAATCAATGGAAAATTGTAAACGTAATAGTAAACCGTATTAAAAAAAACATAACTTAGTGAAATAAGTATCCGTTTTTATGTTATTTTAGGATATTCCAGGTAAAGGCACAGATTACTTTAAAATATAAAGTTAAATTAAACGATATATTTCGTTTGCTTCAAGGTTCTTTTAGAGAAACCGACCAGCGCAGCTGCCGTAGTCCGCTAGTAAATATATTAAAGTTGATGTGTTAGCATATGCAATTTTCATTGGAGAATACGGATTGCCTGTGGCATCGTTCATGTCAAATTCAACGAAGAACCCATGCAAGTAATTAAGTGAAAAACTCTCCCTCCTATTTTTTTAAAAAACACTGTGATTATGGAAAAACGCGCAAGAGAAAAGCCAAATAAAAATCTAAGCGTTATCAGTTATCGTTCTTTGATGCTTATGTTATAATTCCCCCCCCCCTCCATTTAACCGTGAGGTTTTTTCCATTTCTAGAAATCATGTGAAAATGGCTGTAGACAAAAATAGTTTTTACTGAGTTCTGTTTTGAACCGTGTATAAAATGAGGGGATATAAAATATATTAAAGCATCAATCTGTGATTAAAATATATATATATATATATATTGGGATTTATAAGCATACTTATGAAAATGCAGGGAAACCCTCAGATGGTGAAAGGCTTAAATTATAAAATATCTAATTCTATCGTTAAAAATATCTCTGGAAGGTAATTTTTGTCTCTCATTGGAATATATTCCTCAAATTTCGAAACTTCCGTAATCCTAAACTACAACACATGGTAAATATATGTGTATCTTTGACGGGCTAATGAGGTATTTCCTTTTTATTTATATATTTTTCCTCAATGGAACGCGTTGTTCGCTTACTTTATTTTTTATTTAAACCATTAAAAATTCTTTTTTAAACGTAATAAAATAATTTGAGGCAAAACTATGGGTAAAATACAATGTTTCGCGAAAAGTGTTATCCGTCTTAATTCAATTGAAAAATTTTTTTCACTATATAAGGCGAGAAAAAAAAAATATATCCAAGAACTTTTAAAAAACTGAACAAACTATCTCTTCTAGCACGTATGGCGTACGGGTATGACAGTTAAAGGATTAAACAAAAAAGAGTAAAAATCAGAGAAAGAAAAAAAATAATATCTGAATTTGGTTTTATTAATAATTATTTTAATTTGGTCTTAATATTAGGTTTATTGAATAGGTGTACGTTTTGCAATAAAATATTTACTTATTTATGAGATTATAGATTTTTAATGTACGAGGGGCAGTCGGAAAATAAGTTTCCCCTGGCGACTCTTGACAGAGGTGTGTATGATGGCGCTGTTGCAGTCAACAGCGCCATGTGCGCAGGCACTGCAACAGCGACATCTGCATGACCGCGGTCGACCTCTACCAAATGGTATCGGTGTCTTGGACGTTTGCGTTTACCTGCTGTGTCGTCTTTCGCCCATAGCCGTTCAACGCTTCGTCCGTATGCAAAGCCCTGATTTTTTCCTGGAGGGCTTTTTGAAGCTTATAAAGTGGTATGACAAATGTCTCAATGTACTTGGTACTTATGTGGAAAAATAAAGTTATGTTTTATCTTTAATGTCTCATTACATTTTTTGTCTTTCATACACACCTCTGTCCACAGTCGCCAGGGGAAATTTATTTTCTGACTGCCCCTCGTAAGTAATAATTGTACTTTGCCAAGTTATATCAATTTTATTTTATAATTACATCTTATTGAGATAGATAAAATTTTACTTACTGCCTACAGACACACAAATCAAGAGCAGAATGCTAAGAAGAAGAATTCCACAGTTGTTCATTTTCAACAGTCTTTGAGTCCACAAGTACTGAAAATAAGAAATCAATTTTTAGGTTTTTTTAAACACAATCTACAGTAATACATACATAATCTACAGTATTTCCACATTATAGAATCGTTTTCAAAGGTAAATTGTTCCTGCACAGGATTTCATTCGCTTATTAATTTTGTAGCTATGTTATATTTTAAAGCAACGTAAAACTGAATGAAAATATATTCGGGCATACCTGCCGACCGCCCAGTTTTCTCTCGTAAAACGTGTATTAATTTGTCCCAGATTAAATACGCTTAGAACCAGAAATTTATAGTTTTTAGCTCACGGGCTATCAAAGCCTGAGAGCTAATGTGCGCGCCCGTTCTGTACGTATGTATGTACGTAACGGGATAACTATTGATAGAAATAACCGTTTTGATTCATATTTTGTTTTAAGGTGCATTTTGATAAAACGCTTCCCTGATTAGTTTAGGGGGTTCATTGGTTAAGTAAAAAGCGGGAAACGAGGGGGGGGGGCTATCCCCACTCGTTTTAGACAAATGGGGTTTTCATGCAGAATTATCCGATTTTCTTCAAATTTTGTAAATAGGTTCAATGTGATAAGGTGCTTCCTTGATTAATTTGGGGAGTTCACTGGTAAAACATAAAGGGGGGAAACGGGGTTTCCTCCATTTATTTAAATAAATGGGTTTTTCTTGCAGAATTTTCCGATTTCCTTTAAATTTTGTATATAGGTTCATTGTGGTAAGGATCTTTCCTGATTAGTTTTGGGGGTCCATTGGTTAAGTATAAAGGGGGGAAACGGGGGTTAACCCTTCTTAATTTAGATAAATGGGTTTTTCATGCAGAATTTCCCGATTTCCTTTAAATTTTGTATATAGGTTCACTGTGGTAAGGAGCTTTCCTAATTAGTTTTGGGGATCCATTGATTAAGTATAAAGAGGGGAAACGGGGGGCTAACCCCCTTAAATTAGATAAATGGGTGTTTCATCCAGAATTATCCGATTTTCTTCAAATTTTGTATATAGGTTCATTGTGGTAAGGCACTTCCTTGATTAGTTTTGGGGGTGCATTGGTTAAGTATAAAGATGGATACGGGGGTCTAATCCCCCCTTAATTTAGATAAATGGATTTTTCATGCAAAGTTATTCGATTTGCTTCAAATTTTGTATATATATATATATATATATGTTCTACTTGTATATATTTGTATATATATATATATATGTTCATTGTAATAAGGCGCTTCCCTGAATAGTTTTGGGTGTTCATTGGTTAATTATAAGGAGTGGGGGTGATTCCCTTTAATATATTGTCGATTTCTTTATTTTTCGAGGGGCTTATTTTAAATTCTTTGAAATAAGAGTGCAATATACAATTGGTGTGAATAGCCTGTGAGCCCAATGCCGTCAGTTTAACTGGGCAGTTTTCTTTTTTAAAAATATTTATAATACAGGTAAATTTTATGGGTTTTGTGCATATTTACAGATTTAAACTCACTTCCTGATATGCTAGAAATATAAAAAAATATATATGCACTGGTGTGTTTCCAATCCCAATATAAAATTTTAATATTTTAGATCTTAAACATAAAATAACAAATTAATTTTAAGGCATTTCCCCGTTAGCCGGGAGCAGGTGATAAATAGCCTAATATTCTTTGTGGTTACGACTGTATTGTATACGAGTCACATGAATTATAGAGTTAATTATACGCCAAACAAATACGCCAAACAAGTTAAAATATGCCAACTGGCTATGAAACTGCAACAACGAAATATTTTAAACACTTAAAAGTATAAAAATAAATAAATTATAGTTTAAAAAAATATTCTTTTATAATATAAGTAAATTTTATGAGTCTTGTGCATATTTACAGATTTTCACTCACTTCTTGATATGTTAGAAATATAAAAAAAATATATACACTGGTGTGTTTCCAATCCCATTAAAATATTTTAATATTTTTAGATCTTAAATATAAAATAATAAATTAAATTTGAGGCATTTCTCCATTAGCCGGGAGGAGGTGATAAATAGCCTAATATTTTTTGTGTTTATTACGATAGTATTGCATACGAGTCACATGAGTTATGGAGTTAATTATACGCCAAACTTAAAATATGCCAAATGGCTCTGAAACTGCAACAACAAAATATACTAAACACTAAAAAGTATAAAAATAAGTTAAAATAAATAAATAAATTATAGTTTTTTAAAAATACCCTTTCATAATACAAGTAAATTTTATGAATCTTGTGTATAAATACAGATTTTCACTGACATCTTGATATGCTAGAAATAATATATATATATATATATATACACTGGTGTGTTTCTAATTCCAACTTTTAGATCTTATTAAAATTAATAAATTAATTTTACGGCATTTCCCCGTTAGTCGGGAGCAGGTAATAAATAGCTTAACATTCATTGTGTTTGCGATGGTATCCTATACGAGTCACATTAATAAGGGATTTAATTATACACCAAACCGCGCTCGCTAAAATATGCCAACTGGCTCTGAAACTGCAACAATGAAATATTTTAAACACTAAAAATAATAAAAATAAATAAAAATAGATAACAATAAATAAATAAATTATAATTTTTAAAAACATCCTTTATAATACAAGTACATTTTATGAGTCTTGCTCATATATACAGATTTACACTCACTTCCTCATATGCTAGAAATATAAAAAATATATGCACTGGTGTGTTTCTAATCCCAATATAACATTTTAATATTTTTAGATCTTATTAAAAAATTTTAATTAATTTTACGGCATTTCCTCGTTAGCCGGGAGCAGGTAATAAATAGACTAATATTATTTGTGGTTACGACAATATTGTATATGCAGGGCTCCTACTCGGTCCGTTATTTGAACACCACTTTTAAAAAATAAGAAAAACCGTCTTTATAAAATTTTGTAGAAACTAATTTCGAAGTTCGTTTCAGTTGCAATTGTTTCAAATATCTAGCACAATTTTATTTCTAAAAAAAGTACTGGTTTTCAAAAAACGGACCAGTGGGAGCCCTGTATACGAGTCACATCAATAATGGAATTAATTATACGCCAAACTACGCTCGCTAAAATATGCCAACTGGCTCTGAAACTGCAACAAACGAAATATTTTAAACACTAAAAAGTAGAAAAATAAATATAAACTAATAAATGTGTCACAGTTCTTAAAAAATAATACAAGTAAATTTACATTACAATATTACTCTTATATAGTACAAGTAAATATTATGAATTTTTTATGTGCATATTTACATATTTTACGATAAATTTACAGATTAGATATTTCTTTCAAAAGAATCTCAATTTTCAGCTATCAATAAATTTACACAAGATTTTAAATAAGTGATTACTTGCAGATCCTTCATCATTTTACGACATTTTAAGGTGTTCGCAAATATATAAATACGTAGCACCTATTGTCAACGTCTGGTCCGTCCGTCTGTCTGTTCGTCTGTCTGTCCGTCCGTCCGCATATAACAACGCAAAAACTATCCAAACGAATGGTTTGAAATTTAAGATATATTATCTTTGCAGAATTTTGTCGAGACTTTTCAAATTTTATGAAAATCAAATCAAAACTTTAGAAAATATTAATAAAAACATTTATTAAGATTTTTTTTTTAAATCGGTGCTTTTTTGTTATAGGAGCTTCTGAAGTTTAATCGTCAAGCGACCGAGATACTTATTTTATGACGGAAATTAATCTGCAGACGATATAACTCATTTCACAGAATTACAAATCATCACGATCTGAATATTTATATAACTCGCTATAGTACGAGCGCACCTCATTTGTCACGTTTGACGTACAATTTCCAACTTGTTTTTATCGGTCTGCAATAGACGAGAAAAATATTCAACAGCTATTCCGTTTAATTCAACCAAAATCGTCCCGATAATATATAAAAAGAAAAATAATTTATCTCACCTAATATAAAGTATGAAATAAAGGCAGAAGCAGTAGGAAATATTCAAATCCTCAGAGACTTTAACTCCAGTGACAGGTTGTGCTCCAGAGTCTTGCTACAGTCAATACTAAAGTGATCTATAAAAATATGCTGTCATTTATATGATTTTTAAAATTATTATTTGTCATTTTTTTAAAAATTATAATTTTATTATTTGTATGACGCGCATAAAAATCAATTGTATGACGCGTTTGTAAAAGGCGTTTCTAAAAATTTACGGCGTTTGTATTTCTATGTGCGTTACATAACATTTGATTATTCAATTTACACAAAACCTATTGAATGGTTAGTAAAATATTCGCATTCATCAAACTGATGGCGCAATACTATTATTGTTTATTGTTAATCTACAATTGAAAATTTCCAAGCAATCAGTCTTTTCCTGTTTAAATGACGCCTGCCACTGCGTCTAAGATTTCGGTACAAGGAAAATTAAGTTATTACGTAAAATGATTGATTTTTTTTTCTGACACATAAGATAGCACCACATTTTGACAATTACCGTAATTTCCGGCGTATAAGCCACGCCTCAAATACGTGTTGTTTCGAACCAGAAATTTTGTTTAATAAATAAAGTCAAATAGGTACCAAGTGGAGACATGCTACATTTTATCAGATAAAATTTATGGCCGGAAATAGATTTATTTGAGCTGCGACTTAGCCACCGGAAATTGCAGTAAATGATTTTTCGCCTTAAGGTTAGCATGATTTTGAGGTGTGGAGATTTTTCCTGGTTTCAACTGCCTTTTAAAATACATAGAAACTCCGCGAGTAAAAAAATAATAATAAATGCCAAAATCCTAATTCAATATTATAGTATATATACTTCATTATAGTAAAGTATTTTACATTCATAAAATCGTATTAATGAGGAAAGGTAACTTAAAGAGAATAATTCTGGAAAAATTCGCTTAATTTTGACCCAACAGAAATATATAGTATGTGACACGAAAAGTGGACACAAATTTAAACTTACTTGCACTTCTGGTGCACATCTCTTTCTAGGGTTTCGTTCATCTCACGAAACCCTATTCGTCTCACTTCTCTGTCTGTCTGGCACAGAGTCCGTTCTCGGAAACTGTATAAGTTAGAGACTTGAAATTTTGGGTACTTACAGCTGAACACCTACTGTCACACTGGAAATCATATTATTTTGAAAATGTCTTCATTAATGCAAGATATTATTGAAAGTCCACTCATTAATGGAAAATATTCAACTAAAGCGTAGAATTTAATCAAACCGCAAAATAAATTCATTCTGAAACTCCAGAAAAGGGGGAAGGGTTGCCATACTCGCAGCATTGCAATGGTGATAACAGACTGGACGTTTTCAAAGACACCCATATCTCATAAACTACTCCACCTAGGAACGTGAAATTTCGGACACACCACACAAAAATTAGCTTTCAGAATTTCTAAAAAAAATTTAATTAATCCCACTAGAATTTTAAATATCAATTAAAAATAACTTGAATAAAATCGTTTAGTTTGTTTTCATTGGAAAACCACAGACGAACAGTTACCGCAGCCCAAAGATGGCGGATTAGGCATTTTTTAGGCTATATAATTTTTTTTTTTAATATTACATTTACCGATATGAAATTAACACATCTATGCGTATTTTGTTACGGCGTTGTTCATGTTAAGTTGAAAGAATTAATTCCCATTGAAGAAGATTCAAAACATTTTTTAGAACACTTTGGTCGAAATATGAAAATCCCCTAGGTCGATCACTTTCAACCACAATATCTTCCCCACCCTCACAGTTACCGACATGCAACCACCATAGTGCACGAGGGGAGATTTGAAGTTAATACCACATACAAGCACCAGTGGTCTGCGCTGAGTAGTTGTGGCTACAAAGTGAAATATAGGGACACACACGTCTCTCTCTCCCTCTCTCTTTATATATGTGTGTGTGTGTGTGTGTGTCGTAGGCTAATTGCGAAATCCGGCACTTTTCAAAGAGCATAGGCTATTTGCAAAAAGCTAGGCTAATTGGAGAATCATCTCCCTTCCTCCAATCTGCCTGATGTGTTTAGGCTTATTGCAAAGATCCTAGAGAAAGTTAGGCTAATTGGGATATGGACATTTATTTCTCAATCAGCATGTATTTTTAATGCCTATTGTAAAGAGCCTAGATAGCATTAGGTTAATTGAAAAGTGTCCACTTCCTTCTCAATCATCTTGAGTTTTCAGTCTTCTTGAAAATGAGTCTCTGAAATTTTAGGCTATTCAGAAAATGACCAACTGTTTGTCCAAATATCGTGTTGTGCCCGATCCGAACCTAAAAATTCCATTCAAAGTCAACCCGAAATCCGGCCGGAACCTGACAGGAAAATTCCATCGTACCGTATCCTTATCCGAAAACGACAAAATAATTTTAGTCGACACGCAACCTGACCTCAAACCTGAAAATTTAAGTTAACCCGAAAACGGAACATAACACGACAAAAAATTCCATCGAACCGCAATCCGATTAGAAGAGGATAAATTTATTTCCGTTGACACGCAAACAGACCTGAACCTGAAAATTTAAGTTAACCAGAAACTTGACCCGAACCCGACAAAAAAAAATCAATTGAACCGTTACCTGATCCGAACTCGACAAAATAAATTCCTTCGTCTCGCAACACGACTCGAACCACTAAAAAATTAAATTAACCTGAAACCCGACACGAAATCGACAAAGAAAGCACTGAACCGTAACACGATTTGAACCTGATAAAATAATTTCCATCGTCATGCAACCCGACACGAACCTAAAATTTAAGTTAACCTAAAGCCCGACCCGAACCAAACAAAAAATTCATTGATCCGTTACCCAGTCCGAACCCGACAAAATGAATTCCTTCGTCACGCAACCTGATCCGAACCGGAAAATTAAAGTTAACCCGAAACCCGATCCGAACCCGATAAAATCTTCCATCGAACAGCAATCCGATACGAAGACGACAAATTTATTTCCGCCGACATGCATTATCGCCCGAACCTGAAAATTAAAGCTAACCCGAAACCCGACATAAACAAACCATTGAACCGTAACCCGATCCAAAGAAGACAAAATAAATTTATTCGTCACGAAACTCGACCCGAACCTGAAAATTGAAGTTAAACGGAAACCCGACTCGAACCCGACAAAGAGATACATCGAACCGGAACTCGATCCAAACCAGACAAAATAAATTACATCCTCTCGCCAACCTACCCGAACCTGAAAATTTAAATTAAACTGAAACCCAACCCGAAATCGAAAAAAAATGTCGAACCTTAACCCGATCTGAACGCGACAAAATAATTTCCGTCGTCATGCAACCCGACCAGATCGGAAAATTGAAGATCGACCTCAAACTCAAACTCAACCGACCTCAAACTCAACACAAAATTCCTCCGAACCGCAATCCGATCCGAAGACGACAAAGTTATTTCCGTCGACATGAAACCCGACTCGAACTATTACATTAAATTTAACCTTAAGCCCGACATGAACTAGACAAAAAACATCTAATCAGAACCCGATCTGAACCCGAAATAATAATTTCTGTCGTCATGCATCCCACCACGAAACTGAAATTTAAGTTTATCCGAAATCCGATCCGGACCGGACGAAAAAAATCCATCGAACCGTAACCCGATTTGAACCCAAAAATTATATTCCTTCGTCTCGCAATCCGACCAGAACCTGAAATTGAATTTAACTCGAATCCCGACCCGAAACCAACAAAAAATTCCATCGAACTGCAATCCGATCCCAAGATTATTTCCGTCGATATGTAACCCGACCCAAATCTGAAAATTGCAGTTAACCCGAATCCGACAAAAATATTCATCGAACCGTAACCCGATCCGAATCTCACAAAATAAATTTCTTCGTCTCGCAACCCGACCCGAGCCTGCAATGTCAGTTAACCCGAAACACGAACCGAACCAGACAAAAAAATTCATCGATCCGTAACCAGATCTGAACCCGACAAAATAACTTCTATCGTCACGCAACCCGATTTGAACCTGAACACTTAGTTAACCCGAATCCTGATACGTACTTGAAGATTTTAGTTAACTGGAATCCCGACCCGAACCAGACAAAAAAATTCATCAAACCTCAACCAAAACAGCACATGAGAAAATAATTTCACTCGACAACAACCCAGTCTGAAACTGAAATTTTAACTTAACCTGAAACCCGATACGAACCTTAAAAAATATCCTTTTAAACGTAACCCCATAAGATCCGACAAAACATTTTCAAACGTCATGTAACCTGACCCGATCCAGACACATTTTCCTGAAACTAAAATGCTTCAATCCAAATACTAAATGAAATTAATTTAATTCATCATTTTATTCACTTATGAAATGTTTCCGGAACTCAACAAAAATGCCAACGAACAATAACCTGATACGAAACCGGCAAATTCAATTGTCTTCACTAGATTAATTTTAACACAATTATTCAAATTGCTAAAGAAATCATATGAGTTGTAATTTTCCAACTGGACGAAAAATGTCCGGGCCAGGATTCGAACCTGGGATCTCTTGGCTGAAGCTGCCACGCTCTACCAACTGAGCTATCCCGGTCGAATCTGGAGGGCATAATTCATCCAGTTAACCTTATTGATCATAGCATCTGGTCTGATATTTTAATCAGCTCAACAGAATAGATCGTAGGTAATGGAACTCCAGTAAACGCTGGATACGAGATTACACTAGATTAATTTTAACACAATTATTCAAATTGGTAAAGAAATCATATGAGTTGTATTATGACTCATATGATTTCTTATATGATTTCTTATATGGTTTCTCCAGCGTTTACTGGAGTTAACACAATTATTCAAATTGGTAAAGAAATCATATGAGTTGTATTACAACTCATATGATTTCTTTACCAATTTGAATAATTGTGTTAAAATTAATCTAGTGTAATCTCGTATCCAGCGTTTACTGGAGTTCCATTACCTACGATCTATTCTGTTGAGCTGATTAAAATATCAGAACAGATGCTATGATCAATAAGGTTAACTGGATGAATTATGCCCTCCAGATTCGACCGGGATAGCTCAGTTGGTAGAGCGTGGCAGCTTCAGCCAAGAGATCCCAGGTTCGAATCCTGGCCCGGACATTTTTCGTCCAGTTGGAAAATTACAACTCATATGAATTGTCTTCGACACGCACCCGACCCGAACAAGACAAAAAAATTCCATCGAATCGCAACCCAAACCGAACACGACAAAATAAATTCCTTCGTCACGCAACCCGAACTGAACTTGAAAAATTAAGTTAACCTGAATCCCCACAAAAACAACCATCGAAACTTAACCCGACAGAAAAAAGTCCTTCCGGCCTGTACCGGGAGGAAAAGGTAGCTTTCCCAGTTCATGTTTTTAAAAATACAACTCATTTTACTTTAACACTCGAAGCTAAAATGCTTAGAACCCGATTATAGAAGATTCAATCCCGGTTTCGTTAAAACTGAATTTGAATGCAAATTTCAGCATGAGACTTACAGCATAACAAAAATCAGATTGTTTCAAAATGTCAGCCACGCCAGAATTTCAATCTGCCATATCTCAGCCATTTTTAAAGATAAAAACAAAACAAAAAAATGTTCTGGAATTCTTGTATCACGTCTTGTATCTGACATTTAACGGAAACAACTTTTTCAATTTATAAATGTTATACATTTTTTTAAATTAAAAAAATTAACTGGCTGCCATTTTGAAACAAGATGGCGCATGAAGCTGTCCAACGAACTCGGTCGAGACTTTGGTATGTTCTGTACACATGATCAGTCACATTCATATTGCTTCATAAATACGAAAGCTACAGAATAACAAATATCAGATGTTTAAAAATCTCTGCCACCTTAGAATTTCAAACGGCCATATCTCAGCCATTTGTTAAGATGTAGCCAAAAGAAAAAATGCTCCAGAATCTTTGTAACACGTTCTAACACTTAAAAGACACAAATCTTTCAATTTATAATTTTTTGTCCATCATTTTGAATTCTTTTAAATTTAAATTTTTTAACTGACCGCCATTTTGAAACAAGATGGTAAAGGAAGCTGGCCAACGAACTCGATCGTGACCTTGGTATGTTCTATACACATACTCAGTCACATCCGAATCGGTTCATAAATAAGAGAGTTGCAGCATGACACACTTCATATATATATATATATATATATATATATATATATAAGCTCAAAAAAGATTAATAATAAAACTAAAATTAAAATTAAAATTAAATTAAATTAAAATACATGCGATAAGCGCTATAGCTGCAAA
This sequence comes from Maratus michaelseni, assembly GCA_963931845.1. Classification (NCBI taxonomy): domain Eukaryota; kingdom Metazoa; phylum Arthropoda; class Arachnida; order Araneae; family Salticidae; genus Maratus; species Maratus michaelseni. The sequence goes on from OZ007591.1 coordinate 311,065,227, forward strand.
TAATCACACAGATTAAATATAGCCATTATGTATGAAATGTATTCGGCTGACCCAGAATCTCGCACCATAATTAAACTAAGAATAAATAACAAACATTGAAAAAAAAATAATAATAACAGACATAACCTGAACAAGAAGAAACAACCAAAAAGCTGTGGCCTCATCAGCAGTAGGCATATTTAAAAGCACAGCGATGTTTCAGACTAATTGCAATGCACAACAAACTTTTATTCAGTAGTGGCAGTGGGTTTCGGACAGAATGTCGTGAAGCATAAATCAAATGCATAAAAACAATTGAAAGCATATCACGAACACTCCCCCACCGGAACCAACGCCACAATAAACAGCACAGCTGAATTCAAAAAGTATGTTTAACATACATTGAACTAACAATAGAATTATCTTACCCCATCCTGAGCCACACAGCCACAAAAACAATAAACAACAACCAAATCCAGTGATCCAAAATCTGTCCATGTACGTTCCATGTCTGTTGCCACCCAACTGCAAACATCCTTGTAAAACCGTCCCCAAAAGGCTTTAAGTGATACAAATCATTAATTGACAATTACGTAGCTACTCTCAAAAATGAAGACCGTCTGTAAAACTAGCATATCTATTAATGAAACTCAAAGGAATATTATTTTTATAATACAAGATACTGGTTAAATTAAACAGTTCTTTAAGAAATAAATTTTTATTCGTACAGATTTTATAGTAACGAAAAATCTGACCTATGATAATATTAATGTAAACGCGTTTATGCACATTCGAGCACCAGTTAACTAATTGGTTAAATTCGAAGCTGAAGCTATCTCATTTATTGTAGATTGAAATATGTATACCATTAGAAATGTGTATTTTCAAATCAAGATAATCAGCTTCACTATTATTTTCATTTGTTTTTTTCAAAATTAACATATTAGGATAAATGTCAAATGATATCCCCAAAAAATCACCATCACAAAAAATCACCATTTAATAATTTTGAACTGTGATGGTGATTTTTTGGGATATCATGTGACATTTATCCTAATATGTTAATTTTGAAAAAAAAAAAATGAAAATAATAGTGAAGCTGATTATCTTGATTTGAAAATACACATGTTACTGTTTTGTGCCAAGTATGTCTTTTGTGATTTAGTCTGAAAAAAAATATTATAATTGTAAAGAATATTTTTTGTCTTCTTTAAAAAAAAAAAAAAAAAAAAAAAAAAAGAAAGAATTTTAATGTATTTTTTTCAGCAAATTTAACAATGTTTTCGAGAATTTTTCGAAGTTTAAACACAATATACATATTATATATATTTTTTTTTATCATAATGCGCGAATATTTTTTGGAAAGGAATTTATTTTAGTAGTAAATAAAAGAGAAATAAATTTAAAGCATATAAGTTATTTAAAAAGACATGACTTTTAATATTTTCATATATTTAAATTTAGAAGATTAAATTTATTTTATTTTATTTTATTTTATTTTGTAATATTTTTGTATTTAGAAGGTTGATATATTTTTTATAACGCATATCTCATTAAAATTCTACGACTCCTAACAATAATATATTATAATTTTTTATAAATATTAACACAAATTATAAAATGGACTAAAATAATATTTGAAAATTATCTTACCTAAATTGTAAATCCAGATTGAAATAAAAATTTATTCTTTAAATAACCACACTCTCTTTCTATCTTTTGATCAAAGTGATAGTCGATAAAAATCCCTGCTAACTCCGCAGAGATGAATTTCCCCTTTCTAAAATATTGTAATTTTTAATAAAACAATTTTTAAACCATTTTTTCTTTAATATTTTTAATAAAATTGTAAAAGAATTTTAAAAGTGTGTATTTTGAATTACAGTTTATAACAAATATAAAAATATCTTTAAATAAAGACACGGAAATCCCTACAGGGGATCTAATATAAGGAAAGGGAAATGTCTGTAAAATGATGACAGAGAAACTCGATCAAATGCATTTAACGGAGAACTAGTGCAAATTTACAGAGAGTCTCGTTTTTTTTCCTGTGATTTTACAGAAATTTTTAACAGCGTGCATAATTTAGCTGCCAACTACATAGAAGAACTCATATTAAAAAAATAAAAAGAACGAAAAGACATACGTCAGGTGTAGATTATGAAACACTTACCAACACATCCAGAAAACTGTAACGAAACTTCCCCGTTAAATAAGGTGAAAGGTGATATGTAAACTGTACAGGCAATATACAGGGTGGCATTAAAAAAACTTTTCCGTATAGGGAGCTCTAGCGGCCGGGCCGTTCAACCGATCGAGGTGAGATTTCAGATATAGTTATTCAGAGGTATGTTATCAGGGTTCTGTGAACGGCAAAAAAGTGGTGCTAACCGTTACGGTTATAGGTACAGAAACTCGAAATTTCCCAATGACAACGCCCATTTTTTTTCGTCGCAAAATGCTCAGCCTATGCGAAAACCCTGAAGAGCGTTGGAACCATATGTGTATCGCAAGAAACGGACTCGTTATGCACGCACAAAAAACAGCTCTGCAAACGCCCCCCCCCCCCAAAAAAAAAAGAAAAAAAAACACGATCTGGGGGCATGGAAGAAATTTCCATATGACACAGAGTCAGTAAACAAATCACTGATTACAACACAGATCGGAGAAAAGAAAACTTTTATTTTGATTACACATTTTCCACATGGGTGCCATCACAGGCAATTACACATTGCATGCGGGCAATGTGGGCACTTATCACACATATACTGTACTTATCACTGTACTTGTTACTGCACTTACTAAACGCACTTATCACACAGATACTGTACTTATTGAATCTATACTATAATCGATATATTTTGTTTGTTTCTGTAAATGAACGCTAAACGCAAAACACACTATACTTTTAAGTGAGCAATTTATGGTGCACCTCAGAAATGCATATAAATTTCATTATGTTTGAAATAGTGAAGCAGCATTAAATTACACTGCAAACAATTTTATCACGTAGAACAATGTGCAACATAATTCTTTTGTTTGACCCTGTAAATGAATAATAAATTATTTGTACTCCATATTCTACAAAAAGTATGTTTTAGTGCACTTCATAATTGTATATGAATTCCGTCATGTTTCAAACAATGTAGCATCATAAAACTGCACTTGAAACGATTTTTTTTCCATTTACTGTAATGTAACGGAATACTTTCGACTGTCCCTATAAATATATATACAGGGGTGCAAAAAACTAGGCACGAATGGGCTGATTCCTACCACTAAATTTTATTAGTATTCTTGGTCAAATTTTATTAGTATACTTCGCCTAAATTGTATCAGTATTCTTCTTAGGAGAAGAATACGAAAAATTTAGTGGTGGGAATCGGTCGATTGGCGCCTAGATTTATACACTCATGTATACATATATAAATATATATATTGTAAGGCCTATACACTTCAAACTCAATAGGGATCATGCTATAGTAAACAACAATAGCATACAGAAATTTCAGGGCAATTCGAGTATATTTACGCGAGTTACAGAATTGTCCGCAGAGTTAGGACGGACAGACGGAAAAAGGGGCGTACGGTAGACAGACAGAACGAAGACGCCAGACGGCCAGAGAAACCGAAGTCATAAACACTTTTCAAGTAGGTTGGAAAGTTTTAATAAGACATTTTTTTTAAATCTAAGATAATATATTATAATTGCAACGTAAAATAATACAATAACCCCTCCGGTGTTATCCATGATTGCGAAAAACGTTCTTTATCTTTAGGAACGCCAGAAAACAATATATTTTCGAGATTTAAAGAAGCATTTATAAAAACAAAGTTTATTTTGCTGCCATTGATTTTCGGAAACGCTGCAAAGTATTTTTTATAGTATATTATTCAATTTTCTCAACCCGTAATACAGGTTTCCTGGATGCTATCAATTCTCAAGTAAACATTTTCATGTTCAACATACATGATTTATTGACAAACATGATAAATTAAAAACATTAGCATTAATTTTAAAATTAATATTATTTTGTTATTCTTGCATGTGTAAATTCAATTACGCAGCTGAAAATGTTTAATTGAGAATTGGTAGTATCCTAATAATTTATTTTCCGGTTTGATAAAACTGATTAGTACATAATAAATCTACTCCAAAAATCAGTGGCAGCAAAATAAATTTTATTTTTATAAATGCTTCGTTAAATCTGAGTTTTTTAAAGATAAAGAAGATTCTTTGGAATCATGGGTAATTCAGAAGAGGTTATTGTATAATTTCGCTAGTGGTTATATTATATTCTACTAGATTAAGAAACATTTTTATCTTTTTTACTGCGAGTGCGATGTTTCGAAGGTAAGAAAAGAACGTATAATAATTTTAGGAAGATTTTGTCAGAAATACTATCAATTACATTCTCACTTAAGTTGGAATTTTTTAAATATTTTTGCAGATCTACGCCGATCAGAACTCTCAGAACCCAAAACCACCCCATTTCAAAACTTTATCTATCTATCTATCTATGTCACTTTTTTATGGAGACGATAACTCCCATAATTCTGCACAAATCTCTTCCAAACTGATGCATAAAATCAAGGGGCATAAAATCTCGGTCATGTTCGTTAATGGGTAAAATCGAACCAAGGGTGGGGCTTTTTGTAAAAACAGGAAAACCTCCATAATTTCTTAATTATGATACGTATCGAATCCGTTGAAAGTTATTATTACTTCTAGGAAAAGGGCCGAAATTTTTTTATATCAATAAAAAAAGCCCCAAGGGGGGGGGGAAGGGGGTTTTTAGAAGAAAAAAATTCATAACTTCGTCAATTCACAAGACATCAAATCCGCTTAAATTTATTATAAATCCTCTTAATATTATCTAACACTTTTATGTTGACATGTTTTTTATAGAACTAACACTTATAGCAAAATAAATAAATAAAAATAAATAAAAACAAAAACAAAAAAATAAAATCCTTGCCGGCTCCGCCTGCAGACAAGTTAGGTTTCGAAGTGGGCGATTCCAACGGCCGCATCATGGCATAAAGGTAATTTCTTCCACAAATCCCAAAAAACAGGCGCCCCACGGTCTGCGTTTTCGAAATCTACCTGTGCCTGTAGGCTGAATCGTCAGGGATTTTTAACTTTGTGGTAGCGATGAGAAACATAACGAATTAATAAAATGTTAGATGCTATTTCCTTTTAGGTGTTTTGTAAATAAAGTTTTTGACTTTGCTTGATCTTCTATGTGATTTTCAGGGGTTTTCATCCTCACTTGGTTTAAAACTTTACGTGATAGCGTTAAAAAATTGGTATATCTGCTTATCTAGAAACTTTAGAGGCACCTGAATGAGGAAGGAAAAAAAAATTGTATTATCTGGCAGATTTATGTAATTGTATTCAGATGGCTTACATAATTGTAGTATTCAAATGTCACCTTTGTGAAACTTTTAAAATAGATGTTTTATATGCGTCGACTGTTAATTGCAGAATGATCCCAATAGCTTTCTTTTGGAAGCTGCCACAAAAAAAATACCATTCAAAACTGATTGACAGGAAATTGATTACTAAATATTGTATATTATTTACAAGAATTCGATGTCAGTATTGTTCCATTGTCGTATCATAAAGGAAATTGACATTGACAGAGCAGAAATTGATTTCAAAGGAATTCATTTATGATGTAATTAATTTGATTTAACACTTTATGTACTGAATTAGGAATTCATGAAAACTTTATCTTCTAAAGCATTTTTCGTGAATTTTAACTATATTAGAAGACTTCCATAATCATTTAATAAATTTTAGAGGTATTTTAGAAGGATTGAAGGATTTAGAAGGATTAATTAAATTTGAATTTATAGGGATTTTGTGCAATATTTATAACCCCACTCAAGTATTTTATTTTAAATATTTTTCATAGTATTTTGTAGAATTAGGAAATGTACAAATATAATGTTCTTACAATAGAAATATAGAAATATTTCCGAATTGAACCCCCCCCCCCCTCTCCCAACACCAAGAAAGCTGAAAAAATGCAAAGGCAAAATAAATCATCCTTTTAAAAATATTTTTTGTTTTGTGTAACCAATAGCGCTTTTGGAACAAGATAAATTGATGAATCTATAACTCATTCTAAACTGTATTACTACTAATTGATGTATTAAGAGGACAGTACACCTTTAAAATGGTCCAAAAATCGAGTTTTAGCTTTTTACATCTTTAGAAAGATAATTTTATTCTGAATAACTGGATACTATTTTTTTAATTGTGCGATACTTATTTACTGAGATATTAGGAAAAATGTACATACCACTCCTTCATTTTCTATCTAAATGTCCTACGAAAACTATCAAGACAGCTTGTTAACATTTTGCTATCACGATTTCACATTATCGCAACATTGGAAATATGCTTAAATGTGTTAATTGTTTTTAGTTGAATACCATACATAATAATAAGAAAGCTTTAAAACTTTAACTTTAACATCCACTTTCGCCACGTTTGTCACGGTTCGTACGGGTACCGTTACTTTCCCAGGTGACATACCAGTATATTTTTCTTAAAAAAAATACATCAAGTTCAAACGTGCGAGGCTTCACCTTATTTAAGAAGAGATTATCTATAAGAAAATACTGGTACCGAATAATTTCCTGGTCTTAAAATTCCAGGACCCTTACGATCCTTGGTGTTTATTTTTGATTATTTACTTGTACTCTGAAACATGATCACACTTTTGCTTAGATGTTTACTTTTATTCGCTATTAACTGTTTCATTTGAAACAAAACAGTTCTTTTCAGAATGATATTTTCATAATTTTTTCATATTATTTCAGTTCTTAGTATTTATTACCCATTTTATAATGAATAATAGCGCGGAAAAAATCGTCAGTTTATTGGTAATCGCTATAAAAAATGCTATTATAAAAATATGTCCTAAAATACTAATTTATCTTATAAAAAACTAAAAAGTAACAAATTTGACAGTGATTTTGTTTCAATTGATTGTTTTGGATACGGATTTTTTGCTATTAATATTATTTTTTTAGTAAACTATCCGAATTGTTGTGCTGCAACGTATGTGAATCAGACATTTAAATATCCGAATCCCTAAAAAATGGGCTATATTTTGCATTAAATAATTTCATTTTATAAAACGCACATCTTTAATTCACTTAGCAATCAATGCGAAACAAAATTTTAACTTGTACGTTTAAAATATTTTTTTTTTTATTTTTTTGCAAGAATAAGCCTTACATTTTTTCATTTAAATTTATTAATGTTTGACGCAAGTTCCTATATTATGCAGCATTTTACAAACTATTTTATATTTATCAATTTAAACTAGTATCATATTTTATTTATAATATTAAATAAGTTATAAAATTAGTGGTTTTGTTTATTTTATTATGAATTTTATATTTTTTAAATACAAATAAAACTTTAAACGGCTTTTTCTCTAAACGACTTTTTTTAACTTTTGCGCGCATGATATCTCCAAAACAGTTTGAAGTATAGCTTCAAAATTTTACCCTACCTAAATATTGTTATAATAATGAAAATGAACTAGAATGGGGAAGCTGTGTTTAGTAAGAAAAAAAATATGAGGTTGAATATGTGTAAAAATTTATGATTTTTCTAATTTTTCTAATTAATGGTTAATTACTTTTTATCTAATTAACCATTTACAAAAGTTTTAGTTCAAATTATAGTCCAAAGATGTATGTTTAATTTAAGATATAGTTTATGTAAATTCCATAAAATTTGCATGAGTTATCGTGCGCGCAGGGAAGTGTTATCAAAATTAAAAATTTTAATTATTACTTTGAAACACACCGCCTGAATTTTTTTTTATGATATTATATCAAAATTAATTTTTTTTAAATATAGTTCAGTATTATCTAAATATACTCTGAAAGTTTTGTGCTGCTAGAGTTGTTACCTTTTTTTTTAAAAAAAATGTCAAACTCGTGTCAAATTTCTCATGTTTTGTGACAGTTAAAGATGGACTGTCCCCTTAAATGAATTTTATAGCAATTTATTTTACTGGTACTTATAAGTAGCGTCAGTAGATAAAAGGATAATTCATTTTTGAATAATTTGTCAAATATTCACTTACAACGTGTGTATACACTTTATTTTATTTTATTGCAGTCTCATTAATAATAAATAGTATTATTTCGCAGACTTATGTAATTGTATTCATGTGTGACCCCTTTGTCACTGTTGCATTAGATATGTCGCTTGTTAATTGCGAAATGATCTAAATAGCTTTCTTTGGAAGGCTGCCACACAAAAAAATACCATTCAAAACGGATTGACATTAAATTGATTACTAAATGCTGTATATTATTTTCGAGAATTCAATGTCAGTCTGCTCCATTATAGTGTTATAAAGGAAATTGACAGTGCAAATATGGATTTCATAGATGATGGATTTCCTTTCTGATGTAATTATTTCGATTTAATTCATTTTTGAAAGAGTTTTAAAAATTTGACACATATTCACTTACAACGTGTGAATACATTTTTTTTTTTATTGCAGACATATTTCAATATATGTGCATTTCAATAAATAAGGAAATAGCTTTTTTGGAAGCTGCCACACAAGAATAACATTCAAAACTGATTGACAGGAAATTGATTACTAAATGCTGTATATTATTTTCGAGAATTCAATGTCAGTATTGTTCCATTATCGTATCATAAAGGAAATAGACATTGACAGAGCAGAAATTGATTTCAAAGAAATTCATTTATGATATAATTAATTTGATTTAATTCATTTTTGAATAATTTGTCAAATATTCACTTACAACGTGTGTATACATTTTATTTTATTTTATTGCAGTCTCATTAATAATAAATAGTATTATTTCGCAGACTTATGTACTTGTTTGTTACTATTACTTTTTTGGAGGCTGCCACACAAAAAATACCATTCAAAACTGATTGACAGGAAATTGATTACTAAATGCTGTATATTATTTTCGAGAATTCAATGTCAGTATTGTTCCATTATCGTATCATAAAGGAAATAGACATTGACAGAGCAGAAATTGATTTCAAAGAAATTCATTTATGATATAATTAATTTGATTTAATTCATTTTTGAATAATTTGTCAAATATTCACTTACAACGTGTGTATACATTTTATTTTATTTTATTGCAGTCTCATTAATAATAAATAGTATTATTTCGCAGACTTATGTACTTGTTTGTTACTATTACTTTTTTGGAGGCTGCCACACAAAAAATACCATTCAAAACTGATTGACAGGAAATTGATTACTAAATGCTGTATATTATTTTCGAAAATTCAATGTCAGTATTGTTCCATTGTCGTATCATAAAGGAAATAGACATTGACAGAGCAGAAATTGATTTCAAAGAAATTCATTTATGATATAATTAATTTGATTTAATTCATTTTTGAATAATTTGTCAAATATTCACTTACAACGTGTGTATACATTTTATTTTATTTTATTGCAGTCTCATTAATAATAAAAAGTATTATTTCGCAGACTTATGTACTTGTTTGTTACTATTACTTTTTTGGAGGCTGCCACACAAAAAATACCATTCAAAACTGATTGACAGGAAATTGATTACTAAATGCTGTATATTATTTTCGAGAATTCAATGTCAGTCTGTTCCATTATAGTGTTATAAAGGAAATTGACAGTTCAAATATGGATTTCATAGATGATGGATTTCCTTTATGATGTAATTCTTTTGATTTAATTTATTTTTGAAAGAGTTTTAAAAATTTGACACATATTCACTTACAACGTGTGAATACATTTTTTTTAAAGTTATTACAGACATATTTCAATATATGTACATTTCAATAAACAATGGAAAATATAATTTGCATATCTTTGTTTGATTGAAAAATATAGATATCTATCATGTCATAATATTGAATGTAAAAAGGGAATTTCTGAAATTGTCTGTCAATTCAAAGTGACGTAACGTCAAATATATTTTCCCAGTTTAATCGTATACATAGAGACCGTATGGTAAAGATACCATATATATTCCTTTCAAAATTAAAGAAATCTATATTTTAAGTATTTTAATAAATTATATTTTCCCTTTTCTGCATTATCGTATTTTATATACATTCCCGGCTGTTAAAACGCGCACCCTTTTGTCCTTTTCTTTCAACGAAATATTTTAGTTAAAATCATACATATTGTTTTCTAATTATCATTAACGTTCTTTAATCTGTTTCCCACATATCAATGTACAATGTGTAAAAAAATGAGCGAACAAAGTTCCCTTTCTGAAAATGCACTTTTGAGCAAATTCTAACAACAACAACAAAAACTGTCAAATATGGTTTTGATAAAAAGAGAGTTGTTGGATGAAGTGACTTATTTAACATATATTGTAGCGCAAGATAACGAAAGTTTTAGTATAAATCAACCATTTTATAAAGACGAATCTAAAGACGATATACAATTAAATAATAAGCGAATACTAAAACAGATGAATTATAATAAATACCGATTAAGGCCAAAACCATATGATAAAAAAGTAAGTTTAAGCACAAAATAAAAAATTGTGTTGTTTTTGTTCTTGAATTTCCCACCCGTTTGAATTTAATACGCTAATTATCGTACAATAGAGTACGGATTCAGCTTTACTGAAAAATTGAATACGATGAATACTTAATAAAATTTAGTCATGTTTCCGAAAACAACTCAAACTTAAAGGACCAAATATAGTAGCGGTTGCTGCTCGATAATAAAGATCAGTGTGCTGTAAAAATGGATAGAACAAATGCGAAAATGAATAAATTTAATATTATAAGGAATCCATGGAAAATGAAATAACATGTGTTGAAAAGATTATATTTAATTTGTGTAAACAAAGTAATGGGAGAAGAATCGGAAAAATTGAAAGATTATGAACTTTTTTAATATTTAGCCGCTCGAAATACTCGTGTCTTTAAAACTGGAAAAGAGTGTCGTTTACATGACCTCATCGATGATACATTGATTCCAGCTTCCGATAGCGTAGATGATGACGCATTAAAGAAATATTATTTTAATAAAATTACGACCTCATTGACTTCAAATAATCCTATTTTGCCAATGATTACACCCATAACAACAACCTACGAGTAAAATATGAAGCAAGAGTTCTTTTTTTAGTGGCCAATTCAACGTTCTTAAATGAGTATAATGAAATGTTTTTTTATAAATCCTTTAACTGGGGAAATACAAAGTGACAGGAAAAATTTCCGAACTTTTGTACTTATGTTGCTCAGATTATCAAATATGGTATTATTAAAAACAGAGTTGTTGGAAGAAGTGACATACTTAAGATATTTTTCAGAAAAAGATAACACAAGGAAAATTAGTGTAAATCAATCATTCTATGAAAACGAATCTAGAGAGAATATAGATTTGCATCATAAAAACATAGAAAAACAGATGAATTATCATGAGTACCGATTAAGGCCATATGATAAAGAAAAAGCAAATCAGAGTACAAGCAATGCATAAAATATTGATATATATTTTAAATATATATATATAAATATATACTGTAAAATATAAAATGACACTTTATTCTTCTGAAATTTTTACCTGTTGAATATATATATATGTAAGATATCGATACGCCTCTGTATAACGAGCGCATCTCGGTATAACGAACACACATCGATATCTCTGTAACGAGCGGTCGATCACCGCTATCACACATCCCAGTAATAGATATCCATCGTTAATGTAGTCGTGCACAAGTAGGAGAAATAAGCAGGCATTTTCCTGGGAACTAGCTTTTATTCCAATTAATTACAAGTCTCTTCATAAGCTAGGCCCAGGGGACAGTTTGAAGAGTCTTTTACCGGGGAGACATCGTCTTATCGTTCATATTTCGGCGAATTGCCGGACTTACACCGGCAAAGATGCCGTCGCACTTCGAAGAATACTGGCCGTAGTTTTTGTGGAGAGTGATTAGAGTCAAAAGCCACGCAAAAACGTGCTCCTCACATTATATATGGCCGGACCACCGCCAGAGACCGCTTTGCAACTTATGAAATATAGTAATTTAATTGGCTAATTAGCCCTTGACTCATATCTGGGTAAGCAGCCCAGATAATTAACATGCAAAATCTAGCCACCGGGAGAAGAGAGATGCGCTACCGTCAGCACTTTTAATCTTAATGAGGATTCAAAATTGATATCTGTTCGTAATAAATGTATCGTAAGGAAAGTTAAGTTACAGGGGCAACTAGAAATGAAGGCAAAACTTTAAAATTTTGACACGCGATTTAGGGATTTTAAACTTTGAATTTTTATATTTTAGTTTTTGATTTGGAATGGGTTTAACTAACTATCCTTTCATATCAATCCACATTCGTTCACATTCAATATTCTTTCATACTGTTTCACATTCATTTCATATATATACATTTTATATTATAAAATATAAGACAATTTATTCAACATAGCCATACCGCAGTTTGCTTCTGAAATTTTTACCTGTTGAATTTAATGTATTGTTGCTTATAAAAATACAGTATGAATTCAATTTCACTAAATAATGAGTACGATGAATTCTTTTTTAAATTTAATAATGATTCCAAAATAGCTCGAAAGATGATTCAAATACATGCACCTAACAAACTTCAACAACGTATGTGCGACAAACTTGGTGTACCTTATTTGTTATGGTCATTTTATAAATGTAAAATTGTTAAGATTGCAAGAACAAATTTCTTTAGCTCTGTGCCTCATTCTTTATGTATAGGTACTTCTGTATATGACCATTTTTTAAATAACCATGAACAATTTTTCATTTTTCATTATCGTTAATTGGATCATATTCGACGAAATTCTATCTGTGTTCAAAAGCTGTTGCCCAATTTACAAGATCAGTGTATAGCAATCATTGTTCAACAGACGGGTAATGATATTGATAAATTAAAAGAACTAATTATTTTATTACCTCAAACAGTTCTCGAACGAATTTTGAAAAATGTTTTCGTTGCAAAATTGACCAGCGCTAGTTCCTTTTTTTTTTTTTTTTTTTGACGTTGTCTGAAAAAAAAAAATCTCAACGAACCTCCACCCCCCCCCCCCCCCCGTTTAAATTTTTGTTGTCATTTGTTCAAATAATCAGTCCGTAATGATAGTTTTTTTTTTGTTGTTGTTAGAATTTGCTCAAAAGTGCATTTTTTTTTCAGAAAGGGACCTTTCTTCGCTCATTTTTGTACACATTATACAGTAAGCTCGAGCCGAATGTGTTAAACTTTCTCGAAGTTTAAAATTTATATATAATTTTGAATTTGTAGCTATGAATTTTATTATAATTGCCACTATTTAAATTTGTAGTCATGTCATGGTAAAAGCATCTTCAATCTATTCATTTAACCCCTTGGAGGGCAAGCACGTGGTCAAAAAATGCTAAATTTTGCGATATTTTGACACCAGTAAATTTAAACAATCAATTTTTACCTTCTCAATCTTCAAAAAATAATAGTAAATATTTTTATTTAATAATACTGGTGGCAAAGTTATATATTAAAAATTGGTATATATTATATACCGGTGCCCCTCAAGGGGTTAAAATTTGCCGGTTCTTGTAGTGATGGAGCTGAAATTTCACTTAGATAGAAAATAAAAGCATTTGTGAAACATTTAGCTGCATTTAAATATCGTATTTTAATATTCCATCGCAAACTGACTCACTGGTACATTACCATCTCTTTGCGAATAGTCGAAAATACTTTATTAGTCATAAAACATATGCTTTTTTAGCTGTAATTATTCCTCCAGTCAGTTAATTTGAATTATCTTCATTAAATAAATTTCATATTTATGAACGAATGTGTACATTCACATTCAACATATATGTTGTGCACAAAATATTGTTAATACATACTTTCTTTTGTTCTTAAAATTTTAGAATTAAAATTTTATAGAACTTAACGCCTTTCTTAGTGCAGGGACATAGACGCAACATTCGCGAAGTTTTCCTCGACCTTAACCCTCGCGGATGTTAAGGGATAACTGCATTATAAAAGTACGCAGACGTTTTTTAGGTAACTTTCATTACAAAAAGCTATCTACTGCAGCCGTTCGGAGGAAAGCAGTTAAAAATAAATTGATATATTTTCACCGATCAGGACCCCCAGACCCCACCCTCCATTCAAATGTTTATATATATATATATATATATATCTGACATTTGTCATGCTGTAACTCTCTTATTTATGAACCAATTTGGATGCGACTGAGTATGTGTATAGGACATACCAAGGTCTCGATTAAGTTCGTTAGTCAGCTTCATCCGCTGTCTTGTTTCAAAATGGTGGCCAGTTAAACAATTTTTATTTTTTAATAATCCAAAAATATATACAAAAAAAATTATAAATTGAAAATAAAATTCCGTGTTGTGGAACATTTTTTGTTTTAGCTGTATCAAATGGCTGAGGTATGGCAGTTTAAAATTCTAAGGTGGCTGAGATTTTGAAACAATCTGATATTTGTTATTCTGTAGTTTTGTATTTATGAAGCAATATGAATGTGACTGATCATGTGTACAGAACATAACAAGGTCTCGAAAGAGTTCGTTCACCAGCTTCATCCGCCATCTTGTTTCAAAATGACGGCCAGTTAAAATGTTAAAATTTTTAAAAATTCAAAAAGATATGCAAAAAAAAAATTAATTGAAAAAAATGTTTCCGTTAAGTGTTAGATACAAGGATTTCTGAACATTTTTTGTTTTGACTTTAACCCGAAGCTAAAATGATTGGAACCCGGTTACAGAAGATACGATCCCGGTTTTCTTTAATACTGAATTTGAAAGCGAATTTCAGTAAAACAAAAATAAGATTGTTTCAAAATGTCAGCCCTCCTAGAATTTCAAACTACCATATCTCAGCCATTATTTTTAAGATAAAGTCAAAACAAAAAATGTTCAGAAATCCTTGTATCTAACACTTAACGGAAACATTTTTTTCAATTAAATTTTTGTTTGCATATCTCTTAAAAATAATGGCTGAGATATGGTAGTTTGAAATTCTAGGAGGGCTGACATTTTGAAACAATCTTATTTTTGTTTTACTGAAATTCGCATTCAAATTCAGTATTAAAGAAAACCGGGATCGTATCTTCTGTAACCGGGTTCCAGTCATTTTAGCTTCGGGTATTTGAGTAAAATGAGTTGATTTTTTAAAAACATGGACTATGAAAGCTACCTTATCCTATTTATAGTCATAACTATAACTTGCTTTTGCGACTATTTATGCCCCCATTATCTGTTGAATTATCAAATTTATTGAAATTATTCCTTGTATTTAAAAGGTGATTTTATTTTAACCGCGTTGACAATGAATAAGGCATTTGAAACTATCTACCCATTACAAACAATGAATACACCCAAAGAAGACAAATATTTCTTAGTTTACGAAAATATAATAAAAACACGAACGAAAACATAGAGTAAATCTTCCGAGTTATTCACGATTACGAAAGGCGTTCTTTATTTTAGAAATCTCATAAATCAATATACAGTGAAACTTCCATTTAACGAAGTCCCATCGTTACACTCAAATACTTTCGTTACAAAGAAAATTCGTTAAATAGAATTCAACTTAAATTTATGAAAATTGTATACACATAACCCACATAAAATGAAAAGTACCCATAAAATGGAAATATTTGAAAAATGTATGTTAATTCGGCAGTCATTTTTTATGCAATGTAGATATGAGAATAATTTAATTAGAGTAATGTAAATATATATATATATATATATATAACAAACAGAAGTAAACAAAAACAGAAGCGTACCTTTCCTTTTTTCATTAAAATGTGATTAAATGTGTGAGTTTTGATTAAATAATTCAATTGTGTTCATTTTCATACAGTCAGCTGAAATAAATTCATACATCCATTTCCATCGCAACAGCAATCTCTCCATTTGAATACGCGCAAGAAAGTGGGATAAATTTTGTTACATAGAATACGTTTTTTGTAATATGGAGATTAATTTACATGTTAATGTTGTTCAAAGTCAAGGCTCTGCTGAAAATTTCGTTAAGTAGAAAACTTCGTTAAATAGGGACTTCGTTAAAGGGAAGTTCGACTGTACAATGGAGATTTAAAGAAGTATTTATAAAAGAAAAGTTTCTTTTGCATTAATTGATTTTTGGAAACGTTTCCGAATAGTTTTTAAGCAGTTTTATTAAACCGGAATATTGGTTTTCCGGTTACTATCAGTTCTCACTTAATTATTTTCAGCTGCGTAATTGGGTTTACACATGTAACAAAATAATATTAACTTTCATGTTAATGTTAATGATGTTAATATATCATGTTTGTCTGACTTGAGACTTGATGGCATCCTTGAAAAAACTATGTTCTGGGTTCAGAAACATCATTAATACATTATAAAAACTATTCGGAAACGTTTCAGAAAATGAATGGTGGTAAAAAGAATTTTGTTTTTTTAAATTTTTCTTTAAATCTAGATCATGTATTGGTAGTTGTCGTTTCTAAAGATACGAGGGTAAGACATTAAGTAAGTCGCAAAAGATAATTAAATAATAACTTACAATGATATTCACTTCAAAACTATTTTTATTTCTCAACATATTCTCCACCAATATTTATGCACTTATATCACCGTTTTAACAGTGCTCCAACACCAGCTGCATAGAATTCTGTGGATTGCTGTCTCAACCACATTAGGATTTCAAGTTTAACCTTTTCATCAACTGTGAACATCATCTTACAACTTCTTCAACATCCACCATACAGCTTCGACATACCCCAAGCGATATTCAACTGTTTAGTCCTCTAAAAAACACCTTTTAAGCAAGATGATGTTCACAGATGATGAAAAGGTTCCAAGTCCTAATGTGGCTGAGACAGCAACCCAAAGAATTGCATGCAGCTGGTGTTGGGGCACTAATAAAACGTTGATATAAATGCATTAATATTGGTGGAGAATGTGTTGAGAAATAAAATAGTTTTGAAGTGATTATCATTGTAATTTATTATTTAATTATCTTTTGTGACTTACTTAGTGACTTACCCTCATAAATGACGCTTTTTGGAATCGTGGTTAACTCGAAACAGATTATTGTAATTATCCGTTCGTGGGTATAATATATTTTCCTGAATTATGGTACATTTGTCTTTTTTTTATGGTGCAACTTATTAAGTTTAATCACTGCAAGAATGGCGTAAAATTTATTATAAACACGCACAGATCTATCCTAAAAGAAGATGTCTGTTAATTGTTTCAAAATCCTCGAAAACAGTTTTGTGGAATTTATATGTGATTTTAAATTTGTAGTCGTACGTGTTATTTTGTCTGTATTTGATGATGTTTCCCCCATGTCATCTTTTTTTCTAATTGTCAAACCTATTACATATATATATATATATATATATATTATTATTATTATAGTCACATTGACAATGAGCCATTTAAACCTACCTACACTGTAAAAAATGACCAATGTTTCTTATTTTATGAAAATATGCTATCACCACGAACGAAAATATAATATAATCTTCTGAGTTATCCGAAATTTCACATAGCATGTTACGCTGTCTTTTGAATCCCCAGAAACGAATACATTTTCAAAATTTAAAGAATAATTTATAAAAACAAATTATTTTTAGCTGCCCGAATTTTTCAGAAACATTTCCTAAGGTATTTTATAGTGTATTAATTAGTGTCCTCAGCCTGGAATACATATTTTTCGAATGCTATCAATTCTGAAGTAAACATTTTCATGCTAAAAAAAATGTTTAACAGACAAACATGCAGAATTAACAGCGTTAACAATAACATTAAAATTAAGAATATTTCTTTACTCTTTCATGTATAAATTAACTTATGCGGCTGAAAACGTGTACTTGAGAATGGATAACATTCGAAAAACAGGTATTCCAGCCTGAGGACACTAATTAATACACTATAAAAACCCTTCGGAAACATTTCTGAAAATTTCAGGCAGCTAAAAATAGTTAGTTTTTATAAATTATTCTTTAAATTTTGAAAATGTTTTCGTTTCTGAGGATTCAAAAGACAATGTAACACGCTATTTGAAATTTCGAATTACTTAGAAGATTATATTATATTTTCGTTCGTGGTTGTAGCATATTTTCATAAAATAAGAAACATTGGTCATTTTTTACAGTGTATTCATTACTATTTGGGTAGCTATTATTTTCAATCACCGAAAGTACGACGTTGTATTTATTTAAAAACACGCATGTTATATAAAAAAGTCCTTCCGGCCTGTACCGGGAGGAAAAGGTAGCTTTCCTATATCTTCGTTTTAAAATTTTAGTTAATGTTACACGAAAACAGCAAGTTAAAATGCAAAGAAACGGTTACAAAAGATTCATTATTACTGAATTTGAATAAGAAATTCGCCAAATTATTGAGCAATAGCCAAATTGGCTTCATTTATGAAGACTTATTTTGGTCGCCAAATTTTACGATATTTCACCAAATGTCACCAATTTTGGCGAGAATTTGGCGCTAACGGATATGAATATATAGTTTTATGCGTATGATTGAGAAAATTATTACAACAAAGAAAGAAAATAATTTGCGAGCAATCGCGTTAATGTGCTGTTTTGTTTCAAAATGTCAGCCACCCTAGAATTTCAAACTGCTCTATCTCTTTTTAAGATAGAGGCAAACCAAAAAATGCTCTGGAATCCTCTATCAAGGCCAAACACCTCATTAAAAATAAATTTGAATTTTTAACTTTTTTGCATATTTATTTTACTTTTAAATTTTTAAGTGGCCGCCATCTTGAAACAAAATGGCGGACCAAGCTGCCCAACGAACTCGGTCGAGACATTGGTGAGCTTAATACACACAATTAGTTTCATCAAAATTGATTTATAAATACGAGCGTTATCGTATGACATAGCTCAGATATATATATATAAATCAGCATTTGAACGGAGGGTGGTTTTGGGGTCTGGGGGTCATGATCGATGAAAATATATCGAAATTTTCCGGAACTGCTTTCCTCCGAACGGCTGCAATAGGTAGCTTTATACTTTTTTGTATTGAAAGCTACCTAAAAGATCTCCATTATTTTAAGCTGCAAAGTAACTATCGTTTGTTGAATTAGGATTGTTACAAAAACCTGTCCCTAGTATGCAATTGGTGTTAAAGTTAAACATATATTCATCAAGTTTTCGTTAAAACAGGATGATTTTGTTTGTAAATCTTAATTAATTCACGAGAAATGAGTTTAAAATTTAAATACAAATAGTGATTTTAAAACTAAAAATTACATTACAGTACAGTTCTTTTATTGTAAAAACACATATTGCAGTCTACTATTTAAAATAGAATATAACTTCGATCATGGAAAACGAATATGCACTCTGATTACGATAGGTAAATAAAACGAATATGTACAAAGAGACAGTCAATCGAAAACATTAAAAAACTGTTTCATTTGCAGATGTGAAATTCGGAAAAGTGGGAGTGAGATAAAATATAACCTTTTTAATGAAATTTATATTTTCTAATTTTACTCATTCTGGAGCGGAAATAATACTTACCAATAAAGCTGTGTTCTATTTCCCTTTGCTTTTCTGTAACGATTGGTTTAATCTTTTATGCAGATTTTGAATTTTTGCACCTGAAAACATTTTACACGTAATCAAAATTTACTCAATAAATGTTGCATAGTTTTTCTCCCAAACAACAAAAATTTAATTTAAACTTTCAAAAAATTTAAAAGTAAAATTCAGATAGTTTGAATATATTACCTTACCTCTTTCTAAATGCGAAAAGAAATAACTGACACGTCAGCATTATTTAACAATTCTTTTTCAACAATTTTTACGAACAGAAATACTTTCAGAAATATATATTCAAAAAAGGAAGTGAAATAATTTAGAATAATCTTATAATATATCGTTGTATATTTAGGATTTTCGTAATCTTTGTTTAAACAAAATGTAAAAATTATGCGAAAAAAGGTCTATGCAAAAGTATAAAATTTTCATTTTAAATCTGCAAAATGCTTAGACAAAACAGTTATTTACATGTAATCAAAATTTACTCAATAAATGTTCCATATTTTTTCCCCAAACAAAAAAAAAAAAAAAATTCATTTAAACCTGAAAAAAAAATGAAAAATAAAAATTCAGATAGTTTGAACTTATTACCTTACTTCTTTCTAAATGCAGAAAGAAATAACTGACATGCCAGCATTATTTAACAGATATTTTTCTACATTTTTAAAAAAAAAGAAATACTTTCAGAAGTATATATTCAAAAAGGAAATGAAATAATTTCGAACAAACTTATATTAATATATCGTTGTATATTTAGGATTTTCGTCATCTTTCTTTAAACAAAATGTAAAAATTATGCGAAAAAAAGTCTATGCTAAAGTATAGAAATTTCATTTAAAATCTGCCAAATTATTTAGACCAAACAGCTATTTTTTTTTTGTAGAATGAAATAACAGACGCATGGCTAATTTAACAATTCATTCTCAGCAATTCTACGAGAATATATTTGTCTGTAAAACATATGTACAAAAAGAGAGTAAAATAAAATCGGGGGAAATTGTTCTATGACAATGTGTTTATGGGGTTAAATCAATTCACCAATGAAAATATTATCGCATTTTTTAAAAATATATAATTTTTTTTATTTATTAGTTTAAACAATATAATTATATAAAATGTAAACTACCATACTTAAACATTTCGAGTAAAATAATACCAAATATAAATATATGTTACAGCGATAATTCTTTTTGTTTTTCAATCGCTTTAATGCATTCAAAAGAACTGCATAAATAAAATTAATTGCCAGAAGCATAGTCAGCGTGTTTTTCGAAAGATTGTGTACGTGTACTTTCAAACACTCAAGATAATCACCATTTTGTAGATCTATCTTTAAAAAATTGACCTATATTTTTAGGTTTATATATAGACGGTACGAACTATGAATGCTTCATATTCAATGATAAAAATTCGTTTGTTTCTTTAAGAAAAAAAAAAACTCTCATAGTGAGTATAAATGTACACAACTTCGTTATCAACAAACTATACATAAATTGTAACAAATTGCATAATTTTAAACGGGTTTAGTAATAATTCCAAAATTTTTCTATTTTTATTTCTTTTTATTAGAGCAGAAAATGCTTCTGGATATGATTACCCCTGCATCCCCCACGAAAAAGTACCCTGCGTATATTACAAATGAAAAATATTTTAGAGATACTTATAGCAATAAGATTAAATTAAAAAAATATCTTCATTATTATTTTTTTCACTTGCAAAGTCAAAGGCACCCCTAACACTAAAATCTTTTGATGTTGTTCTCTTCTAAAGCATAAAAAACTGTTTGTTAATTAGAAGTGATGGTATACCTAACAATAAATTGTGTAAGTGTCACAGAGTTATAAAATATGTGTGTATTAGAGCGTGTGTTAGTCTGTCATTAAAATAATTCCTGAGTATATTTTAATCTGAAATATTTTGCGACAGCAAATCATTTACTTCACTTATGCAAAATATGTATAACATGTGATTTTAAATATTCATTTTATGTATCCAAAAATAACATCAATTAAATTTCGAAAGTTTGAGTTTTTTACACTATGGTTGGAAATAATGCAGCGGTACACTAATATAAATTACACATATTTAAGAGATATTTATAATCAATAATCTTAATTCCTCAATTCCCAAATGCACCAGCGCGCCCTATTTTTTTTTATCAGTAAGTCTTGAAAAAATCACTACATCACATCTATTGTCTTCTTGGGGCATTAATGAAGGAAATAATTTTTATAACATTCCAAACTTTCTAGTACGCTTTGACAGAGCCCTTTGACTCGTTGTTAAACTCGTAGTTTTGTGTTTAGCATGACCTGCAAAATTCATTACTGACATTATTTACGATTTATCGTTTCTATAAAAATTTTAGATAAGTTATGAAGTGTGTGAAATAGAAAAATTCCTTCTGACCTATACCGAGAGAAAAAGTTAGTTCCCATTTTCTTTCGTTTTAAGAAATCAGCTAATATTACTGTACAACAAGAAGCTAAAATTGCGTGGAACCCGATGAAATAAAATTCGCAAGTTTCGTCAATACTGAATTTGAATTGAATTTTCGGAAAAAAATCATATATCACCAAATTATGGCGATCTATTTTTGTTGCAAATTTTGCGAAATTTTGTCAAGTATATTCGCCAAGCTGGGCAAATGTTGACGCTAGCGGAAACCATTACGTACGTATCAAGGCACGCATGCGTATGAGAGTATTTTATGAATATCACTAGATATATATATATATATATATATATATATATCTTAAACATTACGTGATTTCATGGTATGACTAGATAGTTTTAAGCGCATGAGAGTTGTAACAATGGTTACAACATTGGAAAATATTGGTATTAAATAATATTCCATTGGTTACAACAATGGAAAAATTTGCGAGAAACCACGTTGGATAAATCTTATAAATTAACCAAATTGTAGAATCTCTTAAACTTAATCCCTTTTCTTGTTTCAAAATGATAGCCACTATACAATTTCAAACTGTACGTATCTCTGCCATTTTATTAGACAGATGCAAAAGAAAAAAAATGATCCAAATCGTCAAATCAAGGCCTAACATTATAGGTTTTTTTTGTAAAATTTTGAGTTTGAAATCTTTAAATGGATGCCCTTTTATAATAAGATGACGGATCAAGCTAGCCAACGAACTCTTTCGAGATCTCAGTATGGCCTAAGTATATAGGGTACAATACGGTAATGCCGGATACCTAACGGTTTCCCTTTGTTGACAAAATTCAGGAAGAGAAAAAAAAAAAAAAAAAAAAAAAAGACTGAACACATCACAAAAGTGTTGCGGGACATTTAGACTATTGAAAAGCCACACATGTTTCCACTAGAAATTTCTTCTCTACTTGGGAAAAGGCGGATTACTGAAACAGTTTTGAATTTTGGTGGTTGGATAAAACAGGGTACTAATCCGAATTTAAGTTTTTTATATTTTCAGTAGGAAAAGTTTTATTGTAATAAATGTTGAACCAAACCTTAAAACATATATACAGTTTTTTAGGTCAGTAACTCTTTTTTTTTTCAAGTTTTCAACAAATTTTAAATGTTGTCATGTAATGGCTTTCTCAGCTTTTATTTTTCGAAATCGCTTCATTCCTCATGTGTTCACTATTTGCAAATTGAACAATGTATCCACCCTTCATCACCTGTTGAGTGAAGAAACAATTCAGGGCAGATTTCAATGAAAATCCATGGGTATACGGTTTTGCCCCAACAGACAACAAAAAATCAACAGGATCGTTCTCCTGAAGAGCTGAACGTACACAATTTTGCTTAGCATCAAAATATCGGAACAGATGCTTTACACTCACGCAGCGATGTTTGGCGACTTTTTGGTTGGCGCGATTTTCAAGCCCGCGCCAAACTAATACCTTCATGCAATGGCTAGGTTGCCATTAAAGGAAAAAATCCCCTAAATTTGGCGACTTTTTTCCTTTTTATAACCGATTAAAAAAAAAAAAAAAAAACTTGTGCATGAGTGTATGACATTATAGCCAAAATATCTTGTAAAAGCTTTATAGTAAGCAATGCTTTACTTATCCAAATTGATCCGTCAGACTGAATTTATTTAAAAGGCAGAAAATACGGCGAAAAATTAACATTTTTGTGGTGAATTTCTTTCTAATAGCGCGGCATAGACACAGAGATTAACTCATTTCAAAAGTCTGTGGCACACTGCTAGGGGTCGCTAAAGTATATAAAGGCTGATGCTGTCAAGTGATTATTTCTTTGTGCAAACACTATACCAATTAAATAAAAATACAACAAAAACTTTTGTTTTTTTAGAAGCTAAATAACTAAAAATATTTGAAAAACTGAAAACTGTCCGATCAATTAGGATGTGGGGAATTGAATGATTAAGAAATATTTTTAGTGATAACTTAATCCTTTTAACATTTTTATTGATGTAAAATTTTTAAATATTTTAAACGAATTACTTGGTCACTACAGAAGTTCAGCAAAAGTATAAAATAACAATTTAAGTTTAAAATGAAATGTTGATAAAGTATAATTGATGGATATTATTTGCGAACCAGAGATAATTAAGATTAATGAATATTTTTAAATTTTTGTTTTAAATAATACTAGCTGACCCCCGACCGGCGTTGCCCGGGTTCGTGATAATAAATTAAAAACAAAAACATCAAGTTTTTATTATTTTATATCTTTAACCCGATTTTGTATTAAATTATATTTTTAAATGAAAATTACGCGAAAAAGTACTGATATTTAGTGATAAAAGCGCTCATTTTCTTTCTTTCTTTTTTTTTTTACCTAGGGTAGTTTTATAGTTTGAAAATAAAAGTTTTTTTTTTTTTGCCTGAACACTTTGAAAGCTTTATTGGTGATAAATAAAACGGTTTTACAGCTAGTATAAAAATTTCGTGAAAAAATATTATTATCTAGCTGTAAAAGAAATGTTTTCCTATCACTTTTTTGTTTGTTTGTTTGTTGTCACGTCGGCTTCTTTAACATAGCAATAAAAAATAGTTCTCATCTTCCGAACTCTCTGACATTTCAATCGGTTATAAATATAACTGCATCCAAACTCTCTTTAAAATTTTGCGAAAAGTTACGCATATTTAGTAGTAAAAACATGAGTTCTTAAAAAAAAGCTTTAGCTTTCAACCTCAGAGCAAAAATGCATTAGAAGGTCTATTCTTTCAATGCAATAGTGCGGCTTCATCCGTTTTCAATCAACCCTTTTCAATCCCCCTAGGTTAAACAGGTGAGGGTTGGGGTAATCAATCAGATTTCACGTTTCTGAGGGTAAAAGGCTTAAAAAAATGTTGACGCATGCGCAAAGAGACGATTTTCATGTGGATTTGACAGAATACGCTTTTCGTTTTAAATATATAGATAGATTTGCTCAATCATAGGCGAACTAATAAAATTTAAGGTAAATTAGACATACAATGCGTTAAATTAAAAATTTGCTTTTAATTCTTCTTCATCCTTTTGCCATAACTAGAGTCCGCGTTCTGCTTTCCATCATAACTTCAATTATAATAATATATAAATCTATAACTTAAATTGGCATGGAATAAAAATGTCATATAAAATACATTTTGAAAATGGGACTCAAACCTTCTGAAACCTTTTCACCGGTATTTAAATGTGATGCTGTTTCAAATTCTCATAAAATTTTAAATACTTATCGAAATTACAAAACCCTCCGCCATATATTTAATATATATAATAATATCTTTGAATTTAAAAAAACACATTAAGTTCTTGTAACAATCTAATTAAATCTCCAAAGAGATAATTAATAATAATGTGTAGACAGAATACCATATATATATATATATATATATATATATTAAATATATGGCGCAAAATATATATATAAATATATATTAAATATATTTTATTATATATATTATAAACACTTATAATAAAATATAATAAAAAAAGCTGTTTAGTTATTATTGCAAAATTTTCAGGTTTTTTTTTCCTCATGGTATGTTACCATCCGTAAGATAACTTAAATTAAAATACATATACGAACATAAAACTTATGTTAGAAAGACCTCTAAACTATATTTAATATAGAATGATGTATTTAATGCAAATTCTTTGACAGAAACCAATTTAAAAATTCATTTAAATTTGACAATATTTTTTTGTAAAGCTAATTATTTAGTCTTAAAAAATGCAGAAAATATTTAACTATCTCAATCATATTTATTAATCCTACAGATGATACAATGATACAGCCACTTGTAAATTTTTAAGCGGATTCCTAGAATAGTTTTTTTGTAAATCTCATTGATAGCTGAAACAATTTCTGAATTTTTTGTCAATATTAGCTGAATTGTATTAGGTTGCTTTCAATACAAAAAAGTATAAAGCTACCAATTGCAGCCGTTCGGAGGAAAGCAATCCCGAATTATTTTTTATATTATATTATAAGCATATATAATAAAATAAGCATTTCTATTTACTTTTTATAAAATCAATATATGGCTTAAATATATTACGGAGATTTAATTTCAATAAGTATTTCATAATTTATGAGGAATCGAAGCCACATCACATCACATTGCACTGACGGATGAAAGGTTTCAAAAGTTAAGAGCCCCCTAAATATTTTTTATGAAGTAAATACAATAAAAGTCTGATATATCTTAAATGTAATCACGTTTATTGAAACATTTAATCAAACATTCATAAAAATAAAAGTAATATTATTGTGTTATCATCAGTTTACCAATCAGTAACTAAAATACCCCTTTAATAGAAAGTAAATATTATATTTAAATAAATGACATTTTTGATTTTTGTTTACCATTTTTGGTAATAATAGCGTTTTAACAAAAATTCTAGCTAACCTGTTCCCAACAGAAGCTTAAATCTGCGCTTCTATGTAAGATAAAATTCGTATGCGATAGTCCTCAAAAAACTTTCTTATATAATATTTCAATGTTTTAATTGAATCATTTCAGTAACACAGCAAGAGAGATGATTATGAAATATAGTGCATTTCTTTGAATTTAACACTGTTATAGTGATCAATAAATAATAAAAAGCACAGAAAAATAGCATCTTCTGTTTGGTATTTAAATTCAAAATTATATTAGAATATGCATTACTAATTAATAACTTCAAAATGAAAATGTGAAACTTTATCGAAATTGCCAGAGCTGTATTGGCCATAAACGCCATTGGACGCCATATTTTGTACTACATATATCAAAATGTAATCTGCACCAGTTTATGTCTAGTACTGGTGTAGTATGAAGTTTGTTGACATTCCATACTTGGGTTAGAGTGGCAAGAAATGTTGTGTCATTAACAGATAGACAGACGCACACAGAGACACACAGACAGACATACACAAAGACAGGAAGACACACCACAGATACATGAAAATATTTATAAATACAATACTTTTTTATTTATAAATAAAAAAAAATAAAAAATCTACAGTCATAAATTATATAAAATTTATTTATCATAAGCATTATAGTGTAATATAAAATGTAATTATGTCCCTCTCCTGAAGAAACGAGAAAAAATTAAAATTAAAACTATGATTTTCTTGTGATATGTATTCGTCATTGCATTTCGAAATTGTTAGAAAAATTTCAGTTAGTGAAACAGCTTTTCGTAAAATAAAAGAAGTTTAAAATTTAAAAAGTATAACCTCCCTTTAGAATTCAGAGTGAATACGCAAAATTCCATTTCTTCTCAATTCGAGAAATACGAAAAAATGCTCCCTATCTCAGATCGAATTATACTTTACGAAAATAAAGTAAATTTTAACATTGTGCAAAACTTCAAATTTAATAAAAATATACCGTCGAGCAGAATGTAGTCAGAATAAAAATACGCTTCTGGAGGAAAAACATTTCTTTTTTTTTTTTCCTTACGAAAACTAAGAAATAATTCAAAGAACACATACATATATATGCATAATTTTCGAAAAAAAAAATCAATCGATTGGGATTTATATCTCATTCAATTTCTGTTAATAAACTAGCCGTTGGAGACCACCGTAATACTTACCAATCATGGGTATGCATAATATAAAATATCAAAATAAAACAAGTGTAAACTATTTATAAAATGCATTGCAATTCGAATAAAATCGTGGCTTGATGACGTCATAAACTTTAACTGCTCTATTACTGAAATACGTAAAAGAAACATTCTTATAACTCCAAAATTGATGATCATATTAACTAACGGCTTACTGTGTGGGATTAAGCATCTCATTTCCAATTAAAATATATCTTTGAATTGAAATTTGAATGAAAGAATAACAAATATCTCGGCAACTAATTACTCGATCGACTTCATTCTTTATTCAAAATTTATGTGTTTTTATTGTCTTTTATATTCATTCCTTAAAAATAAACAAATTGGAAAATTTTTATATACCTTTTATCAGAACGAATATTTCGAGAGACCGAAAAAAATAGTTCCGGATAATCGAGGTTACTGAAATTCAATAAACTTCTTCCCATTATTACATACTAAGTTCATACCAAATTTTAAATCTCTATCTCAATTTGTTCGGGAGATAGAGAGTTTACAGGCACACACACACACACAGACACACGGACGGCGAAGTTTTTTTTTCTAAAAATGTGCTTTTCGGAATTTCCAGTGTCTGAAACGTGTAAATCCGTCAATTTTTTTTTCGATTTTCAAAATGATTACAAAAGGTACCCTATACAAAGAAGTACTCTATACTACGTATGATGAGTAAGTAAAAATACGCTTCGGAACGGAAGCTGTCTCCGCATTGAAATTGTAACGCATTTTGAAAATTTCAAAATGAACACAGAAATTTTGACATCATGTTTAGATTCTTCGGTAAGTTTTACCTTCGTATACAAAAAGGAAGTCATTCGGTAAAGTACTAGTTTAGAAATTATGCAGATGTAAACTTTGTAACGTCTAATGTAAAATTATTTTTAAATAGTGGAAAAGTTAACAACAATGTGGATAGATTTTTAAGCTTTACTCAAAAAAAAAAAAAAAACTAATTGGTATTCACATATTTAATGCTTCTTGACAGCGATTTCAATTAACATTTTCATACGTCACTTTCCATATTTTAAAAAAAATAATTTAACGAGTTATACATTTTAAAATTAATATTACGTCTTGTAACCTATACAATCTTTAACAGAAAACTCACTCTTAGACGCTTATAATATGCGAATCCAAAACTACATATCATTCCACGTAGTAGATTTTGAGTAATGCTTAAAAAACTATCCGTATAGAAGTTTTTTTTTTCAACTATTAAAACGGAATTTAACATTCTTTGTTTCAAAATTTACATCTGCATAATTCTTTAACTACTTCATTAAATGACTTCACGTTTGGTACCCGAAAAATCCAAATATGTTGACAAAATTGGGTATTCAAATTGAAAAATTCTTAGTTTGTTACAATTTTAATGTGGATACAGCTTCCTAAACATATGTTTTAAACACAAATTGAAAGAAGATATTATTCTTAATTTACGGCTATTTTTATTTTTATTTAAGACAATTTGCCGATTACTATATATAGACTGAATGTTTTTTTTTAACAAGTATATTATATAAGAGTGTATAGGTTTGGTACCAATATATACATATTTCTCTGATATCGGGACGATTCAAAATATAATTAAGGCCCAATTTCTGTCAAATCACTGATGATAGGAACAAACTTCCAACTACAAAAAATACAGAAATCAAATATAGCTTTTAGATATTACATTTGTTTTACAATGTGCTGTATCTATATTATAAAACAAAACACTGCTCATGAGTAAGGCTGCCGACATATCGTCGCGTCGGTGGCTAAAATCTTACGAACTCGATTTCGTTTTATAAAAAAACTTAATAACTTCTAAAAATAGTATAATTTCTGTTTTTGAAACTTCCTAGAGGGAACTTCATCGTAGTTTAATTATATTTTAGGGTTTTTAAAATAATTTTCTAGCATTATTTTTTTTTTAACTGTCCTCCAACAAATGTCGTATAACCCGATTACGGAGAATGAACCCGTTTGCACATAAAACAATGTAAATAATTCAGCATTTATTTGTTTTCACGTAATATTCCGTAAGTAGATCACCAATATAAATTAAAATTACACAAATAAATGAAAACGTAAATTAAACACAATTTAAAAAGTTATGAAACCAAACTACGCACTTAAACACTAAAAATATCAGAATAAGAAAGATTACTATGAAACTTTATCAATTAACCACTGACAACCGGCTAATATGAAAGTACCTGAAAATATTTTTTGGTGTCGTTTGTAGGCAATCTAAAAGAATGTACTAAAATAAAACTAGTCAGATGTGCCAATCACAAAACTTTCTACTATCTCATGCATGTTAATACTTCAGACATCGTAATTTGTTTTAATATGCATTTTAGAATCTAAAAATGCAGCATAGCTGCGCCACCTGTTATATGATTTACACGTACACCTAATCGGCGCCAACTTATTCCAAGGTCTAACAGAATACGAAGTTTGGTGAAATTCCGTCCATTAATTCTTGAGATATGAATATCGCTAAAATCGTGTAAATCCTGAAAAATACAGTATCGCAGCATCACCTGTTGGGTTAGTTACATCACAAACTAATCTGTAACAACTAATGTCAACGTCAAACTGAATTCAATGTTTTATTAAATTCCGTTCATCTGTTCTTGAAATAGAGAGACCACAATATTAGTTTCACATACTAACACTAACAGACAGACAGACTCACTGACAAACATTTTCTAAAAAAAGTTAAATCGTGTTCAGGTCATTCTAAATCGTATAAATCCGTTTAAAACCGGAAGTCGAAATTTTCACATATCTAATACTTTCATATTCTAAAGATTAAAAAAAAAAAAATCTGTTAGGTTTTTCAATTAAAAGCGATTTTTAACCAAGTTTTGTACATCGGGCAGGTATCTTTAACCAGATAGCCCTGGTTAGATGAAATGATACGTAAATAAAAACGAAATACGGGTTTCCCACTCTTATTGCGGGATAAGTTAGTGCGATTATGAGCGGTCAACCTTTAAAGATGCCCCCTCGATTAGTGTAGAGAAAATTTCGATTAGAGGGGCGAAAGTACAAAATAGTTTATTATAATTTTGGGCTTCCTTTTTAAAAAAAAATAAAATTCGAAAAAATGCTGAAAAGAAATAACATTAAAAAATTCGCATATGATCTATAAAAAATTAAAATTCCTCAAAGACCATTTGATAGATAAAGATTCAAACATCAGTAGAAGTATGAAACTAGTCGTTGGGGGCCACCGTAATACTTACCCATCATGGATATGCATAATGTAAAATATTAAAATAAAAATGTGTAAACTACTTATAAAGTGCATTGCAATTCAAATAAAATCGTGGCTTGATGACGTCAGAAACTTTAAAGCGAGGCTAACGAAAGAGACAGGCTACCGCGGTGCAGTCCCTTTCCGTAGTCCCGACCCGACTCCTTCGGTGGAGGAGGTGACCGGGAGCGGAACAGTGCGCGGGCGCTCCATGGTTTGCGTTCGTTGCGAGACGGGGACAGGAGAAGACCGGTCTGGGTTCCTCATCGTGGTCCGCCAGTGGAAGGGATTTCCGGAAGCCGGGAGACGCCTAAGATACTAGCCTGGCAAGCTAGTCTAGCCCTGGGTCTCCTCCCTCGCAAGCGCAGGTTCTCTGCGGCGCGAGGATAGGCCACTGATCGGAGTTCCTCCGTAGGTGGTGGAAAGAAATCCCGCACGACCAATCCCAGTGGGTTTTAGATACTGGGGAAAGGTCGGAGCAAATGCCAGCCGGATCTCTCCAAAACTTGACTAAGGAATTGACGGAGGCGGATCGAGCTCTGAAGAGCACGATCGGTGGTGGCTCTGTAGTGCGCTGGGCGTCGGGAGATACGGCATGCAGCAACTATCTGCGACGTTCCAGCGGCAGAGATGAAACAGTCGTCCCAGACGACCCCACCGAATCCTCTGCAGCTAGAGCAGTTGTGAGTCGACCTCAACTCTGCGGGAAGCGCCCGACCCAGAGGGACGTTCACTATCCAAAGGTAACCCGTCAGGTTACCGGGGACGAGACCGTACTTTCTGAGTGGGGATTCCCCAACGTGACCCGCAGACTACGAGGAAGCGGGCCGGAGGCTGCCGACTAACGCGGCATCGATCAGCCGAAACTCGAGACCTCGGTCCGAAACCCAGTCCGAGCACGTCTTTTGTGCAGCCAGGAATTTCCACACCTGGCGGGCGGACTAGTGGCACGCCTACTAATTTTCTCGCTACTAATCTCGATCGGGCCCGTCTCTTTGGCGCGCTTAGAGGAAGTTTCCGCAACCTCTAGAGTCCGATAGCGGTGTCTTAGGATTCTTCCGTTTTTGAGTGATATTATGTGGATGATCTCGTAGTTCTGGAGTTGTCGCTGGGTTACCGGCTAGTTCTGCCTAGTCGGGTTCAACCTCGCGCCAGACTGCGTAGGGACGACCTATCCGAATCCCGTCTATGGGAAAGAACCGAATTTCCTCGTGGTTCTGGGTCGGAGAGAGGCTTCTTCTGCTCTTTTTTAGTGCATAACATGTGAACCTCACGGCCGATGAGCCCAGTAGCTTGCCCATCCATGCATGTCTATGATCGGAAGCCGTGGGAAAGCAAGAGCCGTCGGAGTAACTTGACGTATGACCGAGGGACCGTTTCCCCCTGTGGGGTTTCGCGAACGAGGCCGTCGGGGGTTCTCTGGCGGTTCATCAGGTGTATGTTCCACGCGGAAGTTTCCCCAGAGCAGGGTTACTGCCGCAACGACCTATGGGGTCGATACCTGGTAAAATGGTCTAGGGTTCGCAGAGGGGCGGCCCATTACCGATCGCAGCGCCGGACGAGACAAAGTCCTGGTGCGTTAAAAGCCCTTCAGAGGCTTGGGCGCGATGGTCGGAAGCGTGCCGCGGGCTACCCCCGAGGGCTCCTGGCGGCGCAGGATAGTTTTATCTTTTTTACAGACCGCTAGAGTGATGTGATGCTCTTTTTGTACACCTGCATTGGTGCATTCGAACATCACGTGACTCCGGCGGTCTGTAAAAAAAGATACGCGTAAAGCACCGCTGTAGCCTTTCTTTTTCGTTAGCCTCGCTTTAAAGTCTCGATTACTGAATTGCTTGAAAGAAACATCCTTATAACTCCAAAAATAATAATCCTATTAACTAGCAGTTTATTGCATCTGATTAAGCGTCAAATGTCCAATTAAAATATATCTTTGAAGTGAAATTTGGATGAAATACAGGGTCATGAAAAATCGAAGAGTGTGGAAAATAAGATTCCAAATATCTCGGCAACTAATTATCCGATCAACTTCATGCTTTATGCAAAATTTATGTTTTTTTATTGTCTTTTATATTCATTTCTTAAAATAAACAATTTCGAAAATTTTTATACCTTTCATCAGAACGAATATTTCGAGAGTACGAAAAAAATTGTTCCGGTTAATCGAAGTTATTGAAATGAAATAGGCTTCTTCCCATTATTACCTACTAAGTACATACCAAATTGCAAGTCTCTATCTCAATTTTTTCGGTAGATAGAGCGTTTACAGACACACAGACACACACACAGACACACAGACGGACGGCAAAAATTTTTTTCTAAAAATATGTTTTTCGGAATCTCCAGTGTCTGAAACGTGTAAATCCGTCAAAAAAAATTTTTCGATTTTCAAAACGATTACAAGACTTACCCTATACTACGTATGATGGGTAAGTAAAAGCAACATGTTTTAGGAAATGAGATTTTGTGTTACTGTAAGATGTATTCGAATAAAAAAACTATGTATTTGGAATAATATTTTGGAATAATTTCTGGAATGACTAATTTTTCACTTATGTAAGTTAAAATGTGTATAAATATGAAATAATAAAAATACATTATAATATGTTTTAAATCCCCTTATATAAACTTTAAAAATTACTAATAAAAAGAAGCTATCATAAATAACTTGAAGAATTTCAGTAATGTAGAGTTAAATTTAATATTGATTTTTTTCTGTTTCTTGATTGTTATTACTTACCCATCATACGTAGTATAGGGTAAGTCTTGTAATCGTTCTGAAAATCGAAAAAAAAATTTGACGGATTTACACGTTTCAGACACTGGAGATTCCGAAAAACATATTTTTAGAAAAAAAAATTTGCCGTCCGTCTGTGTGTCTGTGTGTCTGTAAACGCTCTATCTCCCGAAAAAATTGAGATAGAGACTTGCAATTTGGCATGTACTTAGTATGTAATAATGGGAAGAAGCCTATTTCATTTCAATAACCTCGATTATCCGGAACTATTTTTTTCGGATTCTCGAAATATTCGTTCTGATAAAAGGTATATAAAAATTTTCGAAATTGTTTATTTTAAGAAATGAATATAAAAGACAATAAAAAAAACATAAATTTTACATAAAGCATGAAGTCGATCGGATAATTAGTTGCCGAGATATTTGGAATCCTATTTTCCACACTCTTCGATTTTTCATGACCCTGTATTTCATCCAAATTTCACCTCAAAGATATATTTTAATTGGAAATTTGACGCTTAATCAGATGCAATAAACCGCTAGTTAATATTATTATTATTTTTGGAGTTATAAGGAAAAACCTCTTTCAAGCAATTCAGTAATCGAGCCTTTAAAGTTTATGACGTCATCAAGCCACGATCGAGGCTAACGAAAAAGAAAGGCTACCGCGGTGCTTTACGCATATCTTTTTTTACAGACCGCCGGAGTCACGTGATGCTTGAATGCACCAATGAAGGTGTACGAAAAGAGCGTCACGTCACTCTAGCGGTCTGTAAAAAAAAGACAAGTGGAATGAACCGCGGTAGCCTGTCTTTTTCGTTAGCCTCGGCCACGATTTTATTTGAATTGCAATGCACTTTATAAGTAGTTTACACATTTTTATTTTAATATTTTACATTATGCATATCCATGATGGGTAAGTATTACTGTGGCCCCCAACGACTAGTTTGATAAATTAGATCACAACTTTATTATGTTAATGGAAATTCATGCACATTAAAAAAAAAACCTTCAAATCAAGCTGCAACTTCTACTTTATAATAGTAATACATGAAAAAAATTATTGTAGTTTATTATTACACTGTCTGTTTGCGCATGTTTTTGGGAAAGTTTGATGTGGAGCTATTCAGTTTTTCACATTCAATTTTTGTTTCGATTAGTACCGTAATATCCCGAGTTTATTTAAGAGCACCAAACAAAGAAGTTCTGTATACATTTGTGTATAGCGACCTTTTCCTGTAACTTATATATAAAAAAAAACATGTGGCCTACATCTTGGCATACATCTTGGAAGGCACTACAAAAGTCACATTGTTTTGCGACCAAACTTACTAAGTTGTAAAACTTTGAATTTTATCAATTTTCAGTCTTTTCTGATATAAAAATGTATCTTTCTGTCTTTAGTGCCTGAAAACATCGAAATTTTATAAGCCGGATTTTTAGCCTGTTAAATACTTGAATATAATTATCAATAAAACTTTAACACTAGAACGACCAAGAGCGGTCATTTTGACCGCTACCAAATGAATATATTGCGATTCAAACCAGAATTTTTTTTAAAAATAAATTCAATATAAATCTCTCAGAAATATGTTAAATGAATAATTTAAATAGTTTTAAATAAATATTCTGGTGTGAATGAGTTTTATAAAACTTGAGTAAAATTTCCGGTCGTTCTAGTGTTATTCTCTCATTGAAAGCGCTAGAAAAAGTCTGCACTGTACAATTTTATTTTTATAAGAGACTTTTACCTCTAATATAATATGTGCCTCTTTCTTATCATTCTTAGAAAAAAACTTCAATATTTATTTTTTAAATATTAATTTAATTGTGCATTCTAATGCTTTGAATTTTATGAATTTCCAGTGCTTTTCAATTCTAAAGATCAGTTTTTCTGTTTTAGTGCTAGAAAACACTGGTAATTCATAAACCAAACTTTTAGCCTGTTGAACGCTTGAATATAATTATCAGTACAAATTGAATCTATCACTGAAAGTCCATGCTGTGCTATTTTATCTGATAAGATTGTGTTTCCTCTTACAATCAAATTTGGTATGTTATACGTAGGCACACTGCAGCTAGATAAGTGTCCTTCAACTCGGGAATTTAAGACTATACAGACAAAATGTAAAAGACGCTTTATCACTTTTTCATGAGTAGCTTTTCTAACTTAGTGCTACGCTGATTGAAGCGCATTCAGCTTCTAATAAAAATTACCATAGTAATTATGTAGAACGTTGTATTTGAAAAAGTATTTAGGCAAACATACTTAACCCCATCCCTCCCAGTTGGAATTTACGTAGCACGTATCCACTAGAGATAGATGGGGTCGAAGTGGTTAAATATTTAAATAAAGAATTCTATCACGTTTACCTTATTTTAAACATTTTCTTTACATTACTGTTATTATTTTACTCTTTTTTTAATTATAAAACAGCATTATTCTCGCATTTCTGCAAACATTCCATTTTCCTGTAAGAATAGCTGCCGACCTTTCTTCTTTTATTTGTTTTTTAAATCATATGAGTTTTATTAATTTAAATAATTTAAATATTAACTACATCAAGGAATAAAAAATATTTCATTAAATAATATTTCTAGATCAGATTATGGTTTACTTTCTTGCAATCAACAGGAAGGATGACATGATCTAAAAGTTCTTTAAATAATGCTTAATTGTCTAGTACTTATTTAAATTTTCTGTCCATAAAAAATTAATACGATCAAAAAGCATTATGTCTTGTAACCCGTCTAAGCTATGAGCTTTTATAGGCTTAGACAGTATTTAACAAGCCATTATTTTTGTCAGGTGCATTTTTTTAAATCACTGTATATCCTAATAATATTATAAATCTGATTGTGTGCAAATGTTAGGCTGAAGCCAGCGTCAAAATGGAGCTTTTAATGGTCCTGTATCTTTGCATGTAGGTTGATTATAACCCTGAAATGAACATAGACTAGGTTTTATTTATTTTATTCAAATATATTCTTTAATAATTAAAAATTTCATTATTTTCATAGAGAATAAATGGACATTTTCCCACAAAATTTAACCATTTTACTTTATCGTTGCTAGGGCTTTGATCGTTGCCAATAAATAAAAATAATTTTTCCTCAATAATTAATTTTCAATTGAATGATTTTCACGTGAAAAATGAAAATTAAAAATAATTCAAAAGAAGATGAATTTCCGTGATATTTGAAACAAAAATATGGAGTATTTTGTTATTATACATGAAGTATGAATATCAGTTACATTAAAAAGATCTTTTTTCTGTCAAAAATTGCGTTATAATTAGAAAGAAAAATGAACATTAATTATATTATTAAAAATAGATTTCGCTTGGACCATGGAACTATGAAAAGAATCCTCCTCGGTTTGGACAAATATATGACGTCATAAATAAAACATGTAATTTTCAAATGTTCGTAATAAAATTACAGAGAGCATGAATATCAATGTATAATGAAAGTAGATAGATAATGGACGTATTATTTAAGATGAAAAACGGAATATTTTTTATCGTTACTGATTAATAATTAGCTTGAATACCAGTTACATACAAATGTGAGTTTTCCGCTAAAATTTACGCCCTGATTGCCAGAAAAAGAAAATTAACAAGAATTACGCCATTAAAAAGATATTCCTCTGAGGAAAAAGTGACGTCATATTTGAAATAAAACGGGAATTTTCAAATGTGCTTTACAAGGAGCGTGAATCAGTTCCTCAAATTAATAATACAAGGATTGGTAAGTTTAGAAAGTAGATGAGTTTCACGCTATATTTAAAACGAAAAATTTTAAATATTTTTTTTATCTATACCGATTATTAAGCATGAATATCAGTTACATACAGATGAGAGTTTTTTGCCAAAAACCAAAGCGTAATTATTAGAAAAATAAAAATAAATACGAATCTATTATATTAAAATCTGACCGCCTGTTCGCATTTCGCAACTACTCCTTTCAGGTTGTCAAAAGCAACGCGATTTACTTAACACCGGTTATCATTGATCCGAGGATGTCATAAACTCTCAGAATTAAAAAAAAATAATTTAAATTCCGAGATTTTTTTTTTTTTTTTTTTTTTTTTTTTTTTTTTGTAAATTTTAACGAAGTTTCTCTAAAAATGGCAACTAAATTATTCCATTTTTGTGGATAAAAAGAAGAAATAAAACGGATTAATATATTTTTTCTCATTAAAACTGAAAAAAAGAATTTATTTTCAATTTGAATAGATGGTGAAAGAAAAAAAATTATTTGGCCCGCCTTTTTTCATTGGTTGCAGTTTCCTTTTCGTGATTATTTGTCACAAAATTTCACTTTTTTAAAACTTAGTTATGTCAAACCCTCTATAACATAGAAATACGGTATTGTCTCCTATGGAATGTGATAACGAGTTAGTTAATTATTTACAATTGTAATTATCGGGAATCAAATATTTTGCTTAATTAATGCATTTATGCTTCTTTTAACGGTACGTGAACGAAGTCACAGGTAACAGCTAGTTATGAAATATTTCCTGAAACAAAATTCAAGAGAAGATGAAAATATTTTCTATTTTCTAGAAAACCCTTGACAGTTAAGCCTTCCACCCACCGTTTCTATTTTGTCATTTCATATAAGCAAAACTTTTCCTTCTTAAGTAGATTAAATTTAGTAAACAAAAATATGTAAAACTGAATTTATATTTTTTGCCTTCATTCTTATAAAAAAATTCTGAGCCAACACTGTCTTTACTTAAAGTTTTACAAGGCTAATCATATTATATTGTGTACTTATATAATTGCATTTTAAAATATGATATGTAAATAATAAAAATGATACGGTATCTGAAATATCCCTACATATATCCTATATTAATAAATATTTTCCTTTTCAAATTTTATTTTAAATGCTTTGGATATTAATTTACTGTTGGTTAAGAAGAGATTTAATAAGTTCAAAGACGACAATGCACAGAATTTGACGCATAATTATTTATAAAATTAATTAATTAATTAAATATAAAAAATACGTCACTTTTCCTCATTTTCTTCGTTTATTAGGTGTTTTCGTAACTATATAAATACGTAGCACATATAGTCGTCGCCTGGCCCGTCCGTCTCTCTGGTTGTTCGTCTGTCCGTCGGCGCAAAAACCACCCAACCGAATGGTTTGACACTTAATATAATCGTTAACACACTTAATAATCGTTGCAAAATTTTGTCGAGTCATTTAAAATTTTATGAAAATCGAATCAAAATTTAAAAAGATATTAATAAAAGTTTTCTTTATTCTATTAAATTCTATCATACGTAATCTATATAATAAAAGCGCAAGTCATGTGACTGAGGAAAACAAATACGGGCTAATCACATCTTTTTCCATATGCCAAGCATCCATTTTTATTTAAAAATATTTTCGAATTAAATTATATAAAAGTTACATTTTTAGAAAGATCGTTCAAAAAAAAAAATGTTTGCTTGAGAGATGAGTTACATTAAAAATGTGTAGATTCTGAGATAACTTCAGTGAAAAATAGGTTAAGAGCCGAATATCTCAATCCATTAAAGTAAATAAACAAACTATTCATTCATCGTGATTCTTAGAAATATTAACCATGGAGGTAATCATTAGCAAAGCAAGATCTGCATGGGGAATTTACAGCGCTGTCTGGTGTCGAAAAAAGTAATTCGTATCTGTAAACATGGCATACGTAATAAGAAAAAAAGGCATCGCCATTTCGTTTATAGCAGACGATATAATTTATTTCATTGAAATAATATCGATGATTTTTTACATTGTAAAACTAGTTATAGCACGAAACGAACGCACCTCATTTGTCACGTTTAACGTACAATTTACAACTTTTTTTCTTTTTTTTTTGTATAGATGTTTACAGTGAGACAAAAATGAAACTTCCATAAATAGTGATTACGATTGTACTCTGCAGTTAAGAAATATCTGCAAATTGGTCTAGCGTAAATATTCAGCTATATTACTGTTTGAAAATAAACACCTCTGTGTATATTCAGATGTGCGAGAAAGATCGAATTTCTTGGATCTGTATTAAATGATTACTGTTCGTCAACGGGCTAAATTCATATATGTATGAATAACATAAGAACCCCATCCCCCCGCTCGCTTTATAAAGAAGTGTGTAATATAATTAATTAAAAATTTTAGTTACCATTTTGTATGTTTTACATATAAGCAACTTTTTATTCAAAGACCTGTTAATTTATCTAGCGATGTCACAGCCGTTTTTTAACAGACTGCATAACTGACAACATTGTGGTTTTTTAAGTAAAAAAAAATACTATATGAAGCAGAAATTGTATTAATAAATAGAATCAAATTTAAATCCAGTTACTAAACAAAACATTTTTAATAAAATCCGCTTCAAAGTATGATTATGTGATTCAAAAAACCGAAATGTTGGCAAATATGAGATTGCTTCAACTTAACACCGGATGCCATGTTACAAAGTATAAAGATCCTCGAATACGGTTTCAAACCTTCTAACTACTGGCTTATAACTCACTAGTGAAGGTCCCCAATTGCCAGATCGGGTTTTTGTCGAGAGTGGTGCCGTTGGAAAACTCGTACCATGGGGATCAAGGAAATGTGTACAACTGGTGAAGTTTTATAGGCCGATGTATTTATGTCATTTATTAATTTATCCAGGTTAGCTATGCAGGAAAGACACTCTCTGTGGTAAAAAAGACAACTTACAGTACAGTTATAAAACCTGTTTTTGCCAGTGTGGAGTTGGTGTACGTTGTATGTTTCCTCTAGTAAGAAACAGAAGATTGTGACAGCATTTTCACAACCATATATAACTAATTGGACTGCACTGATTTGCAGTATGCTTCAAAGAACATCAGGAACTAACTCTTTGACTGATCCTCCGGGATGGAAAAAGGGCAAGGTCTATGGAGGCAGTTTCCAAAGCGCTCAACTCTGGAGAATTTTCGCAATAATTGCGGCTCGCGTTCCAGGCGCGCTGGTTCAAGGGAAGTGGCGCGCACCCATGTGACATGCGAAGTCGGTCCCAGTTCTGAAGATGTCATCGGAGAGCCTTCAGGATGTAATGCTATCGCAGACAAAGGAAAGATTGCAAAACTCCATAGTTTACAACTGCTAGAATATTTTGGGGAATCCGAGGAAAAGAAGACAACGACTGAAGAGAAGGCCATTAGTCAGCGACTATTCAAGACAGTGAAGAGGATGATTGAAAACGAATTTTTCCTGTCGCGTGATATTCTGTATGAGAGCAGCATCGACCAAAATGAACTGACAAGTAATTTGGAAATAAATACGGACCCCACTTCCAAATATGAAGAACCTGCGAAATAAAAGCCGACAGGAAGTGAAGGATTATCCATAAAAATAATAGCGAAAGCAGTAGAAACGTATAAGAAGGCAAAGAAAAATAAAATAAAGGCTGTTTAACATATATGTAGGCAGTTAAAAGAACACAAGATGATTCAACGGTGGACACAATACGTAGGGAAAGGTAGGAACATGCAGAAGAAAATGAAATTAATTTTCAAATTCGTCTAGTCACAATATTATTATAATCGCAGACAGTTAAAAGCCACCGTTCATGACCTCAAAATGTGGACAATTGACAAATCATGGGAGCTTGGAATTCCCAGATTCACAGAAAGCTCCCACTTCATCAATAATTTCAAACAGGCACATAAAATAACAAGTCCAAATGTGATACAAATCGTAACAAAAAGAGATTTGTTTCCGGAAGTGTCTTTGCAACCTGTGATCGACGAATTCTTGGAAAACGTGAAAAAAATGATTGAGCAGCGAAAATGTGTCCACTGTCCAACGTCCTGAAAACCGATCAAGTGGCTTCCAATAAGAGATTGTATCTAACAGAACTCTCGATATGAAAGGATCTAAAGACGTGGGTGCATCGATAATCAGTAAAAACAAAACTACTAATTCCTATACCTTGCAAATGTGTATTAACGCCGCTGGAAAACTTATGGGACCTTTACTATTTGTAATACAAGAATGTCATGGGAAAATTTGTCCCAAAGTTAATGAAAATGTGCAACGAATATCATGCTCAAATTTGTTCATTACATGCTCCAAGTCAGGAAAGAGCACAAAATAAATAACTGCGGCATATTTCGATAAGCTAAAATAATCAATTGGTGATCAGGGAACAATCATGGTGCTGGACAGTTGGATTGACCTCTGTTTATGCATTGAGAAATTTGGATTCAATGTGGAGTCTGTTTTTTTTCCTACCGGACACGACAAAATTTCTTCAGCCGTTAGACGATTATTTCTTTCAACAATACAAGTACTTAATAAAGAGAATAGAGGATATTGCAAAACTCATCAGTGTGTTTGTGGAGATGTCGACATGAGCACTAGAGAAAACATAATGAAATTGCATAAGTTGGCCTATAACCAATTCTCATCGCCCACCTTGGATGAAATCCGTCGTTACATTTTTCAAAAGGCTTTAATTAGAGACACGGATCCTGTCTTTCGGTGAGTTAAACAGGCATGCTTTATCTTAACTAATAACAGTTGTGAAACACCCCCTTTAATTGTGTGTTCCTGGTGTTAGAAACACTCCATGTTTCAGC
This sequence comes from Maratus michaelseni, assembly GCA_963931845.1. Classification (NCBI taxonomy): domain Eukaryota; kingdom Metazoa; phylum Arthropoda; class Arachnida; order Araneae; family Salticidae; genus Maratus; species Maratus michaelseni. The sequence continues at coordinate 311,107,452 of OZ007591.1, forward strand.
CATTTCTATTCAGAAATGCACTACCATCCGTGAAGTTACTTTATGCACCAAGCATAAACAGTTTTCTCTGTAATCGTTGTAATCCGTCAACTCTCTTTTCTACCACACAGAGTGTCTTTTCTGCATAACTAGGGACCTGGAGAAATCAATAAATGACTCGAATTATAACTCTTCTCCAGTTTCACTCGGATGGGAAGTCGTATACATTTCCTTGATGCCCATGATAAGAGCTTTCCAACGACACATTATTCCGATCTGACAGTTGGGATATTTCCTAGTCAGTCGCAGACATTTAGCCAATTACCAAATAGCAGACAAGACATTTAGCCAATTACCAAATAGCAAACAAGACATTTAGCCAATTACCAAATAGCAGACAAGACATTTAGCCAATTACCAAATAGCCGACAAGACATTTATCAGACAACAATTAGCTGTCAGGGTATTTGGCCGACAAGTATATTTAGTGGACACGTACATTTAGCATCCAGAACATCTAGCCGTCACACACGTACATTTAGTCGTCAGAACATCTTATCCAACATGTACGTTTAGTCAAGACTTTCAACATCATTACTTATTTAATATGTCTATATTTAATTTGCGAGTATCGTTTTTTTTTCACTTTCTAAATGCGAAAACTTGTTCATAAATTCACGTGAACATCTTTAGTAATTTTTAATCCGATACTGCGCAAATGATTTGGGTAGATCGTCTGTTTCTTTCAACATTTTTATTTTTTGTATTTTTGAAAATTCATTTCGTAAAATTATGATAAGGTGTTCCAGAGAAGTCCTACAAACATCGATGAATTAAAACAAATCATAACTGAAAAAATTTCGTCAATAACACCAACAATGTTGCAAAATGAGTCAAAAAACTTGGTGCAACGTGTTCATGTTTGCATTCAAAATGGTAATGAACGTTTTCAACATTTCCTGTAAGGAATGATAATGTGAAAAATTTGAATTATTATGTTTTTTCAAAAATAAAATTACATAGGATTAAGTAACATTGTACGTTTACATTTTTGTTTTACCTCACAAATAAAGTTGTAACAGTCCAAAAGGAAAGTGTTGTAAATTGTCTCCCACATTTAAACAAGGTTCAAACAATTATACTTCAATGTTAGAATAGTTGTCATTTCCGTCAGATTTAAGGGTAATAAGAAAAACAACGGACACTTTTTTAAACTGAGCACCCTGTATTTACATTACTATCTATAATTTACGTCAGTACTTAACTTGAAAACATAATGTTTTCACATTACTCACTCTTAAAAATATAAACATTCAAGTTTTCAGTTGCAGATGATTTTGATATAAAATATTTGCAATAATCTTGAAAGTATCTGAACATTTTGCATAAGCTGAACAAGATTAAAAATGTATGCAATTCTAATATTTCATCGTTATTTGTTTCAGAATTTCTCTAGTAGGAAGATATAAATTGTTTCAGAAAATTTCAAAGAAAGTATTACAATGAAGATATCAAGAAACGTATTATGTATAATTATTATAATTTCAAACATAAATTACGGTAGATATTTGAAATAGATACCTTTTAGGCTGAATAATTGCAATTTCACACGAGTTCTAATTATATTACAGGAATTCTTGCAATAGTTACTCTTCGAAATTTTTATTACGTTAGTTCACATAATTTAAATTTACATCAGATAATATGTATTCCATATTTGGTATGATACACAGAATATGTTAAAATAAAATTTTCGAAAATATCTTATCTTACTTGATCGTACCAGTAAATGTATATTTGTTGGAATGGAGTTTTTTTATTAACTTGGAATGCTTTTAAATATATGTTATATTTGTATGGCTTTCCCATAATCCCTACACACGGAGCGTGAAGTACGCTTCTTTTAAATTTTTTGCACCTGTATTTTTATACTAATTTATATGTAATTTAATCTATGAAATATCGTAATTAAATACGGCTATTATATTTTAGGGTTGGACTATTATCAAGTGATTCCGATGATCAAAGGATATGTATTTGAATCATTTTAAAAATCAAAAATTTTTAAATAAGTTGCTAATGATTAGTTTTATTTATTTTTTCATGACTTTCAGCTATTTTTCTACTGTTACTTAAAGTTTGTCAGATCTCATATGAAAAATTTAGAAATACAAGAAACTAGATGTAAACTTTAGATGTTTTAATCGAAACAAATATTAAGAAAGTTTTAAAGCATCAAAAATGCTAATAAAATTTTAGATGCAATATTCCATAAAATGTTTTTAGAAGCATGTGTAATATCAAGATGCAGTTATAATTATTTGTCATAAAAGAATCGAATGTGTACTCTGTTTTTTTTCTTTTTTATAATATTAATAAACATACTAAATTACTTCTATATATTGTAGAGGATTATTTTCGGTACCCTTATTATCATTAGATCCCAAGTATTTAAAATTAAAAAATAAACAAGAAGAAATTTGTTTGCGCTATACTTAACTATATATATATATATATATATATTGTCTCCATGCTAGTTAAAAAAATACATTATATTTATTAATTATTTGCATAATTCAAAACCTCTATATACAGCTTGCGGAATTTAAATATCTATAGTTGACATTAATATTTAAAAAATGCAAAGGGAAGAAATGTAAGAATGTGAGGAAGAAAATACAGTGATATGACTTATTACAATCACCGACCAGCCATCCTCCCCTAAATAATACGAGTAATTAATAACAATAATAATAATGAACAGTGAAAAAAATATTTAGCAGAAAAACTGAATCACACTGTGTTAGTAAATGGCTTGTCTTTTTTTCTCATAGAGTGTAGCGTACCCGGTCATGCCGCTACCTGTAAGTTCACCCATTCCTCAGATTTAATGTTTAACCCTTAATTGCATAGTGATGTAAATTTCCATCACTGTTTATTTATCTTTTAATAAATAAATCAACTTCTTCGCCACCACTATATTTATATAGAAATATTAATACAGTAAATTTCCCGTGAACTATGTTGCTGAACAAAGTTAAAAATCTATCTTAAAATTTCTGGTGTCTAATATTTAATATATGTATAAAAAAATACAATTGTAAAAGAAAAACTCAAGCAAAGAAGGGTTAAAACACATTTAATAAAGTGGAGCGGGCCAGGACTGTTGCGGTGTCGTTTGACAAATTTTGGCCTTTATCATCTGGCGAGTAATAAAGATCAAACACTAACTTAAGATCAACGAGAAATGACTAGAAGTTTTACTAAAATAAACTAGTCGTTGGGGGCCACTGTAATATTTACCCATCATGGATATGCATAATATAAAATATGAAAATAAAACATGCGTAAGCTACTTATAAAATGCATTTCAATTCGAAAAAAATCGTGGCTTGATGACGTCATAAACTTTAAATGTTCTATAACTACAAAATTGATAATCATATTAACAAACGGTTTACTGCGTCGGATAAAGCGTCTCATTTCCAATTAAAATATATCTTTGAATTGAAATTTGAATGCAATACAGGGTCGTAAAAAATCGAAGATTGTGGAAAATAGGATTACAAATATCTCGGCATCTAACTATCAGATCGAATTCATTCTTAATGCAAAATTTGTGTTTTTTTTTTTTATTGTCTTTTATGTTCGCTCCTGAAAATAAACGATTTCGAAAATTTTATATATCTTTTATCAGAACGAATATTTCGAGAGTACAAAAAAAATAGTCCCGGATAATCGAGGTTTCTGAAATTCAACAAGCTTCTTATTATTATTACAGACATATAAGTACATACCAAATTTCAAGTCTCTATCTCAATTTATTCGGGAGATAGAGCGTTTACAGACACACAGACAGATCGACGGAGAGCAATTTTTTTTGGAATCTCCAATGTTTGAAACGTGTAAATCCATCAAAATTATTTTTTCGATTTTCAAAACGATTACAAGATTTACCCTATATTACGTATGATGGGTAAGTAAAAAGTCCCACTTATGTGTAAAGCACGGGCAGTTTATATCATTAATTAATTCATCTGTACTTTAAGAATAAATGCAGAAACACTCACAAAAGCATTAATACAATATAACTTATTGTAATAAACTAGCAGCCCGTGGCTGCCGAATAGATTTTATTCAAACTGTAATTCAAAGGATCTTACCAAACGGAAAACTTTAAGTCAGCAAAATTTCAAATCTGCTGACATGCATCCAATGCATAACTTTATCTATCAGCGCAGGTCTTGTTTACCAACTAGGGAAAATTTCAACACAAATTCTCCGAGACAACGTTTCGTTTCTACTTCTATACCTTGCAGATAGACCAGCGAAGCTAAATTTGCATAAACTTACAATGAAAGGCAGAAACGGCAAACTCCGAGAGGTCCACACATACTTGCAAAATTGGAGTAACATACAATATAGATATCACTGTCGCCCACAGAGATTAGCTGTTGACATCACGTTCGCATTCAAAACACTAGAACTCCTTTATAACAGAATTGCTACCCCATTGCAACAGCACATAACAATCTGTCTTAATCTCTGCTAAGGACATCGTGTAAAAGGAATGAGTAAGAGTATTTGCATCTGTTCACGTATCCTTTATAAGAGCAGAATCTGATGATAGTCAAAGATCAATGTGTTTTTATCCATCTTGAATATTACATTTGGAATATACCTGCATTCGAGTAGTAAATTTCCAACTGGACGAAAAATGTCCGGGCCAGGATTCGAACCTGGGATTGCTTGGCTGAAGCCGCCACGCTCTACCACTGAGCTATCCCGGTCGAACCTGGAGGGCATAATTCATCCAGTTAACCTTATTGATCAGAGAATCTGGTCTGATATTTTAATCACCTCAACAGAAAAGATCGCAGGTAAAGGAACTCCAGTAAACGCTGGATACGTGATTACACTAGATTAATTTTAACACAATTATTTCAAATTGGTAAATAAATCATACGAGTAGTAACTACTCGTAGTTACTACTCGTATGATTTATTTACCAATTTGAAATAATTGTGTTAAAATTAATCTAATACCTGCATTCGTTCAAGCAACGCCACACAGTGGTCCATTGAAATGAGATTTCCATTTCATTTCCAACGAGTGCATTCCATGCACGAGTGTATTCCATGTTTTTTCTACAGGGTGGCTAGTGGTCAGGGAAAAATACAGTAAAAAAATGAAAATTACCAGTATATTCTTATAGAAAAATTCAAATTGATTATTTGATCGAACAACCAACATAATTTTTTCTATAAGAATATACTGGTGCTTATCATTTTTTTTTACTGTATTTTTCCCTGACCACTAGCCACCCTGTTCTAAATGATTTAAATTACATATATACTGCTGCAAATAAATTGTTTCCTATGATTAAAAAAAATTGTTTTGCGAATTCAAACCAATTATTTGAAGCTAATATCTCTCCTCTGATCGGCAGTTTTTCACTTCATTACATTAAAATATCGTAGACAAGTACGATTTAATTGGTTCAGCTAGATTTAATTATGACAGCCGGAGCATTTGAAACTTTTTTTAGAATAGGGAGAAATAGCAGAAGTTGTCGTTGTTTCTTATAAATGCTGCACGACGTGTAAAAGTTTATCTGAAAACAATTTAGGAGATTTTAGCCATCTACTCTATTTGTACGCACAGGGATCAATGCAGAAATATCAATAACAATTATGTAATGGTAACATAATACACACGAATTGTAATTAATATATGCTGTAGTTAAAATATTCAGCAATTAAAATATTCTTTAGATATATAACTTTAGTTTTTTATTCATTTGGACACGTCTTATATATAGTATGAATAAATCTTTTAAGTGTAATTGCTATATAAGCCTTCGAGGAAAAACGAAAGTTTTTTGGTAAAAACAGAATGTAGCAGACATGTGTACTACTAAAGGAGAATATTAATTCTACAAAACAACTATTTAAACAAAAATTAAAGATTTTCTAAAGTTTAAAAAAAAATATGCTGTTTTCAGAATATTTTAAAGTACTTAATGTATTTATAAGTTTTTCTGCAAAAAAAAGTATCATTGAAATAATGCTAACCATTCTTTTTTAAACTAGAGAGACAGAGAATTTTGATTTTGAAAACACTTATATTAACCCTTTCCGGCACAGTGGTCCCACTCCGGGCACACCTAATTTTAATTCCAAACTTGCATTCGAACACAAAGAATATTGGTACTTACGTAATATCCGTGCCAGTTTTAAGCCAACTGCGCCAGGCATGGAGCCAATATTACTAATTATAGTAACCCTTATATATTTTTTTCTTGCTACATGGTACATGCCCGGGAATAATCTATAATATTATTCTTTGTTATTTACTATGTTATTTACCATTTATTAATTTTACTAAAATAATGTTATTTACTATTTTTAACAATGTTATAAATTTAATAAACATACATTACATTTTATTTATTTTATATTAATTAACATTTTTAACAATGTTATTTGATAATGTTAAATTACTGCGTTTGAAAACATGATTGGCCACGATAAACAAGATTGGTACTTGGCAACAATTTTTGGCGATCAATCTCCTGGCACGGATAATACGTAAGTACCAGAATATTTAATAAAATTTTGCTTCTACAATGAAAGCTTAAGATACATTTTATTTATTTTATATTAATTACCATTTTTAACTATGTTATTTGATAATGTTAAATTACTGCGTTTAAAAACATGATTGGCGACGATAAACAAGATTGGTACTTGACAACCATTTTTGGCGATCAATCTCCTGGCACGGATAATACGTAAGTACCAGAATATTTAATAAAATTTTGCTTCTACAATGAAAGCTTAAGATACATTTTATTTATTTTATATTAATTACCATTTTTAACTATGTTATTTGATAATGTTAAATTACTGCGTTTGAAAACATGATTGGCCACGATAAACAAGATTGGTACTTTGCAACCATTTTTGGCGATCAATCTCCTGGCACGGATAATACGCAAGTACCAGAATATTTAATAAAATTTTGCTTCTACAATGAAAGCTTAAGATAAGGAATTATTATTTTGTAAAAAGGTCGTTTGTAAATTACGGCGTCAGTCAGTAATTTCTCATTTTACGAACATACTTTGTCTGTGCCGGAAAGGGTTATTCTGTTTCCAATTTACATTTTAGGAGAGTTTTTTATATTCAATATTACCATAATATAGACATAACATTCTTTGTGTTGGATATTACTTGAAAAGATTTTGCTTTAAGTGTATCACAAAGATTTTGTTTTTCAAATAGAATAAAAAAATATTCGCTGGAACGTACCGTGTCCCAAACCCTTAATTTAAAGGTATAAAATATTCCTATAAAGATTTTTTTCTATAATGAAAGCTTGTGTTTATTATAGCCTTCCTGCATTAAAATTGATGCGACATGAAACAAGTTGTTCGATATACATTATTGTTATTTGTTCGGCCAGTAAATTGAGAAATAATTTTTGAAATACTATAATTAATCACGTGCCTATCTTTAACAGTTCTTTTAAGAATAAGAACCCTGATTTTCAAAAATTGCTTACAGACATCTCAATCATTTTGTCAGCAATGTTAGCTTATCAAATCTTTCAGACAAAAATGGGAAAGCATTTCTAATTTTATGCTTACGAAGAATACTGTGAATAACTGAGCATTTTACATTAGTTGCATTACAGTTTATTTTATGAAAAAAATATCATAACTTAATATAATAATGTTTAATTAGCCTAATTAGAAGAGCAATTAATAATTTTATGTTGTTTGATATTCGGTTACACATTTTTTTTTCTTTATGTGATATAGAGTTAACCTTTTGTATGTTTAATGACATTTAATATATAAAAATGCATATATTGTATATTTTAAGAACACCTACTAATATTTAAAATAACTTCCTGGAAATCAAAGTAAAATATAATTTTATTTTTTTACAAATATTTTTCATGGATTTATTCGTTGCACACATAAGTAGTTCTTCGTTCTCATTTTTAGTAGTATTTTATAAAGATTTCTTTTTTTAACTCCCTGACTACGGGTCGGTTTATATAGTTCCAGTGTACTATTTTTTAAAAATTGTACCACTTTTCGTAAAATAAACTTTACATGGCACTTACAAAAATATATTTTTAAGAGAAATCTACCATAAAGAAAAATGTATGTAAATTGTGATACAAATGAATATAAAAATACTCGCCAGTCTCCTGGCCTATAATCAAAGGGCTAAGGGACGTCAATTGACGTTTTAATTGTAATTTAATTATAAATATTTTTTAGACTAAACACATTATAGGATATTCGTGAATAGTCGTTTCATAGCATGAGAAGTATATAATTTTCCTAAATTATTTTAAAGAATTATATCTAACATACTTAACTTAAGTAGGGTTTTGAGATAAATTACATAAGAAGTTTATATTAGAGTAAATTTGATTTTAAATATTTTTTGAGAAACATTCATGCGAACCAATGTTATGGCATTAAGAACAGAAAATTAAATTGTAAATTTCAAGAGAAAATGTGCACTAAACATAGCTGCTATTTGCTACAGTTTTTAGCTAGCACTAATGTATAGTATACATCGTCACAGATATCTGCAATTAAATAATGAGATAACTTCTACTACGACTTTGTGATGACAAAAACTCGCTGCGGTTGGCAGTTATAGTGCTAAAGTATGATGATATGCTCTATTTAAAAATCAAGTGGTTTTCAGATTTACAAAATCAATTTATCCTAATAGTATTATAAACGTGATTGTGTGTATGAATGTTTGGCTGAAGCCAGCGGACAAAGGATTTACAAAGGATTTAATAGTTCTGTATCTTTGCATATAGTAAGCATATAGTTTGCATATAGTATATAATAACCATGAAATGAATATAGGAAATATTTTGTTTATTTATTCAAATAGTTTTCTTAATAATTAAAAATTTTGTTATTTTCGTACAGATTAAATGGACATTTTTTCGTATAAAATTTTAAAATTTACTTTATCGTTGCTAATACTAAATCAAAACCCGGAATAATAATTTTTACTCAACAATTTATTTTTAAAAGAAAAATTTTCACGTGAAAAATGAAAGTGAAATAAAAAAATTTAAGAATTAAAAGAAGATTAAATAACATTATTGTAAAAAATAAAACGTATATTTTCAAGCATTTCTCAATAATTCAAAATTTCATTTATTTCATAGAGGATAAATAGACATTTTTGTCATATAAAATTTTAAAATGCTTAAATTTACTTTATCGTTGCTAATATTTTATCATTGTCAATACTAAATAAATCAAGGAATAATAATTTTTACTCAACAATTTATTTTGAATAGAAAATTTTCCTCGTAAAAAAATGAAATAAAAAAATTTAAGAATTAAAAAGAAGACGAAATAATATTATTAGAAATAAAACACACATTTTCAAGCATTTGCTAATAAGACAAGATGCGCTTAAATGCCAGTATAAGTACCGAAATTAGGTGAATATGACGTTATAAATATCGAAAATAAAATGGATATGCTTTGATGTTGAAATAAAGTGATTTTGGATTATGAATTTATTTTTTTTGTATTTCACTCGAAGTGAGTATATTTCAAATGTATATATTATAAGTATTTTAAGTTTGTGTACTATATGTTTGTTAAATGTATGTGTTTTAAATTAAAGCCCTGTATTTTAAATGAAATCGAATAGGAATAATAGCGAGGTTTATTCTTTGCACGCAGCTAACATATACCGTATTTTTAACTTAATTAAATAAAAAAAGTTTGAAAAGATAAGCAGGAAGTAGATAATTTTATTCATAGAAACAACAAAAAATAGTAACTCGATTGGCTGAAAAAAAAAACAATATTTGATGAGCGCTAAATCTTAAAGGCGTTCATCTCAGGAAATCTGAATAAAAATGACTTTTTTCTTAAACGAAAGTGGTATTTCGTTAATAAAAACGTGAAGATTTAATATTATTGCATAAAAGTAACATCATTTTTACAGTATTAAAATTAAGGCTCGAGGGCGTGAAGTATATAGGTACTATCGAGTTACGTTTGTAGATCGTGGTTTAGCAACCGGATTTTAATTCCACGTTTATTTCACCTATAAACAAGATTAAAAAGTTTATTGTAATTTTTAAAAATGGCTGTTTCTATTTCTTTTTCTTTCTATCTTACTTTTTTCTATTTTACTTTTTTTTTTCGTAATGTATCCTATATAACGTTTTATAAGATAAGAAAAATGACATAGATTCCATTAAAATGCTTAAATGTATTTGCAATGCTTTTAAAAGATTTTAATAAACAGCGATGTTATTGAAATAAAAATAAATTGTATCCAAAAATTCGTTTAAAGCAAGAGAAGAGAAGAAATAAGAAAGTAATGAAAATTTTCCGCAATCTGAATTGCGTAGACTTCAAGAAACCGATCGTGCCAACTTCTAAAAATAAGCAAATTCCTAACATTTTAAACGTGAAAACGTGTTGCAGATAGAAGAATTTGTTTCATATATCGGTAGAAAGTAGCCAAGAATAGGATGGTTAGGCACTGTAATCTGGTCCGTAACCAATTTCCTTTCTTTAGCGAGCGAAATTATTCGCAAAATAAGTACATTATTGTAACCAGTTTTTTTAATGCTTGGTAAAAACTTAATGGTATTCTAGATGATCATTTCTCCTCTCACCTTGGACTCTTTTTACAATGGGTTTCAGTTTCTTTTTCGCGATTATCTACAGTCCCTGGCCAAATTATTAGACGCAGTTGTTTTTATTATAATTTGTTAAATATCTGGAAAGATACATGAGGTTTTATCTTGAAACTTTAGGAGTGTAAACAACATGATAAACGTCATATATTTCCGAGAAGATTTTTTTTGAAACCCCATAAGGGGCCGTCAACAAATTGAAGAAAAACGAATACGTTTTTTATAACCCTGTAAAAACCAATATCACAAAAGCGTTGAAAAGTTATCACACGCTTAGGAGGCTTATTGTAATAATTTGGGTTCATTTTTATGAAGATAGCATGTATACTCGAAGAGAAATTCAGGTTTTTATAAAAACAGTCCCAAATTTTACCAAGTTTTTTGTTTATAATTTGCAGAGTTTTTAATATAAAAACAAGTTATTTTCAGAAAATATGGCAAACAAAATTATACACAATACCCTGCAATCAGAATTAAAAAAAATAATAATTGCATGAAAAATGAGCAGGTTTACTAAATATTTTTTCACTGCGCATGCGCGAATTCAATCAAAATATACTGTGCATAATATATTAGCTAAATATATAGACCAACTTTTATGAAAGTCTCAAAAACATAGCTTGAAAATTCTGAAAGTGATCGTCGATAGAATAAGCTCGAAATTCGCTGTTCCCAAAAGGAAGCAAAAAAGATGAGGGGTTGTATCCAAATATACTAGCTTATGAAAGTTGGCATAATAAGAATGAATTGTTTCTCATTCTATATTTGATACAACACCTCATCTTTATGCTTCCTTTAGGGAACAGCGAATTTCGAGCTTATTCTATCGACGATCACTATCAGAATTTTCAAGCTATGTTTTTGAGACTTTCATAAAAGTTGTTCTATATATTTAGCTAATATATTATGCACAGTATATTTTGATTGAATTCGCGCATGCGCAGTGAAAAAATATTTAGTAAACCTGCTCATTTTTCATGCAATTTTTATTATTTTTTAATTCTGATTGCGGGGTATTGTGTATAATTTTGCTTGTCATATTTTCTGAAAATAACTTGTTTTTATATTAAAAACTCTGCAAATTATAAGCAAAAAACTTAGTAAAATTTGGGACTGTTTTTATAAAAACCTGAATTTCTCTTCGAGTATACATGCTAGCTTCATAAAAATGAACCCAAATTATTACAATAAGCCTCCTAAGCGTGTGGTACCGTTTCAACGCTTTTGTGATATTGGTTTTTACAGGGTTATCAAAAACGTATTCGTTTTTCTTCAATTTGTTGACGGCCCCTTATGGGGTTTCAAGAAAAAATCTTCTCGGAAATATATGACGTTTATCATGTTGTTTACACTCCTAAAGTTTCAAGATAATTCCTGATGTATCTTTCCAGATATTGAACAAATTATAATAAAAACAACTGCGTCTAATAATTTGGCCAGGGACTGTATATTATTTGACGCAAAATTTCACTTTTTAAAGACGGAGTTATGTTAATACCCTTTATAACAAAGAAATACCGTATTGTCTCTTATAAAAAGTAATAAAGCGTTCGTTAATTATGTATGTTTTTAATTTACAGGAGTGAAATATTTTGCTTAACCCTTTGGGGACGAGCGACACGTATACGTGACGCATAAGATGCTCAGAATCTTCGATTATTCCCACCACTTACTTTTTACTGTAAGCAATGCCTTATTTAATGTTAACATTTCTGCGATTCAATTAGGCGAAAATTTCTGTTTTGAAAAACCAGTGGTAAAAGAATAAAAATTCTATAAAGGACGCTCGTTGCGAAGGGGTTAAATTAATGCATTTATTATTCTTTTTATGTTACGTGAACGAAGTTAAGGGTAACAGCTTGCATTGTTACAAATAGAGTGCAGTGACCTAAAAAAAAGAATAGAAATAATTTTCACCACATTCTCTAAACAAAAGCAGATGAGATAATTTCAGCATACAATGTGTATAGATTTGGATTTTCTTATTTCTATTACATATTTATTCTGAAATACACTAATATCGTTTATATAAATGCATCTGTATATTCACGCTTTTGGTGTGGAAATATGAGAGTTTTTTGTGCGATGATCTGCATAATAAGATAAAGAATTTTTACGCAAGAATCGAATATTCTAAAAATAAAATATAGTAAAAGAAAAAGCCCCATTCGATGTCGCTACATCGGTGGCTGTATCCAAATTCATTCGTTGACAATTTTCTATGGTTTCATTTAAAGGGAAAATGTTATTGCCATTAAAAACCAAGCGTAATTTCCAACAAAGTTAAGATTAATTTGAAGTAAATTTGAAGTAACTTTAATTGAAAGTCATCCCCATACTATTTTTAGTTATAGCAACTGCAGTTAATCTGTAACCTTACATTTATAGGGGGAATAAATATTCTTATTTTTTACATAAAGTTAATTAATTTTTTTCATGTTTTTGAACCTATAAATTTAGTTTTTTAGTTCTGAAGTTCAAATTTTAAAATAAATATTAAAGTTTTGAATGACTTGTATAAAATATTTTAATGCACAAAATAAAGTAAAAGTAAGTAAAATAAAGTAAAAGTCTAAGTAGATTTTATCGTTATAGCCTTTCTTCCAATAGAAATATTTAAAAAAAATTCCGCCAAAAACTATTTAAGTTACTGAAACACATCAAAGATTCGTATAATTATAAGAAAAAATTCTGACTCCATTTAATTATGTGGATTTATATATATATATATATATATATATATATTTCAGAAAATACTTCAGAGTTTTGGACTATAAAACTAAGAAAATATAAACTGATCGTTGGGATGATAAAGCAATGTAGAAAAGTGCAGCCTGAACACAATGTTTGGAATATAGACATATACACAGACATCATAACTACTTAAAATATATTGATGGCAAAGGCGTCGTGTTTATATATATTTATGTGTTTCAAGTGGAAATAGAAAAAAGGTATGGAAAATAAATTAAGAAATGAAATGTCACTTCAACCGGTAAAAATATGTAGCAAAAATACACTACAGTATTTATTTTGGGATAAATAAATTTATAATTTCAAATCATGTAAAAAGGCTGTCGTTAAAAGCGGCATGAAAAGAACAACAACAACAACAAAAAAGTCAGGTAGCCATTAAAGAAATTTGAGTCTCCAAAATTAACGACTTTTTTTTAATCGATTAATAATTTAAAATACCATTTGTTAGTTACCTATCCGTTGTATCTTCAAAAATAAATTAAAAAATAAAATGTCACCTATACCGGAAAAGTCTACAATAAAATTGTATATGTAAAACTACTTGCAATCACATTTGGTTGCCGGAAACTTTTGTTCTTAAATCTCGTAATAAGGCTATCGCAAAAGGTGGCCTGAGAATAATGATGGTAATATGTAAGCAAGAATATTTGTTAATACGTATAACAAACGGTGGTAATGAGATTGTTAGTTAAATCTATTCAGATGACATCATCTGTCTTTTGTGATTTTCTTGTATGCGTGTGGATTCTATATGTACAGAGAAATTATTTATACTTTTTTTTTGTTTGAAAAGTTTATTTTCCGCATTATAAATGGAATAATCCACTACTACTTTTTTTTAAATAAATCATTAAAATTTTATGATAATACTGTTGAACGCATACATATGCTCATTTCATTGTAACGCCTGTAGATATCGAACATTTAACACACGGTAGGTGCCCAGTTGACCAAAAAACAGTGACCAAAAAAAAAAAAAAAAAAAAAAAAAAGAGAGAGAGAGAGAGAGACAGAGAGAGAAGGTAAAAACACCTTCTAGTTGTTTGAAAGCAAAATTTGAATATTCAGTTTAAGATGAAACAAATGTGCGTTGTGTCTGTAATAACTGATATTATGAGTATTCAAGAACATAATTATTATTTCTTCATACTTTAAAGCAGAAATTGGAATCTCTTTGAATTTGAAGATAGTCATTAATGTGATATTTATGAGAGATGAAAAAGAAAAGGGAATTGGAAAAAGTGATTGGAAAACCAAACAATCGATTAAAAATTAATTTATAGGGCAGATATTAGCATTCAAACTTAAACTCACCAAAACGTATGACAAAGATGCTTCAGCGTCAGTTTGTTGCACATAATGCATCGTTGAACAATTCCTCGTGGACAATTCATCGAGGAACAATTCATCGCGTGCAATTCAGCGCAGTGTCAAATCGTCGTGGCGTCAATTCATTACAGCGAAAATGTTTTTAAAGGTGATGATGATAAAAGTAAAGTTAATTTAGTAAATATATTTAATGATAATTATTTTTTTCATTTTTAACTGACATTTTAAATTCCGAATCTAGATGCAGATTAAAATATTTATATAGATATATTTCTCCTTTTGCTGCTTTAATTTAAAAATATCAATCATTAAAAAAAGGGGGGGATTTTTTTTATTCCGTTTTTGGGAAGTTCCCAATAAAGAAATGTGTGTCTGATATACTAGGCAGCAAGTGATTCAGAACTCAGAAAGTGATTTCTTATTTAAATTACAGACAGAGTAGATATTGCTTTTGATCACCGGAAAAATTGAGTGATATTGAAGATAAAAGTCAAAGACTAATGCTAGGAAAATTACAAAATATGTAAATTAGCTTGATCATACTAAAAGGGAAGTGGGAAAATGAGCTACCCCTAACAATTAAAAATAAAAAATTACAGACCATATAAGGAGGGGTCTCCCTTGTAACCCCCTCTCCCACGTTCCTGTGTACTCATGTGTAAATTGACGATTTTTCTGTAATTTTTCTTGCATATTCATTCGGCTCTTTTCATGACCTGTTTTTTTTCCGATGATTTAAAAGAATATACATTCTATCTGTAATTTATTTAAGAATAGACTGGCTCATTAAACTTTCATGTAATAACATTTAAAAGAAATCCCTCTCCATTTTGTGGATAGATATTTCTGGACAACAACATTAAGAGAATAAATATATTGATTTACTTTTATTATTATTTATTTATTTGTTTATTTAAAAATATATCTTCATTTTAGTTTTAATTCTCTATACCTGAAAAATAAATTACCATTAAATAATTTTACTAAATTGACTTTTATTTTACCATAATCGTCTTCAAAAATGTTTTCGCAGTGATGAATTGATGATGCGATGAATTGACGTCACGATGAATTGACGCTGCGACGAATTGACGCTGGATGAATTATTCTGCAGTGAATAGACGAATTTAAGCGATACCGACAAAGGTAGACGTTCTAAAGAAAAATATACGAACGTAAAAATAAAAGCAGAATAAAGATTGAATAAACAATGGTAGCATTATACACTGTTGTCATATATGCTACATGGTGTGTAGAGGAGCTAAGTTTTGAGTAACTCTTTTTCGGAAAAGTAATTTTCGCCTTATTTAATCACAGCATAAAAGAAAATTACTATTTTGAATTTCATAGTTTAGAATTCAGACATAATTAATACACAGTGTGTCGACCGACAAATTAAGACGGGTGATAGAAGCCATCATGAGGATGAAAACGTATCATAGAACATGCTGTCGCAAATCAGGTTTTAAATCGCGAAATACGCATGAAGGATTCGACGTCACGCTGGAACAACAAAAGTACAATACTAACTACAAAAATATTTATTTGATTAATTATTACAAGAGTTGTTCGAAGTGGCGCTTACTGACCTCGTTCCACAGTCTACAAAAACGTAAGAACGATTCCCGAACGCGCTCGAAGATGCCAGGTATGCTTTTGATGTCTCCCGCAGCAACGACAATCCGCGATTTGAGATCCTCCGTTGTGTCGACAGGCGTTGCATAAACGAGTGATTTAAGGTTACCCCGTAGGAAAAGTCTCGCGGATTTAGATCCGGCGAACGCGGAGGCCATGCACCTCCGCGTGTCCTATCCACCTCCTAGGGTATGTAAGATAGAGGTGATTACGCACCTGAAGGGGAAAATGTGCAAGGGCACAATCAAGCATGAAACACATGCCTCGCTGCACTGCGGCCGGCACACTTTGCAGCAATTCAGGAGGACGTGTTTCAGAAAAACAAGTTATGTAGCTTCCTTCAGTCTTTCGGGTAGTTTGTACGGCCTCAAGAGATAATCACCGAGGATGCTTCCTCACACATTGACACTAAACCTCTGTTGAAAATTCCACTATGCATTGGAATGGAGATTATCGTTCGCCTACATGTGTGCATTATGTGTGTTGGCAACGCTTTCTCGCGTAAAGCTGACCTCGTCAGTAAATAAATCAGTGTTATGAAATTGAAGATTAGAATATATGATGTTGTCAAGAATCGATAGCACGAACTGTTCACGACGGGAATTGTCGTTTTCAGTTAGAAGTTGTACCTTCCGGATGTGGAAGGGTTACGGCTTTGCAGTATACAAAACATTCCAGACCGCAGAACATCGATTTCAACTGCAACTTTTCGACGGGGAATCGGCAAATCACTGTAGCACGATTTCTTCCGTTTGAGGTGTGCGTAGAGTTCCCAGTCCATGCTTAGTGGAAAGTACCCGTCTTCCGCAGTAGTAGATCGATTGTTGCGAAGGTAGTATGGTGCGAACAACGCCTATTCGGATATTGCTGTTGGTACAACCGCTGTTCTAAGAGCCCACTGCCTTCTGCTCGAACGTACATCAAATATAGCTTATGTACATATCAGCTTATTCCTAGTTCATGTGGTCAGCCATTACGATACTCTTTGAAACAAACAACTAAAGGCTACACCTGCTTACTACTTCAATAGTGCTAATTTCCGTCGTCCATGTTGGAACAGTTATTTATTACCAGTTAAGTTACACACATTTTCATATCTCTGCTAAGAGTGAAAAACAAAATCTATGGTGTCAGGGACAGACAATTCAACAGTTTAAAGTACGTGGATTCAGCACTTTGGATTCAGTGATCGACTGACATCCACCTTTCGTCTCCTCTAGATTCAGAGCCTGTTGCGTCTTTCGCGATTTGCACCCTCTCAACGTAGCTTGCTACCTCATGTTCTATGGTAAATTTTCATT
This sequence comes from Maratus michaelseni, assembly GCA_963931845.1. NCBI lineage: Eukaryota > Metazoa > Arthropoda > Arachnida > Araneae > Salticidae > Maratus > Maratus michaelseni. The sequence goes on from OZ007591.1 coordinate 311,125,169, forward strand.
CTCTTGATGCATTCTATGATCCCCTTAATTTGTCGGTCGAATTTTGGAAAACCCTGTATATGAGAATTAAATTTTAGTTAAACTAAAACTTAATTTAATAAATAAGATCTAATATAAAAGAGAGAAAAAGCTAAAATATAAAAAGTAAAACATAAAATAAAGAAATGCTTTCAGTAAATATTAAAGACGAACAGAAATTGGCTTAGGTTTTAAAATATATTGAATTTTGTTTAATTAATACAAAATTCTTACGCCAAATTATTTTTTATTTAGTATTAAACAAATATCTAAATTAGAGTTATCATTGCTGTATCATAAAAAGTTATGCCTTTATAATAACGTTCGATATAATTTATAGTTTATTGTCCTTATTCAATGATCGGAAGTTAATTTTTAAATCCTTGGCTTCTAGAATGATTAGCATGTTGAAAGAAACATTTTTATTAGAAGAACTTTGCAATTCTTTAATAATCTTAAATTACCATATTATTCTTTAAATAACTATATTTTTAAACTATTCCTTCAATCCTTCACAAATATTAGAATAATTCATTTACATGACACGAAAAAAAATCGTGCTTTTCAAAACGCCTTCAATTTTTTTTAAGTAACTTCTTTTCAATACATTTATATATATCTATATCTATACTAATATAAGTTTCGCTCTGTATGTGTGTGTGTGTGTGTGTGTGTGTGTGTGTGTTTGTTTGTCTGTGATGGCTAGCAAAATCTAGTCCACCTAGAAGCCTGACAATTTAGGTGGGGATAGCCCAAGGCCTGGCCTGGTGCACCTCAGAATTTTAATACTTTGATAATTAACAAAAATATTAATTAAAAACTGATCAATAACTCATCCTTTTCTTTACATAAAAAAAACAAAACGTTTTTCACTGATGAACACCTGGTAGGTTTCGGTTGAAAACGTTTTGATTTTGAAAGGACTTTAATGTGATTTACAGGATTTTGATTTAGGTTTTACGCGCCCACAAGCAATATATTTACTTTTATTGGTATCTTTATGAATTCTACTTACTCTTTCACATTTACAATTACATATAATGTACTTGAAACAGATTTTGCACGAATTGTACCATTACATTAAAAAAATCACATTTTGAAAAAAAAATGCATAACACGTTTTCAACCGTTCAATTAAAAACATTTTTCAGAATTAAAACAATCCTGGCCCATAGTAATTTTCTTCCAACATTTCTGTATCTTCTACATTTCTTTTAAAACATTTTTGTTATGTTAAGGCATCTTTATGGAGCTTATTTTATTCTAAACTCAGCTTTGCATATTCTTACTCTGTCGATTTTGCGTAGAGATGCTTCTATCTGCATTTTACATTTAGGAAAAATATCAATAGCATCGAATACCTTTATTCTGCTCAGCAAACCATCATTCAAACAGATTACGACATCCATTATTCATATCTGTAATGTTTTATGCCGACAAATTTATTTTTCGGCACTCGTTCCCAGATACAGCTGTTGAACATCTCATTCAGATTTTGTGTGCAGCCATGGAACAGAATTGTGTACAGCACGTTTCCAGCAAATTTTGTATCCTCAAGAAGTCTAAAAATAGTTTTTATTTTTTTAAACGGATTCAGGCAAACAATGACTATGAAAATAGTGTATGTTACTTTCCTGGTCCTTATTAAAATGACATATTAATATTATTAAAACAACAACTGGTAATAATCAGTGTTAAAGAATTAAAAATTATATAAATTACATATATTTGAAATCTGCAGAATCCGTTTTACTTCTTAAGCCAAAATTTGAAAAATCAATTTTTTGAAGGTATTTGACGTGTTACCTTAAAATAGAAAGTCAAAATAAATTACAAAGGCTTCATAACCCGATAAGAAGAATGCCGAAAATTAAGCCAAAATAGACTGATGGAATTTACATATCCTTAAAAAGGATAAAATTTACAAAATTAAATGATATAGCATTATGAATTTAAGATTTAAAAGTTCGAGCGATAGGGGAAAATAAGGAAACGATTTTCATAACGGTTTCCCTTTGTTGACAAAAGTCTAAAAGAGCTGAAAAATCGGAACATCCCACAAAAGTATTTAAGGACATCAGGGGTATTGAAACACTCCACCTGTTGCCACAGGGGAATTTTTCTCTACTTGTGAAAGGTGTCTTCTAGGACCATCTGAAACAGTTAGAATTTTGGGAGTTAAACTGGATACTAATCAGAAATTAAGTCTTTACATTTCCAATAAGAAAAAGCTTTATTGTAATAAATCTTAAATCAGACTTTAAACATATACAGCATGCCCACTGAAGTCCCTTGCTACCATCTTAACTTCGGAACGGCTGCTGCTATATTAATAAAAGTGGTGTCTAGATATAGCAGCCATGCGCTGCTGAATGAAACCGCCCATGGCACCACCTGGTGGAAAACTGCGAAGTTAGCATTCCTATCTCGAAAACGGAAAGAGATAGGGAAAACAAGTGAGTTAAAAAGTTGTAGATCTTCATCGATTTAGTACAAAAAACAACTTGTGGCCATTAATCCGGTTAATGTGGTTAAATAACAGTTAAAACGCGCGTTTGTTTTTTCGTGATTTCCTACACTGTGACGTGACAAAATGATCTTAGAAAGAAAGAAACAACCAGTTATGAAACAGCAGGTGTATGTGACCCCGCCACAAACATTGCAGGACCTTAAACAACGCATTACGGACGTTTGTGCCTCGTGTCACCCTCTATGTTCCAACGTGTGCAACGTGAAATTTAAACAAGGATCCAAACATGCATTGCAGCTGATGGTGAAAAGTTGAACATCTAAAATAAAGGTATATTATTATAACTAGTTGATTTTTTTTTCTTTCTAAAATCGTTTTGTCACGTAACAGTGTAGGAAATCACGAAAAAACAAATGCGCGTTTTAACCGTTATATTATTCGCATTAATGTCCACAAGGTGTGATATTGTACTACATTGATGAGGCTCTACAACTTTGTGAATCACTTTTTCTCTCTATCTCTTTCCGTTTTCGAGATAGGAATGCTAACTCCGCAGCATTTCACCAGGTGGCGCCGTAGGCGGTTTCATTGAGTAGCACAAGGCTACTTTACTATACCTAGACACTTACTTTTATGAATATAGCAGCAGCCGTTCCGAAGTTATGAGGGCCCCACCAGTGGCTGAGAGGTTCTGCTCTCGAAGCTGGTAGACGGGAGGTGCTGGGTTCGATCCCAATCGCGCCCGTCGGCCTAATCGTTCGGAGTTTTCGTGGTTTTCTTCGAGCCGTGGATTTATCCATGCGTAAATACGGGTTAGGTTCCCTTAGAAAGACCCCCACGAAGGGCACTCCCCCCGGGCCTATATCCCAAGTGTAGATAATTGGCCGTCAATAATCAATCCAACCCAACCCGAAGTTATGAGGGTGGCATAGGAGTTTAGTGGGCATACTGTATACGTTTTTTAAGGTCAGTAACTTTTTTTTCAGGTTTTCAAGCAATTTTTAAGGTTGTCGTGTAATAGCTCGCTGAAATTTTATTTCTCGTATCTGCTATATTCCTCATGGGCCGACTCTACGCAGACTGAACATTGTATCCATCATTCACCACCTTTTTTGTGAAGGAACAATTCATTGCAGAATTCGAAGCAAAACCATGGGTACCCAGTTTTGCCACAATAGATGACTACAAATCAAAATGGTCGTTCTCCTGAATAGCCAGACGTACACACAACGTCTACTTGACATCAAAATATTATGTGAAAGCAATATACAAAATACTTGTTTACGTACCTGAATATAACCGGCAGCTTGAATTTATTTGAAGATGAGAAAAGACGGTGAAAATAAAACTGAGGTGAAAATAATGTAATTAATTCAGCATTTATTTATTTCCGTATAGTATTCCATAACCATACTGCCAAACGAAATTTAAATTTCACAAATAAATAAATAAATCGGATGTAATCGAATTACGCTCTTAAACAGTGAAATAATCAGAATCACAAAGGTTGCTTCGAATCCAGAAATGTTTCCTAAAATTTTAATAATTCTTTTTTGTTCGAAAGGACTCGTTTTGTTGATGATCCCGTTTCAATTTCACCAGGATTAAAAAAATTTTCGCCTGCCTTCCCTTTTTCTTTTTTTTTTCTTCTCTTTTCTTTTCTTCTTTAAAAAATATTTTAAGAGTGTGACTTTTGTAAAAATTGGCCAATCGCCCCTAAATTTATATATGCTGTTATGGTGCACAACTTTACTTTACACTTTCAAAGTTCTTAGAGTATCCTGTATGCATTAAATAATAATCGGTCAAGTGCGCGCACGAAGAGGTCTGAAAATAAATTTATTAATTACTAACTGTAATAGTACAAAAAATCGTTGCTAAAAGAACTAGTCGTTGGGGGCCACCGTAATACTTACCCATCATGGATATGCATAATGTAAAATGCGAAATTAAAACATGTCTAAACTACTTACAAAATGCATTGCAATGAACATTCGAATAACATCGTGGCTTGATGACGTCATAAACTTTGTTCTATTACTGAATTGCGTAAAAGAAACATTCTTATAACTCTAAAAATGTTTATCATATTAACTAACGGTTTACTGCGTCGGATTAAGCGTCTCATTTCCAATTAAAATATATCTTTGAATTGAAATTTTATTGTTTTTTATACTCTTTACTTAAAATAAACAATTTCGAAAATTTTTATATACCTTTTATCAAAACGAATATTTCGAGAGTCCGAAAAAAGAAACCCGGATAATCGAGGTTACTGAAATTCAATAAGCTTCTTCCCATTATTACATACTAAGTAGATACCAAATTTCAAGTCTCTATCTCAATTTGTGCGGGAGATAGAGCATTTACAGACAGACACACAGACAGACGGATGGCAATTTTTTTTTTCTAAAAATATGTTTTTCGGAATCTCCAGTGTCTCAAACGTGTAAACCCTTCCAATTTCTTTTTTCAATTTACAAAACTATTACAAGACTTACCCTATACTACGTGTGATGGATACACCCAGAAAAAAGTTTTGTTGAATCTACAAAAATGTGGTTGACCCAACAAAACTTTTTGTTTAAATATGGGTCAATGGAAATTTTGTTTGAATCAACAAAAAAAATATTGTTGATTTTTTTTTGCAATTCAAAAAAAAAAAAAAAAAAAAAATTGTATCGTCAGCAAAAAAATGTTTTGTTAGTTCAAGTAAAATGGTTCAATTTTATTTGAATTAACAAAGTTCTTTTTGTTACACAGATATATTCTATGTGTTATTTTAACAATCTATTTTCTTTTTTCAACAAAATATATTTTGTTTGTTTAAATAATAAAATATGTCATATTACGAACTTGTTTTGTTTATACTACAAAAACTTTTATTAAATAAACCAATCTAAATACGCAATTTTAACTATTTTTTAATTCATTTTCAGCAGTGAACTATGTCTGTAAACATAGATTAATAACAAGCGAATTTTTATCCTGCTTTTTTTCAAGCACATACTTAGAGAGCGAAAATTGCCCACGCTCTGAGTCGATCCGAGGTCCTCAGAACAGCGTTCTGAGGCTCTACCACTGAGCTACAAGGAGCTATATCTCAGGTCGGCATTTCTGACTCTTATATATGTCGGAATGGCTGCAACCGCAGCACAATATGGAAATGTCATCAGGAGCACGCAAATTTCTGCGGCAAACTTGAGACGACCATACAAAGCCCAGCATACGGCAACACATAGTTAATTTTTAACACGTAGACGGACACTTGCGGCTATAGCTGCCAAAGCGAAGTTCACAATTTGGTATGACGGCAATAGTCGCCCAAAACGAAACTGTCGGTTTTAGACACTACGGCTATAGCAGCGCAAATGTGCATTACCGGCGTACAAGTAGAAGCCCAGTGTCAAGGTTTGGAAACAAATTTTTAGGTCGAAGTTTGCTTTCCACCTGTTATACGTGTTGCAGCTTCAGTATGCACATGCAGGGTGACTAGTGGTCAGGGAAAAATACAGTCATAAAAAATGATAATTACCAGTATATTCTTACAGAAAAATTTAAATTGATTATTTGATTGAATAATCAAGATAAATTCTTCTATAAGAATATACTGGTGTTTAACACTTTTTTTGACTGTATTTTTCCCTGACCACTAGTCACTCTGACGTAGTTGTGAAGGGAGTAGTGCAACCTAATTAAAGGTGCTGAATTAATCAAAATTAAGCAAAATTAAGTTTATTTAAGCAGAAAGAGTAAAATTATACTTCTAATATTCTAAAAATTACAAAAACATATAGTGTCAATTTTCGAACTTTACTTTTTCCTACTGTCCATCAATGTGTTAATTCATATTCAGCAGTCAATTACGCCTGCAAAAAGCAGGATAAAAATTCACTGGTTATTATTCAAAGAATACAGGCGTAATTCACTGCTGAAAATGAGATAGAGCTATTGCAGAAATCGCAAAAATGCAACATAGCAGAGCCACCTGTTGCGCGACTTACACCAAAAACTAATCAGCAACAATTTATATCAGGAAGTAACTGAATATAAAGTTTTATTAAATTCCGTGCATTAGTTCTTGAGATAGAGCGCCCACAAAATTTTTGTCACATACAGACAGATAGAGTCATTGACAGTCATTTTCTAAAAACAGTCAACAACCTACTAAAATCCCTCGGAAACTGGCAGTCGAAAATTTTCATGATTGCAATACTTTCTTCTTGTAAAGATAGAAGAAAGTAATAAATGGGACAGGGGGATTTTTAAAACTACCTTGGTCCGTCCCAATGAAAAAAAAAGTTTTAATTATCCAAAAATTATGATAATCATTTAATTATATAGCTATATAAGTCAAATAAATCGAGTTACGTGAGAGAGTTATGGCTGCTACACAACAATTTAAAAATTTCAAAAACAACAAAGTTTTGCTGGAATTACAAAATTATTGTAAAATTAAAAAAACAGATTTTGTTAATTCAAGTAAAATTGGTGAAATGTTGTTCAAATTTTGCAAGAGTGTTAACAATATTTTTTTGTCTAAGCAACAAAACCAATTTTTTTTACTTCAACTAAAAATTTTGCTATAACAACCAAAATGTGCTCAACAAAACAGGTTTTTTTTATTTTAATCAATTCCTTTTTCTGGCTGTACTACGTACGTACCCTATACTAGTCGCTGGGGGGCACCGTAATACTTACCCATCATGGATATCCCTAATATAAAATATGAAATTAAAACATGTGTAAACTACTTATAAAATGTATTGCAATGCACATTCGAATAACATCGTAGATTGATGACGTCATAAACTTTAATTGTTCTATTACTGAATTGCGTAAAAGAAATATTCTTATAACTCCAAAAATGTTAATCATGTTAACTAACGGTTTATTACGTAACATTATGCGTCTCATTTCTAATTAAAATATATCTTTGAATTGAAATTTGGATGAAATACAGGGTCATGAAAAATCGAAGAGTGTTGAAAATATCATTACAAATATCTCGGCAACTAATTATCCGATAAACTTCATTCTTTATACAAAATTTAGGTTTCTTTATTGTCTTTTATGTTATTTCCTTAAAATAAACAATTTCGAAAATTTTTATGTACCTTTATCAGAACAAATATTTCAAGAGTCCGAAAAACAAAAACCGGATAATCGAGGTTGCTGAAATTCTATAAGCTTCTTTCCATTATTACATACTAAGTACATATCAAATTCCAAGTCTCTATGTCAATTTGTTCGGCAGATAGAGCGTTTAAAGACACACAGACAGATGTACGGCATTTTTTTTTCTAAAAATATGTTTTTCGGAATCTCCAATGTTTAAAACGTGTAAATCCGTCAATTTTTTTTTTTTGATTTTCAAAACGATTACAAGATTTACCCTATACTACGTATGATGGGAAAGTGATAAGACTTTGAAAAAAAAACGTGGAAATATTCCATAATATAATTTTTAATAATTTTCTTCAATAATTGGATTCGATAGGATTGAAAAACGTCGACTATTTATCACTATGGTTCTTTTTACGTAAAGCGAAGACCTTGTACAAAGTTTAAACTTGACAATTGGCCAAGTACGCTTCAAAAGGTGGTCGCAAAGTTGCAACGCCGCCCTGTTCCGTGCTGTGTTTTCATACACACGTTTTTAATTAATATATCGGCTAATTGCCGATATTGTTTTGAAAACCATTAAAAACAATCCTTGGATGATTCTGCGTGGATAGGTACATTGAGCGTCCGTTAAGATCCCCGCTGTGCGCCTGTAAAGTAAAGTTTGTGTGTAACGGAGAAATGCGATTTTCTCAAGAATTATTACCTAGGATAACCACTATAGTATTCCTGAAAGGTTTAAATAAACTCCTACTACATTTTTTCGTATTTTTAGTTTCTGTAAATCCGGAAATAGGGGGTTGAGGATATCAGCATATTTTTCATGAAGTTTCAAAAAATATAATACCTAAAATTAAAACAAATATATTCTTGGGTTTGGTGTTACAAGACTTTTCCAACGATATCCCACATGATATACAAAAGACTTTTTTTAATGTAACTTTATTATCCTCCTAAATTTTTACTGAAAATATTAACGGAAACGGAAACTAAATGCGTTATCCTGTAAGATCAAAATCAAAATTTAAAGAGAAAAAAACAACAACGTAAAATGCATATTTAAAAAAAAAAATAAAGATAAGTTTTAAAGTTTACTAAAAATACCCAAGTTCAATATTGTAAATTAAAATACCTTATTTCTACACACATAGGTTACATACAATACTTTCAAAGGTTAATTCAATAAATAAACATTAATTAATATACCATAGATGAAAATTTTAAAACGGAAACTAAATTAAAATGCCCAAAATTAAAATATATCACATTTATTATTAATTCGTGAAATGAAAATCGTAGTTACATTTGAACCTATCAGATAAAATACTCAAAATAAAAATAAAATTAGTGTTGTAGTTAAGCAAAGTATATACCTGATACAAACAACCTATAATTACTGAAAACATGTGAAATTTCTTTTGTTAAATTAGATTTGTAAAGTGTAGGAATATACTGGCAAACTAAAGTCAATTTTTAGAGTACAATGAATTTATATAAGACTATAATTACGCAATTATTTTTCCGAATTATACAACGAAGTTTCTTTCAATGAAATGTGGAAGAAAAAGAAGATGAATATTATGACGTATTTCAGAAATATCATTATGTTTGGAATTTTCGTGATTAAAAGAATGCGGGAAATGTTTTTATAAAGCATTGGAATTTCTTTTGTTGCTTAGGAAGATATCAAAAATTAATTTCTTCGCTGTTTGACTTAGTCAGAAATTGAGTAAAAAAAAATGACGAGGCAATCTCTTTTTCGATAATAATAAATTGGCGATATGAAAGAATGAGAATAAATTTTGTTGAGAATTGGAAATTAATTTCTACATTTAATAATGTGAGAAATTTTTATGGTAGAAAGAAAAGGTATTTATTATTTCCAGAGTAAACTATATTTTTCTATTAACAGTGTTTTTTCTAGAGTAGGTATCAGTTTATAATAGCATATTCATAAGTAACTGCTGGGCCTGTGTACAGCATATCTTATAAATCATTAAAAAAAATTATCAGGAAATAAAAAAGTAAATTCTATGTTACTTTCGGAAATTAAAGTTTAAGATAATATTAATTGCGTAGATTCAATAATATCAATTTAAATAACTTTATTCTGTACTAGATGGAACCCGTCAAAATTAGAAAAATATTACTATAATATCAATAAAATAAGCTTCTTTATTATTTAAGAATTTTATGCGTATGAAACGGTCTTTCAAATATTTTATTTAAAATGCCCCCTCCCCCCCAGTCAAATACAGTGCTATTTCCGATGCAAACTCCAAACAAAGAATCCGTAAACAACTGTGTAATGCAAATCAGTTCGACATTGTCACCATATTCCCCTCGGCAAGAAAGAGAATTTCATGGACGTATCATATAAATAGTATCCTATAAATCATATAAATAGGATCATATAAATAGTATCCTATAAATCATATAAATAGGATCATATAAATAGTATCCTATAAATCATATAAATAGGATCATATAAATAGTATATTCCTACATCCATCTTATATTCAGTAAATAAAAGAACATAGTAAATAAAGCACACACACACCTGTGATAATGCAACGGAATGAGCTCATACGCTCATGTGCATTGCATCTGCCTGAAGGCACCGTCGAAATTCGACGTTAAAAAGTTTTAAAATGTTTAAATAAAAAGTTTAAAATGTTTAAATAAAAAGTTTAAATGTTTAAATAAAAAGTTTAAAATGTTTAAATAAAAAGTCTTAAAAGTTTTAAATAAAAAAGTTTTAAAATGCTTAAATACAAAGTTATAAAATGTCTTCTTTAATCATTGTTCGTTTCAAACCCATATCTTCTAAAACGCATTCATTGTTTTAAGCTAATCAATTTTTATGTAAAGATGAATAAATTGTTTTTACAATGATAAATAAATCTGCAGATGAGGATTTCAAATTTTAATGTTTGATAGTGTAATTTATTTGCATGGTTTCTTCGGTTCTTTACATAATCAGGATGATTATCACTCCCTTTTCCATCACAGTTGGAGATATTCTCCCTCTTATACAGTTAAATATGCAATGGATCTTTAAAAAATAATAAAATACAATTCCTTGCATATTCTGATGTAACATATACATCAACAAATTCAACACATCAATTTTATGTTCAAGATAAACTGAAAAAAGTTTTTTCTTTTCTTTGTTGTTGACAATTTTTTGTTTAGCTCCAAAATGCTCTATCTTATAGATAATCTGATCTTATGATTTATCAGGGTTTTTTTGTTTATTTTTTTTTTCATTTTTTATGATGGTAGGGAAATTTATTTTCAATTGTGGCAACTTTCCCAAGGGCTATTTCACATTATTGAAGCAAACTGATGGTCATTGTTGAGATAGATTTGAAAAATAGTTCATGCTTGAACAGTATTTAAAATGTCGTTAAATTAAGTGGCAATTTTCAAATAAATTTCATTCGAAAGCTAGCATTTTTCTAATTAATGATGTAAGAATTGAAATTGTAAAATGTAGTAAAAGGTAGTAAAAATTTGAAATTTCTAGTATTTAGAAGAGATGTAAGCGCGATGAAAGTGAAAGCGATATCGCCTTTTTTTAGTCACAACCGTTATACATTTCAAAAAATTGCCACTCTGTTTTGGCTGGCGTCCAGATGTATTCTACCATGTTTTTGACGTCGACAGAGAAATTCACAGTGAAAGAAATAGGACTTTTTCCTCTAATAAGGAACTGTTCAAAGAACTTATAATAAACCTATTAAAATAAGTCCTATCAAATATAATTTTACATTGTTTAGTCTATCGGAAAATACAATCATTATTTAATTTTTCTTCCACCGTAGCACTATTTTTAATAATTTTAATTTTCCTGAAATTTTTTATTTTTATGAATTTTTTTCTTAAAAAATGAAATGTTCTAACCTATGATTTAAAAAAAAAAGTAATTGGTAACATGTAATCAAGGTATGCAATCAAGATGAAGCAATGAATAAAGGCTCCAATTCTAATCTTTATAATTAAGAATTGAAAAATCAGTTAAAATTACGTCATGTTGACACAATCATATAATTTTTTTTCTTTAGTTTTATCAATTTTTAAATGAATTTCAAGCTCAGCATAACGTCATTTTCACCGGCGCAAAATTTTCACACGCACTTTATATACCTTACAACTTAAATAAATTAATGCTTAAACACCAAACAAAGATATATTTTGTATTTAATTGTAATGAAAAAAATCGCATCAACAAAGTTATAATGCATAAAATAAACCCAATGTACAACTTTCCCGTGACGTCACAAAAATATGATTTTTTATTCACTTACAAAAATAATGTGGACGCGGATAAATATTTTTACTGAAATTTAACTTGCAAATTAAAAAATTTCGCCCCAAAAGCCAGGTGTCTTTAATATTTATAATTTCTCTTTTATTCTCCCAACAGTGGAAGTTATCCGATCCGATTACCGACTTTATGACGTCATAAGCAGAAGTAAAAGTTTAATTTAAAATTACGGATCATTAATTACATTTTTGAGCAAACGAATGTACAATTACAAATTTATATCCAAACATCTTTCCTTTAAAAAAAAGAATGATGCAATTTGATGCAGTAGTTTGTTCTCACGGTCTGTCGAAAGAAAACGCTTAGCGTTTTAATTATATAGATTATAGAGTTTAATATTTCAGCTTGGGAAGTTAATCTATGAACAAACATTAATAACAGAATAGTAAATATTGGCAATAAAACCGAATTAAAATATTCACGAGTGAAAGTATCTCATGCGTAATATAAATGAATAAAAATAGAAAATCATTTTACGCATTTAGTGCATACAATATTTGTCACTATATAAAAGAAAAGTTGTTTAGAGTTTCTGAATAAACTTTAAATTGCTTTTCTTTAGAAAGCCTTTCAAAAAATATTTTAAAAATCATTAATAACGTAACTTTAATGAAAACAAGTAGCTTTTATCTATTTAAATAGTTTGATCTATAAGTTTTAAAAGGAATGTGTTAAATAAACAACAATTAGCATAGTTGTAAGTAATGATTTATTTGAAAAACAGACTGAATTAAAACAGCTAAAAGGCCAACATTGTGTCGTAATAAGTATAGTATTAATCAGTTAATTAAAATATGCTTTGCATATTTAAATATGGAAAATGGAATACACAATTAAAACTGGGGATTCCCTTAACCTCAATAATTACATAGGTATATTTTTAAAACTTTCCAACCTAGTTGAAACGTGTTTATGACTTCGGTTTGTCTGGCCGTCTTCCGTCTGCCCGTCTACCGTCTGCCCGTGCTTTAACTCCCGTAAATATGCTATTATTGCCCTGCAATTATTGCCTGTTATTGTCGTTATCTCTAGCATGTTCCCTATTTCAAGTGAAGTGTGTAGCACTTATAGTTTTTTTACAGGGACACTCAAACGGATTCCGTTACATTACGGTCTATGGGGAAAAATCATTTGTGGTTTATTTTAATGATGTTACACAATTTTAAACACATTGTAATTGATATATATCACTAAAGCGCATTACAAGAAGCTTAATATAGAATATGGTGTGCATAGCACGTATAGTTACTTTACAGGGACAGTCAAAATAATTCCGTTACATTACGTCTATGGAGAAAAATCGTTTGCGGTTTAATTAAATAATTTTTTACTATTTTAAACGCATTGAAATTTATATATATCACTAAGGTGCATTACAAGAGGCTTACTACAGAATATTGTGTGTATAGCAGTCATCGTTCATTTACAGGGACACACAAAATAATTCTCTACTGCCTGGTACCAATAATTCCTGGAAGTGCGTTTTAAATTGCTGAACGCGATTTTAAATTTAACTAACTTTTTTATATTACTTGGTGTGTATAAATTCTGTAGATCCTATACAGGGCAGCACAAAAGTTCGCGAACGCATTTCCGTTTATTGACAGAAACTCCAGGAGGAGAATTTTAAACTGAGCTACGCGTTTCCTAACTAAACTAAAATTTAGCATCTTAAGTAGTATATATGCAAATCTATAGATCATATACAGCGCTGAATAAAAGTATTCGGATATTTTTCCGAATATTGTATATGTTGGAAATATATGTTGGACATTCCTGAAATTATGTTTTTAAATATATTATGCGTTTTCCAAATTGTTTACTTAGATGTTATCTGTCAGCTTATTAAACGGTAATGATTTGTAAAATTATTTTGGAAGCGTTGGAAAGTGTTACATAATCTATGCCTGACGCATGATTTTTCGTTCTTGTTTAAAATTTCAAGAAAGGCGTGAGAGGTACGAGACATCCAATATGTCCATTTACAGTTCAAAAATTCATTAAAAAATAAATTGTCGTATTGGAGGGTGATTTGCAGCATAACATTTTAGGCTATAGAATAAAAAATTGAAGTGAAGTGACTTCACTTGACTTCCCGAACATTTTACAGAATATCGTGGATTCTGAAAAATTTCTGACATAATGAACAAGGTGGATTCGAACACAGGACGAAAGGATGCGAAAGGAATTATGGGACACCCATGTTTATATATATATATATATATATATAATTAAATGGCATACAATAAAAATAATTTAAATTGAGGGGTCGGGTCAAGATAGTGCTAAGCCACATTTTTGAACTTCTGAGATATAGCAATTTGAAAATTAGATAAAATACGCAAGCCAAGATATTAATATTAAAAAATTTTTTCCAATGGCTTTGTAACATTCGAGATATTCTGAATAACAATATGCCATCACTTTAATGATATTACTATTACGTTCTTTGTAAATTAGCTATCTCCATTAGGGGAATAAACGTCTGGAGCAAAAACGAAACCTGAGACATATGCAGAAACCAAGTGACATTTGAAACAAATAATACGTAGGATATTATAATTTACAATAATAAGCAACAGATTACAGTGTTAGATTTATGTCACCAAAAATGTGTCTTGGCACTTTCTTGCCCCGCCCGCTCCCCTCAATTACTTTAAACAATTTGTTTCTTCTTTCATAAAATAAATGGTGTTGGTACAAACCGTATTTCGATACAATTTTTTTTATATAAATTTTTGTACATGAACGTTGAAGTATAGAATATTATAATTTACAATAATAAGCAACAGATTACAGTGTTAGATTTATTTCACCAAAAATGTGTCTTGACACTTTCTTCTCCCCCCCCCCCCCCACCTCAATTACTTTTAACAATTTGTTTCTTTTTTCATAAAATAAACGGCCATATGTAGATGCGATTGTTGTGATTCTCACCCTCTTGAGAAACCAACACGTTACACTTGGGGACGAGCCGGGGACTCCAACAGCTTTGGGGCTGGACACCCAAAAGGGAGACAAGTCCTAGTCCTTAAGTCGGGTTTTCCAGACCCGCACTTGCTCTACCAGAACTCGAGGTGCGTGAAAACCTGCAGAGAAAACCACAGTTCCCTCTTGTAATGGACAATATATAATATATATTACAAACGTATTTTAATAAATTAAATAAACATTTGAAACTAATGATAAATATTTCATATTCCTAATCACTTAGCACAACAAAGTAGTAATAATGTTTTATTATTATTATTATTTATTCTTAAATGTATATGTACATCAAATATGTTTATGTTCAATAAGTACTTTTTAAATGCAAAATAATCCACGATCACCGTATTAAAATTTTTAATAAAATATATTATAATTTTATTAAAATGCAGCATGTTTTTTATTATATATTACATCACAATGATTTTCTTTAATTTTGCTTAACGGGCTGAATCTCTATGAGTGGGTAATTTCATTTTATTTCATTTCAAAGATATTATTTGCAGAACACCTAATAGGGATAGCAGAAACATAGATTATTAAAAATGACAAGCTACCCGAGTACGGAAAGGGCACAAATAAGAATTTCAAATAAATTATTAATTGAAAACATTATTTTCCTTATATTATCATTTAATTGAAACATACTCGCACATTTTGCATTTCGCATATGAAAATGTTTCACACAAAAATAAAAAAAAAAAAATCACGAAAATGTCACTTATTATTTCTAGAAAGTCATAAAATTTCCGTTTAAAAGGCTCAAACTGTGAAAATAGGAAAAGTCACATAGAGTTAATATACATTCTTATTGTCCTCACAAAATCTAGAAATTCGTTAAATAAATTATAAGTAACAGTCAAATTATTTTCAGGGAGATATTTTTCTAGAAAATAGAATTTATTGAATAATTTAGGTAAAATAAATATTTTTCTACGGTATGCAAATATTGAACAATTCTCATTACAGGTAAAAAATAAATAAATAAATAAATAAATAAATAAAAACGATAAAAACCATTACGTTTTTCATTTTATCTAAGCTATTGTATTGTGTGAATTTAGATGTTATTTAATCATTATTAATTATATTATCGTTTTTGTTAGATATATTTTTATAAAATATTGTTTCATCAGAAATATTTCATGAAACAGATTTCAAGAGAAGATGGGAAACAAAAGATCTATTTTCTTCAAACTTTTGACAGTTAATTCTTTCAGCTAACGATTTTGTTTAGTTTCCTTTATATAAGCAAAACTTTACACTCTTAAGTAGATTAAATTTATTCAGCAGCATTATGTAAAACCGCTTTTTTATTTTTCCCTGCATTATTGGAAAATTTATAAGACAACATGATCTATGCTTAAATTTTTTATATATTAAATTAATAATATTATATGCTTACATAATTACATAAAATATATGTATATGACAAATTTAATACAAAATCTAATAAAAATGTTATAATCTTAAAAAATATTTTTAATATTTTAACTTATTCGTTTAGAATTTTCATTTGTTTTTGTTTAAAAAGTTTACTGTTAATATAACAAATACATGCTTGAATAACATTAATTAAACACATTACATACATACATTTAATTAAAAAATATATGTTTGATATTTTTTGTTGATATATGGAAATATACCAAATATTTTCTAATTACTTGTTATTTTGTAAACATATTATCGACAAATAAAACGATAACATATTTTAAAATGTTTTAAACTATGAACATTTGGATGTTTTAATTTTATATAAATTAAGATAAAAATTTCCAATTACAAAGATGTATGCTTAAAAATACATTTACAACAATTACAACAATATTTTAAAATCATGCGCAAAACCTACAGCATCCGAAATATATGTAAATCTAGCATTTTATCGGTGTTAACTAAATTGCCGAACTTAATTGAAACTTCACAAATAAATAAGTAAATAAATAAAACCATAATTTAACGGATTTATGACGCATTCAAACACAGAAATAATCAGAATTAAAAACTTTGCTATAGTTAGTTATACATATATAACGATTAACCTTCTGTGTACAGGCTAGGACTGGTCCCTTACAAAAATTTCCTATAGAATTCTGTAAAAAATATTTTATAGAAAATGCATTATAGAATGCTATAAAATTATGGCCCGTTTTTCTATAAGCTTGTTTAATCTAAAGCTATAGAAATATTTGTAGAGGTTCAATAGAAATGTCTGTAGAAGTTCAATAGAAATGTCTATAGCGTTTCTATAAAAATATCTCTAGAAACAAATATAGAGCTTCTATAAAAATATATATAGAATCCAGGTGGTCACCCTCTTAACTAGTAACGCCACTCGATGCTGCTTGACTTCAGTGATCGGACGAAGAAGCAATACTTTCAGTACGATACAACCATTGACAAACACTCTTATTACACTATTTAAACTTTATTTCTTTTGTGATTTGCATTCCCAATCATATACAGCCTTTTAAAAATATTTAAAAGTCTAATAAATTATTTGTTAAAACTGAAACAATTGTTTAAATATTTATACTTCACATTAAAATATTTGAATAAAAATTACAATACTATTAAAGTGAATAAAGTTTATTAAATTAGATGGATGGTTTTAATGATTGAATTTGTTGCGTTGTTGATTGAATGTTGAATTTGTTATAAATTTAACAACAAATTCATAAATTATTATAAAATTAACCAACAAATTATGGAATTATAAAGAAATTAATTAATCATAATTTAAGTCAGTAGTTCGATGATATATTATTACGTTAACAGTTGAATCACAAAAAAAAAAAAAAAAAAAAAAAAAAAAAAAAAAAAAAAATCACTGGGATTTTTTTTTTGGGGAATTTATTGCGGCTTAGGCGATCTGCTTAAGCCGCAATGAAAAGATTACTGGTGACAAGCAGCTAATGCAAAAGTACCAAAATTTTTTTTGGTGTCATTGGTGGGAAACTTCAAAAAATATACTAAATGTAAAAAAAAAATGTACTAGAATTTTTACATAAAAAGGATTTTCCCCGACGTTCTGAACTCCGGGCAATATATTGGTTATCTTTAACCCTCATCTCGTGGTACCTCGAAGTATATTTAATTTAAAATATTTCTGTAATTTTTTTATATGTTAATTTTGTATTTCATTGTTACATTTTAAAATATATTATCGACAAATGAAACATTCACATACGATAATATTTTTTTAAATATAACTTCCTCAAATGTTTAACTCTTACATAAATAAGTATTCAATTGCTGAGAAAGATTCTCAAAATCATTTTTTCTACAATCATGAAAGTTTCTTAAAACAGCATCTGAAACATATGCAAATCTAACATTTCATCAGTATTTTCATCAAATTGTCTCCTATTATTTTGAGAATAATACTATAAAATGAGTCACACATTTCAATGCAAGTATTACAATGGGGTTTTCAAGAAACGCATTAAATATGAACATTATAATTTATCTTTTCAAATAGAAGTTACACGGATTACGTGAAATATTTATCCTTTAGGCAGAATAATTTTTATGCCACGTACGTTTTAATTATATTACAGAAATTCTCACTTTAGCTGTGCTCTGACATTTAGCGGTAAATTATTTCCTGTATGTAGCTTTATACTTTTAAGCTATGTAGGAGCTTTAAGATTAGCAGTTAACTTTACACTGCTCAGAATTTTCTTATGCAAGTATGTTTTTTATGATAATAATTAGGAGCGAACCCAGAAAAAATTTAAAGAAAAATATTTTGCATCTTTAAAAAAAGCAGTTTTATGGGTTTTGGAAAAAAAAAATATTTAAATAGACTGGTTTCTTCAATATTTCACTCCACTTGCATAAATGAATATTCAATTGCTTAGAATTATTCTCAAAAATACATTTTTAACAATCATGACAGTTTCTTAAATCTACTCATAAGTTATAATATTACAGCATCTGAAAAATATGCAAATCTAACATTTCCTCAGTGTTTGCATCGAATTTTCTCCTAGTATGTTGAGAATAATATTATAAAATGAGTCACAAATTTCAATGCAAGTATTACAATGAAGATTTCAGGAAGCACATTAAATATGAACATTATAATTGACTTTTCAAATAGAAGTTACACTGGATAACGTGAAATATTTATCCTTTAGGCAGACTAATTTTAATGCCACGTGAATTCTTATTCTATTACAGAAATTTTCGCTTTAGCTGTGCTTTGACATTTAGAGATGAATTATTCCCTATATGTAGCTTTATATTTTTAGGCCATAGGGGCTTTAAGATAAGAACGTAACCTGACATTACACAGAATGTTTTTTTGATAGCATGTTTGTTATACTCATAATTAGGGTATATACCAGAAACATTTTAAAGTGTAAATCTTCACGATATTTTATAGTAGAATTCCAGAACTTTAAAAGGCAAATATTTTTATTTAAATAGAGCGGTTGATTGGAACTGAATTTAAATATTAAAAGTTCAGTTTTAATTGAATCATATACGCATCATTATGCAATTTAGGTTTAAATGTCAGGCACTAAGAGGCCTCACCAGTGGCTGAGAGGTTGTGCTCTCGAAGCTGGTAGACGGGAGGTGCTGGGTTCGATCCCAATCGCGCCCGTCGGCCTAATCGTTCGGAGTTTTCGTGGTTTTCTTCGAGCCGTGGATTTCTCCATGCGTAAATACGGATTAGGTTCCCTTAGAAAGACCCCCACGAAGGGCACTCCCCCCGGGCCTATATCCCTACTGTAGATAATTGGCCGTCAATAATCAACACACAACACAGGCACTAAGAATTTTTTTTAATTTTATCTCATCTTTTCAAAGTTTAATAAATGGTATTTTAGAAACTGTTTTGTGATCCATATGTATTATCCATATAATATATTAATATATATCCATATAATCTATTAATATATATCCATATAATATTTTAATATATATCCATATAATATATTAATATATATCCATATAATATATTAATATATATCCATATAATATTTTAATATATATCCATATAATATATTAATATATATCCATATAATATATTAATATATATCCATATAATATTTTAATATATATCCATATAATATATTAATATATATCCATCAAATATATTAAACTTTAATATAATAACTGATTTAATGCTAGACATTTTTTTATATTATAAAGGCAAGGGAATGATTTAGTCGTATTAGGAAAATTAACTAATTCTCAATGAATTTAATCTTCAAATAATAGGTATTAGACATGAAACGAGCTTAGCCCGTCGGGCTCGGGCTCAATTTTTATATTAGTCTTTGCCGGGGTCGGGCTGATTTTCTTTGAAACTGAAAGTTTTATTTACTCACGTATAGGAAAAATGAATTGAACTATTTTTTTTCTTAAAATTACGTATTCCATTTTAATGCTATTTTGATCAGTATGAAGGAATAGAAAAAATCTGGTTTTCTACTCTAGTAGTATTTGGATATTTAAGTGTGGCATTTAATGTCGGCGACAACATGTTGATATGGCGCCAGTTGGAAGAGACGTGAACAATGAACGTGTTTTAGTTCACTTTTGTTTGTGACAGTAGGATTATTTTTTTTTAATTTGATCGTTTATTATATGTTGTATTTAAAAATCTAAAGCGAAAGGAATACTTTCTTCTTCTTGTAATCAACAAGCATTAACTTGAGGAGGTTTTCGAATTTCTTAGCCTACTATTTATTCATTCTATCTACTATTATTCGCTATTCATATGAAAATGTTTAGGGATTCTTATATATGTTTTTCATGGTGAAATTTTCTCAAGCTGAAGCTCTGATCGGCACATTTGCAAAGTTATTTTCATTCGTAAGTACATAAAATTGTCATGTATTGGTTTTCAGTTAGGGTTCGGGGGTGTTTCATTTTTCCCTATAAAAGCAAACGATATTTCAGATAATGGTGTAAAACTTCCAATTTAAGTTGATTTTCAAGGACATGAAAATCACGAATTATTGTTATAAGGAAGCAATCGATTATAGTTTAAGATGTACACATTTTATAGGAAATTGAAAAATATTGTTAGATTCTTCATCATATAAATTGTAATTTCTGCAACTTTCATGCATTTAGTCATAAACTGGACATTCTTAATGTGTCCGTCAAATATGCTTGTCGAAGGAAAAAAAAATATGAAATATAATTAAATTATGAATTTTAAGTTTGAAATATATTTTTTTTTATGTCAGACTTCTCTTTTGATAAAATGGAATTAAATTTTTCATAAAATTAATTGTATTCCAGGGATTAACAACCATTTCTATGTTAGAAGTTGTACAACATTAAGATATTACTTTCGAAGAACATTTTAAATATTTTTTTATTGAATACTTTGGTATCCGGATCGAGCATGGATTTAAAATCGTCGGGCTCGGGCGGTTCCCGGCTCTGAAAAAAGAATCCGGACTCATCTCTAATTGGTGTGTATCTAATCATGAAATTAAATAGCCATGCAGAAAGAAAACTATAGTTAAAATGCTACATAAATAGAGAAACACATATGTACGCATATTACACATTGTGTAAGATAGAGAAGAGATAATTATAAAATTGCAGTGAATGGACGACGGAGTTAAGCTCTCGTTAAATTAAGGTAATTCTTGTAAACATGAAATTTTATTTTCAAACAGGAATCAATATTTGATCATTCAAACTTCAAACTGTTCAATAAAAAATATTTTCTTTCCATAAAACTAAAACTAATCTAATCATGAAGAAGCTCAAAGTGTAATTTAAGTGAACATTAAAAGGCGTATTTAAATATATATATATATATATATATTATATTTTTTAATTTATTGTATTTTTTATGTATGATATTTCATTGTTGAAGTATCAAATCCAGTAGGAATATCTTAGTGAACGTAGTTTGGCGAATTATTAACTGCACTGCTGTTTGTAACTGGTATTAGATAAAAATATTAAAAGGTTGTATTGTTATCGAGAACACCCCTGTATAGATAGTTTTTTTTTTATTTCTAGCATATCAGGAAGTAAGTGAAAAATCGATTACAAAATTCCATCTTTTCGTAGATGAATCAAGTTAAGTTAAATAAAAGAGCGTAATCTAATATATAAAAATGGAAATTTGTATGTCTGTCTGTCTGGACTTCTATACAAATCAACAGTTTGGAAGCCATAATTTTGAAATGTTACGTATAGGTGTATTAAAACACGGCCGAGGAAACTAAAGTAGTCCGTAATCGAAATAATGTATAGTTAATTTCTAATTAATAAAAAAAATTAAAATTTAACTGTCATTTCCTATCAAATTTAAATATTTTTCGTTATAGCAGTTGCCAAAAATTAAAAATCTCCATTAAAATGCTTTCTAAAATAATTAATTTTCTATTTAAATATTTCCAATTGAAAAATGAAAACGAAATAAAAAGTTTCAACAATTAGAAAAAAAAGATTAATATAACGTCATATTGCTAGTATAACGGAATTTTTCAAACATTTCTAGGTGTATGAGTATGTATAAATAGAGAAAGGAGGTTAATATAACATAATTAGAGAATTAAAAAGAAAATTAATATGATATCCAATTGGAAGTTTAACGGACTTTTTCAAATGTTTGAGAATCATACAAAGAGAGTATCAATATGAGTAATAGAGAGAACAAGTAGATATGACGTCAGCAAGGGAATATAACGTCATATGGGTTTGAGGAATGTAACGAATCATGATAAAAACCCGATTATAGATATATCGACATATTTTAACATTTTGAAGTTCTCTGTACAGTATGTTTAATTTTGGAATTGATTTTTCGACACAAAGTTTCTTAAAATTTCGGACAACGCGGGGTGCGTCAGCTAGTTATTAAATAAAAGAGCCCTTCTGACTAGTTTAGTACTTCTGCATGCAAAAAAACAAGGATTTAAAATTTTTAAGCTAAATATTGGAAACTGGCAAACACTGGCTTAACAAATAAATTGCATTCTTACTATTTTTGCATTATTTTAATTTAAAATTTGTGCTGTGGGGGAAGGTAAAATATTTCCTTTCAAGCCGCGCTTGACATACGAGATCAAAAAGAAACTGTTTGGACACGATTTTTATCCGCTGCAACATTCTTATACACAACAAAACCATTAATAATCTACACTGCTCAAAACAATTAAAGGATATTGCAGTTTTAGGTGGATTTTGTATCTGGGAAACTTTTTAGCTCATTGATACATGGTCGACAGACATAGTAGGTTATATGAGAATAAATTACACATGTTTGGCAGAAAAAAATGCATTTTATTGCGCATTTGTGTACAAAAGGAAAAAAACACAATTTGTGCATATGAGAAAAAAAGAATAAGAAAAGGTGTTTTCTTCAAAGAAAATCATTTTCAGTAGAGGGTATGGTTTCCACGGGCGGCCAGCAACGTTGAACACCTTTGAGGCATGGACTCAATGAGGCTATTAATGACGAGTTGGGGTATTCTGCCCCACTCTTCCAGAAGAGCTCTTTCCAGTTCTTGGAGAGTTTGTGGGGGTTGTTGGCGGCCAGAAACTCGTCTTCCTAGAGCGTCCCAAACGTGCTTGATTGGATTCATGTCTGGAGAACACGCTGGCCATTCCATTCGAACGATTCCTTCCTCGAAAAGAAAATCCTCCACCAGGTTTGCACGATGTGGCCTGCAGTTATCGTCCATTAAAATGAAGTTATCTCCGATTGCTGCAGCGTAAGGGACTACAATAGCTCTGAGGATCTCATCCCTATATCGGCGACCAGTCAGAGATCCATCTCGAATGATGTAGAGGTCAGTGCGCCCGTCAATGGAGATGCCACCATACACCAACACTCCTCCACCGCCAAATCTGACACTTTCGTGCACGAACGCAGGATTATTTCTATTGCCACGGTCCCTCCAGATGAAAATACGCCTATTATCCGGATGCACAGAAAAACGGGACTCGTCAGAAAACAGAATATTGCTCCATTCATTTCTCCTCCAGTTGACATGCTCGGTTGCCCACTCCCTGCGGTCGCGACGATGCCTTGATGTTAATCTAACACATACCATCGGTCGGCAGGCATACAGACCTACAGCATGGAGCCGGTTTCGTACAGTCTGAGTTGAAATCGTGGTGCCTGTAGCCGAGCGAAGGTGTTGTTGGAGAAGAGTAGCGTTCATGTTTCGGTGTCTCAGAGCTGTTAACGCTAAATACCGATCTTCATTGGGCGTTGTTGCCCGTCTACGACCTTGCCCTGGTCTTCGGCCTGCACATCCACTCTCCAAAAAACGGTTCCAGATCCTGGAAATGACACTTTGTGACACTCCAATGGCTTGCGCTACTTCGGCTTGAGTTTGGCCCCCTTCTAACCTACCAACAATTCTCCAAGCTTCTGAATCTGTCAAATGACTTCGCTGAGACATCCTACTCATCGAAACAAAGCAATCACTGAATGCCGATCATCCTTGTCTTCATTCTCTTTTATCCAGTTGAAAGTCAAATTTCATTCGCTGCCGCTGAAGCGACGTTTTTGACGTCGAACTCAAAATTTGCATACTCCACAGTTTGAAAACCAGAAAAATTTGCATTTGTGATTCTCTTCTTCTATTTTCGGCAAAAAAATTTTCGTTTATATCTTTATATTATATAAAACTTCAAATATCCTTTAATTGTTTTGAGCAGTGTATATAGTTCACTACATTACTATTTTACTATCTTACTA
This sequence comes from Maratus michaelseni, assembly GCA_963931845.1. Lineage (NCBI taxonomy): Eukaryota > Metazoa > Arthropoda > Arachnida > Araneae > Salticidae > Maratus > Maratus michaelseni. The sequence continues at coordinate 311,149,799 of OZ007591.1, forward strand.
TCTACTTTTATCTGTTTCAACATCTTGAAACATCAATATATCAGCTAAGTTTCCAATTATATATAATGCATTACACAGTAATTAGAAACTCCAATAATTAGAATATCAAATGCTATTTCTTTTATGAAACTTATTTCCGAATTGAAAATTAGGTTGTAACGAATAAGCTTTTAACGCATTTATTATTCTTTTAGATATTTTATTCACATTTTCGAAGCTGGATAAAATTACATTGACCATTTATTTTTGTTTCCTAGCCATTTACTGTATCAGTGTTCGCATCCTTGCCATTTTACTGCAAAATTGAATGCGGTTCGTTCACAAGATTTTTCATTCAATATTTTTGATTTAATATTAATAATTTATTATATGTCTTAAAAATCGAATATACATAAGACAAGAATGGAAGAACGAATTATTATTTAGATGCTACTATTTTCAATTATTAAAATATAGAAAGTAAACAAAATATAACGAAATTAATGAAATCATAAGTGGGTGCGGTGCGGGGGTCAAAATTTAATTTTGTTTAATTTAAGACATTTTTCATTTTTTTCTGGAATGTATCTTTCTAAAAAGATTACTTTACATATAAAAGAGTTTTGAAAACTTTGAACTTTTGTTTTAAAAAGTTTAAAGTTTTATATTTGAAACTTATTTTTGATATAACTCATGAAACACTTTCTCGATTTTAATACTAGTTTCACCATTGTGGGCTGAAAAATTTTCTTCTTAATTTGTCTTCAGAATTAATAAAAATATTGCTTACAAAATTTATAGTAAATTTAGAAGTAAGAAAGAGGAGTTTTGCGAAGGATTTTTACTTCGAGGGTGATATTTTCAAAGTTTTCACATGAAACGGAATACTCTGTAAAACATTTATTAAAAACATAAAATAAAACCTCTTTGGAAAATTTCATTCATGTATCTTACAAGAAAGTTTAAGTATAGGATTTTAAACAGGCCAAAATCATGTCAAAATTTATTCTGCGATAAATAGATATACAATTTTAGTTACGGGCAGTGCGGAACTACACTAGAATTCCATAAATGATGGGAACTTTCAGTTTTAGACATTTTTTCAAATATTTAAAAATATACATGTTAGATTATTTTGTAATTTTAGGATTAAAAAGAACAGGTTTGACTTCATATTTTTCAACGTCGATTTGATAAGGAGGACAATTAGGGGACCAACCAAAATTTAAAGAAAAAATAATACTTGGGATCACCCTATAAAATAAAATGCACGAAATGATCTGTCGCTGCAGAATATAAACATAGGCAGACATTGTATAATATGTGCATTCATTTGTGTAAGAATAGCATGTATATTAATAGAGATATAGCGATTTTTTTTTAAATAAAAAAAATCTTGCATGTTTTTTGCTTATAACACACAGGGTTTTAACCAAATTTAACGCCAATTTCAGAAAAATTGACAAAATGTAGTAGCAATATCATAGTGCTATTGGAATATAAATATATTAAATATTTAAGGAAATATGGGCAGTTGTATGAAATATTTTTCATCTGCGCATGCGCGAACGATATCAAGGAACTTTTTGCATAATTTAGTAGTCAACCTCTGGAGAAACTTAATAAAAAAAAATCAGTCAAATATCGCAAAAATTCAGAGAGATATCGGCGTTAGAGTGAGCTGTTTTTTCCCACACAACCACAAACTTCCTCCGGACATCCTATAAAGATCCCAGACATCCTATAGCTGTCAAATCCTATGCGAGACATAAATGGACGTCTTCTGGGCATCCTACAGCTGTCAAAACCTATGTGAGTCATAAATTTGACGTCTTCCGGTTGCGGAGACTCCGTGGTTTACTCCGCGCATGCGCAAAAGTTTCCCTCTGGGAAGGAACTCAACTTTACAGTCGCCATCGTCGGCCATTGAATTTGTTTTGATCCGCCGCCGCAGCGTGGCTTGATTTCCTGATTATGTTTTGATTACGAGTCTAATGTGAATGGAATTATTAAGGTTAGTAAACTTTTCAATCTTATTTATATGAAATCAGTATCTTTAAATCTGTAGAATTATATTTCCTTCAATGGAAACATTCTGTAAAAAACAAGTAATTTACAATTGATTTGTTTATTTCCGAAACCTCATAACATTTCAATAAGGAGAAAATATTGTTTTCTTTTATGTTTGTTTTTGCTTTGTTTTGTCCAGAAACCTGCTTTTGTTTTGTGTCTTTGAAAACGTTTGTAGTTAAAAAATAAACAAATAAAAGGCTAAGCAGGTAGACATTAAAAAAAAAAAAGCTTGAAATTTGTATTATGAAGATTTCGGAAATAAACGATTCAATAAGTTGTAATCAAGTATTTTTTCGATTCTTATGCTTAGTATATCTGTAAAATCTTTTATCCCAAACTTTGCTAATTTCAGAGTTCATTATCTATGTGTGTGCATTGTTGTTTTTAATTATGCATACTTCTTTTTCTTTCTTTTTTTTTTAATTTAAGCCCAAAATATACACAAATATTTGTATTATCAGTTAAAGCTATGCTCAGTTTTGTTTTATTATCCAATGTTTTTATCACTTTATGCTCTCAAAGATATTTTAATTATGCTTTAAGAAAAATGATTTTACACTTTGCTTTTTAAGCTTTATATTTGATTTTTACACTCTGATTTGACTCAACTTTGTTCATGTATGTAAAGATGGAATTTTGTAATCTAGTTTTTATTCACTTCCTGATATGCTAGAATTATGAAAATGATGTACTCAGGTATGTTTCCAATACCCAGGGGTGGGGAATTTTCAGGAAATGTTACCCGCCAAATATTTATTTTACCAACCAGCAAGATGTAGCATACAGTTCGAAATTGTTATGACAAAATGTTCACAACTGCAGAAATTATTAATTTCTATTACTACAATACATTTTCATTTTTTTCTATAAAATTGAGAAATATATACAACAGAGGAAATTTTAGTATGGGATAGAACTTAGTACCATGTTTACATGGTAGTAATGCATAATGTTGCAAAATATAGCTAACTATCCCCCCCCCCCCCGAAGATTTTGGAATATTTCTTGAAAGCCGCAGTTTTACAAAGACTGCCTAAAAATTCACTCACCGTGTCAGAAAATCCACTTGCCAGTAGCGAATAAAATGATATATTTCCCCATCTCTGCAAATGCCTGTACAATATTTTAATAGTTTTAGAATTTTATTATAATGTAATCCTAAAGCATTTTTCTGTTACCAGGCACAAAAGATAAATTGAAAAATATTCTTTTACAATTGTATTAAGACAAAACAATTATAATGTGTCATACCACACTCTGTGAAATATGCCTACTAGCTGTGAAACTCCAACGATGAAATATTTTAAATACAAAAAAGTTAGTATAAATATAGAAAGTGTAATAATATCTTTTAAAAATAGGCTTTTATTAATTAATAGTTTAATATTAGTTAAATTGTGATTCTACATTGAGAAAACAATTCAGAAATCCTGAATGGATAGTTTAAAAAATGTTTTTTTACCCTGTTGCAATATCTTAAAAAAAGAAATAACAAAAATTTACAATTTATTAATAAATTCACTGTATTTATATAAAATAACTTTTCTACCAAGCATAAGTCAAAGCGGTTAATTTTTATTTTGGAAATAAGAAACAAACATATGTTTTGATTTTAAAAAACAAGATGGCAGACCACATGCGAATTCTAAAGCTGTTCCATCATTTACTTTTTGCAATTTACTTAACAATTTATTGACTAGGGTAATAAAGAAGGGCGAAAACTGTAAAAAAAATGTGTTTTTTTCCTGTTGCCATGTTGTTAAATTAAATAGTAAACTTTGTAAGCCTTTAAATTTATTACCAGGGGTTGATGCATGATTTTTTTTTTCTCGGGGCCCATTTTGTGAAAAATAACATTTTGTAATGAAAAATGAAATTTAGTTACTCAAATACAAACCAAGCAATTATTAATAACCTTTTAAAGTCCTGCAAAAGTTTTCCTTACTGCTGAATTTGTTTTGTTTGAAAATTACATGTTTTAAAACCTAACAAAACAAAAATAATTAATGAAGTGTATGTTTTCATCGCATGGAATTTTGTGAAGGTACCCATTTTAATAAGAGGAATTTTTAGGTAAAGTGAAGCGTCCACCACTGCTTAGCGTCTGATTTTTGTGAAGGGTGCCTAAGTAGGCCTCAAGTTTTGCCTGGATCGACCCCTGATTACTTATGTGTTTTTTTTGTTTTTGTTTTTTTGTGAAAATAGTCTGCTTTTTGACAACCAACACAGTTTTTTGCAATCTATGTAAAAAAGGCTTTTGAGTTTTTGGAACAGATGCTTTACACTCACGCATGGATGTTTGGCGACTTTTTGATTGGCACGATTTTCAATCCCGCGCCAAACCAATAACTTAATAAAATGGCTAAGTTGCCATTAAAGGAAAAAATCCCCTAAATTTGGCGACTTTCTTTTTATAACCAATTAAAAAAAAACTGTGTGTGAGTGTATGACATCATAGCCGAGTTTTTATATATGTATGACATGATGAGAGTTTGGGAATTGCACTAATTTGTCGACGTCTGTAGAAAATGTATTAAAAACTTTATTTTTACTGATAGGCCATGTTTCGTGTTTTTCCCAATTGTTATAATTTAAACATTGCACTAAGTTCTATTCTATATTAAACTTTCTTCTCTTGTATATCTTTCTTAATTTTATATATTAAAAAAAATGGTACTTTTTGGTTAGCTGGGCCCGGCTAACCAAAAAGTACTAAAAAAAACTATGAAAATGTTACTGTGAAATTCCATTGTAGTAATGAATTATTTTTGCAATCGTATAAATTTTGTCTTAATGATTTTAGAGAATATGCAATATTTTGTAGCTGGCAATCCTTTGACGGTAAGATTTTATGAAAATTTTGTGCACCTGTTTACTGTGAAATGTAATCAAATAGTACTATATAGGCAAAATCTAAACTTAATAAAATCTGTTGAAGTAATTTTATTTCTGTTCTCTTCATATTTAAAAAGGGGGTTAATGCAAGTAATGGTTGAAATTTCACCTTGCAATAACCCCCACTGCCATTGTTGGGAAATTGGTATATTGTTTTTTAAAAAGACGTGTTTTTTTTCCCTTTTTAAATTAAATATTATTATGTTTAAACTTAAAAATGAGTAGTTTTAAATTTTAACCTATTTTGATTAGTTATTGAAGAAAAAAAAAACTTATCTAATTTTATCCCACTGTTTATATTATTACTTTATTTATAGTAATATTTTACAATTATAAATAATTTTAATCATTTTCTACATGTAATTAACTGTCCTTCAGAAGTAAGTTAATGACTGCACGGAACAGCTTTGGGATTAGCCTGCTGCCTGCCATTTTGTTTTTTAAATCAAAACATATTTGTTTTGTTTCTCATTTCCAAAATAATTTTCATCCATATTTACTTATTATAAACACGTTATTTAATTTTATTGACTAATTTATTTATATTTAATAATAAAAGTTAAAATGTTTTGATTTAAAAAATGAGATGGCTGACCGTGGGCAATAAATCAAAACATTTGTTTTGTTTCTGACAAAAGGTTTTGATTTAACTTGATTATGTCAGAAACAAAACAAATGTTTTGATTTATCGCCCACGGTCAGCCATCTCATTTTTTAAATCAAAACATTTTAACTTTTATTATTAAATATAAATAAATTAGTCAATAAAATTAAATGTCGTGTTTATAATAAGTAAATATAGATGAAAATTATTTTGGAAACAAGAAACAAAACATTTACACAAACAAACAAGATGGCGGACAGCAGGCTAATCCTAAAACTGTTCCGACTGCACATACATTTATTGAATGATCTGGGTATTGAAAAAGCCAAAATTTGTAAAAAAAAATTGTGTTTGAAAAACAGTTTTCTTTTATTAGATATAACTTTGAATATGTTAGCTGACTAGTTACACAACCACTTTTAATTTTGTAAATAATTGTTTTCTTTTTCCTTTTTTTTTAAAAAAGGGTAAAAAAATAAAACAATATGTAATAATAATGAAATTCCATTAAATGGGAAAATATTTTTGTTCTCTCCGATCCACGTGACATTGCCAGCGGCTGTGGTATTAATAATCATTAATATGTGTTGAATAATTGTATATTTTAAACAAAAATCTTTCCAAGCAAACTTTAATGTTTGTGGGGGGAGGGGAGGGGGGAAGGATGCATTGTGCAATGAAATTTTGCTATCGTTTGGCCAAAACAGCTCCAGAAACAGTTAAGTTAATGAAAGAAGCTTACAAAGACTAATGTTTTGGTTATTCTACGATTTTTAGATGGCATGGAGATAAAAAAAAAGGACGTTTGTCTGCAGAACTGGCTCCTAAGCCTGGCTGAACAGAAAGTGTTGTGAATGATCGAAATCTTGACAGTGTGTAGCCAATCTTGCAAGAAAGTAAGCGAATGACATGTGAAGAGATAGTGGCATCAACTAACATTTCAAAAACGTCGATATTTTGCATTTTTTATGCAACAATTTACAGCTCTCCAATGTTTGTTCCAGATGGGTCCTTCATCACCTTACTAAAGAACAAATGCAAACAAAAATTCACCAATGTTGTGAGTGGAAAACAGATAGTTCAAAATTATTCGAATTTCCTAAAGACTGTAATAACAGGAGATGAAACTTGGGTGCATCATTTTGATCCCTTTACCAAGGGTGCAACAAGTGTATGGAAATACATCAATTCTCCACATAAAAAAGAAAATTCCACAAACCAAATCTGCTGGAAAGGTCGTGATTATCTTTGATCATAAAGGTGTAATCTATCAGCATGCTGTGCCTCCAAAAACTACTGTGAATGGTGAATGTTATGTTTCAGTTTTGAAAATTTTGCTACAACACATATCGAGAAAGTTTCATGAACTGGTAGGGAATTGGACGTTACATCACGATAATGGTCGTTGTTACTACTTCTACCACATGTTATTACTTCTTTTCAGCAATATCTTAGTAAATGCAATATTAAAATGCCACATCCCCCTTACAGTCTAGATCTCGTACGATGCGATTTCTGGATTTTTTTTATGTTGAAGGAGAAGCTCTGTGGCAGAATATTTAATACAGATTCTGAAATTATTTCAGAAGTGCAGGGTTCTTTGAAGCAGCTTCCAGAATAAGGCTTCTACTTGTTTTGAAAAGTAAGTGGAACGATGGGACCATTGCATATGATCTGGAGAAAGGTATTTTGAAAAAGAATGATGTAATTTTGCTGTAAATATATTTGATTTTTTATGATTTTACTGTTTTTATGGAATGTCCTTTGTAGATCAGAATTTTGCAGAAAATAAAATAGATAAATCTGAACACTGATGTTACCTTTAAATCTATATTTTTTTACACTGTATTAAGTGCTACACGTGACAGATGCAACAGTCTGTATTTGTAAACAAACTGTGAATTTGTGTGGCTTTATATTTTTGAATAATATCCATTCAAATAAACCTGGATATGAGAGCCCTTTCCCCAACTGACTTTGGCTGTGTACATCTCGAATTTCTATGATTTTATATTTTAAAATAAAAAATTTCCCAAAGAATCTAGCATTGGAAGCCGGGTGTCTTCAGCAGCATACACCCAAAATAAAATAGTGTAAAGTAAAATTCTGGGTTTAAAAAAATTGCTAAAATTCATAGATGTATTTATTTTTAGTATTATATCCTTTTTGTAAATGCAAATTCTGCTTATTTTTTAGGTTAGTATAATTTTTTGTGGTTGTATAATTAGTTATTTTTTCTTTTTATCTACTAATCTTGGTCCTGCTTTATTTGGTCACAAATAAATTTAGGTTTGCAGACTGACACAGAAAATTCTACTATTGGGTAAATGGGTATTTTTTTGTTTTTATATTTCTGGAAATTTTATCTTACAAAAAATTTACTGCACTTTTTCGACATATATAAATTTCATTGTTTAATTTTGTATATGTATTGTGATTATAGACCTGGGAATTTAAGAGTCCACACTTAACTAGGTGCAAAATGCTTTAGAAGTCTTTAATATCCAAGTATGGTGCAGTGTCACAAAAACTGGGGGGGGGGGGTGGGGTTAGATTAGTAATATTTGTATACAAATAAGGGAAAAGTACAAAGTTTTCAATTTTTTTAAATCTAAATTTTGATCTTTTCACCACTTATAAAAATAAATTTACATGTAGCTATTTTTTCATCAACTAGACTTTTTCTATATTTTGGCTTTATATACAGTCAGACCCGGTTAAGACGTTCACGGGTTAATACATGATCCCGCTTAATATGCAGATACAAGTATCTCATTTATTCTGCGATCCCACATAATACTCGATAAATTTTCAGTCCCTTGAGTTAAAAAAATCTCGCTTAATACAGTAAAACCTCCATAACGGACACTCCCGAATAGCGGACACCTCTATTTAGCGGACACTTTTGTGATCCCCAAAAGCTGTATATTTGTACATATTTTATTCTCAATAGCGGTCACCTCCAAATAGCAGACAAATTCTGTGCTCCCGAGGTGTCCGTTATTCAGAGGTTTTACTGTACATGAATTCATAAAAAATATGCGAATTTCTTCTTCAGTGTTATCAGTTTAATGGGATTTTTTAATTTAGATATTTACCATTATTTCCAAATAGTAATATTCACATTATTTTGACACATTATTTAAGGTGAATATTATTATTCAGAAATCGTGGTATTGTTGATTCTTGTTTTATCTTCTCGTATACTGTTGTAAATAAAGCCCCCTGTGTGCTTTTAAATTCATGTGAAGGAAAAGGAAAACATACTTTCATTTTCAATTCTGTTTCTTTGAATGTCTGTTTGTTGCTGTTTAATTCATGGCCGGAGAGTTACATGCACCGGAATGCAGTTCAATTTTTAGTTAAATATTCATAAAAAACACAATTTTTTACTGTAAACATATATGAATATTATAAAGTTCATTTAGAGAATTAGATGTGTAAATAAGTGTAGTTGCTGCGACAGTTATGAAATCATAGTTAATATGCGACTTTTGTCCACTTCCTTGAAACTTGTCTTAACCGAGTTTGTCTGTATTAAATTGTGTGATCTATTCAGATTTTTAGTATACCAGGGGGGAAATTAGTGCTAAAGTAATTAAGATTTTGCAACAAAAACATTTTTTTTTAAACTCACATACTTAAAATAATTCATATTTATTTTTTCTGGGCTATTTAAACTTATATTATCTTTTTATATTTTTTTTCTTTCTTTCACTGTCATACTTTTTTTATTATTATTGCAATTAGTTGTTAATAAATTTAAGTACTTTCACTTGTATAGTTTAAGTACCATAATCTAATAATTTACTAATTTGTTTGCATTATTTTTAAAATTCTCAGCTGCCTGTTTTGTTTTAATTTTAATTAGACTTAAAAGTAATGAATAGATGAATTGATTATTCACTTTGATTTATTTTTTATTTATGGTACAGGTCACAGGAAATTTTTTCTTTAATGGCCATGCAGATGTTTGATTTGGGAAATGAAAAAGATCTGTTCCTAAATATGTAAAATTATTTTGTACACTTTCCCTGTAGTTTGCTCTAGTAGGCAGTGCCATAGTAAAATATCAGTAAAGATCATTCAGGGTTGGAAAAAAAAATGATTTTAGCGATGGCTTTAAATGTTTTAAGCCCAGTGTAGCTGTTGATTTATTTTATGTATTATAGTACAAAATTAGCACTCGCCAATTGGCGAGTAATACTGAAAATTTGGTGATTGACTTTATTGCCACCACTGGTCAAACTTAATAGTCACACTCGCCAATTGTGATGATTGAATGGAAAAAGATTTTGCCCCCGCTGTCTCTCGAAAAATTTCGAAACCATTTGGCGAATTTCACGATTTTTTTCCCCAAAATTATTTGACGGATTGCGATTTTTTTTTTCCTTGAAGTCATTTGACGATATTTGAAATTTTTTTTCCCCGAAACCAGTTGGTGAATTTTGAGATTTTTCCACTATCGATTAATGAATTTTGTGATTTTTCCGCTATCAATTGACGAATTTATCGATTAATGAATTTCACGATTTTTTCCATGAACGAACAAATTGCGCACCTTCTTTCTGCTGATGTTCGACAAATTTTGCACTCTTCCGCTGCTGCTCGACGAATTTTGAAATTCTGTTCCGCGATTGTTAGACAAATTTCACTATTTTTCTCCTGAGATCGTTTGAAGAAATTTGCGATTTTTTTCCCCTGAACCTATTTGACGAATTTCTCGAATTTTTTCACGACAGTTAGACAAAATTAATTTTTTCCTGCAATGCCTGATTTCTTTCCCGAGACCGTTTGACGAATGTTGCGATTTCTTTCCCGACACCATTTGACGAATTTCGCTGTATTCCACAATCGTTTGACAAATTTCGCAAATTTTTTATCAAGTATTTGTAAATTTGTTATTGGCCAGTGCTGAAAAACTGAAAAACACTGGCGAGTAAAAAAATCCATGTAGTGGCCAGTGAATAAAAAAGTTAATTTTTACTTATAGTATGTATTCATTTGCACCCAAACAATCACAAGTAATTTGAGTGTAATTTCCAATGCTCACAACATTGTTCTTAAAAAAAACAAGCGAGTTTAAATCATCTCTGTTAAGAAACTATACATAAAACTTGAATTTTATTAGTCTCCATAATACCTTTGAAGCTGATTTAAAAAAAAAAAAAAATCTCTTCAGATTTAGGAATGAACATACCCCTGTCTCCCCCAGACAAAATAAGGTACTTTTGTGTTACAGTGCCCTCCACAATTACTGTTATGCCAAGATTGCAATTACGATTACATCAAGATCACAGCAAAGCTTTCATATGCCTCATATATATACTTGTAATGCTCATGTACGTGCTATATATTTCATTATATACATATTATTTACCAGGGGTGCAAAAATCTAGGTGCCAATGGGCCGATTCCCACCACTAAATTTTTAGTATTCTTCGCCTAATAAGAATACTGATAAAATTTAGGCGAAGTATACTAATAAAATTTGACGAAGAATACTTATAAATTTAGTTGTGATAATCAGCCCATTGGCGCCTAGATTTTTGCACCCCTGTTATTTACATATTTTATGCAATTGTGTATGCATCATATATGACTATAACTGTAGGTGCAGATTCCCAAAATCTGTAAGGAACAGTGGTGCCTAAACCCCAAAAATCCAGTCGCCACATTGTGAAACAAACGCATAAAAACAATAGCATTTATATGGCTATATGGGGTTTATTGTCTATTATTAAAGCTTAAAAGTAATAAACAGTATATTTTTAATTAAAATTTACCCAAAACTTAAATAAATAAATGATTTGTTTTCTCTTTATTAAAATTGGGCAACGGGATTTTATAGAATCTTCCAACCATATAATTGTATACAGTTTGTAGAACTAAATATTTGCAATGTAAGGTCCCAAATAAACGATTCTCTAACTTTTTTGTTCTATAAATAAATCCCCCCCCCCCCCAAAGTGTTTTTCATAGCTGAAAATAAATGCTCAACATGGGCATTTGCATCAAAAAGTACGTCTATAAAAATAAAAATAAAAAATATATATGAAAAAAATGTGGAGAAGATTTATTTTCTTTTAAGTTTTAGATTTTAATAATATAAATTGAACAAGTAAATATCACAGAAAATGTGCGGAATTGATTTAAAAAATAACATTTCTTAAAAAGGCGTAAATCTGACAGTCTGTGGAAAAAGGGCATCCCTGTAAGACACTTAGACTTAGACGACTTATACATGGAAAGTTAGTGGCCAAAGAAAAAAAATCCAGTCGCCACGTGGCGACTGGATTTTGCGCCGTGAATCTGCACCTATAACTGAACTGGGCAGTCTGCATCACGAAATGTTATATACATCCAATATTATTATAATATCATATATGTTTTATAATTTGGTGTCAAATCTTGTCCGCTTTGTGATTCATCCTCCGTGGGGGGGGGGGGGGCACTATAACACGAAAGTACTGAAAATAATTATGATCATTTTATCTATTTCTTGGATAAGAAGTGATTCAAAATGAGCAATACAACATCTGCGCTGTTCCAGAATACAACATACTATCTCTTAAAATTTAAATATGTAAAAAAATATTTTAATTGTAGTTAAAAACTGTACCATAACATTAGAATGCTGTACTTGTTTTAAGTTATGTTCATTTTAGCCCTTCAATGGGCATGTGACTTTCTCTTTTCAGAGAGCAGTTACACTATTAAACAGATTTTTATCTGCTCAACAATATGTAACTACTAACATATTCACACTCATTTTTAAAGATAAAAGCATGAAATTGGCAGACATGACTAATTAAAGTGGTTTGGAAATAATTGAATATTTATCGATTAATGTATTACATATATATACAGTTGCTGTATCAATCTTATCTTTCTTGGGCTTTCATGTGTCAGAATTAAATTAAACAACTTTAGTGCTGTTTTCTGTATACTTTATCTTTTTCGAAATGAAAAATTCTACTTTATTTAAAATTTAGGTAATAAAAATGCCAATTTTCTGCATTTATGTATAAAGGTAAATTCAAGAATGTGTTAAAAAGTAACCAGTTTGAATTTTAGAAAAGCCAGCAGTAAGAAAGTATACTAAAAAAATGGCACCTGTTCCTGTTGACAACAGAATCCTGGCCTTAAGGGGTGTTTTCCCCTACACAGCTTGATTTTTAGGCCAATTTCAGGATTTTATTTTCTTTTTCAATAATACTCTGGGGGGGGGGGTGACAATGAATTTATTCCATTTTCATCTAAGTCTGTGAAATTGTGATATAAAAATGTGGATTTTTAATCAATCTGAACTCCTTCAAAATTAATGATGATCATGAATATATAGTGATTGTGCTTTAAAAATTATCATTTGAAAAAAAAAAAAAGGCTGATTTTTATAATAAAATAAATTAGTTGGTTGCCAAACCTCAAGTTGATAAGATAAATCGGAATTTCATAAATTGGTGGCTGTTTAAGCTCAATTTTGGCAAAAAATTTCCTTTTTTAAAATTTTTTAAGGTTTGTCCTTGTTTTCTACTTAAAAAAAAATGCATTTAAAATTTTAATGAGGCCTTCTGTCAGTATGACACCAGTTCATTAAGCTGATTGTCACTACTTAAATATTAGGTGGAAGAGAAAACTGTTTTTACGGCATATTCTTAGCATTATAATCCCTTCACAATGGGCAATAAATCTTTAGAACCAGTTTTTTCAAATTGTAATTTTCACCTTATTGAATAGCTGAAAATCTGCGATTAAGTCTGAAAATATTCATTACGAAAATACTTCTGTTAAAACTTAAGGATGTTATGCACCTAAAAATCTTGCTTGTCCATGAAGGGGTTAAGAATGAGAAAAGAAATAGTATAAAATTTTTGAAGTTGTTTTGTAGATTGTTGTAATAATAACTCTTTTTTTTAATTCCAATAAAATAAAATTTTATTCTAATAAAATATATTAATAAAATAGGAGTATTGAGAGTGTGAGTTATGGTATTGCAACTGATTTGTCCAGTATACTGCAATTACTGGATAGAGTCCAATTTAGATGAAATTGTCAAAGTAGTAAAAGTAGAATTATAAAAATTAGATAAACATCTGATATTTTTCCTCTACGCAGTTGTAACTTTGGGTAAAGATTTCATATTCAAATTGATATTCATATAAAAAAAAATTATTGATAATAATAATGAAATTTGTATTTTCTGTGTTTCAGATATTTCTCAAGCTGCAGTCTATACATTCTTCAAAATGATGATGTCCCGTTGAGGCAATAGCAAAACATCCTCATTTAAAGCACGGACATTGACAAAAGCCCATGCACAGTTAGAAAAGCTGTCTGTTGTAATATCAAAATCTATTGCAGCCAATGTCACTGAAGAAATCACCCTGTATTAATCATTGTGAAGTTTATTTCAAATTGAACCTCTATTGCATAATATAGTTTATATTAATCGTATATTAATAAAGATATTTGTTTTATTTTTGAGTGTTTTATTAATTTTTTTCACCAATTGTACGTTTTGCATGTTTAAAAATGTTTATTTATGACATGAATCATAATATAATTATATTTTTTTCAGGTGTCAGGTTTTGTTACACTAAAATCCATTTATTCATTTATTTTGATAAATTATGCCAATTATTAAATAATGTTTAAAATAAGTGTTAAAAATAAATGTTTAAAAAAACAATAAAAATAAATCTTAGTAATAAGTTACTGCTCTTAAAAATATGTTCTTTAAAAGAGAAATGATGTATATTCATGAAATTTTGTTTGCAAAAATAAATTGTGATTTCAAAACTTCAAGAAATCAGGGGTGATTGTGTTCTAGTATTTTTTACACCACTAAATTTACATAGCAATATTCTTATATATCATCACAGAATTTATCAATTAAAGAAGAATAAGATTGCTATATAAATTTAGAGGTGTACAAAATACCTGAACACAATCACCCCTGAGAAATGTAAAAAGATAATAGAGAATAACTAAGCATAGCAATAAGCTCCTTTTTAAAATCATATTTGTAGTTTTTCTAAACTATTCCTTTATGCATTTAGGATATAGAAAATGTAATTGGCTTTTAGAATTTTAAAGTAAATTTAATTAATTATAAAGTGTTATGTGATAAAAATGGAAGTAAAATAAGAATGAATCAAAACTGGTTTAATTTTCCTTTTAAACTGAAATGATTAGTAACAAATAAAATATATTCATGCAGTTTTGAAAGCAAAATTTATATTTAGGGAATCGGTTGGATCTCAAATTTCCCTTGCTAATGTTAAACCTATAGGAGTAGGGTGAGTCATGTTTTAAATACCTCGTAAAAAGAATTACTATTGACTTTTCTTTGTTGTGTGTGTATATTCTTCTTAATTTTTTCTTTTAGTTAAAATATTTCCAAAGTGTATGCTTAATTTTATCTGAAGGGATAAAATCTTACTCAGAGCTCATATGGTTTTAACACATAAAATATTAAATTAAGCATATATTTTAGAAATATTTTGACAGCTAAAAAAAAAATTCTTTAAGAAGAGTATTCAGAAATAATAAGTCACAAATATTAATTTCCTAAGGAGATATTTTAAATATAAGAATGCATTCCACTCTCATAGGTTTGACATTAGCGAGAGGAATTTGAGATCTGACTGACCAATCTCCTTAGTTATTTAGAAATGCCACCTTTGCATAATCAATTACTTATACACAAAGAATACATTTTTTTTTTACTTCAGTAAACATTAAATTCATAAAATGCTTAAAAACTAAAACAAAGCAATTTTTAAATTGTAAAGTTTGATAGTTTTTATGCATATACAATCATAAGAAGTTTGTTTGGTATGTGGGTCTAGATGAATATCCACAAAGAAAGAATTTCTGCACATTGGAGAATGTTTTCTATTCTGTGATGAAAGTCCATCTTTCTTATGTTTTGGGGATATTTCTGGCTTCCAACCATGATCTTGCAAGACATTTCGAAGTTTTTTGCATTCATGTTGTTCAGTCATTTTATAAATTATATGATTAAAGAATTAAATATAAAAATATTTCAAAATTATACTCTCAAACTGAGTAGGAGGGAACAACAGCCTTTAAAGCCAAGAAGAAAAAAAAAGGTATTAAGGGTATTGTAGTCTGTTAAAATATTCGTTTTTTTTTTTTCAGTTGCAGACACTACCTAAGAAAAAGGGTGAGGGGCTGCTGTTTAATTTCAATTTGACAGTATTTGGAATGGAGTATATGCAAAGGTCAAAATATTTACAGTATCTACACAGTATTGTGATGAGCATCCTTTACAGAATTTTTAATCTTTTATTACCAGTGTTATAAAAATAGAAATTTTTGGCCAATTGAATTCCAGAAATGCTTTGATTTTACAAGGCAAACTTTTCAATTAAAAATTACTTGTACAAATCACGGATTCTGATCATTTGTCATGTAATTTTTGCCACAAAGGGGTTAATAAAGAATCTTTAATTAATGGAAAAAAAATTCATGTATGTAGGTTTTTTAAGAATTTGTAAGTAAAATTTGGACATATAAAAGCTTATGCGAATAAAAATGGTTAAAATAAAAGTATTGAAAATAATTAGTTTTTCATAATCTGTTTTATTTTATTGCTTAAACAAGTCTTTTCTATTATGAAAAAAGGTGCAAGTTTCTTTATATTTCATCTTTCTGATAGATTAAAAGGGAATTTAAATAATCTAAAAAAAAAGAGTACTTTTTAACATGGAAACAAACACTTAGTTTAAAGATATTAAGAAAAATTATGTGACTACAAGAACCTAACCAAAAATTCCTGCTTGCCTGTAGACATCCTGCAAGTTCCTGAAACAATCCTATAAATACCTGGAAACATCATATTTTTTATCATTATTAAGTCTAAACAGAGTCTTCAAACTGTCCTGTGAAGATACTGAAAGTTCCTAAATTTATCCTATTAATTCCCGAAGACATCATAATTTTGTCCTTAGTATGTCGCATAAATCCTAAAGGTATCCTATGATTGTTCTATGGATATCCTAAAAAATCCTGAAAGAACCTAAAAGTGTCTTATTACTGACTTCCAGAAGATGTCACCAAGTGGGACATTGTGATTACCTCAAGGAGTCTTTAGGATGTCGGAAGGAAAAAATAAGATGTCCTTAGGAAAACAGAACATCCTACAAATGACAACTTTAGGATTTCTCGAGGACGTCATTGTGTTGTGTGGGTTAGTTTCTGACTAAAAGTCGGTGAATGATAAGGGATTGTCCTTTTAAGTTATCTGAAACCATTCGGAAAAAGTTTTTTGAAAAAGCTATTTAATTATAGTTTACGGTTATGTATAGGAAGATTTTGATTCTAAACTACGATGAAAAGGAAAATATAGTCCATATATTGATTACATTTAGGTAAATTGAGGTGTTTATAATAAAATTTTGTGAAATTTAGCCCAATACGCAAAACACTCTACAGTAAATTCTATCGCATATATACGTATGTATTTTGTGTATAACGTATATTTATACATTTATATTATACATTTTATTATACAGATATATTTATATTATACAGATATATTATACATTTTTCATAAGTTATGAGTCAATAACTTGCAATTTGATTTTTATAGTGATACTTCAATAGCTTTTTGAGAAATTATGTTTTGCGTATGGAATTTTCACAGAAAAAAGCATTTTCCATAAAATACATTTATTTAACAGAAATATTTACTTAACTATTTTAAACTTTATTTAACATTTACTTAACAGTTATGTGAATTGGAAAGTTACTGTAATTATCGATCAAGGTCTATTTTTTTTTTGTTGTTGTTGTTGATTATATCTAAAAGACAGTTTTGGCAGTTTTTGCACGAAGGAAGAAAAATTAACTTTGAAACGTTTGGCACTTCCGGTTTCATTCACTATCAAGTATTTCTTAAATTCTGATCACTTAGGTTTTATTTATAGTACAATAAATGTAAGCGCATATTTGGAAAGGTAAAAATGCGGTCTTTAATAAAATGTAATACAAAGGAAACGAAAATTTTAGACAAAAATCGCATTTTAAATGTAGTCAGATATCTTAATTTGTATGCTATTTTTCATTGTTTATTGACACTTTAGTTTTTCTTGGAAAACCAGCATGTACATGGCGATTTGTCACAAGACACATTATTACAGAGCTGACACTGGCGACTACTTTTTAATTTTTTCTCGTACCACTTTTTCAAAATAAAATTTTTTCACATGCTCTTTAACAACATGTGTAAGAGAAACATAATACAACATTTATTTTTTGAAAAGAATAGTGAAAATAGAATATAAAAATAATCACTATTGTTAGTTCTGTCATTAGGACCGTATGAAATCGGGGGGGGGGGGGATGGATATTCTTCGAAAATCCATAGCATTGTATTTGTTAGACATTTGTGCTGCTGAAGGGTAAGAGGGGGGAGGGAGGGAGTAGATGCTGAATCCATTTTCAACGCAACTTTAGCGAAGCGCTCTTACTTTATGTTATGATGCCAAAATTTGTAAGTGTATTTTCATTTGTTATTAGTTTTTTCTTATTTTTTCAGTATTATTAATGAAATATATATTTTGTACCCTGATGTAATATTTCAAAACATCTTAAAACTGAATTTAATTCTTAATTAAATGAAAATAAAAATGAAATAATGCTTTGAAATAATGCGCAAACACATTTTGAATTTTCAATAAAATAATTATTAATTAATCTACATATTTGCTTATTAATGAGAAACTCTATTATTAATTGATTTTCTTAGTTTCGCAGTTATTTAAAAAAACTGAATTAGAAACTTATTTAGCCACCCCTGCCCCTCTTAATTTTTAAACTGCGATGTTATTGCCCCTCGTACCATGAATTTAAAGGGGACTCAGCATAACTTTAGTATCGTGTAGGGCCACCCTTCGCCGCAATAACTGCTGCAACTCTTTGAGGTAAAACTTTCTACTAGTTTTCGATACGTTTCTGGAGGAATCTTGCTCCATTCATCCTGTAGAGTAGCAAACAGTTCTGTGGTGTTTTTGGCCGAGTTGGACTGGTTCTAAATCGGCGCTCTAACTCATCCCAAATGTGTTCCAAAGTGTTGAGGTCTCGACTTTGAGCTAGCCAGGGAAGGTTTTCCACACCAATTTCTTCAAACCACGTCTTAACAACACCTGCTGTATGACATGGAGCATTGTCATGCTGAAACAGGTATGGAACAAGACCAAAGTGCTGCCATAATATCGGTAGCGCTGAATTGTCCAAAATTGTTTTGTAGGATTCGGCATTCATACTGCCAGAAATTAAAACAACAGGATCCCACCTCCGCCAAATTTCACTCTGGGTACGAAAAAGTCCTGTAAATATCGCTCGCCAGGCACTCGCCACACACAAACACGTCCATTGGACTGCCAAAACTGCTAGCGTGATTCATCGCTCCATAGGATGTTTTTCCATTTTTCTACTGACCAGTGCCGTCGTTCTTTGAACCACTTTAATCGACGGGTCTTATTCAGATGCGTGATATTTGGCTTGTAAACTGCAGCTCGGCCATGAAAACAAAGTGCACGATCTTCCGCCGGACGGTACGATCACTTGCATCATTAGTCGTAGACGATCAAAATTCTTCTGAAATCGCCTCTAAAGGAAGCCTTTCAGTTTGATTTCACAACACGTTTTAGGCATAGACGGTTCCGATCTATTACGTAATTTCCCAAAAAGCTATTGAAATATAACTGTAAAAATCAAATTACAAGTTATTGTCTCAGTACTTATGAAAAATGTATAATATATCTTAGATTTTAGTTTGTCATTTTCACTACTGGCATACAAATTACGTATATACAGAAAATACATATATATGCGATAGAATTTACTGTAGAGTGTTTTGTGTATTGGTCTAAATTTCACAAAATTTTATTATAAACACCTCAATTTACCTAAATGTAATCAATGTATGAACTACATTTTCCTTTTCATCGTAGTTTAGAGTCAAAATCTTCCTAAACATAACCGTAAACTATAATTAAATAGCTTTTTCAAAAAACTTTTTCCGAACGCTTTCCGATAACTTAAAAATAGCAATTTGTGGACAATCCCTTATCATTCAACGACTTTTAGTCAGAAACTATAAAACAGCTCACTCTAACGCCGATATCTCTCTGAATTTTTGCGATACTTGACTGATTTTTTTTTTATCAAGTTGCTCCAGAGTGTTGACTACTAAATTATGCAAAAAGTTCCTTGATATCGTTCGCGCTTGCGCAGATGAAAATTATTTCATACAACTGCCCATATTTCCTTAAATATTTAATATATTTATATTCCAATAGCACTATGTTATTGCTACTACATTTTGTCAATTTTTCTGAAATTGGCGTTAAATTTGGTTAAAAACCCTGTGTGTTATAAGCAAAAAACATGCAATAATTTTTTAATTTAAAAAAAAAATCGCTATATCTCTATTAATATACATGCTATTCTTACACAAATGAATGCACATATTATACAATGTCTGCCTATGTGTATTTTGCAGCGACAGATCATTTCGTGCATTTTATTTTACAGGGTGATCCCAAGTATTATTTTTTTCCCTTCAGTTTTTGGTTGGTCCCCTAATTGTCCTCCTTATCAAATCGACGTTGAAAAATATAAAATCAAACCTGTTCTTTTTAATCCTAAAATTCCAAAATAATCTGATATGTATATTTTTAAATATTTTAGAAAATGTCTAAAACTGAAAGTTCCCATTATTTATGGCATTCTAGTGTATTAGTACAACACAAAAAGTGTTACATCTGCTTATGCAATCATCGCACAAACGTGGTTTGCATTATTTAATTAATTTAAATTTTTAGTATTTTTGTAGCAAGAAAAATAAAAAGTGCTTTTATTGAGAATTTTGTCTCTCTTATCTCCTTAACATTATCGTGGATATTTTTTAATTTATGCATTTACATGTTATTAATACATAACAATTACTTTACTGTTTTTCAGCTTTATTTATATACTCGCGCTTGTTATACACTTAAATAACATGTATTCGTCATCAAAATAGTTCAATTTCTTAAAGTTTTGTCCAGAGCTATTTCGAAATAAAGACAATTAACGGTCAATGCATTTCACTCAGAATCATGAGGCAGTTGTCATTTGTTGCCCAAATTTTCATCTTAGGGCAAAGTTTATTACGTCAACTACTAAATTATTCTCCATAGGACAAGTTTTCATCTCAAAGTCGATTGAACGAAAATAATCAATACACTTTGATTCAGACGGCTTTATTTGAATCTATGACAACTTATGGCACAGCCTTTACTGAATGCCACGATCTAATTTTAGCAACTGAAAAATAAATTAAATTTATTATCCAAGGAAAGTGTTAGAGAAACATTCTATTAAAATGTGAAAAAATGGCTTAGTTTTTCATATGATTAGTGAGAAGAAACCTACAGAACTCGCACGGTGCGTTGTGCAACACTTCAGAGTGATTTACAATATTGCTTCGAGGGGGGGGGTGTAGGAAAAGCCAAACGAACAATATTTAATGTAATTGAGATGTAAAATTTAAAACATCTACAATTGAAATGGCATATATTACTGAAATGGAAAAGAAAAATTACTCCTAAACACAGAGCAATTCTAATTATTGTCCAAAGTGTATCCTTTGCACTTTCCGAAATTTTCAAAATTACACTCAGAAAAAGGAATTGATTAAAACTACAAAACATGTTTTGTTGAGTACATTTTGGTTGTTTTAGCAAAATTCAAGTAAAATTGAACCATTTTACTTAAATTAACAAAACATTTTTTGCTGACGATACAATTTTTTTTTTTTTTGGAATTGCAAAAAAAATTTTTTTTGTTGATTCAAACAAAATTTCCATTGACCTACATTTTAATAAAATTTTGGTTTAAATATAGGTCAATGGAAATTTTGTTTGAATCAACAAAATTTTTTTTTTTTTTTTTTGCAATTCCAGAAAAAAAAAATTGCATCGTCAGCAAAAACATGTTTTGTTAATTCAAGTAAAATGGTTCAATTTTACTTGAATTTTGCTGAAACAACCAAAATGTACTCAACAAAACATGTTTTGTAGTTTTAATCAATTCCTTTTTCTGGGTGTAGTTCTGTTGAAGCTGGATACTATTTTCACTTGTACACATAATTATTATTCTGATTGCTTTTGATGCTTTTCCATTCAACCAATTTATAATGTGTTCAGATCTATAAAAATCATGAATCTTTTAAAAAAATCCTTTTATTTCGGGAGTATTAACAATGAGACATGCGAACCTATCTATTCGTTACCAACAGAGTAGCTTGTTATTTTTTATCACTTAAAGAACAACACAAAAAGTATCTCTTATAAAAGTACGCAGCTTTCTTTCTAAAACATGTCCATAATACTTTCCAAAATTTTCTAAATTGGTTTTAAGGAATTAAAATATAATTTAAATTTGAAAAGTTTCGTAAACTATTATTCCTTTCTCCTTTTCTGCTCTTCATGCCACCAGTACCTTCTTAATTAAAAAATATATTTAAAACATAGTTGTTATTTAAAAATGCTTTTATTTTAGCAGCGTTGACAATGGAACATTCGAAAATAACTATCCATTAACAACAGAGTAGCTTATGGTTTTTAGTCACAGTAAGAATGTCGGAGGATTTATTATAAAAACATACAGATCCATAATAAAAGAAGATAGCTATCATATTTTCCAAAATTCTCGAAATACGTTTTGTAGAATTTCAATGTGTTTTTAAAAATGTACTCGTAAGTATTATTTTGACAGTATTTAGAGCTTTTCTTGTAACATTTTTTTCCAATAATAATAATTAAAAAAACATGTATCGAAACCATCAGCCTTTTCACAAAAAATATTTTATTTTAGCTTCATAACAACGAGACATTCGAATCTATCTATTCATTAGCAATGGAGTAGCTATTACTTTTAATCGCCAAAATAACGATGCTGGATTTATTATAAAAGCACGCAGGTTATATAAAGAATAACTAACTTTTTACACGACAGAGTATCTATTATTTTCGTTTGTTGAAATACGATTGTAGCAGATCAAAATAAGATATAATTTTATTTCAGTCAGGGCATTTTTTTTAAATGCTAATTAATCCACGAGAAATAAGTTAAACATTTTAATATAAAATGAGATTTTTGTTTAACAAGTAATTTTTAAAGATTTTTTTTTGAATTACATTGCAACGATTTTTTAAACGTGTGTTATAAAGAATGCATTTTGCACTTTACTATATAAAATGGTCAGGTTACAGTCAGGTAAAACAGATCATTGGAAATGAATGTGCACTCTGATTATGAAACACAAAGTCAAATCAATATGTGCAACTAGAAAGTCAAGTGAAATCATTAAAAATCAGTTTCATTTGCAGATATGGAAGACGGAATAGTAGTAGTGATATAAAAAATTAACTTTTGAATAAACGTTAAATTTATTAATTTTATTCATTCTTGAGCGAAAATACAATCTACCATTGTTTTTAGGGTTTGGTTCATCTCACGAAACCCTATTACTCCCGCTTCGTTGTCTGTCCGTCACAGAGCCATTCTCAAAAACTATATAAATTACATAGTTGAATCTTTGTGCATATATCTGAATACCAGCTATGATGAGCTCAAAATATTAAAATTTGAAAAATTCGTATTATTTTAATAAATAGAGATAAAAAACCAAAATTCTACAATCCTTTTCCTATTCAATTGAAACATTTTTCGTTATAGCAGATGCCAAAAATTAAAAATCCACGATGAAATTCATTCCACAATCATTAATTTTCTATCAGACGATTTCCACGTGAAAAATGAAAATGAAATAAAAAGAGAAACATATTGAGGAACATATGGAATCATGATAAAAATCGGATTATGGAAATATTCGCCTATTTTAAGATTTTGAGGGTGTACAATTTGTTTAATTTTGAAATTATTTTTCAAATTTTCGCATTGAGTCCGCATGACGGATATTATTATGAAAAAATATAATAGCGGGCTGGTTTAGATATTCGAAAAAATGGAAGAATAGACCGGTAAATTTTTACTTTATAAAAAACATGACTTTTTTTGGCTAAAAGAAATTAATTTGAATTTATTAATGAAATATAAAGTATTTTGAAAGGAATAATAAACGAAACCCTTTGAGCGATCTTCGATCACACTATCCACTTGTTTTCTTTTTGAGTCTCTATAATGATTGGTTTTCATCTGTTTTGCACATTTGGCATTTTGCACCTGAAAATCTTTCTCTCATAATCAAAATTTACTCAGGACTTGTTTCATGGTCTTTCTTCAAAAAAAAAAAAAAAAAAAAAAAAAAAAAAAATCATTTTAAACCTGGAAAGAAATGGAAAAGCAAAAATTGAGAAATATTTTATAATCTCATTTTTCCAGATTAAGGTGGTTCTAAATCCGGAAAGAAATAACTGTTGCGCCAGCAATATTTAAAAATTCTATCTCAACAACTTTAAAGGAAACAATACTTTCAGAAATATAAGTTCAAAAAGAGAATGAAATAATTTCGAATAAGATTATGATAAATTGTGGTATTCATGAGATTTACTGAATCTTTTTTAAACCAAAATAAAAATTTATGCGAAAAAAGTCATTTTTACTACAAAACTATAGACATATTGTTTAAAAGCTGCAAAATATGTGTCCTAAAACTTCAGATGAACGAATACATATTTCTATTTCTCTAGATGAAGTTATTTTTCTTTATAAAATGAAATAACTAACGCCTGAATAATTTAACAATGCATTCTCATAAATTCTACGGAGCACATATTTGTCTGTTACACATATGTACATGAAAAAAAGAAAGTAATTCGGGTGAAACTGTTCTATGACAATGTGTTTATGATGTTAAATCATTAAAGATTATCGCCTTTATTTGAATATAGTAATTTGTCACAATAAATGTTAAACATTATAGTTCACAATGATTGTAGAATTGTATAAAATACAAAATTCCCTCTTTAAAAACTTAGAGTAAAACCATAAGTAATATAAATAAAGGTTACTTCGATAATTTTATTTGTTTTTCACTCGCTTCAACACATTCAAATGGACTAGATAAATAAAATTAACTGCCATCAGTTTAGTCAATGCGTTTAAAAAATAAGTGTAGGGGTACTTACTCTCAGTCGAGACAATCATGATTTTGACGATCTATCTTTAAAACCTATTGGGTCAGTGTAGCAGTAGACACAGTAGTATTTATACGTTTTCAGATGACACAGATGCAGATGGCACAAGTAATCTTAATAGCATATTCAATGCTAATTAATTCTTTATCATTTTTTACACACAACTTATTTGTGAAGAGACTATGCATAAAATTTAACAAATCCCCTCTCATTAACAAATCTCGTTCTTTACCAATGATCAGAATGCGTGTATTGTTTTCCATGATAGTTGTTCCTTTTATTTGCATGTAACGTCATATATAATATATATTTAAAACTAAATAATTTAATCATATTAATGAAGTAATTACAAGAAATGTCTCATACATATCTTAAACGAAATCCTGTTTATTCAAACACGCATTCAAATAAAAGTTTTATTATTGTTCGAATAATATTTTCAGCAAAGAAAATAAATATTTAAAATTAAGTAAATATATATTTAAATAAACGACTTTTTAATTTGTTAATCATTTTTGGTGACAACGAGGTTTTAACAAAAATAACAGCTACCCGTTCCTAAAAGAGAAAAAATATATCTGCGCTTTTGTTTTCTATGTTAAATTTAGTATGTTGTAGCTATCACAAAACTTTCTGCTATAATATTTCACTGATTTAATTTAAACAGTACAGTTACACACTAACAATTATGAATATAAAATATAGTGCATTTTTTTAAAAATTTAACACACTGTTACATTGATTGATAAATAATAAAACTACGGAAAAACAGTATCGAATGTTTTTTTTTTATACTCATTCAAAATTATATCAACGTATACATTATTTATTAATACCTTCAAATGTAAAATTTTGTGTAACCTATCGAAATTGATAGAGTTATATTCTCCTAAAAACAGCATAGCACAGCAGTATCAACTGCAGAACTATAAAACGCAACCTTTGAAAAAGCATGGTCTTTCATCAGAAGGGTGTTACTTTTGGTGCAGTTCGACCCTATGCAAACAGAGGTACAATCTGGGCATTTCTTCTTCATAAATCCTAGTTTACCACAACCATAGCAAACAATATCTGATTCTATGTGTCGATTAGCAAACTTAGGAAGAGGTCTGTCTTCGTTTGGAGGCTTACTCTGCTTCCAATTATTATCTCGGCGAGAAAACTCTTTTTTCACTTGGGGTACAACCGGATCTCTTTTAGGGAACGTACTTCTTATAATTTCATAGACATCTAGTTTTTCGGCGAGGTCGACTGGCGAATTTAAATTTTCCCAATCATCTAACATATGCTGTTTGCATTCAACAGGCACGCGCCTTTTCATTTGATCAGCTATGATCAGATCCTGGAGAGACAATTATACAATGTATACGGAATAACATTAGAGAAGTGCTCTGTTTTAAATGCCATACGTTCTAATTTATGTAAACAATGGAGCGCGCGGGATTCAATTTAAGCTTTAACGTCAGGTCTGTGACACTTATCTTTAATTTTGTTTCTCAAGCACACGATTTGTGTCAAATTTTTTAAGCGAACATTTCTGGCCATGGGAGTGAAACTGTACTGTATTCCATTGCCATTGGCCGAAATATTTAGGAGAAGTAGTGTCACAAAGAAAATATTGGAGTGGGTTCATAAGAGATTCGCTCATTTAGCTCAATAAAGTTACACCTCCCCTTCTAAACTAACCCCTAAAACTTGCATGTACACATCTACACATGTATATTTACACATATACACTTACAACATATATATGCATATATCTACCTGTCTATATCAAAATCGACATCTATACATCGCCACAGTTCCACACAAATCTGCATTGATACATATACATTTACGCCTTTTTTTTCCAGAAAAATTCAATACATGTTAATTGCGTTTATATTTCCAACAATTTTCATGGAAAGAGGCATTGCACCATACCCATCGGACAACGCTCTTTCTCTACGCGAAAGATATTCTATATACATATATCCCACTAAAATATTTCAATTTCACACATATATATGTAAACAAGTTATTTAGGAATACATAAATACTTAAATAAGCTCAAAAATTTAAAAACAATCATAAATGAACAACGTGGCTGTGAAACGGAGTTTGAGAGTACTAACGCAAAATAGCTCTATACGGCCCATATAGGCCTAATTAAGACATCAATAATATTTCTCACTTTATGTTTCTAAATGGTATTATTCTTGAATTTCGAAATTTATAAAATGTAAGTAGATGTTTATTAATAATATGTTACTAAAATGAGACACTATCAATTATTGAAGGTTGCTCTACTAATATGATCGCCCATTATATTTGTCATCTTCTTCCACAAATGGACGAGTTTTAACTCACTTAAATAACATGTCAACTAATTGAAGTCGAATGGTAGTAATCTATAAGCTAATAGTTATAGCGTTTGAAACCGTATTCGGGGATCTTCAGTCCTTGTCGTTGGCATCCTGTTAAGTTGAAGTTTTCAATCTCCTACTTTCCAGTTGTCTCCTACCTGTGTGTTTTTTAAGTAAATAAAATTACATTGAACCAAAAAATGTATTTAATTAAATGTGGCTTGATTAGTTACTCGAATTAAATTAATTACTTAGAAAAATATGCAAAATAACCTCATAGGGCTTATATAAGGGTAATTAAGACATCAAGAATGTTGCTCACTTTATATTTCTAAATAGTAAGCATTATTATTTCCTTTAAAAATTAAAAAATATATATATGTAAGTAAATTTTCACTTAATTATAACTTACTGAAATGAGAAATCAGCCGTTATTGAAGGGCAAAATACTAATATGATCACACCTTGTTTTTGCTATTTTATTCCAAAAATAGACGCGTTTACAGCCACCTAAATAACATGTCAACTAATCATAGTCGAATGGTAGCAAGCTCTAAGCCAGTAAGTTACACTGTTTGAAACCGTATTCGAGGATCTTTGATTCCTTATCCATAGTTGCCAACCTCCCGATTTTAAAATACCAGTAAAATCATACAAAAATTCTCGCTTTATTAAATAGCAGAAATTGTATGGTTAAATAAAACAAATATTTTCTACTAAATATACTGGTATGAAAAAAATCGGGAGGTTGCCAACTATGCGTTATCGTTAGCATTCTGCTTTAAGTTGAAGTTTTCAATCTGATACTTGCCAACCTTCCAGTTTAATCAAATAAACATACATTAAACCAGTTAATTTATTCTGTTGAATGTGTATGGTTTTGTTACTGGAATTAAATTAAATTGTATTTATTAGATAAATTTTCGGCTTCAAATATGATTACTTGACCAAATAATACCCACGGTATTGACAATTATGCAGTCTGTTAAAAAAGACTGTGACATCGCAGCATTAATTAATAACCCTTTGTATAAAATGTAGATTATAAGTAAAACATATTAAATGGTCTGTTTAATTTAAATTTACTTATATACATCATAAAAAAGGGTATGGGGGATGGGGCTTCTATGATTCAAACACATAAATTTCGCCTGTTGTCGAACTCAAGTCATTTAAACCAAATAGAAAAAATTAGACTTTACTCGCACATCCGAATATACACACTGGAGTGTATATTCAGAAATTAATATGAATGAATATTTACTGTAGACATAGTTGTAGCCATTTCTTATCAGTTGAGCACAATTTTAATCGGTTGTATCAGCTAATTAGTACAAGTTACCTCATTTCGCTATCTACATCTACGCATAAAACAAACAAAGAAAAAAAGAAAAAAGAAAAGAAAAGAAAAGTGACGAAAGAGCTTACATAATTGAGTCAAATTATGCTCATTGTCGTATTTGAATATTTAAAAATCTTTGTAAGGGAAAGAAAATTCAAATTCAAACCATTTAAAATGAAAATTTAAAAGCAAATATTTAATAATATAGGTTATATATAATATTATGAAAGATACCGTAATATTTATAGAATTATTTACTTATGATATTTTAAAATGTAATTACATAAGCATACACTATAATAGGATTAGCCTTGTAAAATTTTAAGTAACGGTCATGTGGACTTAGAATATTTATAAGAATGAAGGCCAAAAATCTAAATTCAGTTTCAAATATTTTCTTGAATAAATTTAATCTACTTAAGAAAGAAATGTATTGCGAACAAAACAGAAACATTGGGTGGAAGAATTAATTGTCAAAAAGGTTTCTCGAAAATAGAAAATACTTTCATTTCCTCTTGAATGTCGTTTCGTGAAATATTTCAGAATAAACAGTAATTTAAAAAAAATGCATCTGCCAAAAAAATAGCATTTTAAATACTATCTAAGCCTATAAGTTTAGATAGGATATAAGACATAATGTATCACTGGATTTCTATTTGCAGAAATAAATTACATAGCACTTTCACTGCGGATCTGTAGCCCCACATTGGGAGCCAATTTTGTATCAACACTGTCGAATAATTAACCTTTAGAATCTCGGGGCGGAAAGAATAGTTCTTTTATAACAACAGAAATAAAACTTTGCTGGCATTTTCATATATTTTATTACTTGTTGACACAAAAAAAAAAACACATCACTATTACGCACATATATATAAGACTGGCATTTCACTTTCACATTCTTGGAGAACAAAAAAACACACACGTTCTATTTACATCCCTACTCTTCGAAAAAAACGAACTTATCCGCTAAGCTCACGCGTCATAACTGATCTAAGGTATCTTTCCAGATCACGTGATGCGTTGCGCATTTCGCCGGGAGAGTTTATGTTTTCTGGAAGGGGCTTTCTGCGTTACATCTGTCTTTTTCTTACAACGTATATCTTCAATTTATATGCCTTTATGTTTCAAAAGAAAGATTAAAAAGTATTTCTGTTACTTCTTTGTTATTATAGCTGAAGAATGTATAAAATCTGCCAATAACAAACTTTAATTCAAAATTTTAACTAAACAATTATTTTTATAATAAGTAAAATATACAAAAACATTTATAATGCATCTTGATAAAATTACAATATATAACCTTTTTACATCAGTTACGCATTATTTAGTACTTTTAAGTAGCATTTATTACTTTTTTGAGGGTTTCAATTGTAACAACAAATAAAAATATTTAGTATTTTTTTTTATAATTGAGAAGTTTCAGAATGAATTTAGCGAAATAATTGTGAAATAATGTGAGATAATTGCATAATCATGAATGATATGCTGAGATGCCAAGCTGCCACTAATTATCCGTAATATGCGGATTAATTTGACCAAGTTTAATAACGTTTCGATCCAGAAAATTTATTTGATGAATCTTTATTTACGTAATTTAAATTTCTACGTGGAATATATCTAATTTAATTTCTTACAAAAGAAAAAAAATGGTGCGAAACGTACTAAACGTGGGTCAAATTAACACACATATTACGAGAGATTAGTGAGAACCAGGCACCTCTGAATATGTATGATAGAAAAATATTAATAAGAAGAATAAGAAATAAGTTTTATTAATGTGAATTATAATTTAATTCTATTAATTTAATTATAATTAAATTATAATTTAATAATAAAAAATTAATGTGTAAACATAATCGGGAATTTGCTTCCATTTAAAAAATATATTATTTATTCTACAAACTTTCGGATATTTTTTTTATTCATATTGATATACGTATTTCAGCGAATTATTTTTAAGTTTTTGAACTTTAAAGAAGGAAATTCTGTTTTAGTATTGTATTTGAAGTATTTTAGATGAAGAAATTATCTTTAAATTTCATTTTGCAATAATCTTCAAATAATCTTGAAATTATTTGAAAATTGTGCATAAGATCAACACAATTAAAAATATATGCAATTCTAATATTTCATCGTTATTTGTTTCAGTTTCACCTAATAGGCGTTGAATGATATTATAAAGTGCTTCACAAAATTTCGAAGCAAGTATTACAATGAAGATATCAAGAAACGTAATATGTAAAATTATTATAATTTCAAACATAAGTTAAGCTAGATAACTTCAAATATTCCTCTTTTAGGCAGGATAATTGCAATGCCACGTGCGCTGTAATTATATTACAGGAATTCTCGCATAAGTTACGCTTTGAAATTTTGAGATAAATTATTCTTAGTATGTATGTTTACATTATTTAAATCTACAGCAGAAAATTTAGATTATATATTTAGTATATATAATACACAGAAGACGTTAAAATAAGATTTTTTGAAAATATTTTTTCTTAATTATTCGTAATATAAAATATAAATTTATTAAGGTATTTTTTTAATAATCATTATGTTTTAATGCTTTTAATTCCGTGTTATAATTGTAGGGATTTCCGATAACGGCCTCCGAACGAGCGTTAAATACGCTTCTTATAATCTTTTTCCACCAATATTTTTTGTTCCAATTCCTTACTAATTTAATCGCTAAAATGTCGTAAATAAATATAATTATTATATTTTAGTAATCGGCTTAATTGAGTGATTCGGATAATCGAAAGATTTGCATTCGAATTATTTTAATTATCGAATGATTTTAAATAATAAATTATAGATACCGTCGAAGCTAATGATTTGATTTTTTATCATGAATTTTAAACATTTGTCTGTCGTTACCTAGAATTTGTCACATCTCACATCATAAATTTATAATTATAAGAAACTTGATGTAAACATTAAATGTTTAACTAGTAAAATAAATTGTAAAAATGTTTTAAAGCATCAACAAATGTTAATTGAAAAAGTCCTTCCGGCCTGTACCGGGAGGAAAAGGTAGCTTTCCTATATCTTCGTTTTAAAATTTTAGCTAATGTTACACGAAAACAGCAAGTTAAAATGCAAAGAAACGTTTACAAAAGATTCGTTAATACTGAATTTGAATAAGAAATTCGCCAAATTATTGAGCAATAGCCAAATTGGCTTCATTTATGAAGACTTATTTTTGTCTCCAAATTTGGCGAGAATTTGGCGCTTACGGATATGAATATATAGTTTTTAGCGTATGATTGGGGAAGTTATTACAACAGTGAATGAAAATAATTTGCGAGTAATCGCGTTAATGTGCTGTTTTGTTTCAAAATGTCAGCCACCCTAGAATTTCAAACTGCTATATCTCAGCCATTTTTTAAGATAGAGGTAAACAAAAAAATGCTCTGGAATACTCGTATCAAGGCCTAATACTTAATTAAAAAAACAAATTTGAATTTTTAACTTTTTTGTATATTTATTTTAGTTTTAAATTTTTAAGTGGCCGCCATCTTGAAACAAAATGGCGGAACAAGCTGGCCAACGAACTCGGGCGAGACATTGGTAAGCTTAATACACACAATTAGTTTCATGAAAATTGATTTATAAATACAAGCGTTATCGTATGACATGGGTCAGATATATATATATATATATATATATGAATCAACATTTGAACGGAGCTGTGGTTTTGGGGTCTGGGGGTCATGATCGCTGAAAATATATCGAAATTTTCCGGAACTGCTTTCCTCCGAACGGCTGCAATAGGTAGCTTTATACTTTTTTGTATTGAAAGCTACCTAAAATTATAGATGTAATGTTTTATAAAATATTTTTAGAAATAACATCGAGTGACATCGAGTTTTATTAGCATAAAAAGATAATTATTTGTCATAAAAAAATTCATAGCATATCTGTATTTCTTAATTAGATAAATATACTAAATTTCATGTTTATTATATACAATTATTTTCTGTATATTTATTATCAATAGATCACATGTATCTTAAAATAAAGTATATGTAAGAAGGTATCTCTTTGCGGTATTTTTAACTAAATGTATACATACAGTATATTTATTAAGCATTTAAATCGTTCAAAACCTATATGTATTATGTAATACTTGTGAAATTACTCTTTATCTATTAACACATTTTAAAAATGTAAGTGAAGAAAAACACAATGATATGACTAACTAAAACTAGGACTTCCCTCAAAGGGATTAGTCTGAGTGATATTGCTGAGAACATGGGGTTAACAATTACGATATAAAGAAGATACAATATATGAAAAAGAGTAAATTAAATGATAGAATTACAAAATATCATATATAAATTTATAAATACTGTTATGTTTTCATATATATTTTTTTATAACATTTGGCAAAGCATCTCATTTTCTTAATTTTGAGCATCTTACTTGCTCAAAACTTTAAAAAAAAAAAAAAAGCCGAATCTTATAAAACGCTAAGCTTTTTAAAGTTTCGTAATCGGATTTGCAGCAAAGAGCGTAGTTTAACACAAATTTAATTTCATTGATGCAACATTTTCTTTGTAGCAAATATTTACATTTGAATGAAAAAATATTCCTCCTTGTTTATTTGAATAACTATTTATAGGAACTCGTACACTTCAAACCACATTGATAACATGCTTTGTTACAAACCTGATTACGATACTGTAGCCTGAATTCCTACTAAAGTATATAAAAAATCTTTCGATGACTTCTGTAAAGATAAATTTTACATTAAATCTCCATATCGGCGAAGTAGAAAAAAAATTCAAAGATAATACTTCTTGATTGTTTTCTAGGAGGCTCTCCACCCTGCGCCTTTACTACATCAAACCCCAGACTTTTCTTCTGCCTGCCTGTCTGTCTCTCTCTACAATCTGTTTGTTTCCCTATCCATTCTTCTACCCATCTCTCTACCCGATTGACTCTCTCTCTATACATTTCCCTACATGTCTGTATATTTCTTTACTGGTCTCCCTACCCGCCTATCTGTTTCTCTAACCGTCTGTCCACCTGTCTAACTACCCGTATGTCTAGCCGTGTCTCTATACCGTGTCTCTCTCCGTACCCGTCTGTCTACTGTCTCTCTACTCGTCTGTATAGCCATCTCACTATCCGTCTGTCTTTCTACCCTACTCTTTAACCGTCTCTCTACCCATCTGTTTATCCGTCTCTCTAACTGTCTCGCTTCCCGTTTCACTACCCGTCTCTCGACACGTCTGTCTGTCTATATACCCCTCTCTCTACCCATCTGTCAACTCGTCTCTGTACTCATCTCTATACTCGTCTCTCCATCCACCACGCTACCCGTATCGCAACCTTTCCTTCTACATCCTGTCTACCGGTCTCACTACTCGACTCGCTACCCGTCTCCCTACCCATCTCGCTACCCCTCTTTTTACCTGTCTCGTTACCCGTCTGTCTATACGTTTCGCTACCCGTTAGCTTATCTATGTCGCTATCCGTCTCTCTACCTGTCTGTCTACCTGTTTGTTTACACGTCTATTTACCTCTCGCCACTGCTTCCCAATATTTAAACAATTTAGTATACAGAAGCCGTTCATCTGTTATTAAATGCAAACAGGAGTAATTTATCTAATAAGAGTAATCAGATGCAACTTTTTAAATACATACATAAACCAGCACAATAATTCACCAGGTTTATTTTCATAGTAGTTTATGTCATTTGATAGTAAATCTCAACTTCTTAATCTCGAACTGCGTCAAGCTTTTTAAAAAAGCCCCAAGCTCCGTATAACTGGGAAGGGAAAGTACCCTCAGGGCTATTAGATATATGCTATTAATTTAAGTGAAAGTTTCGTAATCGGGTTCGCAGCCAATTGCTTATGTCAGAAAGCGTGGCTTAACGCCATTTTAAATTCATTTCTGTAACTTTTTTTTTTTTTTTTTTTTTTTTGGGGGGGGGGGAGTTCCAAATATTTACACTTAAATTCAAACTTTTGCCCCCATGTTAATATTAATGTTGTTTGTATTATTAATTAATACTTTGGTGACAGAGCTTCATTCAAAACAAATGTAAATTACTTCTACTACAGTTTTTTTTCTAGGAGAAACATCCGTAATCGGGCCCAAAGCTAATCAGAGAATTTAATGTCATTATAGTTTGTAACTCTTATAGAGTTAGAACAATATTGTTGCTAGCATTACTCTTGTTTGAGACTGGCCTTGTCTGCGTATCTGAATGGGGGAAAAGTTCCGTATCATGAGCTGGTTGGCGCCATTGGAGAAATTAAAAATGGTGCTAATAGGCAGTTTTAGCATCTTACCAAATTTTTTACAGAGTGGAATAACAGGTTTTTCAAATATTTACAAATATACGTTTATTAAACCATGTTTTAGCGTCATCTTAAAAAATTAAGTAAAATGCTAAAATAAAATTTTATTGCCATTTTTGATATTTTAACAAGTAATGAAAATACATAACAAACATATTTAACAAAACTAAGAGACATTTTTGTGTTAAAAAATTGTTATTGTCAGGGGGGCAAATTGTAAACAATTAATAATCGAACTAAAAAATTACCGAAACTTGTGGGAATCTCAGGAAAGAAATATCTGATATAAATAGCATTTAAAATCTTAAAATGGAGAAGTGGTCCTTATAAAAATGCAAAACATTATACGCCTGATATAAGTATTTGTTTATTTTTTTATATTTCCGAAAGCACAGATAAAAGGGTAAAAATCCCGGCACAGATGTCATATACTCACCACGTTGGCGCGATTTTTTTCCTCGCCAATTTGGCGAAACCTGTTTGTTATGTTTATTTACTTTTATTTTTTATTTTAATCCCATAGATTATTTTTATATGTATATCAATATTTATTTATATCAAACTATTATTTATTTATTTTTATTTCCTTTTTTAAAATAATAGAAGCTAATTCATTTATTACGTTATTTTATTTTTATATATAAATAAAAATTCACGTGCTATTATTGCACGCTAATTTGTAACTAATATTCAAAAACAAAGTTTTCCACAAATTGGCGGGGGAAAAATCGTGCCAAAGAGGTGTGTATAGGACATCTGTGCCTTGTGTTCATTTCACATAACCTTTCACTCATTTCACTTGAAATACATACATTAAAAATACATGTCTTTTACTCATTTAATTTAAAATACATGCCTTTCACAAATTCCATTTAAAATACTAAAAAGGAAAAGAAAATAAGAAGAAATAATGCCACAAAAAACCCTTTATTTAAACATCAAAGAAATGTTTCTTATTTACACACGCGAAATAAAAAAGCTAGTCTAATGGTGAGATTTGCGCCAAATCTCTAATACAAAAGTTATTGCGAGGTTTTTTTCTTTCAAACAGAAAAAATTCCAGATTAATTTTCCATTTTTATTAAATGGAAATATGCTTTATTGTACTGATTTGATCATTGCACTGATATTGTATTTGACTGTGCGTGCATATTTTTTTTGCTCCGTGTTATTTCATGAACTTTTGAAATCCTATTATTTACGAAAATCTCCGCCGGTAAAAATGACGTATGCACTAAATTTTCGTGACGTATGTACTTTAATTGTGCTTTTTTATTTATTTTTTAATATAACTTCCAAACGGTTTGACATTTATTCTTGGTAATAAATAGGCGTCGTTGTCACCTTTATAGGTATCTGCTGTAAAAATTTGAACGAGTTCCGTTAAATATTTTTTGAGTTATGCTTGACGAAAGGTTTTAATATCCATCGTAGCTATATATGGGGCAAAGTAATACTGCGCTGTGTATGAGTCTTCGTGTTCACTCAGATAATTACAGATCAGCCAGTCCCCCCCCCCCCACACACACACTAAATAATAAGTATAATAATAATGATAATGATAATAATAATAATAATAATAATGAACAATGAGAAAATTCTCTAGCGGAAAAACTAAGTTGCCCATTCCTGTAGCAAACATATTAAGAGGTAGAACAAAGTTCTGGGGAAGAGATGAAAATAATGATATGTCACATGAAAGAATCCAGCTAATAGGAAAAAAAACAAAAAATAAAGAATAAAACATATTCAATTGGTCGAAACCTATATGTATAATGTATAGAAAAAAAGTGACCGACTCAAAAACGGGGCGAAACTTTAAAAAAAAAATGACGTAAGTCAAATTAAAAAAAAAAAAAAGTATCGTTACAATATAAATTCGAATAATGTATTCGAATTATTTTAATTATCGAATGATTTTAAATAATAAATTATAGATACCGTCTAAGCTAATGATTTGATTTTTTATCATGAATTTTAAACATTTGTCTGCCGTTACCTAGAATTTGTCACATCTCACATCAGAAATTTATAATTATAAGAAACTCGATGTAAACATTAAATGTTTAACTAGTGAAATAAATTGTAAAAAAGTTTTAAAGCATCAACAAATGTTAATTGAAAAATTATAGATGTAATGCTTTATAAAATGTTTTTAGAAGCCACATCAAGTGGTAGTTTTATTAGTATAAAACTACAGTATTTAGGGTATATCCCCTAAATAAATAATACAGTCTAATTTGCGTATATCTCTTAAATATTTAGAAAGAGATGGAAATATAATTACCTTACTAGAAGTCGCGCTAAACCAAAACTAAAAAAGTCATTCTGGCAATGTTTGGTAAAAAAAAATAATAGTTATGAAATGAACAGTCGGCTAGAGAAATTTGTCCTGCGAAAGGTACGCATTTGATAAGCAGCAAAAGATTCAAAATCGGAGAAAGCTAATTATATTTGCCAAACGAAGAATAATCGCTTGGAATTACTCAAATATGCGGAAAAGGGACTTTTTGAAAAAAAAATCTATCCGGCATTTTTAGATTTTTTCATAATGAGATAGCAGATTTTTTTTTTGGTTCAATGCCGATCGATAATACGAAAGAAAATCATGGATTTTTAATGTCGAAATACAAGCTATCCACGGGATTTTCCGAGCTTATGATTGTGCTTAACTTTTAAGGTGTGTTTACATTTCCAGACTTTCTCACTCGATAAAAAACGAAGTGAAGAAATATTTTAAAATTTTTACATTGGTTTTAAATAATAATAAACAAAAATGCTGGTGTTTTTAAATTAGTATACATTATAACATCAGTAATGTATAGATGCGTTATGGAGTTTAAGTAGTAATATTAAAAAAATCATCGAGATTTAAATGGCAAATATAACCTATTTACATACCTTATCAAATATTGCGTAGTGTTCATCTTCAAATGATCGTGATTATAATACATTTTCAAACTGCTTTGTTATAATCACTGTTTAAATTTGAAGATTTTTATGAATTATACTCAACTGACGAAATATTTTACTTTTGTTTACACCAATTTTTAAACATGAAGATTTAAGAGTTAAACAGCAGTAATATTAGAGGTAAACATCAGTTGAACATCAGAAAAAAAATCCCTATACTTCACTCTTTCACATGCTAAGAATAATATATCCGATTGCAGAAACGTATGCTCAGAAATATTTTTGTAACGAAAGTTGGTTTATATATTAAAACTCAAGAGCATGAGACATAAATGGAAGTCAATCATTTCATCAATATATGTGTCAACACTTCACTTGGTAAGTTTATAATGACATTAGAAAGTGTCTCAAAAATGAAAGTGTTACAATGAGAATTTCAAGGAACACATTAGAGATGAATTGTATAAGTATCTTTTCCAACACAAGTTACAATAAATGAAATTAAACGTTCTTGATTTAGACAAAATATTTTAAAACAACGTGCGTTTGTAATTATTTTGCAGGAATTCTCGCATAAGCCACCCCGAAAAACTTTGTCAAAATTGTTTCTTAGTTCACGTATTTTTATTATTTTTTATAGGTATATAAACGTTTTAAGATAGGGACCTAAGTGTTAAACACCATGTAAATTGCACTTTCCTTGGTAATACTGACAAAATAAAATTAATTTAATATTCGCCTACCATAATATTAAAATATATAATTCAAGTTTTAATATATTAAGTATATCATCACCATCAACAATCGTTTATAATCCACAGCTGGATAGGTATCCCTCAGATTTCACATTGTTTACTGTCTAATGCGTCAGTCACCCAACTAACACCAGCCACTTTTCTGATTTTGTCAATCGATTTTTACTTGAGGTCGTCTTCTTGATCGTGTTACAACACTGCGATACAACTGTAGGGTGTTTGTGCTCCATCTATTGCCTTGTCTTCTTGTAATGTGCCCAGCCCATTTCCATTTTAGCCGTTTAATTCTCTCAATGATGTCAAAAACTTTCGTCTGACTTCTTATCAAGGTTATTTTCTGCTTCTTCTAGTTATGCCTAGCATACATCTTTCAATACTCCACTATGTTGTTTGTAATCTTTGTCCCATCTGTTTTGTTAGCGTCCATGTTTCTCCTCTATAAGTTAGTGAAGGCAAAACACATTGGTTAAAACCATTCTTTTCAAACAAAGAGGCATGTGACTATTCAGAATAATTTTTTCTTCCCAAAAGCACTCCACCCATTTCTTATAGTTCTATTGATTTCATTCCTGATACTGTTGTCCGATGATATATCCTGTCCAAGATACACATAACTTTTCACTTCTTTAATGTCAGTGTTGTTGTAGATGACTTTCTTTTTTGATGCAAAGAAATTGAACATCACCTTATTCATTTCCAAATTTATTTTTAACCCCACATTAATGCTAATTCTTGCCAAATCGTTTAGCATAGTTTTTAATTCTTCAGGGCTATTACTGAAAATTAAAATGTCATCAGCAGACCGGAGATGGCTTAAACTATTCTCCATTTATTGTAATCCCTTTGTTTTCTCAATCCAACTTCGTGAAAATATTTTCTAAGCGAGCAGTATAAAGGTTTAGGGAAATGGTTTCTCCTTGTCTTACCATGAGTATGAATTGATTTCTATGTTCTCATTTTTCAGTATGTTCATGTTTCAAAAATGAGTATGAACTGACCTCTATGTGCTCAGTTTTGAGTATGTCCATGTTTCAATATTCTGAGTATTTCTGGTATTTCAGAATTGAAAGCTTTGGGTCAAAACAAAATGAAAAAAACCTATTTACTCAAATTTGAAAGTTTCATTTCTCTCAGTGTATATATGTGTATAATTGTATGTATATATTTTATATACATATAAATAAATGTTAGTTAGGCAAAATCGTCATGCTGCATAATACAAATTATACTAAATACTAAATTAAAATTTTAAGAGCCAGTGTATGTTATAAATATTTTACATAGTATTCGGTACATAGGAAATAAATTAATAAAAATTCGTATTAATGATACATCTCTTAAAAAAGACACAAAGTTAAATGCAATGAAAGTTAAATAAATGTTAAATAAATTGTTATTAGGCAAAACCGTTATGCTTCATAATACATGTAAATTAAAATTTTACGAACAGTGTATGTTATAAATATTTTACAGAATTTTAGATAAATAGGAATAAATTAATAAAAAATCGTATTAATGATACATTTGTTAAAACAAATAGAACAAAATTAAATATAATTGCGGTGTTCCCATTTAGAGGAAATGTGCTACACTATTAAATAAAAATTTCAATAATTAGAATGGGAAATTATATATACCCAATTAATAAATGAGATACTCTTGAATCGAAAAATTTATTTTTACATTCATTATTTTTAGATTTATTTTATTAACACACAAAAAGCTGTTAACTTTTTTATTATTCTCCTGTGTGTTTCATTCATGTATCGGAAGTATATAAAATTGCGCCGTGCTCTATTACAGTTTGCCAACCATTCACTTTTTATGAGTCCCTTGGTTAGTGTTGGTAAATGTAATGAAAAAAACTCATTGGTTTTATTTTAATAAGCGAAATACAACACGAAAACAATTGCTAAGCTAACAATTAAAAGAAATGTGTTACCCGATTAGTTAGAAATTTCAATAATTAGTACGGGAAATGACATTTATTTTACTATACACACTTAATAAATGAGATACTCTTGAATCGAATGATTTGATTTGATTTGATAGCCTAAAAGGGACTTATCAAACTAGTAGAAGTCTGTAGAGCATAGTGTCCCTCCCGGTCGCATTCAATAAGGTCTTAAAAAACACAATCTTCAGCCGAAGCTGGACCCGCTGTTAAACGCGACAAGGGGCGCGATTGAAAGTTTAAGAAAAATACAAACTATGGTCAGAGACCAGATCATACATAAGCCGGCTATGCCAGGGAATGACTCTTTACGCGACAGTTAGCATGGACTGAGTAGGAGTT
Source organism: Maratus michaelseni (assembly GCA_963931845.1). Classification (NCBI taxonomy): domain Eukaryota; kingdom Metazoa; phylum Arthropoda; class Arachnida; order Araneae; family Salticidae; genus Maratus; species Maratus michaelseni. The sequence continues at coordinate 311,190,499 of OZ007591.1, forward strand.
GTGCATTGGGAGTAGTATCTGACGGCTACTAGGTGAGATCAGAGAGAACTGTCAGAAAAATATAGATTATATGTAGCATTCTATTAAGGGTGCCTCTTTAAATTATTTGGAAGGTATTCCTTTGGTGGGATGGCAGGTTTCTAAATATGTCATTGTGCAGCAGGCGAAATAATAATGGGGATACGAAGTCTCTGCGCCCCACTCGCAAAGGAATGTGTCTGCACATTCAAATTTGTAGAGGATTGTGCGAAATGGACCGTGTCCTGTGAGAAATGCTGTTGTGTGTGTGGTTAGGTTGTAGTGTGTTATTGAGACTTTCGGTATTAGTTAATATGTGTGTCGGTCTTTTTTCTGATGTTATCCCAGATTGATTTCCATTGCTAGAATATTTTTGGCTTTAATAAACGTTTTATGTATGTGGCTGGAATTGGGAGATTAATGTCAATGTGTAGTTTAGCTGTTGCTTCCTTTGCGAGTGCATCCGCTATTTCAGTACCTTGAACGCCCGTGTGCGCTGAAACGAGGCCAAGAGCAACTCTATTTAGACTGGACATTAACTTATGTTTGATTTATAAGATCAGCGGATGCTTGGTTCTATGGCCATAGATAGCCTGCAGATACAAAAAACTGTCGCTATATAATTGGATGAAGGGGTGTGTGGTGTTTTTTTGGACCCGGTCCAGGTCTTTTCAGATGGCGTAGAGTTCTGCTTGATAAACAGAATTGTGGTCATCTAGTTTGCAGGCCTACTGATGTTTCATGGCCTCCCCTTTCTAGGGCGCAGAATACCGCTGCCATGCCGGTGGCTGTTTCGGTTCCATCAGTGAAGAGAGTAATCCTAGTGGATGGGGAGAAGGAATTAAGATTGGTGTTTACTTGGAAATGAGATGTCTCACTGAAGGGGTATATCTGCCATCCTTGAACTTTGGACTGTATTGAGGTTTTTGAAAGGAATTCGCTGGCAGTGGGTTCATGTTTCAGGGGGAGACTGCGTCTCTTGGTGTACTCATACGTCAGTATTGTGTCGATTGATGGTATGCCTGTTATGGGATTTAGAGCAATCCGTGGAGATTGTTTTGCAACCTCATGAGATTTGTAAGAGAAACATTCGCTGTAGTGAAATCAATTTTATTATTTCTTGTTTTGTTAGGTCTCCCCCCATATGCTTGCACTGTATGTTATTATTCTCTCTACTATAGTGTGATGCCATATTTCAAGCATTAAGTTGCTATTACCTCATGTTTTTGACGTCATTTTTAGTGAGTTGTGGTGAAATGTTTATGAGTTTCAATTTAAGTTTATGCAGGTGTGCTAACAAATTTTGATGCTTATCGATAGTTATGGCTAACAGTTTGAGGTATGGGACATGGTGGACGCTGGTCCCGTTGACGCTAAGGGTTGGGTTACTACCACGCAGGGCGCGTGGTTTTGCAAATGTCAGTGCTTGAGATTTGCCTGGTGAGAGTTGCAGGTGTAAGGATTCCTGTAGCTGGAAGAACACAGGGAGGGCTGAATCTGCCTTTTGCTCCAAAATAAAATGGACGCGTCCCGAAAAAATAATGTTGAAGTCGTCCGCGAACACGTAGCGGAGGAAATCTAGTTTTTGTAATTCTTTAAGGATTAAATTTGCTATTAGAAGCCACATAATTCGTCCTAGACAAGAGCATTGTGGGCAATCCTTTTTTAAATTGTGTGTTGAGGTGCCTGCATCCCAGTTGATGAGAGTACTGAGCTGTGATAAGTAGGAGCGGATGACTCCAGCAATAATTCTCGGGCAGTTGAGTACTATTAGCTGTTGTATAATGTCACTCCATTCCACGTTGTCCAGAAAAATGCTATCAGCACAGGAAGTCATGATGACATGAAGAGCTTTTTCGCTAGATCTGCTCTCTCGGAACACAAATTGGCCCAGGTGTCGGATAATGTTACTTTCTATTAAAAAGTCAATCGCTGGACAAGGAGCTTTACAAGCAATTTTCCTAGCGGTAATAGTAGGTAAATCGACCGGTATGATTGCGGTTCAGAGGGCGACTTCCCTCGCTTAATGAAGTATACGACTCCCTCCTGTCACAGGACAAGTGGAAATTAATTATGAGAGAGGCAAATGATTGCCCAGTCTTTGAGTAGTTGTGGTAGAATTTTGAAAATCCGTTTTAACAATAGGATGCCTATAGCATCGGGGTCTGGTGCTTTTTTGTCAGTTAGTTAATCATGGCCGTTCTTAATTCAGCATTTGTGAAGAGCCTGTCTATTGGTGCTGTGAATTCTATGTCCGAGTAATCGTGTTGAGGATATGCTGTTTTGCCAATAACTTGTTCTGATAAGAATTCTAAACTGTTTTGTATGGATGCTTCGCTGGGAGGCAGTTCAAGCTTGATTTCATCAGGAGTAAAATATTGTCCTGTGAATTTTTTTAGGAATGTGCCGAAAGGATTGAACTCACTGCTATAGAACTTCCTCCACGCAGCATTCTTTGTCGACAAGACACTGCGCATTAAGCTTCGAATATCTGGCACCCAAGACCTTTAGCTCACATGCTTTTGGGTCGAGTTGTCGGGTTGCCTTAATTTTCCGCCTGAGTGCCGTAAGTAGGCTCCTCTGTGCCTTGAGTTCGGGAGCCTAGAAGGAGAACTAGCGCGTTTTTCTTACTGTTTTGAGTCTAAAGCAAGCACTTGCTGCTCAATGGATTTATTCTATGAAATTGGTAGTGAAAGTATTTATATGTTCTGTGTTGTTGATATTCTGAAGTTGTTCAGTTAGTGCCTGTTTCCGTGCTTTTCGAATTTCGTCAAATTTATGATCCTTACCCATCGAGGTGTTAAAACGTTTTCTCAACATGTAAAGCGAGGTTGTCTGGTATGCGAAATGTATGTATCTGTGATGAGAGGCACTATAAATGTCTATGACTTTCCACTGCGAGATTCTTTGAAGTGTCTGTGTGTTCGTGAGTGTGAGTTTTGGCCAGCCCCTGGTAATGACTTTACCTTTACAGTTTACTTTTACGAAGGTTGCCTCTGAATTGGGGACATTTGCAATTGGCAGGTTATGTGCCACGAATTGTTCTGTGAGCAATTCTCCACGGAGGTCCTTCCGTAAACAATTCCACAGAGCGGAATTGGCATTGAAGTCTCCTCCGCAGATGAATGCGTGTTTTTGTGTGATGAGATGGCTCCATTCTTCCATGGACTCCCCAAAATCGACTGAAGGCACCGCATAGGTCGAAAGTTTGATTGTCTTGTTTTCTTTTGCGTCAATGGTGACAAAGGCACAGCGACCACCCGTAAAGATGTGCGAGTACACTAACTCAAAATTTCTGATGATCAAGTGTGCGCTGCTTTTTTTGGAGGAAAATATTGCCCATGATTTTGGAAAACCCTAGAGAGTTCTATCTTTCGTGCAGTAGGCGTCCTGTAGTAGTGCGATAGTTTTGCAGAATGTGCTTCTTTGCACTGTCAGTAACTGCTTTGCAGTGATTTAAGTTAATTTGTAGGAAATTTAGTAGGCCTAAGTATGGAGGGGTGGTGCGTGAGACATCTTTGTAAGTGTACAAAAAGTTACCTGGTTGGTTGTAGCCGTCAGAATGCCAGTTCTTCAATTTAGTACCTGAACGACCTCGTGGATGAAGGCTAGGACTAAGCAATACGGGGGACATCTGGAAGGGACTGTAGCCAAAGTGCGCTTCTGTATGTGAAGTGGTTGGTTTTCAGGGAGATAAGGCTACTGTAGGTGGGCTCTGGGAACGAAGATGTTGTCTAAGAGTTCCCTTTCCGGGGTGTAGTAGTTCTGTAAAATTTCACAGCATGAGTCCGATGTTTTGTGGTCGGTCTGATATTCTGTTTCTTTGTAGTGATTTGATTCGCTATAGTTGATGTATTCAGGCTCATCATCGCAAAAGCGTCGAGGGTGTTTCTGCCCACAGTTTTCACAGAAGGTCTCAGTCTTGTAATATTTTGTTGGGTGTTGGAAGCTTTGGCAGTTTCGGCAACGCTGTATGGAGGTGTGTGGGCGAAGTTGGCAATTTATAAAGCCATGGTATTGCCCCCAACTGCTATCACCATTCGGCTCAGCGTCTGTGGCATCAGTATGATCCAGTTCTTGGCATCTTCAAATCGTTTTTTTAGGGCGAAATGACCAGTGAATCGGAAGATTGTATAGCATAACACCCAGAAAAGCTGTTAACATATTTATTATTCTCTTACGTGTTTCATTCATGTTTCCGAAGGATATAAAATTATGCCTTGCTCTATTACAGTTTTCCAATCATTTACTCTTCATGAGTCCCTTGGTTAATGTTTCATTTCAAAATTGAATGAAGTTCATTCACAGAATTTTTCACTGTGTATTTTTAATCAAACAATTGAGAGGTTTATAATGGCGGTATTACACGAAATGTATATTTTTAAGTACCGAATGTATTTCTTTAGCTTTGTAAATAAAAATGAGTACTATGAATATTTCTAAAAATATATTTTTTTCATACATGCTTAATATCTGTAAATTAATATTTTACAAAATATTTTAGTTTTAAATATTTTAAAGACGTTTAGGTACATCTAAAATAATTGTGTAACTTCCAGTGAAGTGAAATGCGTTGTACGATCTTTAGAAATTTTAATAATCAGAATGGTAAATGATATTTATTTTTCTATACATACATAATAACTGAGATATTTTTGAATCGAAAGATTGTATAATACACAAAAGCTGTTAACTTGTTTATTATTATCTTGTGTATTTTATTCAGGTATCAGAAGCATATAAAATTACACCGTGCTCTATTATAGTTTTCTAACCATTCACTCTTCATGAGACCCTTGGTTATTGTTTATTGTAAAATTGAATGAGATCCATTCACAGAATATTTCACTGTGTATTTGTAATCAAATAGTTGAGCGGTTTATAATGACAGAGTTACATGATATGGACATTTTTATGTATCAAATGTATTTCTTTCGTTTTGTGAATAAAACTGCGTATTATGATAATTTAAAAAAGTATTTTTTGTCATACATGCTTTACATGTAAATTGAAATTTTATGAAATATTGTATTTTTTGACTGATCACACTGATGTCCAAAAATTAAAAGATATTTATCGAACGCTTTCGATTATACAAAGTTTGTTTAATATCTATTGAAATTCTTGACGAATTGTCCTTGAACTTCGAGGATGTACAGAACACGGTCGACTTCATATTTCTCAGTGAATATTTATCCGCGAGGATAATTAGGCACAAAATAATAAATTTAATAATAAAATAATATTTGTGATCATCCCTATAACGTAAAAGGCTCAAAACGGTCTGTCACTGTGTCCAATGACTATGTGAGTCATGTTCAAAGTTTACGTCCATTTGTGTAAGCATAACGCGCATATTCGTGAAGATGATAACATTTCTGCGAAAATTCAAATGTTTTTTGCTTATAACGTGGAGAATTTATAATCGAATGTAACATCACTTTCCGAAAACTTGATACAAAACAGTATAAATAATATAATGCAATTAAAAAATTAATATAATGAATATTTGATTAGATATGAACATTTGTATGAAATCATTTTTAACTGCGCATGCGTAAAAGATGTCAAAAGTTTTATTTTCTAATTTGGTACTCAGTTATTTAGTGCAACTTATATAAAAAGGTCCAGTGAAATATCTCGAAAATTCCGAAAGGTACTAGCAAAGAGTTAGTTGCTTTCAAAAAGTAGCTCTATGATAAGAGATTTTCCACTATTTGTCAATAGACTTTTAGGTACACAAGAAATAAAACAAAAACTGTGTTAATAATATATATATATATATAATTTTACAATGTTAAATATAATGAAAAACATATTCATTGATATTACTTTAAGCAGTTATATTATACAGGGTGTCCATAATTAAACGACCCTACTTTAAAGTTGTCTACAGACGAAACTATTGCTAAGAAAGTTGTGAAATTTTGTGAAGGACATAATGAAGCAATGGGAATTTGTTTAAGCGAAAAAAAATACTTCAAAATTTCACCACCAGATGGCGTTTTAATGAATCAATCGCATTTGAAAAATTTCGAAGTCATGATAAATCAAGATCATTTAATGAATTATACATTTAGCATACATTTTAGATAGTTTACATATTTTATTGCAACAAAACGTGTTCCACATGGCGCCCATCATTTTCAACAACCATCTGGAATCGTAGGATAGCATGTTCCACAGTTGACAATAGTGTGTTCTGGGAAATGCTAAAAACATGTCGTGAAAATGTCTTTAAGATCAGGTAAAGTTCTTGATTTATCATGACTTACAGAATGTTTCAAATGCGATTGACTCATTGAAAACGCCATCTGGTGGCGAAATTTTGAACAAATTTTTATTTTCGCTTAAACAAATTCCCATTCCTTCATTATGTCTTTCACAAAATTTCACAACTCTCTGACCAATGTTTTCCTCTGTAGACAACTTTAAAGTAGGGTCGTTTAATTATGGACACCCTGTATATACTAAAATATCTGCGAAGCTCACAAATAAGTGATATGTGTTACACGATAGTTAGATATTTCAGTAGTTAAAATGGGAAATAATATTTATTTTCTGTACACATTCAATAACTGTGATATTTTGAATAGAAAGATTGTATAACACCCAGAAGCTGTTAACTTATTTATTATCCTCTTGTGTGTTTCATCCAGGTTTCCGAAGCATATAAAATTACACCATGCTCTTTTACAGTTTTCCAACCATTTACTCTTCACGAGTCTCTTGGTTACTGTTTTATTGCAAAATTGAATGAGGTCCATTCACAGGATTTTCCACTTTGTATTTTTAATTAAATACTTCACGGGTTTATAAAGGCGATATTACACTATATGAATATTCGCATGTATCAAATATATTTCTTTAATTTTATAAAGGAAACTGCGTACTATGAGAATTTAAAAAATCTATTTTATTTTCAAATAAATTTTCGAATGATTCAAATTATTGCATTGAGCTATTTTTAATTTTGATGGAGACACTGTATTTATACTTTTTGGATATAAAATAGGTAGAAGTTGAAATAATAGACAAGGATAATGAAAAGTTGCTGATTTATATTTTAAAGATATACTTATTTTCTATCCAATTATCAAAAAGTTAATCCTATATCAGAATGGTTAAATACAGGATGGTTAAAATTAAACTGATGGTACTCAGAAACTTATAACTCCGGTTCTACTGAACGGATCCGAATAAAACTTGAGATCAATGTTAAGTAGATCATTCAGCCGAAGTTTTCGTAAAAAAAATTGCCACCAGGTGGCGCTTTAACAATGTAAAATGAAAGATAATAATTCAAAAATCAAAGAATAACGGAATATTTTATTTATTTACACACCTGTGTGCTCTATGTGCATGCCTTGGCGTTCAACAATATGCTGAAAGCGTACTACCGCGTTATTAACGGCCGCACGCAACATATCAGTAGGAATGAGGGAGACATGGCGTACGATGCTAGCTTTCAAGTCCACTAAATTATTTACACGTCCTTGATAAACTTTATCTTTAAGAAAACTCCACAGCCAGAAGTCACGTGGGTACAGATCTGGTGACCATGCTGGCTGGGAAATCGGGAAAGTACGCGAGATGATACGTTCACCAGAGAGCCTCTTTGATTTAACGCCGGGACAACATAATTATCCAGGAATCTGCTGTATCGGTCACGCTTAACAAAGCCGTTCATTGTGACTTCCTTGAAAAAAATACGGGACCAAAATAAAATTTGACGTGAATCCACACCAAGCCGTGACGTATGAAAAATGTAGTGGCTGTTGTTGCATGACATGAGGATTGGTGGAACCCCATATACGGCAGTTCTGGGTGTTCACAGCACCATCTAAGTGAAAATGAACCTCGTCTGTCCATAATGTGCGATGGCCAGTACTCATCCACTTGCATCCTCCCCAGTAAACGCAACGCAAAATCAAGACTCACAGATTGATCTTGAGGCTTCAACTCTTGCACGATGTGCATCATGTAAGGGTAGATCTTCAGAATTTTGCGTAAAATCTTGCGCACGGTTGCCCATAAAATGTCCAATGCTCGTGCTATTGAGCAGCCACTTACAGTAACATTTGAAGAATTTGCCGATGACTCAGCTGATGCAATCGCAACTTCCTCCACAATTGCCGGCTCAGTTGTACGTCGTCCTCTGCCCAGTGCAACATCCACAGAACCAGTGTTTTCAAACTTACGAATCATGCATTTAACTGCATTTACGGACATGGGTCCTTTCCTTAAGTTTTTCATCCATCGATAAGCACGGAGGGCTGCCGAAGCATTGCTCTCATTCTGATAAAAAAGTTTTATGATCAAGGCTCGTTCCTTCTTGTTCAGTGGCGTGTTCACTGTGGACGAATGATTTCTTTGAACAATACGTTCCGCTTTTATAGCGACATTGCACTAACTACTCATTTCCATATGGTTTTTAGAGTACAGCGCCATTTGATAACGAAATTTCAAACTATTTTTCTTTCTTTTACGAAAATAACGGCCGCATGATCTACATAACATATATCTGAAGTTTCATTTGGATCTGTTCAGTAGAACCAGCGTTATGACGATGAGCCTCTGAGTACTGTCAGTTTAATTTTAATCACCCTGTACATAATCGTATCAAGGGATAATTACAAAAAAATCCTAGCAACAAACGACTTTCTGCAAATGTTTCTTTAAAAGAAACACCTGTCTATCTTGAGAAGTAAATATTGCGAATTTTAATTCTTTTCTTTTTTTTTTTTAAATCAAGATATTACTTTTTGTATAATTAAATAAACAACTAAATATAACATAGATGTTTGTGTAAATGTGGTATTTGTTTCTCCAATAATTTTGAAATGTTAAATTCAAATGATCTTTGCTTTACAGTATAAGCAAATAAATATTATTAAGAATTATTGTCTGTTATAAATAATTTACAAACATTTATATGGTTAGGAAACAAATAACAAACGTTTCCTTATTTTTTAAAATTATTTTTATAACAACATTTAAAAAACCAAAAGTGAACTCAATTAAATTATGGTGTTTTACAAATATTTTTAAAGGTTTAAAAAATTGAAAAAAGATTTAATTACTATCTTAAACATAAAATATATTTCTTTAATTATATTAATAAAATTACTCAATAACGAATATTTTCTTGAATTTGAAGGTACCGGAAAAGTTTTGCTAAATAAATATTGTACATTAAAATTTACAATATTTATATAGAATATCATAAAAAGTTCCATGACATGACATAAATAATGACATAATAACAAAACGAAAAAATGGCTTTATAACATCTTAATAAATCTTTGACAAGAAACGAAAAAAATATTTTTTTACTTTTTACTTTACTTTCTTTTAAATAAAAATAAAATATAAACGCTAAAATGAACGCGAATTCGAATGTGATGCAAACTATTTTGACATTTTAATTACGAAAATTAAAATGATGATAATTGGAATATCAAGTGATATCTCTTTTATTAAACTTACCCAATAACGGACGTATTCTTGAATTGAAGATTGGGAAATATCCAATAAGCTGTTTATTTGTGTATTTATTCTCTTGGGAGCTCTGTTCAGGTTTCCGAAGCCAGATAAAATTACGCCGTGCTCTATTTTACGTTTCCCATTCATTCATTGGTCATGGCTCCCATGTTTATCGTTTTATTTAAAATGCAATGAGGTTCATTCACAAGTTTCCCTTTTTATAATCAAATGTTTGACAGGTTTCTTATGGAGGTATTAGGCAAGACCAATATTTATTATATGTCACTAATGAGCTTTTCGTTTCAGTTTTTGAATAAAAATAAGTATTTTGTATGAAAAGTTAAAAACTTTAGTTTGCAGATAGATATCCTTATTTGAAAATTAATAAATCAAATTATTTTCTTAAAAAATACTTTTTACTATAATTATTTTACCTTTTAGTAGAAAATTTATAAACTCTAAAACAGACGCAAAAAAGCTCAAAATTAAATTAAATGTGTTACAAGCTAATCAGGGGTTTCATAATTCGAATATAAATAGCTGTGTATATTAATAATTACTCAATAACTAATATTTTCTTGAATTTAAAGGTACCGAATGTTTTGCAATGACAGAAATGGACTGAAGTTTGATCATTTATTAGGAATCCTGTAATTAACATGGACTATTACAGGACCCGAAAAAAAATTATGTTAATTTTTTTAAAAACAATAATCAAAGTTTTCAAATTGTGCGATAAAATTATTCCACAAATAGTTCTACAACGATTTTTAAGTATAGGTTCCATATTTTCGAGTCATCATATATATTTTATACAGTTTATTGCGTTGTCCCTCGATTATACCTGAAATAGAAACCAAAAGTTTTAACTAATTTTTAAAAAATGTCATTAAAATTTTGAAATCCGTAAACATTGATCATATATATATATATTACAACAACAACAAAATTGTTTTCTTTGTTTTTTAAGTATAGTTTATGGATAATTAAATTTCCTTATGTAAATTCATTATGTAAATTCATTAAAAAATGTAAATTCATTAACTTCTTCAAAAGTTATGGTGGCAAAATTTCTGAAATACAATGTTTCGATATAATTGAGTTTAAAATTTTGCCTTCGCAGATAACGCCGATCTGTGTGCAACTCCACTTTTACGGCTCCTACGACCATACTGTTAGGGTTTTTTTCTATCGGAATGACTGTACGACATTCGTAAAAGTTCACACATAATAAAAATAAAAATAATAATTATATTTTTTCGTTATTGCGAATCGTTGAAGTTCCTTAAATGTTGGGATCTAATATACGATAATATATTTATTACGCTGTTTGACACTTTCTTCAGGTCTTGGAAATGGGATAAAATTAAATCCTTCTGTATTTTATATTTTGAATTATTTATTGTACTCACGTTTACCGTTAATTCATAATTTAATAAGGTTCATTCACTAAAATGCTCACTATATACATTTTAAAATCAGATGTTTGGCAGATTTTTCATGGAGCTATTATGCTAGATGCATATTTAAAATATGTCACTAAAAAATAATTTTATCCAACTTGTAAATAAAACTAAATAATTTCATTCAAAAGTAAAAATACGTTTTTAGGTAAAGGTACTTTTGAAAAACAATAAACAAACATTCATTTTTTATATTTCATTAGTATTTTTATGTGTTAATAAAGCTTTAGTGAAGCTTTAACATGTTTTGTCAAAATTTGAAAGCCAATTTTATGTTCTCAAAAAATTCTTTACTTTGCTTGGAAATTCTCTGTCTTTCATTTCTCATTGTGGGATCATAAGAGATTAGTTTTATATCATTCATTTTAAAATTTTGGTGTTAAACGAAAAGACATTTAAAAAAATTCTTTCAACCCCATCTTGTCACATTAAAATTTAAAATTTTGATGCAAAAAATAATTTCTTGAATTATAAAACAAAGTTTCGTTATTTATCCTACAATTTAATATATAAATTAGAAATAGCTTTAAATTAGCTTTAGCTTTGAATTAGCTTTAGAAATAGTTTTGAAGCAAAATATGAATGTATTCACACTAACCGCAGACTGAAATAAGAGGCTAAATCTGATACTTCCCCAGGAAAAAATTTACACTTGTCTCTTGATAGCTTAATGTTCCCTATAAATGCTTATTTCACAAAAATGCATTGTAAGATATTCTTGTACTATTATGAGTAAATCAAAGTGAAAAAACTCTAAAAGGCTATAATAATTATATTTTTGGAAAATTCAGAAAAATATATTTTATTTGAATCTACAGTACATTAGGGATTTAAATCGTCCTCATCTAACTTCTAAACACGCATGTCCACGCTTAATAATTTTCACGAAGATTTGTTTCAACATGTAAAATTATTGTATGATCAGTACGAAATCACTCGGTTACTAGCTGTTGTGTAGGATAGTGCATACTATTCATCAGATATATCAAGAAATATATCGTCTTTTCATACAATTTCTAGAGTTTCAAATATAAGCTTCGATAATGTATCAACACCCTCCCGAGAATAATATCAAATTGAGGTACACACGTTAGTGCTTTTATCGACATTATTCTGAACTCCTATTGCTACACCGATTTAGTCACTAACAGTATTGCACCAATTTTGAACACCTTGTGGTTTTCAAAGGTCTTTTGGGATTGTTTTGACAAAATATGTATTCTCACTAGCGTTTCTTTCTTTTTTTTTTTTGAGAAACTTTGCACTAAACATAGTCTATTGTTAGCTAAGAGCAGTGATGGACAAATTGTAATAATGAGTACCGAAGTAGGGAATTTGAAATAGCATCTTTGTTCATACACACACACACATATATATAGACAGATATAGATATGAAATAAAATGAAATCACCCTCTCGTGGAGATCCAGCATACAGATGTTGAATATTACATTAAAGGTTAAAATAAAATTAGTACAAAATTAGAGTTTACAATACTAGTTCAGATCACAACATTGCTTAATATTAAAAACAATTCATATAAGAAAAAGTATAAATGGTAGCAATTAGAAAATTTATGAAAAGTACACTTAATGATAACACAACTAGTAATTATGCATGGCTCAAACAGTAAGCTGAAATATTACAAAATATGACAAATAGAGTACAAAAATGTGATCAGTATGGGAACTATAATATTCAAATTTCAAAAACAAAATATATTCTATTAAAAAGTACTTTATAAATATAGGAGAAAGGGATCATAGATCTTTTTTAATAAAAGATAAATGTTTATTCAGAATGTTGTAATTTTCTTTTAGTTTATTACAGTTTAAAGGATCAAAGTTATATTCAGATTTTGTCTCACTGTGACATTCTTATTGAAATTGAATGTATGTCTCATTAGAGTACAATTACCATATATATAATGTAGAACAGTTCCTGAGCTTTTTTGTCATTTGCATGTTGAGGAGGATCGTTTTCCTATTTTATTTTTAAATGATGGGAAGCTACCGTGTCTACTAAAGTAGGAAGCTATGACTGGTATTTTGCAAATAAAATTCAGATACACTTTTCGTAAAATTTCATAAGTATCTCAGCCTTTTAATGAATATGAACAATCTTGCTGCCAATCTGTGACTATTTTTAGTTAAAAAAAATAATTTCACTTTTGAAAATATGAATAAGAGAGTTTTCTTCTTGTTGTAACGGTCATTTGTGATAGCACTCTTTGCCAGTAAATCTGCTCGTTCATGACCCTCTGTTCCAACGTGCGATTTGATCCATCTAATTGTTACTTGTTTTTTCGGAATTGATAATAATATGCTATATATTTTAGTTATTTAGGTCTACGCATATATAAAATATCGACATAGGTGTCCTGAAAGTATTGAAACTTATGATGACAATTTTCCCCAATCTACGATAGGCTAGTCTATTATAGTTTATTTCTGCTATATATTTAGTCATGTATTTAAAAAGAACTTTATCTATGTAGTATAGGTAAAATACAATAGGATAAATTACTTAGGTTAGTCCATGTAAAACATAAAGCCAGGTTTGATTTCACTTAGTTGGAAAACTTCAGTTAGTATGATACCTTTACCAATCAGTATGATTGAGTTAAAAGTAATAAAAAGCAAATGCACTTTGTCTATGTCCAATATTGTCAAGAATATTCATTACAGTTTTCTATATCCAGAAGATATTTTTCGTAGATACACATTAGTGTCATGCATGGGTCACATTTTCCACTTTTAACGGTTTTTAAGTTATTAAAATGCTCTGTAAGTGATATTCTTCAGCACCACAAACAGGACGAATCTGAAAATTAACATTATTTTTTAAATGGGGTAAAAAGAGCAGCAAAAATGAACAACGGAGTATTGAGACGTATGGGGGAAATTAAGTAAGATATAAATATTTTTAAATAATAAAGTAGACTATGAATTTGAATTTTGTTAGTCATAAAGTAACATATTAGCTATAGAAATATTTTTTATCCATTTTATGCAGTAAAATGTTATTGTAAAATTCTTGATTTATTATGTCTAAGTCAAATTGAATGTATTAAAAGAATGTATATAAAAATCATGACGAATTTTAATTGGATATGTAATAATAAATATAAGGTAAAAACTATATTTTGAATGTCTGTCATATTTTTAAATACATATTGAGTGTACTATTTTTACCTTTGTACCGCCCGAACTATACTCACTCCATCATATTTTCTCTCCTTTTCTTTTTTTCTTTCAAAAGAATTGACAAGCTGAGTAATTTAGACTTTACCAGAAGAGAAGAATGTTTACAGAGTTGTTGCCGATAAGGCATCTGAGCTAAGCCGTAATATTAAATTAAATGAATTATTTTGTAAATAGTAACATGTAAATACGTTGTAAATATTAAATTTATTAGTCTATGAAGAAGTTATCAAGTTTTATTTGTAACTAAAATAGTTTCCTCCCGGGATTCAAAATAATATGTTACAAAGATTGGCTCCCAACGTGGGACCCGAATATAGGCAAGATATGAAGATAAGTATTATTTTTAAATTGTGTTAAACTGTTTAATAAGAAAATTTAGATACTAAAGTACAAAAAGTATTTCTTTTGATTCATCCGGAATCTGAGGATTTTTTGAAAAATTGTATTTGATTCGTCCAGAATCGAAATATTTTGGAATTATTCTATTCAACCTGAATGATATTTTCCTTGGAATTGAAATTACGAAAAATCGTCTGCAGCTTCAAGTATTTTAGTATCTGAATTAAATGAAGATATTCATAAGAGAAATATATCTAATAATTATTATTGAAAAATAAACTCGTTTGCTTTATTTTATACATTTATATAGTTGCACTGAGCTATATTATTATTGAAGTTATTATTATAAATGAGTGCTTGGCATTATTTTATTTATTATGTGAAGAAATGATTTAAATTACTTTGCTAAGAGTTATTCGTAACACAAATTAAGTTTGAAGTTAGCTAAAACATAATTAATTCAAATGATGGCGTTTCTTTCTAAGGGTAAGAAAATTGATTTAATCACTTTGGCTTCAGAGTTAAAAGTACAAATAAGTAGTGATGATAAAGTCCTCGAATTACGTGATAAAATTGTAAATAGTGAGGCATTTAAAGATAACATAGATTTTGTACAGGGAATTTTAGAAAATATCATAGAAGAAAGATAGACTCTTGAGGAAGAGAAGCGTTTAGCCGAAGAAAGAGAATTTGAGCTACAGAAGCTCACGTTAGAAACAGGAACAAGAGATGTTGTTGCAAATACAAGCAACCCTCTAGAAACTTCTTCAATCCACGTTGACTTGAAAAAGGTTTTACCCGATTTCAATCCTGAAAAGGATGATATGAATTTATTTTAATAACTTTTGAGAGGCAAATGAAACTTTTAAAGGTTTCTAAAGAACTGTGGATTACGTATTTAATTGGAGTACTTCCAAATGAAATCGGTAAATTAATAGCGCGTGAACGGGAAGAAAAATTTGAGGATTATTCTTATATTAAAGATATATTGTTGCAGAGGTTCAAGTTAATTGCTGGAAGGTTTAGAGTTTTATTTAATCGACATCCAAAGCGCACCGATATTAGCTGGAAATAATATTACTTTGAAATTAGAAGCTATGTTGAGGGATGGCTATCCGAATTAAATATAAATTCCTTTGAAAAACTATCGGAATTAATTAATGCTGATCAATTAAAGAAAAAAGTTTCCCCTGATCGCAAAGAACATTATTTAGACCAATGGGAGAATTTAACAGATCCTGTTGAATTAGCTGAAAAGTTAGATTTATATGATAATTTGAGGTTACACAAAGTAGAAATAAAGAGATCAAATAAAATCAGTGAGGTCGGGAGTTCTAATCGCTTTGAAAAAACGCCTTTAGATTTTAAAAGAATTGAGTTTGGTGAATTTGGCAATCAAAATGAGTCCAAGAGAAATAAAATTAATTATCCTTCAAATTTAAATGGGCCAATGTTAAGTTGCTATGGATGTGGAAACCCGGGAGTTATTAAATCCAAGTGTCCAACTTGTTCTCCGAAAAATGTATCGGCGCACTTTCGATCTCTAGAATTTCGTACATGTAATATGCAAACATCACCAGCATTATTGGTAAAAATAAGTATAAATGGTCTCTCTGGCACAGCTTGTGCTGACACTGGCGCAACACATTGCGTTGCGTGTGAAGTTTTGTATTCTTTATTAAAAGACCAAGGTGTGAAGTTTGAAAAAACTCAAATGATCGTAGTCTTAGCGGATGGGCTACAAAACACTACCGAAGTCTTAAAACAGAAGTTCATGTTAAAATTGAAGGTCGCGATGTTAAAACAACACTTTATGCTCTGCCGAATGCCAAAAATAATCGTACAATTTTGGGAATCGATTTTTTACGAAAAGCAAAAATTGTTTCGGATGTAGTAAATCAAGAATGGTTCTTTGCTGATAGATGCAGGTGGAAGTATAGATTCGCCGAATATACATATAGACCTCCCAGTGAATTAGCAATAAAAACCGTTGAATTAGACACTGTTTTTCTTAGAGAAGATGAAGGTAGACATCTCACTTCAGAGAAACGAGTTAGGTTGAATGAACTGCTTGGAAAATTTACAAGTAGCTTCCAACTAGGGGAAGAGGCTACACCTAAAGTTAAACATTATATTGATACTGGATCACATCCTCCTGTTAAAGAAGTTGTGCAGCTTGCAAAAAGTGTTTTATATCCCCGAATCCAAATTCACCGCGACCTACTACTAGAGAACGGCCATTGGGGTGCAAAACAGTGTTTGTGGGCGGTTTGCCAGAAAAGATTACGGAGGAAATTATTCGAGAAATTTTCGAACGTTGTGGGTCTGTAGAGACAGTTAGAATGTCTAAAAAGAATTTTTGCCATATAAGATTTTCTGATGAGCTCTACGTAGATAATGCTTTGCATTTTTCTGGATATAGGTTAAAAATAGAAAATAAAGACGAGGCACCTTTTACTGGAAGGCTACATGTTGATTAGGCTCAAGCTCGAGATGACCAGTATGATTATGAATGCAAGCAGATAGCTCTACAACGTCAAGCACGCCATCAAGAACTAGACTATTATAGACCGCCTACTGCGCCAGTAGTGCATTATACAGATCATGAAGCCTCACTTATTTGTGAGAAGTTGAAAAATGAACGACAAGATGAAGAAATGGAACTCAGTGATGATGAAAATTCAGATAAAACAAATACTGATACTGATCAGGTAAAAAAACTATATCAAGAAGATGTTAATAAGTACCAAGAAGAGGCTGATTCTTTGAGATGTCAGTTAGAAGCTGCAGAAAGTGAAATTATGGTCATGAAGTCTGATCACAAAGAAGAACTTAAACGTAAAGATAATCAGTTGGTAACAATGCGACAGGCTTTACAAAACTCAAAAAAGGAAGCGCTAAATTTGAATCAAAGAAGAATTAAAAGAGCTTCGTGCCTTTAAGCGCAGAATGACAGAAGAAAATCCTGATTGTCTTAATGATTCAGCTTATGAGAATAATTCCTAATTAGGAAATTTATCTAATGCTAATATAGAAAGGGAGGCTCGCCTCATTGGTCTCATTTCAACATTCCTCCATGTTCATCCATTTGGTGCAAGCATTTATTATATTTGTTCATACTTGCACCAGATTGATTCTACTATCAGGTCCAGAGATGTTGAAAATTTATTTAAAAGATATCCAGTGATTTTAGAGAAGATTCTACTGGTGTTGGAGCAACTTTAGGGAAAAAGTGGCATTTCACTGGTTTTTAGATGGACGACTGTTTAAAAGTTTAAAGATCAGTATCTGATGTTGAACATTTTATTTTATTTTATTTTATTTTAAACTGCTTGTTGAAATCATCGTCATAAGTTTTTATATATTCAAGTACTTCAAATACTGACTCTTTTCTTCCCTTGAAAAAAAAAATTTTTTTTTCCTCATGGATTATTTTTCATTAAGGCTCACCATGAATAGATCTATAGTATCATACAACCTTTTTCTTGTGCATATATGTTTAAAACTTTTTAAGAAATTGTAATTTGATTAACGTACTTTTTGTACCAAGTGCTTCTGTTCAGAATTTTTTTCTATTTGGAGAACAACTTGCTTCTCATAGTGTCATTTATGTATATGGTGGATGTTCTAAAGGCTCCATTCGTCCAAGAGGCAGACCCGGGAAACGTCAGACGCCCAGCCAGCAAATATTTACTAAAGGTTCAAAAAACGCGAGAACAACAGAGGTATTTAGTCACCAGAAAGCATCCCGAAGGAATCCACCCAGGAAATGCACACTGCATCTGAGGGACCAGTAATGCAGTGTGAGGGGAAGAGTGTAACGCTCGAAATATACACACTCCATCATATTTTATCTCCTTTTCTTTTTTTATTTCAAAAGAACTGACAAGCTGAGTAAATTAGACTTTAACAGAAGAGAAGAATGTTTACAGAGTTGTTGCCGACAAGGCATCTGAGCTAAGCCGTAATATTAAATTAAATGAATTATTTTGTGAATAGTAACATGTAAATACGTTGTAAATATTAAATTTATTAGTCTATGAAGAAGTTATCAAGTTTTATTTGTAACTAAAATAGTTTCCACCCCGGATTCAAAATAATATGTTACACCTTGTCTTATTACATCTCAATTTGGCATGTAAAATCGATAATTTTAATGCGTCATTACAAACAATTTATTTTCGGTTTGTGAATAAAAATAAGTTCTTGGAAAGAAAAATAAAAAGTAATTTTTTTGTTGTACCCATAAATCGGTTCACATTTCAGGATTTTATATGTAAGAATAACAAAATGTCGTATCATAGTGCTGTTTGTATCATAAGAACTGTCAAAAAATCAAATTTCTATTCAATTTCTATTCAATATAAGACTCATAAGTTTACCTTTAAATATTTATAATCATTTAACAGATTATAATAGTTGTTTTTGGTCGCACAGCACTGCGGTTTGCACCATACAACTTATGGTTGAAAGAAATAACCGTGGCCAAATATGAAAAAAGAAAAAAAATGTAGTTCAAAGTGTTCTATACCGTTAAAAAAATATATTATTTTAACAAATTGCCGTATACTATTGCAGTTTTTAGCAAAAAGATTTTCAGATCGTCAGAAATTTTGTTCCAAAACATAGTTCAAGGCAAATTGAACTATTTTTTACTTTCTCACAGATTTTCTGACGCTTTGACATACCTTTTGGTTCAAGCCTCAATCACATACGAAAATTTTTTTATCATATTAATGCATTTTTGACATGTGAATATACTTATGGGATACCCTGTTTTGTTATCAGCAGTAAACAAAATGTATTTCAGAAGTTTTACTTTTAATTAAAAAAATTTAAAACCGTAAACAACTGCAAAGTTGAAAATTAAAAGAATTGCGTTAAAAGCTGATTTAATATTTCGATAATTGGAAACAAAATTCATATATAATCTATTAAATACTCTACGACTTCCATTTTCTAGAATTCAATACTGGCATATCTAGCGTATTTGCTTGCATATCTTTTGACCATTTTTCATCATTTCTTCCGATCTAAAAGAAGGGGGTGCGAAGAGTGTTTTATAATATATTCTTTGGGGCCAATTTAGATTAAAAAGACAAATGACCTTTTATTAGATGAATATAACATTATAATGAATGCATAGTTAAAATTAAATAAATTGTTTAATAGTTTTAAAAGTTCGTAGATTTTTTTTTTAACTGGGACAATATATATATATATATTGTTATGTTAGTTTATATATGTTAGTTTTTACAGCTTTCTACAATAAAATAGGTTTAAAATAGAGTTATGTTTTGAAGCATGAAAACAACTTATTTCCCAGATTCCAGACAACAAAATTAATTTTTTATTAATTTTCTTAGCGGGTATTACCGTTTATTCTAATATAAAATCTTTCATCCAATCCGTATTCTCCATATATCCTTTTACTGTTTTACTCATAAAAACACGTACCATGATTAAGAAATTTTAAGTGTAAACAAATCCGCACTTAAGTACCCCATGACTGTATTGATAACATTGCTTTATTAGTTATAATAGGTCAAATAGCACACAGAACTCTCCTGGTCGTGCTCGTTAAAAGTTCTTTTGAACTCGGGGAATGGCGTTTGAGGTGCCTGGCTACGCAGCTCAGTTTTAACAGCTATAATACCACCTGCACACCGCTGTGCTGCAGTTGAAGGAACGAAATCCCGCGGAAAAGAAAAATATTCTAATTAAAGAATATAAATAATTCAAAAATGGAAACTATGAAGATACATATGATTTTATAACGTCAATTTATCTCATAAACTGGGTTCGGAAATTATGCAATATTTGATTCTTTACACTATTTTGTTTCAAAATTACGGTGTTCGTTAAATACGCTCGGACGTAAATTACGCGAGTAAATACGATTATACCTAAAATCTATTTACTCCTTTATTATTCTTTCAGAATCTTTCTATCGTTTCATTGTAAACTTTAATAAGTTTCATTCTTAGTTTATCTTTTTAATCAGATGTTTGGGATGATTATAATTGATTTTTACAATATGTGATTAATTATTTTGTTTTCGGTCTGTGAATTCAAATAACTGCTTTGTGAATAAAAGTTAAAACTACTCGTAATTCTTTTGTTTTAAATATCTCTGTCTACAATGTATTAAAAAATAAATAATGAATTCCAATCATTATGTATTTAGACTTTTAAGTAGTAAATTACAAACGCTAAGACTTGATTGGGCTTCGCAATTGTTTAAGCCTAATTATAAATTAAGGTAAGCGCAATTGGAAATTTCCACAATTGGAAAAGTAATTGATATATATTCCACCAATTACTGAATAAATGACATATTTTTTAAATAAAGTTTGGGAAAAACCCAATAAGTTTTTTTATTCGCTTATATTTTTGTTAATTCATATTTTTTAACTACATTTTTATAATCCGTTATAAAAGTAAAAGTCAAATATGCTTACAGAGTATAATACCATAAAACTATTTTTAAAACATTTACAAAATAGGGAAATTAAATAATGGAATTTCAGATTACCTGCATTTATACAGAATATCGTTAAAATGAGTTTTAAATAATAAAACTTTCTACAGACATTTTATTTTTTGTCTTCGTTTTAAGAAGAAAAAATACGGACGCTTAAATTAGCAGGAAGTGAAATGTAATACGACTATTTTTCCTTATAATTACGAATTTCAAAATTACCTTAATTAAAAGATTAAAATGATGTTTCTTTTATTAAACGCAACTAACAGTTGACATTTTCTTGAATTAAAGTTTGGAAATTATCCAATAAGATATTTAGTTATTTTATATTTTCTTGGGCATTTTTTTCCTGTTTCAAAGGAAGGATAAAATTACACCGTCCATTATTTACCTTTTGCCAGACATTTACTGTTAATGGTTCCTTTGTCTATCGTTTATGTGTAAAAATGAATGACTTTCATTAAAAAATCATTTTGCGTTTTCAATCAGATATTATATAGATTTATTATATAGGTATTACTGAAGATATGGACATTTAAAATACAGGTTGTTTAAGAAAGGACTCCCCAACTTTAAATTGACATAACTGCGATACAGTGAGAGATAGACAGGTGAAATAAGGGGTAGGTGTGAACAAACAGGTCTGGAATTTGTAATACTCCGGTTTTCAGAAATAGTTCCGAGATTGGACATCAGAGGACGCTGCAGTCAAAGATCGTTGTCAAAATCAGGACGTAACGCAAGTCAGAACGTAACGCATATGATTTTCATTATCATAATTTGCTAATGACATCAGTGAAATATTTAAAACCCCATTTACAAAATAACATACATTCATATATGTACTGAAACCTCATTACAATTGTAAAAAGTAACGTGATATTAATTAACATTTAGTTAACTGGAAATTTATTTAACTTTAAAAAAAATCATCTACATGTTAAAAATAGAATATAACAAATACTACGTCAGGGTAACGAAGTTCTAGCAATTTATTTTTAATGTAATTCACTTGTTTAGTATTTTATACATCTCTTGTCGAATGTCACTCAAAATTAATAAAACAAAAAATAGAATCTATGTATTTGGTACCATTGTCATCTGAAACTGTCTTCACCTTGTCATATACCCATACAAATTTCAGTGATTAAAATTAAAGATAAATATTATAATACATTTTTAATTTCTTACAATAAAATTTTAAATATCCTATAAATTTCATTTAACTGATATGAAGAGTATAATTAAAAATGCTTAAGACTTGTTAAATGTTTAAATGTTTAATGTTTAATAAGAGTAAAAAGAGCTGTAAATAACACAAAAATGAAATTTGACATTCATTAAAATACTATTTTCTAAACATTTTGTGTGTAGTATAAATTTAAATAGCTAATACTTCATTAAAATTACCTTAACATAGTTGCCAACCTCCCGATTTCTTTAATACCAGTAAAATCTTACAAAAAGTTTCGCTTTATTCAATTGCAGAAATTGTACGATTAATTAAAACAAATATTTTTACATAAAAATATTGGTATGAAAAAAAATCGGGAGGTATGCAACTATGCCTTAAGAGTATATGTTACATTTCATTAAAAGATACAGAATAATTTTATAATAAAATTAATGTATTAATGTATTTTTTACGTAAAAATTATTTGTTTACAATGAAGCCATTTAAGAAATTTTCAGTTTTAGAAAAGAAAATCATTTACTTCACACTTAATATGAATTTCCATTGGAGATGACTTGACAAATTAAACTAAGTTAAATTCACAATTCAACTGACTCAACTTGAGGCAATAAGTGTTAATCTAAATAACCAATCTGAACTACGTCAAAAAATAACCTAAAATGCGACCGCAAGAAGAAGGCGGGTGAAATCGCCGCTTAGAAGAAGAGTTCATTTTCTCAAAGGTTAGGACAGTGGAAGAGCAAGTATTTAGGGTTGTAACATATTCGAGCGTTCCTGCCTTTGGCGATATACTACATTCCCCTCTCTGTTTCTCGTCTGTCCTCTCCTCTCACTGATATAATTTCTTTTGTCCTAGAAGGTTGTTATATTCTCAGCGGTCAGCGCTCTTGATTATTATTATCATTATTCTCTATTTAAACTGTTCTTTTCAAAAATCTTCGTCTCTTTCCATTCCGATTCTGAAAGCACAGGAGCGTACGTCTGCTGCTACTGGCGTTCCTCTTTGAACTATCCAAAGAATTAAACGTGAGTCGAAATCTGCTCCTGATGGAAGGCTTTCAACGCCAGGAAAAAATCGCAGTCGCCCTGCAAAACGGAAGGCAGTTCTGGATACTTTTGATTTATGCGTCGTTTGGAATACAGTAAATGAATTTTACGCAAACGCAAATAAAAAAGTTCCAACTATTTCATTATTGTTGCCAGTTTTGCAAAGTAAGATAAATTTCTGTAGTAAAGTAAGATAAAATCCCGGAAAAAAGTGTCTGAATTCAACACTGGCAGAAGGATTTAAAGAAGTTATTATTAAAAAATGCTTGGTTTGAATTTGAGTAGCTGGATTGCATGTTTTGTAACAAAATGTTATTTTCCACGAAGATATAACAAATTTCACAAAATATATCACAAAAATAACTTACTTTTCACAAAATATATCACAAAAATAACTTACTTTTCACAAAATAACCCCCCCCCCCCAAAAAAAAAAAAACAAAAAAAAAAAAAAAACTCTGCATCGATCTTTGAACCTATATGGTTTATGCAAAATCAATTTAAATTATATTGAAATACTCGTTTGAGAATGTTTCTAGGTTGATTGGTTGGTTATTTGTTACGGCCGATTATCTGCGCTAGGGATGTAGGCCGGTGAGGAACATGCCCTCCGTGGAGGTCTTTCTAAGGGATCCTAACCCGTATTTACGCAAGGTTCGAAGAAAATTACGGAAAACTCCAAACGGTTAGGCCGACGAGCGCGACAGGGGCTTGAACACAGCACCTCCTGTCTACCAGCTTTGAGAGCAGAACCTCTCAGCCACTGGTGGGGCAATGTTTTCAGGTATCGCATTTTTGTATTTTAATATAAGTGTATATAAAATCTAGTTAAAATATTCTGAGAAAATAATTTATAAAAACAATTTTTTAGATAGATTTCGTAAGAAATACTACCTATTACATTTTCACCTAAGTTGGAATTTGCGAAAAAATTTTGCAGATCTACGCCGATCATGACTCCCAGAACCCAAAACCACCCCAGTTTAAAACTTTATCTATCTATCTATCTATCTATGTCACTTTTTTACGGACACGATAACTCCCATAATTCTGCACAAATCTCTTCCAAACTGATACATAAAATCAAGGGGCATGAAATCTCGGTCAAGTTCGTTAATGGGCAAAATCGAACCATGGGGGGGGGGCTTTTGGCGAAAACAGAAAAAAACCCATAACGTCTTAATTATGATACGTATCGAATCCGTTTAAAGTTATTACTTCTAGAAAAAAGGCCGAAAATTTTTGTATGACAGATTTTTGATACCATTAAAAATGGCCCAAGGGGGAGGGGAAAGAGTGTGGGGAGGGGGGGGGGGTTAGAAGAAAAAAATTCATAACTTCATCAATTCAGAAGATATCAAATCCGCTTAAATTTATTATAAATCCTCTTAATATTATCTAAATCTTTTATAGTGACAAGTTTTTTATAGGACCAACCCTTATAGAAAAAAAAAACATCCCTGCCGGCTCCGCCTGCAAACAAGTTAGGTTCCGAAGTGGGCGTTTCCAAATGCATCATGGCAAAGAGGTCATTTCTTCCACAATTCCCAACAAACAGCCGCCCCACGGTCTGCGTCTTCGAAATCTACCTCTGCCTGTAAGTCGAGCCGTCAGGGATTTTTTAGAATATGATTTAGCCGAGAGATCTTACTCTGACCAAAATATCATGAATATTTCATATAACACCGGAACATTATACAAATATCTCCATCGCAACTTAATATTTAATAATACATAATATTCAAATACTTTTAAAGTTTCGGTGTGTAAAAAAGTTTTCAAACTGTTATTTGAAAAAGAAAAAAAATATATATATATGATATAACATTATGCGAAAAGTATCTTGGATAAAAAAAAGCACATTTTACTGAAATTTTTTATTTATTGCTTATGAATTAGCTTGTATATTTAATTCACAAGGTCTCTCACTGTGTAAAAACTGTCCTTACTAAAATACCCTGACAAAAAAATTTCTCAACAATGAATTCACCCAATAAAAATTCACTACTTCCTATTTTCCAAGCATTTTTTGCCATATCACGATAGTAAAGAATTTCGAATTTGTATTCTTGTATAACACATATAAATGTAATCTTATTTTCATTCTACATCAAAAGGCGCTAACTAGCCAGATATGGTAATCCGAGTTCAAATAACTTAGTCCTGAAATTTCTTCTCTCAATCTTCCTTCTTTCGCTAAATCAGTCAAATAGACCCGTCTGGCACCACGTGATTTTGAAGTCTCACCCGCCTTCTGTTCGTGGTCGAAGTTTAGTTTGCATTGACTATTATCAAGCAGTCTAATGACAAAGAGAATGCTAGATGGCTAAAAATTCACTTACTTCTCAACATAAAACAATATCATTGAAAATACACATAACTAAATATACTTTATTCGAAGTAAATAGAGTTCCTTTCTTACCATTGCCGATGCTCAAACTGGAAAAATCCATTTAATACTAATTCGAGAGCAACTAGAATATCAAGAGCATTGTTGTCGTGCGCTGTAAAAGCCTACTTTATCAAGCGAATAGGTCACATTTCTTAGCTGACAACCACGTGAACTTCTAATAAACATAAATTTAGTAAAACTGAATACATCAGTTCCACCTAGTCATTTCACAGTTTGTGAATTTTAAATTTGAAAGAAAAGGTTTCGCTTTTACGTCACGAGTTAGTTTACAAGACAATATGAAGATATGCCAAAAGTGAGTTGCACATAAGTACTTATAAGTATCGATGGAAATTTTGCTACAATGTTCCTATATTTACACAAGAATATTATAATTCCCTAATTTCTTCAGACATTAAAATATTCAAAACACAGCTTATAGACACCATTTAAAACACACCTCTTCATAAACGGGGGAACTTATCGTTTAATGAGTCCATTATATTGATTACAGTTTATAAAATATTTTCGCGACCTCCATCCGGGACACCATCAGTCCTTCTGCCTACTTTGGTAACTCGCCCAATAGAAGTTTCATTGATTTTTTTCCATTGAAGTTTAATGGTATTGTCACCTGTTATCGATAGTGGAGTGCAATATATCATTGCAATTTTACGAGTTTACTGTGAAAATTGCTATTGCTTCCTTTAATAATGCGTAATGTAGGTTATTACAATTTGTCAGGTTTTCAACGTTATTGAAATCCACTTTTAATAGGGATTTATCATTAAGTATTGCTATTGACTGTACTTGATTTATTTAGTTTTATGTCCCTTTTATGTTATTCTATTATGTCTTCTATTTTTCTTTAAATCATGCCTATGTATGAACTTTCCGTACCTTCGTCATTAATAAAAAATATTTTAGAGATTCCTGCAAATGATTTGTTTTTTCAATATCTGCTCTAATGAATTGGAACATAGAAGGATTTTGGGTAATTGGTATATTCAATCTCAGGTTCGTAAATTACCTTTTAATTTTTAGGGAAATACCATTTACAAACAGGATTGTATTAGTAAATTTTATATCGTTTTGTGCTGGTTGTATTGTGTTACATCTTTTCATAGCTTTATCGATGAACTATTATTTTATTAGAATATCCTGATTTCAAGGCTATTTTTTTCATTTTTGCTTATTTCTATATTTAATAGTTCTTTTGATGAGCAAACTTTTGTTATCACATTAAACACAAATAATTGTAATGATATGTTGCACTCCACATAAATAACAGTGGGCGGTACTATTCTTAAACTTCAAGGAAAAGGATCAATGAAACTTCAATTGCGCGATTTACTAAATTATGCCGCATAACTGATGATGCCTTGGGTGGAGGTAACGAAAATACTTTTATGAACATTTACCATCAAAATGTACATTTTAACGATAATTTCTTCTCTTTATTATAAAGTGTGTTTTAAATGATGTCTATACGTTGTTTTGAGAACATTTATGCCTGTAGAAATTGGCAAATTATGACATGTTTATGTGTTTGATTATGACATTACGTTGTGTAATTACTCTAATATATATATCTAAAACTACGATCAAGAATGTAAAATAATCATACGTTTGGATTTTGCTTTTAAAGTTTTAAGAGGAATGTGATGATGTTTATTTTTAATGATTTCGTTCATGAAAAAAAAATCAAGTTAAAATACACCATGTTAAAACTCCATTTATTTTTATCTCTTAATTCCTGATTTTCAATGCACACCTGCTTCTCTAATAGTTAAATGGTTTTGACATTAGCTACTAGTTAAGAGGTATCAAATTTGAATCTTGGTTCCAATTTAGGTCTTTGTAACGGGATAGATTAATATTTACACTGAATTTTCGTTCGGTTTAACCTTAAAGAAATATCACACAAAAGAAAATGTGAAGAATAAACCATTATACGCATCACACACACAGCACGTTGACATAGGCTGAGCGAACAATTTTTCAGTGGAAGTTGTTTTTATGGTTATCGTATGTTCAATGAGTAAGATAACCAGAATGAGCCGAACATCTGAACTCACTCCTTTATACTGGGCAAAATCTCTCAGCACAAACAACAAACTTAATCTTTACGGAAAACGAGCAAAAATTTCTAGTAGCATATGATACAATATACCGAGTGAACCAAAAGTTCGTTAAAATTTTAAAAATTCATAAAAAAGAAGAAATTATGATAAGGAATGGCGGTTTGCAAGAAAGGGCTCACAAGGTTGTCGGAATTTTTTTTAGCAGCAAACAAGTTTTTAGTTAAAAATGTCAATGGTAGAGGGCGCTGACGACCCGAAACACAACGAACAGGACAACAGTGCGCTCCATCCATTTATTCTTGCAATAATAATTGTTCAACATGACCTCCAGACTACTTTCTTCGTTTTCAGTGCTTTCGCCGTGCGAAATTTTTGCAACGCAACAGTTGCTGACTCTCCTTTCAAATAGAACAACTTCACCAGCAACGATCGATCGGGTAATGATAACATTCTGAAAGCTCCAGAGACTCTGTATTGTTCCATGTTCCAAGGTTTCATTTATTAAGATCAAGTTCATAACATATCAATAGATGATAAGAACCTTGTGACAAAATTGTATTTCAATATATTAAAAACTTGACTTTTAAGAAATGAGA
The DNA here is from genome assembly GCA_963931845.1 of Maratus michaelseni. Lineage (NCBI taxonomy): Eukaryota > Metazoa > Arthropoda > Arachnida > Araneae > Salticidae > Maratus > Maratus michaelseni. The sequence goes on from OZ007591.1 coordinate 311,218,808, forward strand.
TTTTTGGTGATTTTTTTTAGGTCACTCCCAGTTTCAAAATGTTCAGTTTCGGTTTATAATTTGGGATAGACCTTGGCCTCTAGATATCAATGAACCGTAAGTAAAGTATTTTTGAAATCCTAAATGTTTGAACTTTAACCCATTCGGGACCATGGGTGCAAAAATGCACCCTCAAAAAGAGCATACAGAATTTGTTTTGGGCACCAGTAAAAAATAAAGTAATATTTATTTTCTCTAATAAGAGCATTTTTGTGATAGTATAAGTAAAGGCAGCTTTCTAAAAAAAAGTGGTGCCAACTGAATAAAATTTGTGTAAAAGCCGCCGGTCCCGAAGGGGTAATTTGAAAGAATAACAAAAAAAAAAATCGATATTTTTTTCAAAAACTAAACCTTTGAAAAGCGGTGGTACATTTTTGGATTTTTTTTTTTAATTTCTTAATTTTAATCCCTAAATACCACATTGGCACCAGACTTTTACAATAAAAATTTGCCTGTTATTAAGTAAAAGCTTTCCCTGCGTGCAGGGGAGTCATCCGGGGGAGGCCGTTACGCTCAACGGCATGGTTCGCCACGCCAAGTGTCCTCCCTTAGTCATTAAGTAAAAGCTTTAAAATACTTTGGAATAAATTTATTTCTAAATTCTGGTGTTATTTAATAATTTCAACATTTTATTAAGAATAGAAATACTTTGTCCCTGAAAGGGTTAAGGCATTTGTTAGGAAATTTATAAACATTTTATATTAAAAATAAACATCTCAGCGGTTATGATTCATTAATAAATATGCATAAAATATCTTTTCGAAAATTCTGCTCTAACGTTATAAATGTAAATACTATGTAAGCCGAAATAATTAATCTTCTAAGTAAAGTTTGTAGTTTGGAGATAAATGATGCTTAATTTTCGGTTGCATTTGACGACATAATTGCGAACTGAAAGTGGTAATAATTATATTGTGGGAATACAAATAGCTTTTATGATTCAAAGTTTGTCACTTTATTCAGAAGTTTCTAGAGTTCACATTATTTAATGCGTCTATTTGATCGTTTTCATTTTGAAAACAATTTAAATGTTTTTACCTATTTCATGATTTTGTGTGAGTATAATTGTACATTAAAATGGCAAATAACCATATCAATTTCTGTTGAATGTCGTTTCTATTCAAATTAGCTTCACCGAATGACTAAGGGACTTTATTTCTAAATATTATAAGAAATATTAAATTTATTTATTTTTATCCAATCTGAAATGTTTATACTTTTATAAATTTTGTTCTGATTAAATAAAATATTTATTTTTTAATATAGAACATTTATATCAGTTGCGATTTTTACACTGAGTGAAAAAGTGTCCATGCCAAGATCAATTCAGAACACTGATTCATTTCCTTACACAATAACTTAAAATAAATCTCTCAATAAATCAAAGGCAAATGCTTTGTACTCTTTTAGAATAAAAAAGAAACTAACTAATACCAGAAAAAATGTTAGAAAAAAATTAAGAAGTATAAAACTTTCATTTGATTTTTACTTACCCATCATACCGTAGTATAGGGTAAGTCTTGTAATCGTTTGGAAAATCGAAAAAAAAATTTTGACGGATTTACACGTTTCAGACACTGGAGATTTCCGAAAAACATATTTTTAGAAAAAAGATTTTGCCGTCCGTCTGTGTCTCTGTAAACGCTCTATCTCCCAAAAAAATTGAGATAGAGACTTGCAATTTGGTATGTACTTAGTATGTAATAATGGGAAGAAGCCTATTTCATTTCAATAACCTCGATTAAACGGAACTATTTTTTTCGGACTCTCGAAATATTCGTTCTGATAAAAGGTATATAAAAATTTTCGAAATTGTTTATTTTAAGAAATAAATATTAAGGACAATAAAAAAACATAAATTTTGCATAAAGCATGAAGTCGATCGGATAATTAGTTGCCGAGATATTTGTAATCTTATTTTCCACACTCTTCGATTTTTCATGACCCTGTATTTCATCCAAATTTCACTTCAAAGATATATTTTAATTGGAAATTTGACGCTTAATCAGATGCAATAAACCGCTAGTTAATAGGATTGTTATTTTTTGAGTTATAAGGATGTTTCTTTCAAGCAATTCAGTAATCGAGCCTTTAAAGTTTGTGACGTCATCAAGCCACGATTTTATTTGAATTGCAATGCATTTTATAAGTAGTTTACACATTTTTATTTTAATATTTTACATTATGCATATCCATGATGGGTAAGTATTACGGTGGCCCCCAACGACTAGTTTTATATTCTGGTAAATAAAACGTTTACAATCGATATTACTAACTGTTCAGAGCTGCCAAGTCTCCGGCTTTTTGGATACCAGTATTTTTGTGCAGAAAATGTTGTTTTATGTAATCGGGACATTTTGCGATTTAAAAGAACAACATTTTCTCTAAAATAATACTGGTATTCAAAAATTCGGAGACTTGGCAAGTCTGCTAATTATGCTTTTAGCCGGTTAGCGAATCCTTTTTATATTTGACAACGTCAAGAATTTAATTATAGACGATAGTTAAAAAATAGAATAATGTTTCGTATAGCTTCGAAAGAGCAATCGGACCGCTGTTTCACGCGTTTTAAGATTATCTTTTTGTTGTTTATTACTTGGTTTGTATAAATTATATAGATCTTATACAGAGCCGCGCAAAATATCTCGAGTGTCATTTCCGTTTATTGACGGAAATTGCTGAAGGGTAATTTTCAATTGTGCTCTGCGTTTCATAACAGAACAAACTTTTAGCGTATTATTTAGTATATATACAAATTTAAATATCCTATACAGGGCTATAAAAAAGAATTTACTTATTTGTAGGATTATTGGTGGTAATTACTAAAATTGGGTTTTCAAATGTGTTATCAGTTTTCCAAATTAAACGTCATTTTTCACCATATTAGTGGTGAAGTTTGAATACAGTGCTCTGGAAGTGTTGGAAAACGTTTCATGATGTATGCTTGATGCATTGCTTTTTGTTCTTGTTTGATTTTGGGTTCAAGTAACATATATGTGGTCGCAGTAGTTCTTCATTTGAACTTCGGACTGCAAACCAAAGCACATACTTTATTGAGGCTTGTGAAGTTGAATCCAAGTTCGATGCCTCGCGAACAATAGAATATTGATGATGTACAATTTTCATCGTGAGAACAAAGTAGATGTGCTACAGTTTTCGTCCCGATCAGACGAATCGAGGAATCGTCTCTGTGTAATTCTATGCCGGTCGGTGGAACCGCGCATTCAACGAATATTTAAGCCCGACAGACGGTCGGATAAATTCCAATATATGTAAGTTTAAAATTATGTTGTAAATATTTTATGTTTTAATCAAGACATTAAAAGTATAACGTTTAATCAATTTGAAAAACGTCTGGACTATTTTTCATCCCCCTAGACGCCGACCCAAAATCCCACATATATATAGTTACTTGACCTATATATAAGTTATATTATATTTACTTGACTACCAAATTCACAACTTGTTCTATTCATCAAATTATCGAATAACAAACGGTATTGATTTCATTTTTTCTACAAAAGCGTTAATGCAATACTTCCATATTTTGATGAATGAGTTTTGGAAATAGGACTCAGCATCGGATAGCAATCCTTAAAAAGTTCTCAGCTAGAAAATTATTAACTGTCTCAAATAAAATTTCACAAAAGTTTCCAGACAAAATGGATCATTGGAAGACATTTCAAAATATAGCACTTACGCGACTGCTATATCATTGAGAATATTGAATGCTTTATGAAACTTAGGAAATTCCAAATGATTTCAAAAGAGAAATTTATGGTTTATTAATAAATATTATTTGAATGCGTGATTTATTTCTTGTAACGAAGTATTTTTCAGAAAAAAAATATCTTCGGAAGATATTTTGAAGCATAACACTTATTCGACTGCTATAGCATTTTGAATATTGAATGTTTCTAAAATTTTGAAAACTCAAATTATTTCAAATAAGAAGTCTATATTTTATTTATCAATTTTCTTTGAATATGGGATCTATTTGATGCAAAATAAAACTTTTAGAAAAAATGGAACTTGGGAGGACAGTTCGAAAAATAGCACTTATGTTACTGAGAAAAATGAAACTTCAAATCTGAGTAAATCGATGTTTTCATTTTGTTATGAAACATTTTGTTTCAAATGTGACGACCCAATGCTTTTATTTCTGAAATACCAGAAATACTCAGAATATTGAAACATGGACATACTCAAAACTGAGAACATAGAGGTCAGTTCATACTCATTTTTGAAACATGGACATATACAAAAATGATTAGTGTCAAACTCATTTTTAAAACATGGAAATATTCAAATATGAGCATATGATGTTTTATTCTGGAATGTGTGCGTGTTTTTAGAAATTAGTATATACATGTTTCAAACTTCAGTAATTTTGATTCGGAGCCATTTTGACTATGCGACATATTGAGATTTTAGTAATTTTTGCTCAGATTTGAAAATAACGCTTTTAGAGTGTGTTACTGCTAAATCATTGAGAATTTTTATTGTTTTATGAAACGTAGAAAATTCAGATGATTTTAAGAATGAAATTTATATTTATTTAATACATATTTTTTGAATGCGTTATTTATTTGTTATAATTATGATGCAAACATAACACACGTTTATTTTCAAATGTGTTTTCAAACTAAAATATACTTTTTCAGTTCTTTAGATTATCGAGCAAAGTGTTCATGATAAGATATTTATTACAAATTGTTTCCACAAAAATTTTAATGTAACACTTTAAAGGGATTTGTTTTGATAAATTACTCTTACAAAAAAGGCTTAACGTCGAAATCTGTCAAAAGTTGTCACGCAGAAAAAATATTAATCTTGTCAAATAAACTTTTCAGATAAAAAGGAACCTTGGAAGTCATTTGAAAAGACAGCACTTGCATCACAGTCGAATCTTTAAGATTTCAGATTTTCCTATGAAACATAGAGAATTCATGATTTCACAGATAGATTTATATTACCTACCACACTATTATTTGAATTTATAATCGATTTCTAATAGTTATTCTGTAAACATTTCGATGATTAATTTGCTTTATATTGTATAATCAAATTATTAAAATGCGATTGCATTAAGATTTTTGAACGTTTCAATAAAATTTTAAAATGCCTATTATTTCAGAAGTAAATTTATATTATATAAACATTTAAACTTCGAATTTGTGGCTCATTTTTATAGTTATTATTGAGAAAAATTAAAAGATATTTCACATTAAATTGTTTATTTAAACTTTTAAAATATGTTCGTTCTATTCTTCAATTTATCAAATAATAAGTTCATTCTAGGATATAGATTACGTTTTTTTTTTCATTCTAAAAGTCTAAAAGAAAAATTTTCAAATAACTAGATTTGATTATATACTCTTAACCCCCCCCCCCCACACACACACACACATACACGCAAATTATATATATATAGTTCAAAATCAGACAATAGAGGGCGCTGCTGCAAATAATTCCATGGAATAATTCCATATTGCTCACACAATGCAAGATTTGGATACAAAAACATTAGAGAATACTGCATGTACACTCTGAATACGCAAAAATAATAATGGTGCGTAATGTTATTGTGATTGAAAACTGCACATGATAACCTCAAGCTCCATTATTAGTTTTGCGTAATAAAAGTGTATATGCAGTATTCTCTAATGTTTTTGTATCCAAATTTTGCATTGTGTGAGCTATATGGAATTATTCCATGGAAGAATTCTCTGCAGCAGCGCCTTCTATTGTCGGATTTTTGAACTACTAATTTTTTTTTTTTGTGTTTGTTATGCAAAATCCCGTACCACGCTAAATATTTATCTCTAAACCTTATGCCTGCATGATCATTGATTTTTTTTTTGTTTATCGCGTTATACTTTCGCGCCGAACTTTTGAAACACCCAGTATATTAAACAGAAGGAATATAGAATAAATTAGTTGTAGGTATGAAACTTTGAACAAATTGAACATTTGAAAGTGCGTATGATGGATTTCCTTTTTCTCGACAAGGCCGCTGTAAATTGGATAAATTGTAAAAAAATTAAACTTGTCTTCAATTCTATAATCACAAGTAAGTCTAAAGGAATATTTTGCAACGAAATATACTAAACCTTGTGTCAGAGATTTCTTGAATGGAAAAAACAACGCCTTTTACCCCTCTAAGCGGGTGGAACGTAATATTCCGTTCACTAAGCTCCAGGTTTCACTGCAATATATGCAATGTTTAAGATAATATAATTTTATAGATTTAATGAATTTTCAAAACATTGAAGAATGACTAATACTCTCAAGGGTTACATTCATATTTGTAATTAAGTTTTATTCATAATGCTGAAAGAATCATATTTTCTAGCATTTAAAACAAAATGCAGAGAAAACAACATTACATTTTTACCCTTTTTCAAAACGCTCAGAGGGTTAAACATCACATCGGAGTGATTTCCATTTAATACCTTAAAATTTGTTTTGCACTACATGCAAATTGTACCCTAAACTAGGCAAAATTTCGCTAAGTTTTTGTGGTTATCTCACCGTAGGAGTTGTGAAATACATTTTATGACTATGCGAGCACAAAGGTTCTAAAGTGAGTATTATTTGCATTTAAGATTTAAATTTTAGTAAAAGACATTTTTTCATAGAATTAAAGTTGACATAAATATGCTTTCGTGGTACATTTAGTAGATTGTTACATATATAGTAATTTAATAATCAATTTGCACAAATAGGCTGCAAAGAAGTCGTTTGAAAAACTCTTTTGGCTCTTGACATTGTTGGAATCACTGTCCAGAACAGCAAGAAAAGCAACACATACAGCTGCTTTTAAGACAAACTGGAAATTTAGCATAACGAAATTCAACGAATTTTCTGTTTGTACATTTGACTAACGCCATCCAGTATTCTACAGCGGCAAGCGAAAATTCTGATAGATTCTCCATGATGTAAGGAGTGTACTCGTTTGCTAGCCAGAAAGTTCCAGGTAAAATCTGATTCTTACGAGGCCACCAGGAAGCTTTAATCATTTGAACTTGTGTTTCGATCCAGAATTTCGCATCTCCTAAAACGACGGGATTGTCTGTCTTGAGCTGCAAATTTTCTTGGATATTTTCAGCGTACTCGATACACGAATCCATCAACCAGTAAAGTTTTTCAGCTTCAGCTTTCTCTGTATCCAAGATCATCTGTTTCGCAATTTCTCGTTTCATTTTGGAATCATTAGTGCAAGAAAGTGTGTTTCTAATTCTTCTCATTAAACTTCTTAAACTTTCCATATTTAAAGGCAGAAAGATGTCAAATCCAAGTCAAATATATCAATATCGCTTAAAAATCAGTAAATTAAAGAAACTATAATATAAACTGAAATTCTGAGAGGTTTTATACAGAGCTTTTACAACAATACTTCAAATAAGCAGTTTTGTCTAAACACACGAAAGAAGTTTTACAAATAATGCACCATTCACATTTATATGGATGTACGACAACAATGTAAGAATGAATAGAGAGTTTTAATCCGAACAATTTGCAATTGTTTCGATAACAATATGGCACAACCAAGCCCAATACAATGTTCAACAATGTTTAAAAATGCATATATTCCGTCATTGTTTGCTTTCTTGTATTGGGAAACTCAATGACAGCTACACTGTTAAAAATGTACAGCAAACTTTTTAATCAATCGACCGTTTTTATAGAAAATGGTTACATAACCGTAATTTAACTCTATTCTGACTATAATATGGGCAATAATATGGTCAGAATAGAGTTAAATCACGGTTATGTAAACCTTTTCTATAAAAACGGTTGAATGATGAACAGTTTGCTGCAAATTTTAAACAGTGTACAGTGCGTAAAAGCTGCCAGGCAAAGACGATTACTACAAGAATACGTGAAATATATTTATGAATAAAAGCTCCAAATACAAACTGTTAAAAATTTTCTGCAAACTGTCCAGTTGTTTGACCGTTTTTGTAAAAAATAAAAGGTTACATAATCGTAATTTACTCTATTCTGACCATAATATAGGAATTGATATGGTAAGAATAGTTCTAAATTACTGTTATGTAACCGATTTCTATAAAACCGGCGAAATGACTGGACAGTTTGCTGCAAATTTTTAGCAGTGCAATAATACGAATTCTAAGTCTATATATTGTTTGTGTATATTAAACTAAAACCAGTTAAAAATTATTTAAAATATCATCTTTATCATTTCTTTATTACACTTTTTAAAAATTTCTTAGAAACAGTGTTTTAAATTAGAAGTAACGACTACATTTTTTTTCATGCGTACAGAAGGTCGTTCACACTTTATGAAAACGATTTTCACAATTAATGTATGAACTAGTTAGTTAATAAATAAAATGCCCATGCCACATTCTTTGCGACAATTTTACTCTACTTGTATAGCCCTGACTGCTGATTATAACTCTTGGATCGAAATTTCCATCGTAGTCAATTTTTCTCTTAGTACAATCATATCAATTTTTTCCCACACCTCTCGAAAAACTTTCCAAAGTGTTCCAATGTGTTGTGGATACTGTTTCGTCCTCTAGAAGAATAATTCTATAAATAAATCACTTAACTCAATAGTAATCAACTTCCCTCTTGTGGACTGTAAAAATATTTTTAATTTCACAACTCTAAGTAAATCTCATACGTCATGTCTACACTAAAACAAAACACACTCTGACCTTTACAACAGAAATGACGAAATACAAAGGGTGGCCGGATTTTGCTACATGCCAATTCCGAACATTCCGCCATACCTTGCAATGTTTTTTATACATTCAAGATAAAATGTATTAGATAAATTTACAATACTATAATCATAAATGCAACAGTTCCAATATTACTTCACATAAACACCAATAAACAATCATTGAAAGAATACCTTAATAATAATACATTTGCAACAAGTTTAATTAATTATTCATAGGCAGTAGACATAGCTTTTAAATTAGGCGCTTATATTTGCCCAAGGCAGTTTTAACTTCTACTACTCTAACCTTTGTGTCTTTTCCAGGATAAATATTACAAATTCTCCTTAAAGACCATTAACATGGAGGTAAATTTTCCTCTTTAATAACATCTAAGTCTCCGACCTTTATATTATTTTTCTCAAATTTCCACTTGCCCCTCTGCTGCAAATTGCTCAATTAATCTGAGCTTCACCTTTTCCAGATTAATTGTGTCATTTTGGTTCAATTTTGCCAGTGATCCAGCCTGTTCTCACCAATATTTTTTAAATCAGGTTCAACTATTGATGTGATATGTCGGCCAATTAGAAAATGGGAAGGGGTCAAAACGTTAAGATCATCTATGTCAGCAGAGAAAGGAACAAGTGGTCGAGAATTTAACATTTCCTCTACTTGAATTAACACCGTCAGAAACTCTTCAAAAGTTAACTTTGTGTTTCCCACCACTCTCTTTAAATAATATTTAACTGATTTTACTCCTGCCTTCCAGATACCCCCAAAATTCGGGCCTCTGGGTGGAAGAAACTTCCAATCAATACATTTTGATGACATGTATCCTGCAAGAGTTTCATCAGGTTGCTGTATCAACATTTGCAACTTTTTAAGCTCAGCATTTGCGCCTACAAAATTTTTCGCATTGTCAGTAAATAGTTTAGCAGATACTGCCTCACCTAAAAATAAACCTTTTAAGAGAAGCAATAAATGAGGCTGATGTGATATCTGACACTACCTCCAAATGCATTGCTTTCGAAACAAAGCAAATAAATAAACAAACATAAATAATGTGGTAGGTACCTTTCTTCTGGCCCCTATACTTGATAAAGAAATGGCCGCAAAAATCTGCCCTAGTTACATTAAAGGGAAGGTTTTCCTGACTCTTTCTTCAGGAAATTCTCCCTTTAACTGATCTAGTACCTGTGGTTTGGCCTTAAAACAGATAATACAATTATGTACAATTTTCCTGCATAGACTTCTTCCATTAATTATCCAAAACCGTTGTCTAATTTGATGCAGTAAGGCTTGGGGGTCCTGAATGTAAGTATTTTTTATGAAAATAATTAACAATTAATTCTGTTAATTTGTGTTTATTTAATGAGTGAAATTAATGTGTGGAATTAATGTTTGAAATTATCTATTCAAGATTTCTAGATAGTTTTCTCGACGTATAATCATAATTAAATAAATTATGTTTATACGTTGTTGATCGTACATATGTTTAGGATTGTACTTATTAACTTATTAAACGAGCAAGCAATTTTGAGTGTCTTGACAATCAAAAACTGGCAAAACTATATATCATGAGCTAGGCATTACAGATGGAATTTTGCAGGATATTGAATGTCATAATATAGGCGTGCTATAAAAAGAATTCCCCATTAAGATTAGGCGCCCTCACTCCCCAACCTCCGCTATGTGAGAATGATCCATCAGGTTTCTCACAGATGAAATTTTAAAGGATGTGGATCTCAAATTATTGGCGTTGGGTATTGAAATTTGTGAACTCGGCACACTGCCCTCCAAATAGAGGAGGGGAACTATATTTTATTACCTATCAGAGATAAGAAGATAAAAGTTTGATGGATGGTGAATTTAAGAACACAGACCTAGAATGTTACGATTTTCCCCAAGTACTCCCACGGGGAAGATTCCAAAACTATAATTCTTGCTGTATTAAGAACCTACAGATATAACTTACCGGGGTGAGCAGCGTAAAACGTGGGATAAAGAAAATTTTCATTTCTTGTTTTGCATCTCCGTAAAAAGAGGAGGACGGGGACAATATCTCGTGATTTTTCAAGGCTTTACAGATGAAATTTTGCTTGATGGGGATGTTATTTTCATCATGTGATCTCACATATGCAACAACAGCAATAACGGAAGAATTTTGAGATTAGCAATCGAGTGTTACGGATTCCCGATCAAAAATCAAAATTTTCGTTCGTTTCCTTAAAGAAAACTTCTGCATTAACAATATGAGGAAGATAAACAAATTGTTAAATTTTCACAGCACTCTATTCAGGGCCCGATTAAGTCACTTCCGGACCCTAGGTATAGCATTCTTTCAGTGAAGCTTCAAGGGAGTTGGTGACCAAAAACGTGACGGACACAACTCTAAACCCAACAAATACAGGTATTACACATTTCACTCATATAAAAATCATATTATTATGCTCCATGAAATTCATATTTATAATAAATGCATTGGTTTTTAAAATTTGTTTAATAATTATTGTATTTTGATGGTTTTAATGATCGAGTTATGGGTTGAGGACGGGGGACAGTAGTGACTTTTGAGGTATTCAAATTCCATTTTCTAGATTAAAATGACAGATTTTTTCAGTAGAAGTAATCTAATATTAAAGAAACAATCACAGAGAAACATTTTAACATTAAATGAAAATTTATATTGCAAAGAAATGCCTAGAGATATACTAGGTACAGAGAAATCACACTTATGTACACTTATATTGATATTTTGACTTGTTTTCAAGTACTACTGTGTACCTAAACAATATTTTGAAGTTCCAGTAAAATTTTGAGTTGTATGAATAAAAACTCTACCACTTATAAATATTTTTTGTTTTTTTAAATTCCTCAAAACCTTCAATTTTGGATTTATTTCCTTCTTAAACTTGACAATTCAATTATGCCCAGATATCCGATTTGCTTTCATTTTTAGCAACGTTAAACACACTAACATTTTGCAATGTGAGTAATCAGATGCCATTCCAGGTGTACCAACACCGGCTCTATTAAGATAGAGCCGGTGTAATAGAGCCGGTATTGGGTGTACCCGGTGTCAGAGACTAAGCCATCTCGAAAACATCAGGCAGCTCAAGTCTCGAGGACCTGTTATAATATAATCTGAGCGAAAATGAAATTGTTTTCACTCACAAAGAAATCACTTTTGGTGCAGCTCGCACCTAGCATTGAGACCTGGTGAATTTTAAAGCCCTATATTACGAAGTTTGAGAATAGATGGAAATTTTCTGTTAAAATCGTATTGTTTTGATTTCACAGCAGCATATAACTTTCTGAAAATGCAATTTTCGAGACCACTTATCGGACTATTAACATTTTTTTAAGTATATTTAAAATACAAATTAGTTAATAGAAAAAAAAAAGTTTAAAAATTTGAAAAAAAAAAGTTTAAAAATTCCTTTAAAAGCCTACGAATTTCATTTTGCAAAAATACAACATTATAATTGCATTTTTGGCGGCACAACATTGGCTTTATTCATTACCGTAGATTTTTTTTTCCTGGCAATCCTGACCGAATGTCATAATCTTCTGCTGTGTGTGAATAAAAAGTGGTTGGGATTCGTAGCACCTCATTTTTGTATTCTGGCCATTCAACAAGGGTCCGTGTGGGGGCTTCCGCTGTGTGCAGGAGTCACCACCTATCGTGGCGACCATGTCGTCACCTCTTAGTAGAACCGGTGTGATGCGCAGGTGGCGGTGCACCGACGACCGTAACGCATACGGAGAGAAACCTCCGGTCGTGCGTGTTATATGTCCCTCAGGACATGGGTACGGCGATTGAGACGCTGACGGACGCTCCTCAGGCGTTCAGTTTTTTATGCCCTTGTATCTTTTTTTAATGAATTACCTTCATAAATTTTGTAAAGAAAAAAACTTAATATTTTTATGTAGCATCTTATTTAATTCTAACTAAAACATAAATCTCCTTTCTTTTTTACAAAATTTCTGGTAGCAATAATTAAAAAAAAATTAAGCTTGGCAGTTATGCTTTGTGCATTCCCACATGATTCATTCGTATATCAAAACAATGTTGGCATTTCGTTATTTTTTTTAAATTCATATTTCTTGAATGTCACCACTTTTTTTTAAATAGTATAAGTCGTCGCCTTTTTCTCCGCATTATTTAATCTGTGAATAAATAATGCGAATATTTCTCCTTCAAAAAAGAGTGGCAATCAAGCAATCTGAATTTTAAAAATATAGCCAACTGATAACACAGTATCAAATCCATTCTGCCATCACAGTAGTACATGTAGTACATGGCCCTAGTTTGGCTTGAATGGACTCAACTTTCAACAGATATTGTTTTCTTTTATGTATGGGTACTTTTGTTTTATCATTTGTAATCCGAATATCTTCTTTTTTACAGGAAACAGTTTCTATGATCAAAGTCTATCTAAAGAAGTTTCTCGTACTTGTGAAGGCAAACCGCACATGTTTCGTGTTGCTTTTCGTCGCCTTCTTCCTTTTCAACACTTTTAACACTCTTCTATGGTACGCAGAAATGCAGGATCCTGGATCCTTATGATAGCTCTGGCCTCATTTTAAACACACCGGGGTGCAAAATTCCGAAACTTGATGCGTACGATGAAACATTGAAACACATCATAAAAATAACAAATCCACAGAAGAATGGGAATATGCGAAGGAAATGCAACGTTTATATTTACAATGCCGAACAGTATGAAAATTCTCAACGACACCATCTTAAAAAATTCTTACAACCTTTCTCCAGAAAATGTACCGTGCAATTATAGTGAAATCTACCGGGTCAAACCAACTAAGAAATCAAAAAGTGAAAACAATTGGAAATTTGGAAAAACTACGCCGTTAAAATTTGGGGTTCCACTCGGCGAAGAATTCATCAAAGTTCAGTGCAAATTAGGCTCTTAAAATTACACGCAATACATTCCTTTAGTACCTATCAAACCAGAAGTGGAAAACAGAGTCTGGAAAGCCGAAGCAAACAACTCGAACTTACTGAATGTAGTTTTAATTGGTATTGATTCTTTATGAAAGCTGAACTTTATCAGACAATTCAAGAAAACTCGCAGTTTCCTAACATCTAACATTTCGTCACTGGGCATGAAAGGGTATACAAAAGTAGGTGATAATACTTTCCCAAATTTAGTCCCGCTGCTTACCGGACATTTTGTAGAACATTATTTTAATGAAAGCTTGAGACAAAATGTTTTTCGACAATTTGGATTTCCTATGGAAAGATTATTCTAAAGAGGGTTATAGAACCTTTTTCGCTGAAGATTACCCTGCTTATGGAACTTTCCAGAACCTAAATAAAGGGTTTGAAAACCCACCCACTGATTATTACAACCTACCCATTGCTCTTCCATTAGAAAATTCGGGCAAAAAGAAAGGATCGTACTGTTTCAACGATCAGTTGGAGATTAATATGATATATGGATACCTCAAAGATTTTGTGAAAACCCTGCGAAATAAGCCTTATTTTGCTTTTGCCATGGTGTCGTATATGATTCACAATTTCATAAATGATGCAGGTTATGCAGATGAACCGACATTGAAACTTCTAGAGGAATTATGGTTGTATGGGGCACTGAATCGAAATATAACGTTATTTTTAGTGATCACGGCATTCGATTCGGAAAAATCCGAGAAACGTACATCGGAAAATTCGAAGAAAATGTCCTTTATGTACATAAACTTTGCCGCATGGTTTTCGGAGAAATACAAGACCATCTCGAAAAACTTCTAAATCGTCTAATTACACTTTTTGACGTCCATGCTACGCTTTCGCACCTGCTGAATTTCCCTAAGCCAATGTCGGAAGACGTTAAATAAAAGAATTCTCACAACGGCCTTAGCTTGTTCAACGACTTGTCAGAATATCAAACGTGCGAAATGGCTAGCATCTTTTCTCATTGGTGCCCCTGTGAAGAATACCAATCTGTGGCACCGAATGATGAAAAAGGTACAAAGGCGACAGCTGCACTGATAGACGACATAAATCAACAGCTTAAATCGTATGTAATCGAAAATATTTGCGCACGGTTAGAAGTCGACGAACTGACAGATGCTAGGCTTAGAGGAGCAAATGGCATTGTTTTAATATTTGAAGAACGCAAAAACGATGTAATAGATCGTTATGTTGCTTATGACGATCGATTGAGTCCCTTCAATGATTTTTTGATCACGATTAGAGCTCTCCCTGGTGGCGGAATTTTTGAGGGAACTGTTCGACTTAATGTGAAAAGAGACAAGTTTAAATTTCTCGGTGTCAGCAGAATCAACATGTACGGGAAACAGTCCATATTAGTGATGGGCCGATTCGAGATCTTTTAAGAATCGATACCTTAGTTTTCGAAAACTTTTCAGAATCGATCCTTTGTATTCAAATGTTGTAGCACTAAGAACTACTCCAGACTTCATTCAAACTAAATGAGGAGCGACATTTCGTCTGTTTCACTCTTCCAATGTTTATTCTACGTAAAATCGTTTGCTTCTTTTATGATCACGTGTCAGATTCACACCAGTCTATTAGAAAAGCGCCTCTTTCAGCCAATCGAATGTTTATTTTTCGTACAAACGCTTTTCTTTTGTTTATGATAACGTTTTATAATTTATAGCTCTGAGAACAATTTCTTTTCTTTTTAATGTTTTTCAGTTTTGATATAAATATTACGATTGTCATAAGGCTTTGTTTTTCGCAAATTGTTTGAATGCTGAAAATTTCGTTAGAAATTTAAATGGTAAATGTTATCTTATTTTAAGTTATGTTTAATTTAAAATTTTATTTATTCCAATCAAGTTATTATAATATGTAAAAAAAAAAATAATAATAAAAAAGATGAAACCAGGCAGCAAAAAATCAGAAGTTTGGAATTACTTAAAAAAATGTGAGAGTGGTAACTTTGTTACTTGCCAAGTATGTAAAGAAGACGTGAAATTCTGTGGAAACACTACTAATCTTAATTTACATTTAAGAAGGCTGCATCCAACTACTATTAATTATTTTCAGCAATAAAATAGTTCAGGCACCCAATTTTCTTCCCCTTTGGTTACGGTTCAGAAGGAACTGACTGAATGTGCATCTGTTAATGAAGAAAAATGTGAGGAACCTCCTATTAAAAGGCAGAAGCAGTTACGAATATTTGGTGCTAAAGCGGAGTTATCCACAAAATGAAAACGGGAAATTGATAAAATCCTTGTAAAAATGATTGTCCAGGACTATCAACCTTTGTCAGTTGTGGAAAATTCAGGATTTCTAAAGTATTCCAGAAAACTAAATCCACTGTATAAACTACCTAGTCGAAAACATTTGTCATCAGTATTTCTGTCAGATATCTACATTGAAACCAGATCCAAAGTAAAAGATATGCTTTGCAGTGTTCAATATTTTGATATATTCTCTTATCATAAACGCTGACAAGACAAGTGGACACAGGAGGACCATTTCTCATCCCTGACTTTTGAAATTTAATTCAATAAATTTTATTTATCTGATTATTGAAAAATGATAAAATTAATTCTTCCAAGTGATGTTAGAAGCAGTTAACACACAGACACACAGACACACACACACACACACACACACACACACACACACTCAAAAGTTTCAATAAAATTTAAATATGCACATTAATTCAGATTTAAGTTTATTATCTTAACATTTAAGCACCGAAATTGCGGCTAATTTTTTATAGTTATTATCAAAAAATATTAAAAAATATATTTTACATTATTTTTTTATTTAAACTTTTAAAATATGCAAATTCAGATTTAAATATATATTATCTTGACATTTAAGTTTCGAAGCTTAGACATAATCTTTCACTTTATTAAACGGTGAAGTTTGGTTACAGTGTTCTGGAAGTATTGGAAAGTGTTTTATAATACATTCTTGACGCATGACACTTCGTTCTTGTTTGGTTTTGGGTTCAAGCAACACCAAATTACACAAACTTGTTATATTCATCAAATTATCGAATTTATCGAAGTTCGTTCTAGGATATTGATTACGTTTTTAGGTAGCTTTCGATACAAAAAAGTATAAAACTACCTATTGCAGCCGTTCGGAGGAAAGCAGTTCCGGAAAATTTTGATATATTTTCACCGATCAAAACCACCCTCCGTTCAAATGTTGATTTATATATATATATATATATATATATATATATATATATCTGACCTATCTCATACGATAACGCTCGTATTTATAAATCAATTTTTATGAAACTAATTGTGTGTATTAAGCTCACCAATGTCTCGACCGAGTTCGTTGGCCAGATTGGTCCGCCATTTTGTTTCAAGATGGCGGCCATTAAAAAATGTAAAACTAAAATAAATATACATAAAAATTCAAAATTCAAATTTATTTTTTAATTAAGTGTTAGGCCTTGATACGAGGATTCCAGAGCATTTTTTGGTTTACCTCTATCTTAAAAAATGGCTGAGATAGAGCAGTTTGAAATTCTAGGGTGGCTGACATTTTGAAACAAGACAGCACATTACAAAAAATTTTATTGTTGTAATAATTTTCCCAATCATACGCATAAAACTATATATTCATATCCGTTAGCGCCAAATTCTCGCCAAACTTGGTGACATTTGGCGAAATATCGCCAAATTTGGCGACCAACATAAGTCTTCACAAATGAAGCCAACTTGGTTATAGCTCAATAATTTGGCGAATTTCTTATTCAAATTCAGTATTAACGAATCTTTTGTAAACATTTTCTTTGCATTTTAACTTGCTGTGTTCGTGTAACATTAGTTCAAATTTGAAAACGAAGATATAGGAAAGCTACCTTTTCCTCCCGGTACAGGCCGGAAGGACTTTTTCTCTTTCTAAAAGTCTAAAATTAAAATTTTCAAATAACTAGTTTTGATTAATTATTCTTATAAAAAAATAAAAAAAAAGAATGTTTCAATAAAATTTAAATATTCATATTATTCCAGAATTAAATTAATATTATCTTAACATTTAAGCTTCGAATTTGTGGCTCAGGTTTTATAGTTATTCTCGAAAAATAATAAAAAGATATTTTACATTAAATTGTTTATTTGAACTTTTAAAATATGTTTGCCCCATTCTTCAATTTATGGAATTAATAAGTTAATTCTAGGATATTGATTACGTTTTTCTCATTCTAAAAGTCTAAATGTAAAAATTTCAAATAACTAGTTTTTATTAATTAATCTAACAAAAAAAATTAAGAATTTTTAATAAAATTTAAAAATGCATATTATTTCAGAATTAAATTTGTATTTTCTTAACATTTAAACTTCGAATTTGTGGCTCAGTTTTTATAGCTATTATCGAAAAATATTAAAGGATATTTTACATTAAATTGTTTATTTAATTTTTTCAAATATGTGTGCTCTATTCTTCAATTTATCGAATAATAAGTTAATTCTAAGGTATTTATTACGTTTTACTCATTCTAAAAGTGTAACTGTAAATTTTTCAAAGAACTAGTTTTGATTAATTACTCTACCAAAAAAAAAATGTTTCAACGAAATTTATGCATATTAATTCAGATTTAAATTTCTATTATATTAACATTTAAGCTTTGAATGTGTGGCTCATTTTTTATAGTTATTATCAAAAAATATTAAAAAGATATTTTACATTAAATATTTTAATAAAACTTTTAAAATATGTGTGCTCTAGTCTTCAATTTATCGAATAATATGTTCATTCTAGGATATTGATTAAGTTTTTCTCATTCTAAAAATCTAAATGTAAAATTTTTAAATAACTAGTTTTGATTAATTTATCTTACAAATAAATAAATAAATAAATAAATAAATATTAAATAAATAAAGAGTAGAAATCTTTCAATAGCTTAGAACGTTTGTTAACTTTATCATCTCAAGACATGCAAAAAAATATCATTGATTACTGCTGCAGTTTTAGTTTCAATATACGTGACGGAAAATTAGATAATTTTATTAAATGCAGTGGTACGTTTATATTCCTTTAACAATTTTTCTTTGAAAGTGTGATTTATTTGCTATAACTATAATGTATAAATAATGCATATTCCACTTTAAATTGTGTTTTCAAATTAAAATGTTTTTGTACTTTTTTTTTACGTTTTGTAAAAAATTGCATTTTTACGAAATTGGATGAAATTTGTTTTTCCTCTAAAACAAACTTTAAATTGACACAAATTGACCAATAACTTTGAAAATACTTTGTTTTTGAGCTTTTGACAGATGTTGAATTTTCTGATAAAGTTTTTACTTAAATAAGTTATAAACCTTTCAAACATCATAAAGCTTTCTGCAAAAAAATTATCCCCTAAAGACTTTTCAAAAGATAGTAAATAGACTACTCCTGAACACTTATGATTTTAGAACGTTTGCATGAAATTTAAATGAAAATATATATATATATATATATTTCTGAGATCATACCTAGTGCAAAATGATAGACATGTAAATAAAACAACGTTAAAAACACCAGAGTCAGTGGGTAAAGAACTTAAGAAATTGAAAAAGACCGAAAGAAATTTAAAAAAGGGGAATTTTATGTGATGTTTCCAACAATCTGATAATGGAGGAATCGTGAATTAACAATTCACAATATTTTTATATTTTTTGTAAATATGGAATGCTTCAAGAAAGTACATTTAGAGATGATTTTAGCCGAACTGAAATCAAAATATCTATTATCTTAAAGTTATTTATCGAGTTTATGATTCCCTTGCTATAATTTTATATTGATGGATATTTTACAATAAATTTTATGTTCAAACTAAATTGTACTTGCTCTAGTCTAGAAATTATCGAATAAAAATTTCATTTTATGTTATTGATTTCATTTTTTTCTCTCTAAAACTCTTTAATGCAACATTTTAAAGTGACATGATTTGATAAATTATTTTTACAAAAAAAAAAAAAAACTCTTAACGTAGCAATCTGTCAAAAGTTCTCAGATTAAAAAATCGTTAATTTTATCAAATAACACAATGATTCAGGAAAAGAGTCAATCCTGAAAAGAAGTTTCAAAAACCAGAATTTGAGCCACTACAAAATCATTAGGATTTTAATAACGATTCTATGAAACTTCAAAATACAAATGATTTCGGAGACCAATTTGTATTATTTTAACAAATATATTTCCATTTGTGATTAATTATGTAATTTATTAATTATACTAAAAAATATTAACGCTGTTTTATTTTAAAGGTGTTTTCAAAATGTTAAACCGTGCTTACTCTATTCTTGAAAATATGAAGTCAAAATTAAATCAATATTTTTGATTACGTTTATATTCCCTCTGAAACAATATAATAAATTGTAACACCTTGTAATAATATATTTCTTTTAAAGGCTAAAAAGTGTAAATTAACAACATAATTAATACACAATAAGATAAATTTTATTAGGTTGTTTGACATGTTTTGACTCACTCCGAGCCATTTTCAAAAACAAATGAGAATATTCCATAATTGCACGGTCTTTGAAGTTATTATTTAAAATGCTATCGTTTAATTTTCATGTACTTTAAAAAAAAATACGCACTTTATCTTTTATTTTTACTTGGTTGTTTATTTTCATATCTGTAACCATGGAGTAACTCGAGCCACAATTTTGGTAAGTTAAAAGATGCTGCATCGCTACATATTGTATTTTTGAGTGTTAGTATCTCTAAGGTTTCTCTTATTATGGATTAATAGTATAGACTGGAGGGAAAAATTATTTTACTTTCATTGAAATTTATTTGAATGTTTTTTTTCTGAATGCGCATAGTTGCCAACCTCCCGATTTTTCCAATACCAGTAAAATCTTACAAAAATTTTCGTTTTATTAAATTGAAGAAATTATACTAATTAATAAAACAAATATTTTTACATAAAAATACTGCTGTGAAAAAAGTCGGGAGGTTGGCAACTATGCTGAATGGTCAACCAACGTAATAAAAGTTATTTTGCCGTGTATTTATTATGTTGTTAATTTACACCTTTTAGCATTTAAAAGAAATATATTCCCTCTGAAAGTTTTTATGTAACACATTAAAAATACATGTTTTGATAAATTATTTTTACAAAGAAAAAAAAAACATTTAACACAGCTATATGTCAGAAGTTATTAGTTAGAAATATCGTTAATCTTCTCAAATAACATAAATCTTCCTGGACAAAGTAGATCATCAGCAGGCTTTTCAACTGGTAACATTTAATATAGTTGAATGTTTAAGATTTCTGTGAAACGTAGACTGAAAATTTAAAGAATTTCACAGCTTATAGTATATTTTCATTCCAGTTATTCTGTTATCCTGTTATTAATTTTTTACAGATACATTCCGAAAATATACTTTTGTAATAAAAAAGAGATTTTTTTAATTGAATATGCAAAATAAAATTGCTTTGTGTTTTCAGTAAAAGCATATCATAAATGTCTACCATCTACTCTACGGTAATAAATAAATTTCTCTAATAAGTTAAATATTTTATATTGTTTATGTAACTCACTGATGTCCAGTGTCAGTTATACAGCAGCATTACATAATCCATGAATTTCAGCACCAGTTATTTCGAACAGTCAGTTTTGTTTATCTAATTACAGGATTTCAGCTATTACATACAAGAAAAATTGCTGTTCAAAAATAGTTGTTTCAAAAAATTAAAGGAGTACACTGGACGTTTGTAGTGAAATTTTACAGATAAAAGGTTCAAAATTTCATTAAAGTAATCCACACATGAGTAAGTAATAAATATATTTTTTTAATCTTTATATTAAATGGGTTTCTGTTTCTGTTTATCTTTAAAGAAAATGCTTACCATTTTCTGTTCAATGAACTGACAAGCTTAAAATACGTCATAGATTATCTGAAATCTTAAATTTTTTATAAAACATTGAGAATGCTTATTTATGAACTTTTCCTTCGTAAAAATCTCTGTAAGTTTATCAATTTATTAACTGTTGCTCGGCATTCAATCGAAAGTGTAAAAAGAAAGGTGAATCTAAAATTTAAATATATATATATATTTAAATATATATACTATTTCAATTTACTATGTTTGGGACACATTGCATCTGCAATAGATGCAAGCATAAAATTTCTTGAAATCTCTGATACCAGTTACTAATCTCAAAAAATTAATAAATTTGTATGAATTAGTTATAATTTGTGATTTCAATATTTTCAAAATATGTTACTTATTTAATATGACTATTAATAGCATTAAGTTTACAAGTATTCATAAACACCGAAAAATGCTATTTTTATATTAAAACATTGTCCTATAAATAATTTTTCTTAAAATTAGCTATATACAGGGTGTCCCCGAAAAATCGATAGTCAGACAAGCACAAGAGATTTTGATAATCCACCAGATCCAATACTAGAGCCTGTAATGTGAATGTCTAAGTCGGCGTAGCACACGGAGTTCATATTAACGTAAACAAATACGCAGGCTAGTATGCCCAGATAGTGTTTTTCCCGGAAGAATTCTGTTACTTTATTGAAGTTGCATTTTCCAACACAAGAAATAATTTAAAGATGTAAGAAGAATGTTTCGTGATATATTTGATAAACGGTATATACTTTTCGCGATTCTAATTAATCGAAATAACAATGTTAATACTGCAGCGTAACGATCATACGATAAACTGGAATGCTTCATTTGATTAAGCACGCGCATGCATGTCTAAAAGTTGGAAGAGGCAACTTGTACATGCATCGTAGTTTAGAATTTAAAAAAATATTAAGAATTTGGAATTTCTTTCAAAATTCCATTAGTTTTTTTTTTTTTTTTTTTTTTTTTAAATCAGGACACCCTGTATAGTAAATTTCAGAGTAAATGCAAGATTATTCCTAATTCCCTCTGGGGTTTCATAAAACTGTAGGATCAAAACTACAACGAATACAACTGAAAAGAACCTTGCACTAAATGCATAAAAAATGAAGCTTTTTATAATCGCAGTCGACGGTAGATGGCAGTACGTATTACATGACATTAGGGATCCTACATTAGAGAGAGATTGGACATTGACGGAAAGTCCGCCATATTAGTTACAAAGCAGGTGGAACGCCGTAGAACGCAATGCATTTCCATCCGCGTGCAACACTTTTTATTCTATTAAAATCACCAGAAATTCATTTCATATGCCTTCACAGAGTCATTCAGAACATAAACATAAGCACAATTCCGTTTTAATGAATAAGAATTCTCAGAAAATGCTTTTTCTTTTATTCGGCTGAATTGCAGGGTTAACATTTCGGGACTTTACATTATGCTTAAAATATTCGAATTTTATTATAAACAAATATTCAAGTTTTTGGGTTTTTTTTTCACTTAAAATAAACATTTTAATTTATGCATAACACAAGAAATGCCACATAATGTAATTTTTTGTAGCGTGGGTATTTATTTTTTACTTTTCTCTGTTTAAATGGTCATGACTCATGATATAGATTAGTTAGGTTACTTTTTTAAGTAAATAAATAAAATTTCTTAGAGGGAACTCTTTTAATTTTATAAGGTTAAAAATATATCATTTAATAGCAATAAGAAATTTAAAAAAAAAAATACTGAAATATTCAGAAAAGTATAAATTTTTGAAACTTATTCCTAATATACCTTCTTTATTAATAAATTTAGATAGTTTTAAAGAAACTAATTGGTTGTATGAAATTAAAAAGCTTCAATTTTCTAGAATAATACACTTTATAATACTAAGTATATCTAAATATGCAAAAAAAAAAAAAAAAAAAAAATACATTCCGGGAAACTGAATAAAAAAATTTACACACATATGCTTAGTAATGTTTATTTATATAGAGGTTTATATATTGTGAATTTATATATTTTTGCAATTGTCAGAGTCAGCGCTTTTATACATAGATATTTTTTTTTATGCGGAAAATTTAAATGCTTACGTCTTGTGCTCTCAAATTCCGCGGATATGTAAAAAAGAAATTACTAAAAAATGAACAGTTTAACAATTTATTCAATTATTCCTTATAATTTATAAACAATTTCATATTTTAAAAAGAGTGCACTATATACAATTTTATTCTGTATTACGTTCTTAAAATAAATGTTTCAAAATGTAAACAGAAATTCATCGCCAATAACGTTTGTCAATTACCTCCAACTGTGTCAAACTTCGAAACTCCAAATTATTTACACGTTTTGCTCACTCACTACAAAAAGATTTAAATCAAAATTAGTTTTAAAATGTAAAACAAGAGACGCAGAAACGAAATTGCTTTGTTTGTGTTACTCATTTCGATAGTTATTATTTAATGAAACTGTTTAAAGTTGATCGCATACTCAACAATTGAATTCTGACAATTTAAAATATGTTACAAAATAAATAAACATTACTAAATATTAAAAAGTAACTATAAACAACAACGAAAAAAAATTATCTATTAATAGTGTACTAAGTCTTGATATAATATTTAAAATTTTGAATCTTTAAAATCCAAATTTTCTTTAGAAAGCAATCCCAGCGTATAAATACGACGTAACTAAAATGGCGGATTTGTCAAATCTGCCGGCGACGCAATGTCCAATCTCTCTCTAATGTAGGATCCCTACATGACATGGCCCCCTACTCTCACCGGGTTAACACCATGCGACTTTTTCTTGTGGGGCAACGTCAAAGATATTATATTTGTACTCACTTTGCCGCGTGATTTGGAAGAACTGCGTGGACGTATCACATGCAATGTCAATACCGTGTATTTTGCCATGTTAGTGTGAGTATGGCAAGAACTAGTTTATTGATTTTGTGTTTGCCGTTTAACCAATGGTTCACACATTGGACAGTTGTATGGTATTTAAAAAAAACACTTGAATTATTTATACATTTAGTGCAAGTTTTTTTTTCTTTTGTATTCGTCATACAGAGTTGCCAAGTCTCCGGCTTTTTCAACACCAGTAATTTTTTTGAGAAAATGTTGTTCTTTTAAATCGCAAAATGCTCCGAATCAATAAAACAACATTTTCTGTACTAAATTACTGGTATCGAAAAATCCGGAGACTTGGCAGGTCTGGTCATAGTATTTTTCCCTATAGCCTTGTGAAGCCCCGGAAAGAATTATGAACACCCTGTATTTAAATCTATATAAATAATTCATATGGAGCTTCCAATTCAATATGATGATGACATTTAAAGATTGATTTATTAAAAGTTTGTGCGTATGTTAAAAAATTGCAGCAAACTGTCCAATAATTTTACCGTTTTTATAGAAAACTGTTACATAACCGTAATTTAAGTCTATTTTGAGCATATTATTGCCTATATTATGGTTAGAATAGAGTTAAATTGAGGTTATGTAGCCGTTTTCTATAAAAACGGTCAAATGACTGGACAGTTTGCTGCAAATTTTTAACAGTGTATAATGAATAACAATGCATTTCAACTCAGTATTATTTATTAAAGCTTAAATAAAATTTAAACAATTATAGAATAATGTTATTTCAAATATTTCATACATACATATATTTCCATTAATATGCATTTCCACGCAAGTGTGTTCTTGTTATGTGTTGTATTGTTATGAGTTATCAAATTGAACTGTGATGAATTTTATATTTCACTTCACTGAGAATAATAAGACAGTAAGAATTTCCATCACATTTACATACAGCAATAATTTGAAATAACGTATTTATTTAGAAACATCGGTGGCCTAAGTAAATGTAAATTATTATTTTCCAAATGTATGCGAATTTCTGATGCAAGAATTATGTTTGTCTCCATCTTATTACACAAGCGTACATATGAATAAAGTTATTTGTTTCAATATTCTGCTTTAGTCTGCTTAACATTTGGATACAAATGATAATTATGAAATGCATCTTAATTGCATCTTTATCAATTTTCTCTGTAATCAGTAATTTGAAGATGCACGCATTATTAGACAATTGCAAAATACATATGGAAGATTTATAATAAATATTTCGGCGATGTATTATATTATACATTTCTTTTAGATATATGTTGTATGATGTATATATATAAATGTATGATATCATGATAAACTGCCCATGGTTTAAAAATTTTTAATTAATGTAATCAACTTTAGGTATATTGCAAAATATTCCCATTTAATTCTTAAAATGTATAATACAAATAGTTTGTATTTTTTATTTCATTAAATGAGATAAATGCATTATTTTTCTCTAAAAATAATATAATCCTTAAAGAACTTTATTTTCTCTTAAAATGTATATTTATTTCGCAAAACATAGTTAATTATGATGCTGTCATTATGTCTTTAAAGAAAATGTAAATAATAAGTATATATAATTCAATTTTCCATGCTTTCTAGTTTACAACGCACACTTTTGACACAAGAAAATTTATTAAAATTTACAGATGCGGATTATACGCTGAGTTTACAAGCAGAATATTAAAAATTATAATAAGATTAGCATAAGAATTCAGATATCTGCGTTAATGAACTCAAACATGTATTTATTACTTGCTGAATTGTCTTATATTCGTACAAATTATCATCGCATTTAATGTTCTTTATTGTATTTTAGTAGAGGGAAAAGGAGAGTTCGATTGGAGGGGTGGTGGCGGTGGTGGCGGTGGTGGCGGCGGTGGCGGCGGTGGAAGGGGCTTATTTTTGAGGGGGGCTTATTTTTGAGGGGGGGCTTATTTTTAAGGGGGGGCTTATTTTTGAGGGGGGCTTATTTTTGAGGGGGGCTTATTTTTAAGGGGGGCTTAATTTTTTTTTTTTTTTTTTTTTTTTTTTTTTTTTTTTTTAATTTTAGAATTGACTTTCAGTTTGAAGGTTAAACGAAGTTTTTTTCTTGGTTCGTTTTTTTTTTTTTTTTTTTTTTTTTTTTTAGGATCAAATTTAAATGTTAGTTTGAAGTCTGCTATAGAAGTGGGGCGTATTTTTGAAAAGACGGTTAACTTTTTTTAAGGTGGGCTTATTTTTGAGGAGGGCTTAATTTTTTTTTTTTTTATTGATTTAGACTATGAATGTACTGTTAGAGTACAATGAAAAAAAAAAAAAAAAAAAAAAAAAAAGATTAATATTTTCAACTTACCATATTGTTCACTGTTTAATGGATAAAAATTTTAAATTTCTTACCAAACTGCTCACAATGGAATCTATTTTAAACTGTATCTAGAATAAAAAAAAAAATAACAACATTGATTGTTTTTTATATTGACTAAGGGCCCCCCCGACATATATTAACCCTCTGAGCGTTTTTTGTACACCATCTAAAATATACTATACAATATTTCTTTCAATTTAACTTGGTCAAAAATAATTCTATTTAATTAAACTTGTTTTGAATAAGTGCTTAGAGGGTTTTATTAAAAAATATATGCCGTATTATCTGCAAGCAGGGGTCGCAGTGTGTTTAAAGAGAGGTATCGCGGTACCGGAAGTGAAAAGTTTAAGGTTTATTTTATACTGAATTTAAATGAAACCGGAAATTTATCTTTTTCGATATGATTGGATTGAATATTAGCATATTTATTTTAAAATGTATAGTGGAAGCAATGGTAAAAAAGAAGACATGTTTAGGGGTAAGTACTGTTTTTTTTATTGTGTTTGGTGTAGAAAACATAGGAAAGAGGCGTAGTTTAAAAAACAAATTCAATTTTATTAATAATTTTCCCAATGCAATACATGTGAACCCACTTTTCGTTTTTTAGCGGGTTTTGACAAATCTAATGCAGAATCTTGTTTAATGTTTGTTGACAAATATTTATTTTTAATAAAATTTCGCGGGACATTCATTTTGTTTAATGTTTCTAATAATTCGTTCTGTGCCTTGATCGGTTTTCTTTTATTCACAGAAAACAAAAGATTAAATAAATCTGCCAAGTTCGATTCGGGGATAGGTTTTCCTTCGAAACTCACAGTCAAATTTTTATTCTATCGAAATTTTCTTGGACGTGCCGTGACAAACTGAACTAATGCTTTGATAATTTAGGATAGCTTTATCTGGATATCATGGTGGTTAGATTACGGATATTTGTGTTTGGAATAACGTGATTTTTAATTTTGCCTGTTCAGTTTCAATTATATTGTGAAATGAGGGTTTATTTTTGAAAGATAATGTTAACTTTTTGTGATTATCTTGTAACAGACTGCTTTCATTAAAAGTGTATTTTAGAATTGTAAACTACAATTTTGAAATTTTCGCCTGTTTGGAAAAAAAGCACAGGAAAAAAAAAATAAAAGTATTAAAAAAATAATAACAACAACTGTTCAAAAATATAATAACAACTAAACAAATGATCAAAAATAATAAAAAATGTTCAAATAATAATAACAACTGTTCAAAAATAATAAAAACTATTTAAAAAATAATAACAACTGTTCAAAAATAATAAACGATTGACTTTATACAACCAACATTTAAAAAAAAGATAATCGAATCTAGTTTTTTCTAACATGACTTATTTGAAATATTCACTTTTTCTAGTTAGATTTATAACACGTAAGTGATTCGATCAGTAAAATATTATTTATAAAAGCACTAAATACGAGATTAATAAGAATTTTTAACTTACAAACATATGAACTTCTGATACACAAGTGATTCGACCAGTAAAATATTATTTAGAAAAGCATTTTTGACTTACAATTGTACGAACGTCTGATATGTAACCCTTTCTGAATCAATGTGTAAGAATTAACTGACTATTGAACTTATAACAGAGTATGATAAAATAATCACGTGACTTTTTTAAACCAATAAAATGTTATTATTTTTAAACAAGCGCCCTCTATCATTTTATGAACTTCCAAGAAACGAGTTAATATGATTATATTGTTTCCTGTTACCACTGTGAAAGGTTGTGTTTTCCGTTTTAAGTTAGTTTACATTTAAGTGATTACGGAACGAGTCATGGATTCTGCTTTGTTAAGTGCTAATGATATGTCTAACGTGAAGAGTGAACCCTCATCACCGGGAATAAATGACCATGACATGGAATTTTTAATACAGCCTAAAGAAGAACCCGTTTCGAATTGTGAAGTGAAACCCACCTCATCAGGATTAAAGAAACAGAAGTTACCCTTTGTGTGTTCTACTTGCGACAAAGCTTTTCCCCGAAAGGTTAACTTAACGTTTCACATGAAATGTCATCTGGAGAAAATACCTCTTGTGTGTATAATTTGTGAAAAAACATTTGCTAGAAAGTATCATTTATTAAATCATATGAAGGTCCATTCAAAGACCCCTGTGATTCATAATTGTAATGTATGTGGCGAAGTATTTTCACAAAAGAGTGATTTATTAAAGCATGGGAAAATTCATAATACTTCCAAGCCAAATGAAAAGAAAAGTATACAGTCACCCAGTCACTGTAAATGCGACGACTGTTTTGAAACATTTAATAATAGATCTGACTTAGTGAAACATAGAAAATTTCATCTTTCACCTAAAGAACTTAACCCGTCTGATCAACTTTCCTTGGGAAACAGTTCGAAATATGAAATTTCAGACATCACTCAGTTTAGTAAAATATTTAAGTTTTTCGATGTTTTTACTCCTGCTCATTGGAATTTAGGTGAGGAAATGATTGTTGAAGTACAAATGAATAAGAACTATGAGCTTTATGTTCACATACAGAAATACGAAGAATTTGAAAAGAACGGTCGTGAACTTACCCCCACAAATGAAGGCATTACATTATCATGTGCAACATTCGACAAATTTGAATCGAGATTGGATAAATTTAATTTTGTTTCTGAAAAAGATACATTCGTATGTAATAATGACTTACTAATCGCTTATGTAAATAAGGAATCATGCATACTGCAAAAATTATTCAAATCGAAAAAGTTTGGGTTTTGTTTGAAGTCGGATTTTTTACTGCTTACAAAAAATCAATATTTGAAACTAGTGAAAAATGGCTTTAAAATTACCAAATGTCTCATTGAGACGCTTTTAACTAAGCTTATTCCTGTTTCGATTTTAGAAAACTTAAACAAATGTAAATGTACCCACCTCACAATCGAAGAGACTTTGAACTATTTCTTAACATGTTTCGATGACGAGTTAAAGTCATCCGTTTCTCGCGTGTTTGATTGCTATCGATGTTCAATCGGAGAACCAATTAATGTGAAACACGAGTGTGATAGTTATAATTTGCGTAGAAAGTATAATTGGTGTAGCGACAGTGCACTGCTAAATTTCAACGTGACTGAATTTGTAAAAAACATATTCAAGAAATGTTCATGTAATTATACTCATTTATTTTTTGAAACTATGAATATGGACTTTTATAATAACCATTTAGACAATGTATTTGTAAATTAATATAGAAATGTATTTATTTAATAAATATTTGTTTTTATATCACATATCTGTTTTTATTTCACATGTCTATTTATTTATTTTTTTTATTTATGAAATCAATCTTTGAAGTTTTATTTTCTAGAAAAAAAGTAAACATATATTTATGAGTAGGCAATTTTTTTAATTGTAGTCTTTAAAGTTAACCCTTTTTGGTCAAATGAAATCTCTTTTTAAGAAAAATTGATTCTTTTTATTTGAATAGGTATTAAACTTATTTATTGATTAAGAAAGTTTAATTTTCTCTCTCCTTTTAAACAATGACATTGCATGTTTTGATAATTTCCATCCCACAGTTAACATTACAGTATTTAACATAGTTAAGAAAATGTTTAACTTAAACCGTCACTGTATTTATTATAGATAAGTAAACATTTTATCTTTAACCTAAATGTAATTTAAATGATTAACTATAACTGTGACTGCTTTTAATCTAGATAAGTAAATGTTTCCAGGAAACACAATCAGTTTACTGTAGACTTTTATCGAGATTACACCAGTTAGTGGAATGCTGATTAAAAATATTTTATGACATTAATATGCAGAAAAGATCTCACGAAGAAGTACTTTCACCTTCAAAACGTCTACGTTTAGAAAAAACCATGGAAAATTTAAATACCTATGAGAAGGAGTTAAAAGACCCAAGATTAAAACTTTCTAAAATGGGTAATAACTGTGTAACTACTGAGGACTTACAAGATGTGAAACCCGAGATCGCTATGAATTTTTCAAACTTTGCCTATGGGAATGATACAACATCTTTCGAGAATCCCGGTCGAATGCCAAATTCTGACACGGACTATTTGGATACATTTTTCGAAGACATGAATTTTGAAAATTTAGATTGTTGTACTACCTTAGCGTTTCAAGAACCTACAAATAATATTTTACAGACTACTGTTAAACGCGAGGTCAACGAGCTACAAGCAAGCAACCTTTCGCAAACAACTGGTGAATTACAAACCACCATCTCACCTGCAAATGACATTAAAAGTGATAAATTATGCAATTCCTATGTGTTTCACAAAGAACTAAGTGACTGTTTCTATTTAACTTTGAAGTTAAGAACTAAACAATATTATATACTTATACGAGAATTTAAACGCAATGTATCTACTAATGAAGAAATCCCGACAAACCGAGTGGTTAATATGGATATTCCTAGCTGGTTTGAGTTTCAATATAAACTTATTGCATTTAATTTAAGATACAAAAGCACGTCCTTTGTTTCTAATAACATGATTTTAGTGTTAAATCAAAATTCTACAATGCGAATTAAAAATTTAAAGAATCATTCTTATATTGACTTAAACGAACATCAACTAGAAAAATTAAAAGAAAGTACCTCTCATTTAAATAGTGCACTTTTACAACATATGTATACAAAACTTTTACCATCTCTTATTAAAAAGAAATGTATGGTGAGTAATATATCTACAGAAAATGATGAGGTGTTAAAGTATAAACTTAACACATGTATCGAGAATAATATGTTATCAATACTTAATCAATTGTATGAATGCCATGCATGTGCACTACGACATTCGAGCAAAAGCCTTCACTCCTGTTTCACATTTAATAATAGGGAAAAATTTAATCAATTAGGGGAAGCTTTGTTAATGCTCGTAGATTTCGATTATGTAACTTCAACGTTTCTAAACGGAGTTTATAATGTTAGTGAGCACTTTTTATGTAAGATTAATGAACAAACTATTTGTAATGAATTATTTAAGACCTGAAAATAAAATGTTTTTGATTAAGTTCTGTGTGTTTATTTTTGCAAAGTGTCTATGAGTGAATTTATTAGTTTATAATTTAGTAGAAATTTTAAGTGAAGTGATGTAATCCAATTAAAAAATAAATTAATCTATAACAAAAATTAATTGTAATAAAAATATTCACATTAAAAAAAAAAGGTTAAAAAAATTAGAAGTTAATGAAATTAAAACTTATTAAAATTAAAAGTTAACAACAAAAAATAAATAATAAAATAAAATAAAGATTAACAAAAATATAGTTTTAAAATAAAAGTAAACAAAAAAAGTTATAAAGTAAAAGTTAACAAAAAGTTAAAAGTTAATAAAATATTTAAAAAAGCAAAAGAATGTATGTGTTATGAAGAGAGGGGTTTCCTTGTGGAAGTAACTTACAAAATGTATGTGTATGTATTTATTAGTTTTTCATTTAGTAGAACTTTTAAATGAACAGTTAGAATTTATGTTTCTATATAACTTAACACAAAATAAAATTTTTAACTATTGCAAAAAGATTCAACTATTGAATGGAAATATGCATATTAGTAAAACAATCACAAGTTAATAAAATGAAAGATTTTAAATTTCATAAAATTTAACAAATATATATATACGAAACACATTACGGATTTAAATATTATAAGAAATGTTTGATTGAAATTTTTAAGACAGATTTAATTCTTGGTTCTGCCATATATAGTTCGAACTTATTTTAGAAGATAGTTTTCAATAGTCTTGTGGTTCGAACTTGACAAAATGAAATCAAGACACAATGAATTGTATGTTATTTTAATCAATATGTCATGACTTCATACTTCTGAAAGTGTATTTAAAGGTTTCTCTAGCTTTATTCAATGTTATTAAGAGTTTGTGAAACCGAAAATTAATGAAAAAACAGATCGCCTTCTACCAATAACGCTAAGAATGTTTTTTTCAATTATTATAAATAATAAAACCTTTTAGAATATTACTTATTTAAAAATTCAAAATAATAAAAATTTAAAGTTAACAAAATAAATAATTCCTCTGTTCATTATAAATAAATAAAAGTTTACAAAATAAAAGTTTCAAAATTAAAACTTTATAAAAATTATAAGTTAACAAAAAATTAAATAAAATAAAATTTTAAAATAAAAATTATGAAAAGTAAAGTTTATAAAAATTAAAAGTTTTTAAAATTTTTAAGTTATGTTTAAAAATCTTCAAATTAATCAAAATTGACTTTTAGTTTTATGTTAATGTAAGTTTCAATGTTTTAAATATCGAGCTAACTGTTTATCCCCATAATCATTTGTTTACCCATCTTCCAACCAACCAACTGGTTGCCTAGCCAACCATATACTTTGTATCTACACATGCGCAGAAAAAAAAACACTAACTTGAGTTTTACTTTAAACCTTTGCTAGATTAGATATATTATACAAGTCGAATATCCTCCATACTTAGAAAACTTAAAATTGTCAATTTTGATTAATTTGAAGATTCTTAAACATAACTTAAAAATTTTAAAAACTTTTAATTTTTATAAACTTTACTTTTCATAATTTTTATTTTAAAATTTTATTTTATTTAATTTTTTGTTAACTTATAATTTTTATAAAGTTTTAATTTTGAAACTTTTATTTTGTAAACTTTTATTTATTTATAATGAACAGAGGAATTATTTATTTTGTTAACTTTAAATTTTTATTATTTTGAATTTTTAAATAAGTAATATTCTAAAAGGTTTTATTATTTATAATAATTGAAAAAAACATTCTTAGCGTTATTGGTAGAAGGCGATCTGTTTTTTCATTAATTTTCGGTTTCACAAACTCTTAATAACATTGAATAAAGCTAGAGAAACCTTTAAATACACTTTCAGAAGTATGAAGTCATGACATATTGATTAAAATAACATACAATTCATTGTGTCTTGATTTCATTTTGTCAAGTTCGAACCACAAGACTATTGAAAACTATCTTCTAAAATAAGTTCGAACTATATATGGCAGAACCAAGAATTAAATCTGTCTTAAAAATTTCAATCAAACATTTCTTATAATATTTAAATCCGTAATGTGTTTCGTATATATATATTTGTTAAATTTTATGAAATTTAAAATCTTTCATTTTATTAACTTGTGATTGTTTTACTAATATGCATATTTCCATTCAATAGTTGAATCTTTTTGCAATAGTTAAAAATTTTATTTTGTGTTAAGTTATATAGAAACATAAATTCTAACTGTTCATTTAAAAGTGCTACTAAATGAAAAACTAATAAATACATACACATACATTTTGTAAGTTACTTCCACAAGGAAACCCCTCTCTTCATAACACATACATTCTTTTGCTTTTTTAAATATTTTATTAACTTTTAACTTTTTGTTAACTTTTACTTTATAACTTTTTTTGTTTACTTTTATTTTAAAACTATATTTTTGTTAATCTTTATTTTATTTTATTATTTATTTTTTGTTGTTAACTTTTAATTTTAATAAGTTTTAATTTCATTAACTTCTAATTTTTTTAACCTTTTTTTTTTTAATGTGAATATTTTTATTACAATTAATTTTTGTTATAGATTAATTTATTTTTTAATTGGATTACATCACTTCACTTAAAATTTCTACTAAATTATAAACTAATAAATTCACTCATAGACACTTTGCAAAAATAAACACACAGAACTTAATCAAAAACATTTTATTTTCAGGTCTTAAATAATTCATTACAAATAGTTTGTTCATTAATCTTACATAAAAAGTGCTCACTAACATTATAAACTCCGTTTAGAAACGTTGAAGTTACATAATCGAAATCTACGAGCATTAACAAAGCTTCCCCTAATTGATTAAATTTTTCCCTATTATTAAATGTGAAACAGGAGTGAAGGCTTTTGCTCGAATGTCGTAGTGCACATGCATGGCATTCATACAATTGATTAAGTATTGATAACATATTATTCTCGATACATGTGTTAAGTTTATACTTTAACACCTCATCATTTTCTGTAGATATATTACTCACCATACATTTCTTTTTAATAAGAGATGGTAAAAGTTTTGTATACATATGTTGTAAAAGTGCACTATTTAAATGAGAGGTACTTTCTTTTAATTTTTCTAGTTGATGTTCGTTTAAGTCAATATAAGAATGATTCTTTAAATTTTTAATTCGCATTGTAGAATTTTGATTTAACACTAAAATCATGTTATTAGAAACAAAGGACGTGCTTTTGTATCTTAAATTAAATGCAATAAGTTTATATTGAAACTCAAACCAGCTAGGAATATCCATATTAACCACTCGGTTTGTCGGGATTTCTTCATTAGTAGATACATTGCGTTTAAATTCTCGTATAAGTATATAATATTGTTTAGTTCTTAACTTCAAAGTTAAATAGAAACAGTCACTTAGTTCTTTGTGAAACACATAGGAATTGCATAATTTATCACTTTTAATGTCATTTGCAGGTGAGATGGTGGTTTGTAATTCACCAGTTGTTTGCGAAAGGTTGCTTGCTTGTAGCTCGTTGACCTCGCGTTTAACAGTAGTCTGTAAAATATTATTTGTAGGTTCTTGAAACGCTAAGGTAGTAGAACAATCTAAATTTTCAAAATTCATGTCTTCGAAAAATGTATCCAAATAGTCCGTGTCAGAATTTGGCATTCGACCGGGATTCTCGAAAGATGTTGTATCATTCCCATAGGCAAAGTTTGAAAAATTCATAGCGATCTCGGGTTTCACATCTTGTAAGTCCTCAGTAGTTACACAGTTATTACCCATTTTAGAAAGTTTTAATCTTGGGTCTTTTAACTCCTTCTCATAGGTATTTAAATTTTCCATGGTTTTTTCTAAACGTAGACGTTTTGAAGGTGAAAGTACTTCTTCGTGAGATCTTTTCTGCATATTAATGTCATAAAATATTTTTAATCAGCATTCCACTAACTGGTGTAATCTCGATAAAAGTCTACAGTAAACTGATTGTGTTTCCTGGAAACATTTACTTATCTAGATTAAAAGCAGTCACAGTTATAGTTAATCATTTAAATTACATTTAGGTTAAAGATAAAATGTTTACTTATCTATAATAAATACAGTGACGGTTTAAGTTAAACATTTTCTTAACTATGTTAAATACTGTAATGTTAACTGTGGGATGGAAATTATCAAAACATGCAATGCCATTGTTTAAAAGGAGAGAGAAAATTAAACTTTCTTAATCAATAAATAAGTTTAATACCTATTCAAATAAAAATAATCAATTTTTCTTAAAAAGAGATTTCATTTGACCAAAAAGGGTTAACTTTAAAGACTACAATTAAAAAAATTGCCTACTCATAAATATATGTTTACTTTTTTTCTAGAAAATAAAACTTCAAAGATTGATTTCATAAATAAAAAAAATAAATAAATAGACATGTGAAATAAAAACAGATATGTGATATAAAAACAAATATTTATTAAATAAATACATTTCTATATTAATTTACAAATACATTGTCTAAATGGTTATTATAAAAGTCCATATTCATAGTTTCAAAAAATAAATGAGTATAATTACATGAACATTTCTTGAATATGTTTTTTACAAATTCAGTCACGTTGAAATTTAGCAGTGCACTGTCGCTACACCAATTATACTTTCTACGCAAATTATAACTATCACACTCGTGTTTCACATTAATTGGTTCTCCGATTGAACATCGATAGCAATCAAACACGCGAGAAACGGATGACTTTAACTCGTCATCGAAACATGTTAAGAAATAGTTCAAAGTCTCTTCGATTGTGAGGTGGGTACATTTACATTTGTTTAAGTTTTCTAAAATCGAAACAGGAATAAGCTTAGTTAAAAGCGTCTCAATGAGACATTTGGTAATTTTAAAGCCATTTTTCACTAGTTTCAAATATTGATCTTTTGTAAGCAGTAAAAAATCCGACTTCAAACAAAACCCAAACTTTTTCGATTTGAATAATTTTTGCAGTATGCATGATTCCTTATTTACATAAGCGATTAGTAAGTCATTATTACATACGAATGTATCTTTTTCAGAAACAAAATTAAATTTATCCAATCTCGATTCAAATTTGTCGAATGTTGCACATGATAATGTAATGCCTTCATTTGTGGGGGTAAGTTCACGACCGTTCTTTTCAAATTCTTCGTATTTCTGTATGTGAACATAAAGCTCATAGTTCTTATTCATTTGTACTTCAACAATCATTTCCTCACCTAAATTCCAATGAGCAGGAGTAAAAACATCGAAAAACTTAAATATTTTACTAAACTGAGTGATGTCTGAAATTTCATATTTCGAACTGTTTCCCAAGGAAAGTTGATCAGACGGGTTAAGTTCTTTAGGTGAAAGATGAAATTTTCTATGTTTCACTAAGTCAGATCTATTATTAAATGTTTCAAAACAGTCGTCGCATTTACAGTGACTGGGTGACTGTATACTTTTCTTTTCATTTGGCTTGGAAGTATTATGAATTTTCCCATGCTTTAATAAATCACTCTTTTGTGAAAATACTTCGCCACATACATTACAATTATGAATCACAGGGGTCTTTGAATGGACCTTCATATGATTTAATAAATGATACTTTCTAGCAAATGTTTTTTCACAAATTATACACACAAGAGGTATTTTCTCCAGATGACATTTCATGTGAAACGTTAAGTTAACCTTTCGGGGAAAAGCTTTGTCGCAAGTAGAACACACAAAGGGTAACTTCTGTTTCTTTAATCCTGATGAGGTGAGTTTCACTTCACAATTCGAAACGGGTTCTTCTTTAGGCTGTATTAAAAATTCCATGTCATGGTCATTTATTCCCGGTGATGAGGGTTCACTCTTCACGTTAGACATATCATTAGCACTTAACAAAGCAGAATCCATGACTCGTTCCGTAATCACTTAAATGTAAACTAACTTAAAACGGAAAACACAACCTTTCACAGTGGTAACAGGAAACAATATAATCATATTAACTCGTTTCTTGGAAGTTCATAAAATGATAGAGGGCGCTTGTTTAAAAATAATAACATTTTATTGGTTTAAAAAAGTCACGTGATTATTTTATCATACTCTGTTATAAGTTCAATAGTCAGTTAATTCTTACACATTGATTCAGAAAGGGTTACATATCAGACGTTCGTACAATTGTAAGTCAAAAATGCTTTTCTAAATAATATTTTACTGGTCGAATCACTTGTGTATCAGAAGTTCATATGTTTGTAAGTTAAAAATTCTTATTAATCTCGTATTTAGTGCTTTTATAAATAATATTTTACTGATCGAATCACTTACGTGTTATAAATCTAACTAGAAAAAGTGAATATTTCAAATAAGTCATGTTAGAAAAAACTAGATTCGATTATCTTTTTTTTAAATGTTGGTTGTATAAAGTCAATCGTTTATTATTTTTGAACAGTTGTTATTATTTTTTAAATAGTTTTTATTATTTTTGAACAGTTGTTATTATTATTTGAACATTTTTTATTATTTTTGATCATTTGTTTAGTTGTTATTATATTTTTGAACAGTTGTTGTTATTATTTTTTTAATACTTTTATTTTTTTTTTCCTGTGCTTTTTTTCCAAACAGGCGAAAATTTCAAAATTGTAGTTTACAATTCTAAAATACACTTTTAATGAAAGCAGTCTGTTACAAGATAATCACAAAAAGTTAACATTATCTTTCAAAAATAAACCCTCATTTCACAATATAATTGAAACTGAACAGGCAAAATTAAAAATCACGTTATTCCAAACACAAATATCCGTAATCTAACCACCATGATATCCAGATAAAGCTATCCTAAATTATCAAAGCATTAGTTCAGTTTGTCACGGCACGTCCAAGAAAATTTCGATAGAATAAAAATTTGACTGTGAGTTTCGAAGGAAAACCTATCCCCGAATCGAACTTGGCAGATTTATTTAATCTTTTGTTTTCTGTGAATAAAAGAAAACCGATCAAGGCACAGAACGAATTATTAGAAACATTAAACAAAATGAATGTCCCGCGAAATTTTATTAAAAATAAATATTTGTCAACAAACATTAAACAAGATTCTGCATTAGATTTGTCAAAACCCGCTAAAAAACGAAAAGTGGGTTCACATGTATTGCATTGGGAAAATTATTAATAAAATTGAATTTGTTTTTTAAACTACGCCTCTTTCCTATGTTTTCTACACCAAACACAATAAAAAAAACAGTACTTACCCCTAAACATGTCTTCTTTTTTACCATTGCTTCCACTATACATTTTAAAATAAATATGCTAATATTCAATCCAATCATATCGAAAAAGATAAATTTCCGGTTTCATTTAAATTCAGTATAAAATAAACCTTAAACTTTTCACTTCCGGTACCGCGATACCTCTCTTTAAACACACTGCGACCCCTGCTTGCAGATAATACGGCATATATTTTTTAATAAAACCCTCTAAGCACTTATTCAAAACAAGTTTAATTAAATAGAATTATTTTTGACCAAGTTAAATTGAAAGAAATATTGTATAGTACATTTTAGATGGTGTACAAAAAACACTCAGAGGGTTAATATATGTCGGGGGGGCCCTTAGTCAGTATAAAAAACAATCAATGTTGTTATTTTTTTTTTATTCTAGATACAGTTTAAAATAGATTCCATTGTGAGCAGTTTGGTAAGAAATTTAAAATTTTTATCCATTAAACAGTGAACAATATGGTAAGTTGAAAATATTAATCTTTTTTTTTTTTTTTTTTTTTTTTTTTTCATTGTACTCTAACAGTACATTCATAGTCTAAATCAATCAAAAAAAAAAAAAAATTAAGCCCTCCTCAAAAATAAGCCCACCTTAAAAAAAGTTAACCGTCTTTTCAAAAATACGCCCCACTTCTATAGCAGACTTCAAACTAACATTTAAATTTGATCCTAAAAAAAAAAAAAAAAAGAACCTAGAAAAAAACTTCGTTTAACCTTCAAACTGAAAGTCAATTCTAAAAAAAAAAAAAAAAAAAAAATTATAAAATGCATTGTAATTCGAATAACATAGTGGTTTGATGACGTCATAAACTTTAAATGCTCTATTACTGAATTGCGTAAAAGAAACTTCTTTATAACTCCAAAAGTGATAATTATATTAACTAACGGTTTACTGTGTCGTATTAAGTTTCTCATTTCCAATTAAAATATATCTTTGAATAGAAATTTGAATGAAATACAGGGTCATGAAAAATCGAAGAGTGTGGAAAAAGGATTACAAATATATCAGCAACTCATTATCCAATCGACTTCAAATTTATGCAAAATTTATATTTTTTATTGTTTTTTATATTCACTCTTTAAAATAAACCATTTCTAAAATTTGTATGTAAGCGCTTGGTTGTACGTGTAAAATACAGTTTTGAATAGGGAGTCAAAACACCTTCAGTAAAATATTTTATGAAATGATATGTATATGTTTTTAGGACATTTATGTTGTTTTAATTTAGTATTTGCGTTCTTTATCGTTACAAACATTTTAGTCTTTAAAGAAGTATTTATTTTTTTAAAGTTTGTTTTTCTGCCACAGATTTTATAAACGTGCCCGAGTAGTTTTTATAGTGTATTAATCAGTTTTATCAAACCGGAATATCGATTTATAGGATGCTTTTAAATCTCAATTAAACATTTTCGGCTGCATAAATGAATTTATACATGATAGAGTGAGAAAATAATATTAATATTAATATTAACGTTAATGCTGTTAAATTATCATGTTTGTCTGTAAGACATGTTTGTTGAACATGAAATGGCTGTTTGAGAATTGACATCTCAAAAAACTGATTAAACATATTAATTGCCAAAATTGATTAGTATACTATAAAATTTACTCGAAAGCATTTTAGATAATCAGTGGGAGCAAAAGAAACGTTGTTTTATAATTGCTTCTTTACATGTCGAAAATATATTGGTTTCTGAAGTTTCTAAAGTTAAAAAAACGTTTTTCGAAAAAGGTTATTATATCGTTTCATTTGTAGTTATATTACCTTTTTTTTAAATTTTGAAACATCTTTTTTTTTTTCTTCTTTTTTTCAGTGTGGATGAGATTTATGCTTGCTGAAAAATCTATGCGAAATATCACATACAAATTTTATTTATTTATTTTTGTAATTTTCAAAATACTTAAAATAGGTGGATTGAACTTTGTGCCTTTATATTAAAATAAATGATCAACGTAAATTTTTTTTTAAAAACTCACCGCCATTCTATCTTGGTCGCGTGCGGAGACGCAGGCATACTTACATGGCTTAAACTTATAAATCGATTTTTAATCTTTTTAAATTTGGCACTGATGATGGAGATTTAGATGCTCCGAAACAGCTGTTTTCTATTTTCTATTTTTTTATTTGTGCTATTTTTCCGTTGATCATTTATTTTAATTTTCAAAATAGTTAGTACATTGAACTTCATGTTTATCTGTGGAGCTTTCTACCCTATTGCATCATCATTGACCTGCACACATATCATATAATCGTAAATTTGAATATATTTAATTTTTTTTCAGAGTGAAGCTCTCTGCGAAGTTCATCGCTGAAGCTCTTTGAAACATCGCTTCGAACGTAGCAGAAGTCTTCAAACATCAAATCGACTTGCATTACCTCCACACCCTATTTTTAAATAGACTTTTGGTACCAAAACCACGCGACTTATACGATTAATAAGGTAATTCATAATCTCAAGATCAAATAATTACATCTTTAAAACATACCTTTTGTAAAGATTCAAACTTACCTTTTTTTCTTTAGAATAAATTACATACATTTGCTGTGTAGACACTTTTTTCGTATATTTGCTTTTGAATTTCTGATCTTCTTTTTAAGTGAATGTTATACTAAGTTGAAAAACTGCATGTTAATTTTTAACAAAAACTTAATAATTTTTCTTCAGGAAAGAAAAAATATTTTCCCTATTTTATACATGTAATTATATTTCTTTTTATGCATAAGAAAACTGGTTTTCAGTATTTTTAATGATATTCTTAAAATACGAATACCACACTATACAACTTAACGATTTTTTTCATACTATTTCATGTTTAGAACAATTAATATTAACAAAATAAAAGTCTAAACAAATATTATCATAAAACATTTAAAATAAAATAAAGCTTTGCCAGGTGATAATTTACTGCATAAGTTTATGTAATATACATTATTGTAAAACATTTTGAAATATTAGTAATACACACACACACACACACACACACACACACACACACACATATATATATACAGGGTGTTCCGTTAAAGGGGTCCAATATTAATAGGGGTAATAGAGGAGATCACACGGAGCATAAATCAGTATATAATGCTTGGCCGGATCTCAATAATTTTCAAGTTACAGCAAATAGAATGAAAAATCGGAAATTTGTAAAAAAACCCTCATTGCTAAACTATCGATAATGCTACATAAAAACGAAGCACATATTTAGAAAGAGCAGAAAAAAACCTACAAAATGACATAAGTTGTTTTAGAATATTGAGAATTAATGGCGAGTTACAAGCTCTGAAACAGTGAAAAAATACAAAATCAAATATTTAGCAAAATAGTTAATCGTTAATTCCAAAAATGCAACTCTACCTACATCAAGGAAAATGTTATAAAATTTGGTCCATTCCGAAAGCTTTCGAAGAAGCTGACAATAAACCATATCAGTTTAATTGTATGGGAGAAATCAAGCAGTTCCCTAGTTACAACTCTGTACTGTTGCACGCTCGGAAAGAGCGAAACTCCACCCATGTAAACACCCCGTTTTAATATCTTTCAATTATACATTTCTGATCAACCTCTATCAATACCCTTTCATTATTCAGTCTGGTCAAGTGAATGACATATTGTGCAGCTCTCGCCTTGTCTTAAAGCAAACTCCGTGACTGCTGCGTTTCCTCCATGAACTTTCAGGATGATGAAGAAGAAGTACTTTTTATGCAAATTTTCTATGTGTATAGGAAGAAAAGTGTAATAAAACAGCAGTCATCAGTGGGCGTTATGTTAAAGGGAGGCTGTTGTAAGTGGGATTGTAGTAAGTTGATGTATAATAATTATGCCGGAATACTCTAACGAAGAATATGCGGACATGCATCTGATGTACGGGCAAGCTCATGGAAATGCATGTCTAGCACAGCGCATGTACCGTGAGCAATTTCCAAGGAGACGTTGCCCAAGTTCGAAACTCTTCATAAAAATCGATAGACGATTACGGGAGACTGGATCGTTTAATACAGCAAGCATTGATGCAGGGAAACCTCGACATGTACGAACACCTGCAATGGAAGAAGTTGTACTGAATATTTTTAAAGATAACCCCTCCACGAGTACACGAGCTGCTGCGTCTGAAGTCGGTGTTTCTCACCAAAGTGTGTGGCGTGTTCTGCGTGCAGAAAACATGCACCCCTTTCATGTGCAGCGGGTACAACTGTTATCAGTAACAGATTGTGCTCAGCGGACAGAATTCGTACGCTGGTTGCTTAATGTAACAGAAAATAATCCACAATTTCTGGAAAATATTTTATTTACTGATGAAGCAACATTTACGAGAGAGGGCGTGGTAAACACGCACAATATGCACACATGGTCATATACAAATCCGCACACTGTTTTCCCGTCGAACGCACAACAAAAGTTCAGTGTGAACATATGGGCAGGTGTCCTCGGCGATTATCTCATAGGACCATATTTACTCCCAGATGTACTCAATGGCAGTACGTACTTGGTTTTCCTACGGGATATCTTACCGCAGTTACTGCAAAATGTGCCAGCAACATTGCGCCACAGTATGTGGTTTATGCACGATGGCGCACCGGCACATTTTTTCATAGGTGTTCGCAATCACCTCAATTCAACATATCCTGGGAAATGGATTGGACGCAGTGGACCTGTTGCTTGGCCTGCACGCTCTCCAGACCTCAATCCGTTAGACTTTTTTGTTTGGGGACACCTTAAATCACTGGTGTATGAAACGCCTGTGGATACACCGGAGGATTTACTAGCGCGAATCGTTGTCGCTGCAGGAGACATTCCCAACTCCGTCGGAGTTTTTCGGCGTGTTCGCCAATCTTTACGACGTCGCTGTCGGCTGTGCGATTCTGTTAATGGGCGCAACTTCGAACACCTATTATAATAATGTCCGTTCGTCTGCCTTCCGACATTGAACTGTGCAGCGCAGGCCAGAAGACTATGCTTCACATATGTAATAAAGTACGTGGAATGTAATTCTTTATTTGTCATTTTTCTTTTATTTTCAACACTTTTTGGCACAGTATTTTGTAAGTCACAGACTGTGGTGTACTCAAATTGTAAATTACAAAGTTTGTATGAATTAATTTAAAATTTAGTGTCTTTTTTAAATTTATAATTAATAAAATTATTATATTTGTTATTATTATTTCCTACCATAAATTATGATGCACATATACATACAAGAATTGTCCATGTAAAACATGTACTGAAACTTCTTGCATAGTTACAAATCGCAATATTTTTAATTATTTCCGAATTTTCACCACCAGTTTAATTTTAAGGAATTTAACTTAAGCTTTATATCAATAAAAGACCACTTTAAAATGTAGACTATTATTGTAAAGTTATTTTGGTTCATTCAACTCTTGAATAATTAAAAATGTTGCATCTCAGAAGAAGCATGATCGAAAATGTATAGTTGAGAGTAATTAAAAAGGCGGTGTTTCCAATCGTGATGGGCGGAGTTTAACCTTTGCTAGTGTCAAAGAAAGCGGAGTTGTAACTAAGAAACTGATTAATTTCTCTCACACAATTAAACCGATATGGTTCATTGTAAGCTTTTTCGAAAGTTTTCGGAATGGACCAAATTTTACTACATTTTCCTTGTTG
This sequence comes from Maratus michaelseni, assembly GCA_963931845.1. Taxonomy (NCBI): domain Eukaryota; kingdom Metazoa; phylum Arthropoda; class Arachnida; order Araneae; family Salticidae; genus Maratus; species Maratus michaelseni. The sequence continues at coordinate 311,263,494 of OZ007591.1, forward strand.
TAGCTAGAGTTGTCTTTTTGGAATTAACGATTAACTATTTTGATGTATATTGGATTTCGTACTTTTTTCACTGTTTCAGGGCTTGTAACTCGTCAATAAATATTGCTATTTTAATACAATTGATGTCATTTTGTAGGTTTTTTTCTGCTCTTTCTAAATATGTGCTTCGTTTTTATGTAGCATTATCGATAGTTTAGCAATGAGGGTTCTTTTACAATTTTCCGAATTTTCATTCTATTTGCTGTAACTTGAAAATTATTGAGATCCTGCCAGGCATTATATACTGATTTATGCTCCGTGTGATCTCCTCTATTACCCCTATTAATATTGGACCCCTTTAACGGAACACCCTGTATGTATATATATATATATATATATATATATATATATATATATATATATATATATATATTATTATAACAGACTTTTGAGTGATTAGTGATAGGTTGCAAATTTTGTTTTTCAGTCAGTGAATCTGTTTTTTTATATCTAAATAATATTAGAAAGTCAAAATAAATTTTTAACGGTGTGTAGGATGTTAATTTGTTGCGATAGCCACGCCACAGTTTTATAACAAGAAATATTGCAATTAATTTATTTAACTATTTCAAACATTCCATTTTAAACTAGGTAATGCAAAATACTTGTTTATTGAATAATAAAGTAGAAAGAAATTTACAATGAAATAAATCTATTAATTAAAATAAAATATAATACACTATTCCGTTTTCAACTAGTTTCTAAAGTTAATATTTTAATGCTAACATGACACCATATCTGCACATACGCATAAAGCAATAAAATAAATTAACAGATAATGAACAATTATTCATTTTCATGAAATGGATTAGTGCAGTATAATGTAGTATTATAAATAATAGTCATTAGAACAATTGATCGGTAGACTATTGAAACGGCTTTAGAACTGTTCCATTTATAATATTTTACATGAAGCTAAGTTAATTAAAGTTATTATTCTGTATGAATGAATAGTGATAATAGCTTCAAATTTCAAATGGTATGTACATTGTTCAAATAAGAGCATTAAAGAACTTACTGGATAATTCAAATGACATATAATATATGTGCTATTAATGATTTTATCGCCATGTGTAGCACAATAATAGTGATAAAAAATTGACAAATGATCGCATTTAATTTTATTAGAATATTTAGCATGTTGATACTTCTCATTAGTTTTTTATTTTATGTGATATTTAAAAAAAACATGGCATTATCTAACTAGAATATAGTATTGACTAACAAATATAAGGTATTTTGCTTTCTTACGAAAAATATCATATGGATTTATACTAACACTATCAAGAAGGTGTCACGTATACGTTATATAGAGAGTGCGTATAGATTTAGTTTTTAGTGCCAGAATATTTCAGTCGTAATCTTCGTCTTGTCTAATCATAGAATTCGTGAATAAATTAAAGCGAAAATTACTATACAAAATTACTGGTACAAAGAATTGTCGTTAAAGATATTCGCCCTGGGAGAGTTAAAACATTCGTATTTAATTCATAAAATATATAAAGAACTAGCTGTTACCCGTGACTTCGTTTACGTAACATTAAAAAAAGAATAAATGCATTAATTTAGCAAAACATTTCACTTGATAATTAACAACATCTATAATTAACCAAAGCTTTATCATATTTTATAGGAGACCATACGGTATTTCTTTGCTCTAGGGTCCTTGACATGACTCAGTCTTAAAAAAGTGAAATTACACGCCAAATAATAATATACAATCGCGAAAATGAAACTGCAACCAATGAAAAAAGGAGGACCAAGTATAATCGTGAAAATCGACGAATCCCTCTTCGTAAAACGAAAAACAACACTGGGAGAATTCTTCTATACAACAGTGCATTTTAGATGGTATTTGGTTTGAAATTTGTATAATGTGTGCATTGCTAAATGGGCATTATTATATTGTTTATTTGCATAGACATCTGTTATATATTTACTACTACATTATTATTTTATGTCTTGTTTGTGTATACATTAAATAAAGGGCTTCATGCTAAGTGGCGTAAATAGTGAACAAACTGCTTGTGGATTTTATACATTGATAGATATTTCATAAAGATAGAACAATCTGATGCGATTCTAAAATGTAAATAAAGGTTGCTAGAAAGTACTTTAAATTCTGCCCAATTTAACCTCGATATTTTTTCTATCGCGTCAAGGACACTATAAAATTAAATTCCGGTTTAACACGACGATTTACAAATGTGTTTCGATTGTGGAAAAATGATAGAGGAAAAATGCTGTTACTTCGACGCAATTATATTAAATATTTAGCTTTTATGAAAAAAGCAACTTTCTTTTAAAAAATATAGTTATTTTATATAGCCTAACATTATATAAGTAAAACAATTTCTATCAGTCATCTGTAAACAATGAAAAAATAAGATTTGAAGCACATCAATAATAAATACATTTAAAAATGTTAGAGTATACGTTCTTTTGTTACGGTTTTAATTCTGTTAACTTTTCATTTGTTACCTTTGTTGAAAAATCGATTAATTCAAAATATAGGCTTTAAAAGAAGCCACAGAATCTTAAACCCAAACAGTTCATTCACTAGGAAAAGTAGCCGAATGTATTCCTTCCAATGAATGAACACTTGTATTCAGTCATTGGTTACAGACCGTTTTCTGTTTCTTATTGAATTTATTGCATGTATAATAAATAAAACAATAAGGAAATAAGTACTTTACTTTGAGTCTATGCAACACAGACAAATTCCAGTAAATGAACAGGTGTTCTTTCATTAGAGTTCTAATATTTGCATAACCAGTTATTAAACAACCCCTACTCTCAAATTCGACTTACTCTACAATGGTTAAAATAATCAGAACTATAATTATAACAGAAACCATGTGCTGCTCAGTCATGAAAAATCTAACATGTTCTCAAATTACAGTCATGCGACTTCAATAACTAATCAGGAATGAGATAGCTTCTTGTTGAATAAAATTAAGGAAATATTGTAACCCCATTTAGCGGGTAGTTTTCAAACCTTATTCTATTAAAATATTTACTAACTGTTCATTCACTGAGGGCTGTTCACTTAATGGTCAGACTACCCTATAGATTTTTAATTGTCTGCATTCAGTTTTATCCTCTATATTGATTAATATGCGGAAAAATGAGATGCTAGAGAAAATGTTAGGGTCAAGCCAAATTATTCATGACTTACAATGGTACGAATTGTAATTCATGACGATAAACGTCTTACAAAAGATTAAAAAAAAGAACATTTTTCTTTCCTTTTCATTGAACGTTATTTGAATCTTCAAGATTTCTTTCTCTTACATTCTTTATATTGATTTTCATTTAGAGAATAGCATACTATAAGCGATAGAAAAGAGCTTTAAAATCTTAGCAACATCGATTTTTGCATTAGTGAAATATAGTAGTGGTCGACTATGTGAAACGAAAGAAAGGGTTATAGATTTTTGATTAAAGGGAATGAACAACGGCATAATTCAATGACTTGTATTGTATTGGAGGGAAACTCGTCGTAAATATTCTAATCCCTTTCTACACAATCAAACATTTAAATTAAAAGCATATTAACATAATATCCCATTTATACCAATCTTATGCGACCGAAGAATAAAATGCTATAAATGAAAGATACGTACGCATTAAAGATCACCGTATTAAATAAATTTAATATCATACGTGCATTATTGTACTATTAATGAGCAACAATTACTGATAAAATAATTTAATGTAAACTGAAATGTAGGATAAAATACCCGCATAGCATGCACAGTCACAGTGACGTCATTGTGACGTCAATGTGAGTCACGTACGTCACGTCACATCTGTGACCAAAATGCCACCACTTTGTAACGTCACACTGTGACCAAAATGTGAACGTCTTGGAGATCTAAAGAAAACTTAAAATAAACTTTAGAACATCTTATAACATAAAGAAAATTACTTTTTGACAGTTTTAAAAATTTTTGTGACGTTGCAATGACGTCACTGCAAGTCACATAAGTCACGTAAAACCTATGACCAAAATGCCAACACTCTGTGACTTCACGGTGTGATCGGAGAGTGAATTTGAAAAAAAAAACTCATAAAATATAGATTTGAATTATGTCATGTACCTAAATCATTAATAAAAATTTTGTCACACACTATTTAAATATATTGAGTATTTCCAAAATAAAATAATAAATAAATATCTGTCTACATATATGAGGCAGATAATTTTTTACAATTTTCATTACCATTTTCATGAAATTTAACAAAATATACTATATAATACAAAGGTAAAAATCCTTAAATAGAAATTTAGTTATTTATCGAGTTAAGCAATTCGTGTCACGTGACGACCAGTTTTTCACTGTCACGTCGGATATTCAAATCGAAACGCCGACTTTGACATTCTTTTCTGAAAGATCTTCTGCTTTTAACAAAAAATGGAAAAGGTTTTTCAATAACATAGTTTCTGAACAAAACACGAGCCAATTTCGTGTATTTCCGAGCAAAAATGAATTAAAAACATGTTATAAAGTATATGTCATTCCTATAGCAATTTATCCAAAACTGGCCAGTGCTTAGTAAGATGTCACCTCTATTAAATATATTGCTCTTTTCGATAGAGTGTAAAAAATGAAAAATTTGTACTTAGGAAATTTGATTGCAATTTAAATTTATATCGAAATTACTTTATAAAGCCTATTAAATCAATTATTATTTAAAATATATCTTTACTTTTGACGACTAAAGCAAATGCAATGGATTAAAAAATATATAAAAATGTAAATTTTCACAGCTTATTTCTAAGAATACAAAACTCTCTCATATAAAAAAATAATATTATAGCATCATTAGAAGTTCATTTTTCAGCCATATAAATTATAAAGGTTTTGAAATGTCTTTATTTAAATTATTTTCTTCCTATATCATTTGCGGTAAAAGTTGGAAACATCTGCTAGCTGTTATTTTGTTGTGTTTAAACAATACTGCGCGCGCATATTGAAGGCAGACGACTTTTTCTCATTCGAAGCTAGAATTAGCGTGTGTTGGGATCTTTGAAGTTTGTAGATTTATACTGTGTAAGTAAATTAACGTTTTAAAGTGAACAATCTCCATTTTAAAGTAAACCATCCATTTTAACATCTCACTGTGTATAGCCGAGTGTGTTCATAAGGCCTGGGTGATATTTGATTTCTCAGATCTATGAACACATCGCTTCTGCTGGAATAATTTGAAAATTATTGTAGTGGATTTACATTCTAATTTTTCAATGAAAGGGAAGCAGATAAGGAGCATTCCATCATAACCCCTTTATCTATAGATCAGCAGGTAACTTTTAATGTCTTCGCAGTTTTGTTAATAGTGCATGTTTAGTACTAGTACATTTAATAGTGCATTATTTAAAAGTAAGATGTTTAAATTTTCTTTTAAAAAATCACTTGTATTAAATTTTATCTTTAATGTTTTATATTTTTTAAAATAGATTGTTTGGAAAAACTGTTTTTACTAAGAATATGTATTCTAAATGTAAAGTGTTATATAAAATGAGGAATTTATTTAATACTTTGCGTTTCTTAGTTCAATTTTCATAGTTATTCATTATAATTAAAAACATTGCAATTTTTAAAACTATTAATATTTGATTTGCAATTTAATAATTTCGTTGCTAGTGTAGGTTTCCAGAAATAATTTTCCGGTATATTTGAAAAAGAAAAGTGACAATTTAATGCATTGAATAATTTATTTGTCGAGATATGTCAATGTTAGATGCACAAAAACAATAAATATTGATGAAACAATAAAATAACTGTTTAGTTAAGGTAATTTTTCCAGCTGTGTTATCGAATGTTTTTACTGTAAAAATTTATATTTAAGTTCTGCATTTAGTATTCTATCAAAAACTATAAATAAAATAATTTGTAAAGAAAAAAAATATATAATTTTTTTTTGGCATTTATGATCTTAAGTTCTATATTTCATTTACAACGAAAACTGTTTTACTGCTTGATACAATGTTTATTATTTAATAATATCGCACAATAGGATAGGTATATCTATTATTTAAATTGATTCCTAATATAAATTTTTCAGAATACTTATTTGAAAATGTGTACTTATATTTTCTTTAAAGTTGTTCTCAAATACAAAATAGCTAATTTCTGGCATATTTCCGAATTCATTTTTATTCGGAAATACATGAAATTGGCAGGTGTTCTTATTCAGAATAGGGTAGATGTGCCAGTAATGGACAGCCTTCCAGTAATGGGACACCTTCAATGTTTTTGGTTTATAAAAAAATAACCAATAAAAATTCAGCTTTATTTTTTTCATTAATATGCTATCTTTAAATTCTAGTTTTAAATGCAATCATAATATCAATTATCTATTACTTTTTGTGAGGTGTCCATTACTGGAATTTAGGGTGTTTTGATTTATTTCTGTTATTTACAATTAAATTTAGATTCACATTGGGAAATGTGACTATGAGCATGGTTAAATATTGTTGGTAGAGTAATATAATATTAAAAAATGTTGAATACAACAATTATAACTATTAATTAAAAAATAATTGTTAAAGAAATTCCTTAAGGGCGTCCATTACTGGCACATCTACCCTATATATAATCGAATGGCGTTATCCATTTTTTGGTAACGGCAGATGATGTTTCAGAAAACACTATCAAAGTCGGTGTTTTGAACCAAATTTCCGACGCGCAGCGTCAGAAACGGGTAAAACGTGACCGACATTGATCTTAAGTATTACATTTATCTAAAAATGGAAAACGCTATTCATTCCAAATAGCTTTAATAATCAGGCATGCAAGTGACATGCGTTTAAAAGTTTGTTCATAAATGTGTCAGAAAGTTTCGTGTTAACCGGTTTCTTAATCAGATGCAAAGTTTTAATTTGAATACGAGTTGCATCAATACAAATGATTGCCGATCCAATCCTTATCGTCGATCTTATCCGTATTTGGTGAAATCTTGTTATCCGAATCCATGCGAAATCATTTATCAGGTTCGGTCGGGTTGTGGGCTTACAGATTTTTTGTTGTTGTTGTTGCTGGGTTAGGGTAAGAATACGGGTTGAATCAAAATATAGTTTCAGTCAACCATCATTCATGTTCAAGTTGACATTCAATCATGTTCAAGAAGTATATAACCGGATTCGTGTATGACTCTAGATCCGAGCCGACATCAGAAATTGTATCGTAACACAATTTCTGATAAAATCTGGTTACTCGGTCGTATGCAAGATTCTATTCCAAACAAGACTTACAGTAAAAACATTATACCCGACTCGGGTCAGATCGGGTTCACGAAAATCAGGTCACACGACAACTAATCCAAATCTATTCTGTAACCAAACAAATCCAAAAAGATCGATCCGAAGTTTCTGGATTGGATTCGGGTAAAATCTGGTCACCCGACAAGGTGCAGTGTCGTCACAAACGTCACAAACTTGAACCATAAAAAAATTTTGATCCGAACAATCCGTATAGGATTCGGGTAAAATCTGGTCACCCTATCCGATGCAGATTCGTCACATTTTTCACATTTAAGTCGCACGGTGACTTCACAAAGTAGTCACATTGTGAGGTCACAGAAAGCCTTGAAAACGGCCATAACGACCTCGCATTTACGTCACAATGACTTCACATCGACGTCACGTGACGTCACGACGACGGTCACAAAGTCACAGTGTGACTTCACAGTGACGTCGCCGTGACGTCACCATGCCTTACGGGTAGTTATTGAGTAAAGAATGCTAAGGAATATTATTTTCAATTGTGTATTTTTTTTTAATTTCCAAAACAAACCTTCAATTAAACAAAACTTAATTTTATGCTGTTATATTTTATAATTTATTATTAATTTTAGAGTGATATATACTGTAAAAATATTTCTGCTTGCCGCTTTATATTCAACCTGTTTTCACATCAGTTCATTAAATTTAGATATTCACAATCATATTCATAAGGCGCATTTCTTAATTATATGGTGTTATTAAGATTTTTTTTCTCTTTAATGTATCATATCAGTTTCCTCATCAAATTCCTTTCTTGAAAAATCGCTAATTTTTTGCAGTTACTGTGTTCGCTTTTCTAGATATTGAACGTAGAATTTGGGAACAGATCGATGACTGTCTCAATTGTTGTTTTCAGGTATGGCGATTGTTCTCGATTGCAGAAAGATTTACTGATGATCGCCAGTCACTAGCTCTTTATGCTTTTAAGTTGCTACAAATATTATATATCTATTACATATCTATTACTTTACTTTTCCATATTTTACTGGAGTTATGTCAGATAACAGAAATATACGTTAATAGCTAAGGGAAAAAGCAAAATAATTAGATAATTTTTATCAATTTTTTTGTTGTTGTTGAAGTTATTTATTTCTAACTATTATAATTAGCAACAATTTTCTTTGAAATCAATAACATTAATTGGTGATTTTTTTTCTATCAACTATTATCAATTAAAAAAATATATCATTTTAACTATTCTGAGCAAGTTAATCTTAGTTTAATCTGTAAATATACCTTTTCAGCTCATTAAAAAAATTATTTTTGTGTAGCATTCTTTCACAAACCATAATCAAAACATATTTTAACAAAATAATAATATGCCTATATGTATTCTACTTATTATTGTGATGCAACAAAAAGGTAAAATGTTTTATTAGTAATAATCAGTTTTAGATGAAAGCCACAGATATTATTTTACTTTTTAGATATTATTCTAGTTTTTTTAAAATTGTTTGAAAAGTAGTTTACGTTCTTTTAGCGAATTTCAATATCAATGAAATGTTGTTTTCTTTATCCACTTGGATATTTAGTGCAGTAGGGTAATAAACATAATATATGCGAATTTCTTTTTTATATTTTTATGCGTTTTTTTGAAAAATAAGGAGACATGAAATGACGTACGATTTTTTTTTTTATAAATCTATGTGATAAGTTACTCATTTTTTTTTTCAAAACTAAATAACCTTACAAAAAATTTATCTGATAATGTACCAAAAGCAGTTCTATTCTTTGGAAATGATGCTGAAACTGAAACTAATTAAACTCGAAAAAATAAATAAACACTATATATTTAATATTTTCATATTTTATTAAGAAAAAAGAAATATCTATGCATATCCAATGTAATGGCACTAACATTTCTGAGCTGGCTTTAATAAAAGCTTATATATTGCTGCAATATATTGCGGACAATGCTGTATAAAATATCGTCTATACCATAACGCGTATGAAGCATGCACACTTAAAACTAGCTATCTACTAGGACGAATCAAAGGAAAGCAGAACAGTCGCTATAGAATAATAAACTCTATATACACTGCTCAAAACAATTAAAGGATATTGCAGTTTTAGGTGGATTTTGTATGGGAAACTTTTTAGCTGATTGATACATGGTCGACAGACATAGTAGGTTATATGAGAATAAATTACACATGTTTGGCAGAAAAAAATGCATTTTATTGCGCATTTGTGTACAAAAGGAAAAAAACACAATTTGTGCATATGAGAAAAAAAGAATAAGAAAAGGTGTTTTCTTCAAAGAAAATCATTTTCAGTAGGTGGTATGGTTTCCACGGGCGGCCAGCAACGTTGAACACCTTTGAGGCATGGACTCAATGAGGCTATTAATGACGAGTTGGGGTATTCTGCCCCACTCTTCCAGAAGAGCTCTTTCCAGTTCTTGGAGAGTTTGTGGGGGTTGTTGGCGGCCAGAAACTCGTCTTCCTAGAGCGTCCCAAACGTGCTCGATTGGATTCATGTCTGGAGAACACGCTGGCCATTCCATTCGAACGATTCCTTCCTCGAAAAGGAAATCCTCCACCAGGTTTGCACGATGTGGCCTGCAGTTATCGTCCATTAAAAGGAAGTTATCTCCGATTGCTGCATCGTAAGGGACTACAATAGGTCTGAGGATCTCATCCCTATATCGGCGACCAGTCAGAGCTCCATCTCGAATGATGTAGTGCGCCCGTCAATGGAGATACCACCATACACCAACACTCCTCCACCGCCAAATCTGACACTTTCGTGCACGAACGCAGGGTTATTCCTACTGCCACAGTCCCTCCAGATGAAAATACGCCTATTATCCGGATGCACAGAAAAACGGGACTCGTCAGAAAACAGAATATTGCTCCATTCATTTCTCCTCCAGTTGACATGCTCGGTTGCCCACTCCCTGCGGTCGCGACGATGCCTTGATGTTAATCTAACACATACCAGCGGTCGGCGAGCATACAGACCTACAGCATGGAGCCGGTTTCGGACAGTCTGAGTTGAAACCATGTTGCCTGTAGCCGAGCGAAGGTGTTGTTGGAGAAGAGTAGCGTTCATGTTTCGGTGTCTCCGAGCTGTTAACGCTAAATACCGATCTTCATTGGGCGTTGTTGCCCGTCTACGACCTTGCCCTGGTCTTCGGCTTGCACATCCACTCTCCAAAAAACGGTTCCAGATCCTGGAAATGACACTTTGCGACACTCGAATGGCTTGCGCTACTTCGGCTTGAGTTTGGCCCCCTTCTAACCTACCAACAATTCTCCAAGCTTCTGAATCTGTCAAATGACTTCGCTGAGACACCGTACTCATCGAAACAAAGCAATCACTGAATGCCGATCATCCTTGTCTTCATTCTCTTTTATTCAGTTGAAAGTCAAATTTCATTCGCTGCCGCTGAAGCGACGTTTTTGACGTCCAACTCAAAATTTGCATACTCCACAGTTTGAAAACCAGAAAAATTTGCACTTGTGATTCTCTTCTTCTATTTTCGGCAAAAAAAATTTCGTTTATATCTTTATTTTATATAAAACTTCAAATATCCTTTAATTGTTTTGAGCAGTGTATTTAATATTTTCATATTTTAATAAGAAAAAAGAAATATCTCTGCATATCCAATATAATGACACTAACATTTCTGATTCGGCTTTAATAAAAGTACTTTGATAGAACCCTCAAATTTAGCATGTATTAAAATCAAATTTTAAAAAATAATGTTTTGGTAAGCTACGCTTATTGAATTAAATGAATGATTATTGATATAGTAAGTTTCACAAAAAATATAAATAAATATTTTCCATGCAATTTCTGTTTAAAATAAATATTTCGTTTATTGAAAGGCTTTCAGAAGTTTGAGTCATTACTTATTTCTTCCTTCCTTTCATTTAACAATAGATTGTGCACTGCTGAAAAATGTATTGTCAGTTAATGAAGAATACGTTTTTGAAATTAGAGCAGGTACTATATTATTTAAATTACACAAACAACTTGTAAAAAAGAAGTAGCATGCGAGTAAAAATGTTATACATTGCTGACAATGTTGTATAAAATATCATCTATACCATAACGCGTATGAAGCATGCACACTTAAAACTACCTATCTACTAGGACGAATCAAAGGAAAACAGAACAGTCGCTATAGAATGAAATGACATAGTTTATTTCAAACATAATATCCAAAGCTACACAAGCACTTATCCAACTGCTTTACCAAGTATTGAATATCTTGCTCATGTCTGTCCTTTGGCTAAAATCCGACATCGCTGAACGAAGTCGGATTCTAAAATCGGAATCTGAAAAGCGTTTCTTTATCTTCCGAAGCCGCTGAAAACAACAGATATTCGAGATTTAAAGATGTAAGGCTGAAAAAAAGTTCTATTTTCGAAAACGTTTTCGAGAAGATTCTACGGTGCATTTACCAGTTTTCAGAAACGAAAATATTCGTTTTCGGATTCTATTAACTCTCAAGTAAACATTTTTATCTGCGTAACGGAGTTTTTATATGCAAGTGTAGCAACAACAACAACAAAAAAATAATGTTAATGCTAATGCTGTTAATTTAGCATGCTTGTCTGTTGGGCATGAGAGTGTTTACTTGAGGATTGACAGTATTCGAAAAAGATTGCATCTGGGATTAGAAAATGATTATTAAATTGTAAAAACTACTCGGAAACGTTTCAGAATTTTACAGTCAGCAAAATAAGCTCTTGTTTCGGCATTATTTCTTTAAAAACCGAAAATCTATTTGTTTCTGCGATTTTGGGGCAAAAAAGAACGTTTTTAAGAAAAAAGGCAAATCTTTACATAGGTGCCAACCTCTCATTAATATTCCGTAATATGCGGGTTCATTTGACCCAGTTTAACAATGTTTCAAACCAGAAAAGATATTGGATGAATCTTTATTTATTCATTTTCAGGTTTCTACGTGGAATTTATATAATTTAATTTCTAAAAAAATAAAAAATTCTGGTGCGAAACGTCTTAAACCTGGATCAAATTAACCCGTATATTACGGAATATTAATGAGAGGTTGGCACCTATATCTTTAGTGCGTTTTTCAGCTGACCAAAGATGGAAAAGTCATATGGCGAAAGATCCCGACTATACGGTTAATATACCGACACTGTCCATCGAAGATTCAACAGATTCCCTCGCGGTAGTGCTTGTGTCCATCCTGCACAGGAGTCAATGGCATTGCATGTTATCCGTACACTGTCTTAATTCACCGATGCATTTCGCGAATTCCAACCCCTTCTGCCACTAAATGAGAATAACACGGCGTTGCTCTTTTTTAATCAGAAACATTCAGCAGATCCAGATGAATAACAGCAATAACCGATTTCCCGACCTTACGATACAGTTCAGCACATATTACGTGCTTCTGCGTGACTACCTAGTGCAAGTCATTTCTGCAGTAAATGTTGCCTGCCTTACTACCAGCCCTACCTCCACGCAAAGTTTCACCACACTCATTGGAAAATAAAACAAATTATAACCATTGTTCCTGCTTCATTTGATCCACGCTTATAGCACAAACTAGAGTATTAGAGGCTTTGTTAAAATAAACAAAAGTGAATTCCAATATGATCTCAGTAATTAGTGTTAAAAATAATCAGCTATTATTCACATAATGTGACTGTCCCTCACGTATTTTCGTCAACGGATTTATCAGACTTTTAAAACTTAATAAGTTTATTTAATCAAAAACTACGTGAACACTTTAGTCGCAAATTTTGGAAAGACAAATTATGACACGTTTGGTCACTTAAACCTTACAAATAGTCATTAATTTCACTTCAGAAAAAACCCATGTTTCATAAAGAAATGATTAAATGTGAAACACACACGCACACATATGTATATATATATATCCATTTAAACTGCATCGGTTAACTAATTGAAGATATCTTTTAAGAGTGTCAAAAAAAGACCCCCCCCCTCTTTTTTTTTTTTTTTTTTTTATTATTATTTTTTTTTTTTTTCAAAAGAAAAGTCATTTGAACCAGACGTCTCTCATATATTTGTCGATTATATTTTGTGTTTTTTGTTTTTTTTTATGTCTTTTATTTTTCGTAATAAGCTTATTCCGAAAAGATGTAATCACAAAAAAGCTTAATCATCAATACGAAAAAATAAATATATTATGCTATTATATTTTCTAAAAAATTTGCTAAATTCTAAAAATCTTCACACAACACACATTACATAGCATGTCTTTTCTTTTGTATTAATATGCAGTTCCAGAAATAAATCTAACAATAAAAGATAAATAAAATATTTAAACTTTATTCGTACATTTATTGTTTTTCTGTTTCATGTTTGTTTATATGTTATATACTTTTGTTCAGAAACAATTTAAGAAAATCAACAAAACTGAACGAAGTAAGTGAATCTAAAAAGATAGATTAAAAATTCTTACTCGTAGATAATTTAATTGTATTTGACTTTACAGAAAAAAAAACAGAACTAAACAAGTAACAACTGAAACTTCTTCGTTTTTATTATTTATTTATTTTTTACTTAGCTGTTAATTAACCAATCTTCAAAACGTATTTCAAAGCAGATGTTTATGCCCATTACTGAATTTTTATTTCCCTAAAATGAAAAAGATAGAAGATGTGTGGAAGAATACACAAAAAATCAGCTAATTGCTGTAATGTCTAGAATTTTAAAGAGAATTAAAAAACTGATTTTTAAATGAAACTAGCAGTCGAAAGTTATTTTTATTTCTTAAACAAATTGTTTCCCTTCTTTTATCACGTTGTGAAATCCAGCTGGAATTAGAAATTACTAAAATGCTACGATTTTAGTTTTCGTTTGATCTCTCTTAAAGTTTTAACATTCTTTTGAAGAGAAAAACAATAATGAAATTTGGAGAAACAAAAAAGTAATAATATTTATAAACAGTTTTTGAGAATTGTTAGCTCTGCTACAACTATACTAGATTTTTCAGAATTATTTAATATGCATTAAAATAGTAGATGTTTGCCATATTTTACTTCGACTGTTGTATGTAGCTAAAAAATAACAGAATACAATATACATATATAATTTTTATAATGAATTGACTGCGTATTCAGCGATCTCAATATTATACAGACAATGTTCAATTTGAAATAGTGGTGCTATACTCTTTGCATTTTTCAAAGAGCGTACGAAATTGGAAAATATAAAAATAAACGATGTAAAGAAAATTTATGAATCCCATATAAAACATTTTCAATTAACTAGAAAGTAACTATTTTCACAAAAAAAATCGCTTTGCTTCAAAAAATTATTTATATTTTTGTGTTTAGTATTCTTTAAAAAAGGAAACTCTTATGTTGTTTAAAGCTATTAATGCAATTGAAAAATGTTCTGAAACATGTCGTAACATTTTGTATTTCTATTTACAATATTTAAATGAGCTTAATGGATTTAAAGAATGTCTGCAAAAGCGTTTGTATCACTTAAATAAAATTAAATAAATCCCTCGCAAGTGCACAGAAAAAACTTTTTCATTGCTAAATATTTTACAAATTTGTTTTCTCGTTTAAATAATTGAACAATAGCTTGGTTAAGCATTAAATTTCCATTGACATAAAATAATGACAAGTATTTTCCAAAGGTTTTATTACTTATTTAAATTCAATGTTTATTGTGGAAAAAATATATTTCCTTACATTAAAATACATATATATATATATATATATATATATATATGTATGTATATGTTTTCGAAAATATTACGATATTTAATACTGTTTACGAAAATGTAATATATCTTCTTCTAAGTTAGCCACAAGACAGATATTAGAGATTTAACAGATATTAGAGATTTAAAGATGTAATGCTGAAACAAAGTTCTATTTTCGAAAACGTTTTCGAGAAGATTCTACAGTGCATTCGTCAGTTTTCCAAAACGAAAATATTGGTTTTCGAATTCTATTAATTATCAAGTAAACATTTTTATCTACATAACGGAGTTTTTATATGCAAGTGTAACAACAAAAAAAAATAATGCTAATGCTGTTATTTTAGCAAGCTATACTGTTGAACGTGAGGTTGTTTACTTGAGGATTGACAGTATTAAAAATAATCTTGCATCCGGGATGAGAAAACGATTATTAAATTAAAAAAAAACTACTCGGAAACGTTTCCGAAATTTGCAGGCATCATAATAAACTTTTGTTTCAGCATTATCTCTTTAAAAATCGGAAATCTATTTGTTTCTGCGATTTCGGGGCATAACAGAACGTTTTTTAAATTCGTGAATGACTCGGAAGTTGTTATATTAATTTTTTGAAACCCTATTAAATTTCGTAGTACTTTCGAAAACATTTTTCTTTTTATATTATTTATTTATTTATTTATTTTTCAATGTAGGTTTTTTTTGCATTATTGCTTGTCGTTTAATACTCATTATTGAAATTATTTTTAATGCGTATCTAAAATTTGATGTTTCTTCATACAAATTTACTTAAAAAATAGTTCCCAGTTCTTTAAAAGGATAATTAATTGAATTATAATGCTAGAAAGTTGTTTGCTGTTTTTTTCTTTAATTTAAAAATGACAATTTTAACTATGGCAGTATATTTAGTTGCTAACCAGATTCATTCATAAACAGAGAAATGTAAGAGTATATAAAACATTTTTATTGAGTTGAATTTCCCTTTTTATTCATGGTGATTTTGTGAAGTTCAAATTTAAAATGAAACAGAAAGATTGTGTAAACCTGTCGCATAGGATGGAGAAAAATCAATGTTGTATTTAATTAAGTTTAATATACAGCCGATAATTTTAAGAGAACTTTTAAATTAAAATAAATAAAATTTCCTGTTTTCCTGTCAAAGTTTTTAAAACACAGAATACATGCCGTTTTCTAGATTTCAGCATGTCCACCATATTTTCCATTCAAAAGCAATGAGAGGTGTTACATCTATCAGAATGTAAGTGACGATATTTCTTCTAATAATTTCCATACCCACTTCGTATTGGTTTTGGAAGAATGTCTGCAATAGAAAGTATTAAAAACTCTGCAAAACACTCAATATAGCCTCTGAATAAAAATCTAAACAAAATATATAAATAAAACTGCATTACTTACTGATAATAAACACAAAAAATCTTTCAACGAAAATTTTAATGTCGAAGTAATTTTTAAAACCTAATAAATTGAAATTTTAAAAAGTCCAGAGAAAAGGTGTTACAAAACCATCAAATTATGTAGTTCAAATTTCAAAATGTAAATATTTTTATACGTTTTTATGCTCGAGTCTGATTGAAGATCTCTTCTTAGGCTTTTGTACGTCTGGTTGCTCAATGTTCTTGTAAATAGTAGTTGAGTTCTATTGCTTACAGTTTTGATGAAAGAGTTAGCTGAAATCTTCTCTAATATATAATCTTATTATACAAAATGCTTTCAATGAATCGCATAGAGCAAATAAGTTATAATCTTCTTAAGGAACGGTATGAATCCATATTGACATCCTAATGTTGTTCTGACGTAAACATTCGTTCATCTGTTACTTCAGATACTTTGTTTTTTAAGCTTTAGAAGACCAATAGTTCGAATAATGATCAAAAGGCTTTGCTTCTTAAAAGACGGTAATTGTTTAAATGTGTACCAATTACTACATTCGGCATAGTTATTGTCTGCCTCTTTTGTTGGGAGGTAAGAGGAGATTCAATTTAAAACATGGGCGAGATAAAGTTGTCAGTTGTTGAACACAGACATACTTTAAACTAAAAAGCCAAAAAAAAAAAAAAAAAAAAAAAAGTCGAAGAAGAAGAAAATAATGTAATGTTAACAGAAGATCAAGTTACTTATGTATTATATTGCAACTTAAAAAAAAGTCTTGCTAATTAGCTTTTGTTTATTAAAATGTATTAATTCTCGCTTAATCAGAGGATTAAAAAAATCTTTGATTTAATTACCTAAAAGAAAAACCCGATTAATACCCAAGAGGAACAAGAAACAGGCAAATTAAACACTCAAGGGAAAATTACTTAAAAAAATAGGATGCATGAGAAAATTTGGCTATTAAAAGACCACATGAGTAACGTTGAGTTACTTATTACTAATAAACTTGTGCTGAAGAATAGAAGCATAACTACTGATGTAATGCGCGTCATTGAATTTTCAATCCAGTCTGCGTAGCTGTACACTCTGAGGCTCGTTCGAATATTGAATGGTTCATTATATATTTTTTATAAGTTTCTAAGAAGACAGGAATGCCCATCTTTAAAAGTTTCAAAGTCTCTTAAACTTTTATCCTAGTAAAGGTTAAAGACTTCGCTTTTTGTTCACAAAAAAATGCATTCACAAACTGAAAATTTGACTCTCCTTCTATATAGCTTTTATCGTTTTAGCAAATAATAATTCATGAATAATTTTCTTTAACTTAAAAAAAAAAAAAAAAAAAAAAAAAAAACTTTCCGATCTATGACAATGCAGATTCTTCTAGTTGAAGGAATAAACAATTGTGGAAAGTTTTCCGTTTTTATGAGTGGTTAAAACTTTTACGACCATAAACGTAATGGATGTATTCTTTCTTTGTTGTTGTTGAAAAATTAATGTAATAACAATGTGAGAAAATGAATTAACTTACAATATAGCTTTTCACTGCAAATTGCAAATAATTATTCCTACATAATTTTCTCGTCTTTCATGAATAATATTTTCTTGATTTCATTTCATGAAATTACAGATCCATAATATTGCAGTGAAAAGTGCGAAATTTTCAAAATTTTACAAAGATATTTTTTGAAGTCTTGAGTTTTTCGTGTATTCCACGTTGGACTAAACTGTTATTTCATGAAATTTTCTGAAATATTTAAAACACAGATTTAAGAAAAATAGTACGTAACGTAAAGTAAAACTAATAAACACATGCAAAAAAACGTTAAAAATTATTATTGTGTTATAATTAATAGCTTTAGAGATTTTGCTATCTATAAAGAGCAGATTTAAGAGGCTCGAAAACTATAATTGGCTTAAAAACAAGCCAAATACTGATAGTCTTTGCTGAAAATTTTTTTGGAGTATATTTATTTATTATATTTTTTTGTTATTTCTTTTAATAACATGATCCTTAACGATATGAAGAAACTTCAGTATTTTGTGTTGGAAGGTGTACTAAATACCCATGTTTCAAATACTTTACTTGGTACATAATAAAGCATTTGTTCTTCACTTTACTCAGTTTATGAGCATGAAATAAACAAATGTTTTGATTAAACATGATAGAACTCATACATTACACTGAAAATGCAGATTTGCTGCTAGCTAGAAAAGAATAATTACAAAATTGATAGGTATATCAATCAATTCTTAAAAAAAAAAAAAAAAAAAAAAAAAAAAAAAAAAAAAACTTTTACCATTGTTATCAAACTTTTCAAGGTAAAAAAAACTTTCATGGTACTATACATTTTATTAGTAAAATTAATAATAATTGTGATTTCATAGACATCGCGGACGTCATCGAAAACGTTTGGCATGAGGGTCTTATTTACAAATTAATTCGGCTTAATAGTCCATCCGGACTTATACATTCCTACCTTGGAGATCCTAATTTATTTGTTCGCACTCATAATACATTGTCTGTTTTACACTTAATTACCTGCGGAAATATTCAAGGCTCGCTTCAGCCAAATCGTATTTTCTCCTTATTTTAATGATATTCCTCGTAGTCTACATATGTTTCTCTCTATATATGCGGACAACACTAATATTTATGCTACTGCACATCACCACTACTTCGTGTATAAAAATATTCAAAATTATCTTGACACCTTAATTGAGTGGTGCCATCTATGACGTATCAAAGTAAAACAAAGCAACTGCTGTCTATTTTTCTCGCACTTGTTCTCTAATAGACTCACTAAAATAGACGGTATCACGAATCCCTCGGGAAAAATAAAAAATATCGTGATACACAGGTTTCGAGATATACAGGTTTATTTTAAAAGCCTTTTCTTTTTCATTCTAAATATTTAGATTGAAACAAAGGGGTTATAAATTCCAATAAATAGGTTTATGCGTCTTATAATTATTATCCGTTAGGACTTTTTCATGCATATATATTTTTATTAACATTTAAAAAATGTACATCACAGCAAGGATGGTATCCAGATCTGCATTGTGGTGGGACGCAATGAAATTTCTCAATAGCCTTATATGCTTCTTTTGGCATTAACACATCGTAAAGCCATTTTTTTCATCATCTTCATAACGTATTTTTTTTATTTCAACATTTCTTCACAGCAATGAAGCTATCTTTCTCTGTACTGTGCTGGAACGCAAGGAAATGTCACAATAGTTTTTTTGCTTCTGCATAACACCACATATAGCATTTTTTTAATAATTTCCATCGTATAAATTTTCTCTATAATTTCTGCATTTCTTCTTAAGGAAGATCGCCGTTTTTGCGAGCACCAAACAGAAATTTATGATCTTGTGAAAAATGTGTAGATTCTGAAAGGGAAAAAAAATCTAATTATTCGAGATAAACTAAAACATTACAAGAGAATTTTCATAAACATGCATGTATATGTTAGTTCATTTTGAGATATACAGCTTTGACTACATTTTGATACATTTTGAAACATTTTTCCTAGCAATCAATAACACTAATTAGAGGAATTATATTTTTATCAGCAATTATAAATTAAATAAATCGTTTTCAACCATTTACAGAAACTACTCTGTAACAACAAAACAGCTTTGTTTATGTATCTTCAGTTAATAAAAATATGAAATTATTGTAGCATTCCTAACAATGATAAAACTTTATGGTAATAAATTTTTAACAAAATAATAATACGCCTTATCATATTTTACACAAAAAAGAAATAAAAATTATTAGTTATTATTCGCCGTCGAACAAAAAGTAAAATATTTTATTTTTTACAATAAATTTTAGATGATAGTCGCTGATTTAACTTTTTGATATTGCTCGTTATTTTTAAATTGCTAGAAACGTAATTGATGTTCCTTTAACGAATGTAATAAACAATTTACATTACAATGCAATGTGTGATTTCTTTTTGCACTGAATATTCTAAACAATAATGAAAAATAATAAACATGTTTTGGAAAATTTTCATTTTAACTTTATATTTTGTATTTCTTGAAAATTTAGAGTCCCTCATGCATTTTCTCATATTTCTATCTGACGAATATAGTGAATTTTTGAAATATGAACAAGCATATAAAGTAATTTTTCTCTAAATGCATCAAAGATATTTGATTTGTTTGGAAATGATACTAAAGTTAAAGTAATATACAAGGTGGCCATAATTAAACTGACGGTACTCAGAGTGTTCTATAGCGTGATCTAATTGCGAGAATGGCGCCAAATTTTGTAGGAAGATTAAACAAGACGGGGGAAGAAGGATTCCGCGAAAAAAATTATTTCCAAAAGTCACCGCCAGGGGACTTTGTGGCGCTGTGTATTCGGAAAAGAGAGTTTCAAAAAAGAAGAATCAATACTGAAATAAAATGACCGTTTATCTAGCACATCCAACTCAGAATCGATGTGGCTGCCGTTTTTGTGGATCACATATTGCATTCTGTGCACAGCATTTACAACAGCAGAGAATAACATGTATGCAGGAATCTCCCGTACAGTTCGCGATAAGTTATCCTTCAACGTAGCCAGGTCCTGGACACCTCCGTGATAGACCTTGGACTTTAAGTAACCCCATAGCCAAAAGTCGCAGGGTGTAAGAACGAGGTGGCCATGCAGTTAGAAAACAGCGCTAATGACTCTTTCTGTTGTGAATTTCTGTCGTAACAGCTGCTGTACCCGCAAAGCAATATATGAAGGGGTTCCATCTTGCATGAGAATGATTTTGTCCAGGCACTGTCTTTGCTGATGTGCCGGAATAACAAAGTTGTTTAGCATTTGGCGATATTTGTCTCCGGTAACAGAACAAGTTACAGGTTCTGTCGGAGTAATGTTCTCATAGTAGAATGGATCTATGATCATATCTTCTGTGAAACCACACCAAACAGTTGTCTTTGGTAAATGCAAAGGAATTTCCTTGAATGCTCTTGGTGACTTGTTATCCTAAATTCGGCAGTTCTGGGTATTTACAGTTCCATTCAGGTAAAAGTGAACCTCGTCTCCCCATAAGATATTCCAGGGTCAAACATTATCCAATTCCATTCTGGCAAGAAAAGTGAGAACAAAAGTCAATCGCTTATCATGGTAGGTGTGACGTAACTCTTGTACACGGCTGATCTTGTATGGATAGAAGTGGATAATCTTTCGCAGGATTTTCCATACCGTACAATAAGGCATATCCAGATTCCAAGCTATCCCACGAGCGCTGGAAGTGGTAGAAATATTGTCTGATGCTCTGTCCACAATCGCCGTTGCCACTTCTTCGATTGTATCCTGTGATACGGGTTTTCGTCCTCTGCCTGACTGAACATGTAGAGAACCTGTTTTCTCAAACTTCTCAACCATTGCTTTTAAACCATTAACTGACAAAGGACCGTTACCTTTACGCATTATTTTGTGGTTCCTAAAACCACGAAGAGCAGCTGGCGCATTGCACTGGTTGAGGTAAAAGAATTTGACTAGTAGAGCTTGCTCGACTAAAGAAGGAGACATTATGAAAGATACACATTACCTTTTAAAGCCGAACAAGCTGGCACTGGGCCAAAAGATGTAACGTGAAATTTGAATAAAGAACTTCTTCTTCTGCTGTTGCTTTCTTTGGGGCTCTGTAAGTGAAATTGCAGATAAAGAAACTTTAGCAGTGTTTATGTAAATTTCTAGCTTTTTATAAATTGTTACCATTTTGAGCTTTGATTAAATTGTTAAATTCGTTAAATAAACGGTAATTTTATTTCAGTATTGATTCTTCATTTTTTGAAACTCCCTTTTTCGAATACACAACGTTACATATTCCCTTGGCGGTGACTTTTGGAACTAATTTTTTTTCGCGGAATCCTTCGTCCCCCGTCTTGTTTAATCTTCCTACAAAATTTGGTGCCATTCTCGCAATTAGATCGCGCTATAGAGCACTCTGATTACCGTCAATTTAATTATGGCCACCTTGTATATTTACTGAAATAATAATGAAAAAATACTCTAAATGTTTTAATGTTTTACATTAAACAAACGATATTCAGTAACATGACAAAAACAGAGTGGAGTCTGATGCATGGAAATTAATTTTATAGACATATTCATCACATTTATCACGTATCGTTTTTTTTAAATTGGTAAATTACGCTTAGTGAATTAAATAAGTGATTATTAATCTAAAAAGTTTTTCAAATATTTAAAAAGATTAAATAGAGTTTCTGTTTAAAATAAATACTCCGTTATTGTAATTTTTTCTCAGGTTTCGGTTATTACTTATTTACTTCTTGCCCTAATTTAACAAGAAGTCGTAAATTGCTGAAAAACATTTTATTTTAGTAAAAGAGTTTGTTTTTGAAACTAGGAACGGATCTTATAGTATTTAAATTAACCGTCTCAAACCAATTATACACTGACCACCAATCTTCTCGAAGGAAACATTTGTAGTCTGAAAAAAAGCTGGACATTATTTTCTTTATTCTGTTTTATTATTAACATAACAAAAATACTTTCTCAAACATTGTCTTATTTCTGAAATGTTAAATTTATGTTAAGCTTTATTTATTTAAAGAAATTTAGATTATAGCCCTCCCTAAAAATTATGTTAATAGATGTTATTTGTTACTGATTATGTTAAATTTATTATCATCTGTAATTGAATATCTATTGCTGAATGAAAAGAAAAGTATTCAAAATATTAAGGCATTTTTAAACAATATATTTTTGCGAAAAGAAAAAACATTGTTATCTGTCACAGCAATTAAAACTCAGTATCAGTCTAGTATAGAAAAACAAGACTCTCTGGCAATAATTGGAGTAAAAATCCATGAACAACTAAGAACGAATAGCTATGTTATACTTAAGTAATCCTCAATTATTTTGTAAGAATTAAACTAACTGTAATATTTCTTTAGAATTAAACAAAAATTAAAGATTTCCGTTTTATCTAAATAAGTATTTACCATTTTTTTATAATTAAACATGCATTTATAATTTTGTTAAATTAAATAGTTACATTTTATTTTATAAACAGGAAGTTATTTTGTGGCGTGCTGGTTCATGTTGAACCCTAGTTAGCTCAGTAAAGAAGTCAGAAAATAAGTTAAAAGAAGGTTATAAAGAAGGTTAGATTTGATAGCCTAAGAGGGATTTCTCAGACTTGTAGAAGTCCGTAGAGCATTGTGTCCCCTCAGTTCCTTTTATTTAAAGTCTAATGAAAAAAATAATAATACAATCTTCGGCCGAAGTTGGACCCGCCGTTAAACGCAACAAGGAGCGGGATTGAAATTTTAGAAAAAAATACAAACGATGGTCAAAGACAAGATCACAAATAAGACGGCCCTGTCAGGGAAGGAACGCGACAGTTAGCAGGGACTGTGTAGGAGTTGTGCATTGGGAGTGGCAGCTGGCGACTACTAGATAAGGTTAGACAGTTCTGTCAGAAAAATATACATATAATGTAGCTTTCTGTTAATCGTGTGCCTCTTTAAAATATTAGGAAGCCATTTGTTGGGAGGGATTCCAGGCTTCTTAACCCTTTCAGGGGCAAACTACTTACAGTATTAAAATGTTGAAATAAATGACTGGCACCGGAATGTACAAAAAAATTTATTTGGAAATAAGAAAAAGGTTATATTTCACACACATATTAAATGGAACATATATTTACAAAATTCTGGTGCCATTGTGGCGTTTGGGGGATTAAAATTAAGTGGTTTCATAAACATACCACTGCCCCTGAAAGGGTTAACATGCCACTGTGCTGTTAGTGGGAGGTGAAATAATACTGGGAAGAGTTTAGTTGCAAACACAGACCACAACTTGCTATAGCGGCACCTTTATCGCTACTCTCTTTGATGTGGTCAGTCTTCTGTAACGCATCCACGGTAGATAAATCTACAGGAGAGAATCACTGATATTTTTTATCACCGCTAGGTCCTTGAGCCAACCATCTGCCAAAAGGAGGTTCCTGGGGTGGGCGTTCACCCTTTCTTTTTTTAAGACTCCTCTTTCTTCGTTTCTTTTCCCCTTTTGTTGATGACCACAAAGCCTTTGGAGAATAAAGCCCAGGGAAATAATTTATGACCTTTTGTAGCAAATATTATTATAACGCAACTTTGTGCTTACCCGTTTCAGCTAATCTTCAGGAAGCCCGAACTTGGCAGTGGACATTATACTAGAGAGAAGCGTACATCCGCAAGAAGAAATAGTTCTCTACTGAATTTGAAAGAAAATGCACTTTAAATCTGATTTATTTATATTTTTCCATTGAAAAACGATTGGCTGATTAAACAAAATTGATTTAGTTTAATGATAGTCATTTTCATGACAAATACTTGTAATATTCAAGAAACATGTATTTATTTCCGCAAAAAAATTATGGCGAGATTTTAAAACCTGAAACAAATCAGCATATAACCCTACGGCCCCGTACTGTTAAAAGTGATTGATGTGCTATAGAAAATTCTCCGATCATTACCGGCGATTGTAGATTTTTGATGTCCAATCAAATGTTTCATTTTTTAAACTACTGAAGATAGAGTAAAAATTTCGATGAATTTGAATTTTTCGGAAAATTTCACCTCAAGTACATACTAAGCATGTTAATAAACTATATAAAATAACAAGAATTTTTTAGAAGAATCTTTGTGTTTCACGATAACTAATCTGAGGTCAGACTCATGTCGTAAAGTTATTCCTACTACTGGAGTACTCTCCTTAAAATAACCACTAAGTTTCGATCCGCAAAACAAGGGAACAATAACTGAGAGAGAAAAAATTGCTTGGTAGATATTTAGACCTTTATTATCTTTTAAGAAACGATATGTTCGAGCCGATATTTGAAAAACCTTTTGTCTATAAGTAAAGCATGCATGTTTAAATCTATCTAACATAATTTTTTTTGTAAAATAAAAATGAAATCCACCAGAATGCCCGTGATAAATGTTAAGACTAACCCAATATATATATCATATAATGTTATTCTTTCTCGCATGCTTTTACCAAACATTTAAAACTGTTTTTTTTTTATCTAAAAACTGCGTGAATTATGTAACTTTCATTCCTAAATTTCTAGAAAATTTGGACGCATTTGATCACCTTAACCCCTTGGGGACGAGCGACACGTATACGTGACGCTTAAGATGCCCTGAATCCTCGAATATTCCCACCAGTTACTTTTTATTGTAAGCTTTGCCTTATTTAACGACAGCATTTCTGCGATTCGATTAGACAAAAATTTCTGTTTTGATAAACCAGTGTTAAAAGATTAAAAATTCTGTAAAGGACGCTCATCGCGAAGGGGTAAAGTCTAGTTATTAATGTCACTTCTGATTAATAAAATAAGAAAGTTTTACTCCATGTTTAATAGTTAAATATTTAAATATGAAACCTGTATTTTTTAAACACTGAATCTGCATCATTTAACAAACTGAAGTTTTTTAAGCTATATATATATAAAATCACATTTATTTATTTATTTATTTATATATAAACGTCACTTGAACAAGCCATCTTTCATTGACTTGTCGATTATATTTTGTGGGTTTTTTGTCTTTTATGTTATGTTTCTTTACACAATAAGCTTATTCACAAATTGCTGCAGTCACAGAATAGTAAAAAAAAAATGAGAGCGTAATCATTATTACGAATATAAAATTTTAAAAGAAAAAAATACCCTTTTATTGTTTAAAGTAATTACAAAAATTATATTACATTATTGTTTTTGTATTAAAATGCACTTCCAGAATTAAATCAAACAACAAAAGATAAATAAAAACATTCCCGTGTTGTATTTACATTTGCTGTTCTTCTGTTTTATGTTTGAAGCCTTATATACTTTTGTTACAGAAACAATAGATTAAAATTAACAAAACTGAAATAAATAACTAAATCTAAAAAGACAGATTAAAAATTTTTATCTGTAGATAATTTAATTTTCTTCGACTTTACGGAAAAAATCAGAATCAAATAACTAAGTGAAAAGACTTCTTTTTTTCTGATTTTATTTAGCTGTTATTTAGCTATCTTCAAAACGTATTTTGAAGCAGATGTTTACGTCCATTACCAAATTTATTTTTCGCTAAAATAAAAATGAATAAAAAAGCGTGAAAGGATACACAAAAATATCAGCTAATTGCGGTCATGTCTAGAATCTTAAATACAATTGAAAAAAAAAAAACTCATTTTTAAATGAAACTAGCCGTCGAAAGTTCTTCTTTTCCCTTAAACTAATTGTTTTTATTCTTTCATCTCGGCGTGAAATCCTGCTGGAATTAGAAATTACTAAAATGTTAGGACTTTTAGTTTTCTTTTGATCACTTTTAAAGTTTCAACTTTCTTTTGAAGAATTAAGTAAGATACACTGAAAACAGTACAAACTTTTGAAATTAAAACAAAATAATATTTTTGAACAGTTTTTGCGAATTATTATCTGTGCTAAAATTGCATTAGAATAATAACACAGGCCTACAATGAAAAATCAATTTTGATAAATTTAGCTTTTCTTAATGTAAATTTTTATGCTGAATTTCAATGCCGCAATAAAAATTATGTATCACGTACCATTTTTGCACATACTTACTTTATAACATATGTATAGTTATATTATAATCTATACTAATAAAATAAAGTTTCGCTCTGTGTGTGTGTGTGTGTCTGTTGGCGATGGCTAGGAAAATTTAGCGCACCTAGAAGTCTGTAAATTTAGATTTAGGTAGTCCAAACCCTCTCTTGGTGCACCTGACCCTCAGAATTTTAATATTTTGATAATTAGCCTAGATATTAATTAGATTCTCATTAACCATCGCTTCTAAAATGACATCTTTTAAATCAAAATGGCGAAAGAAACGAACCAGTGCATTGGATTTGCAAACGGAAATGAACGAATTCGAAATTATTTTACTAATTAGCAAATTTTAAGAAAACTAATTGAGATATCAATTTGAAAATTTCTGAGCATATGTAAAAAAATATTCTACATCTGACTATGTGGTTTTTGAAAAATTCGGTCGGTATTTTTTTTTAATTTATGCAAAAAACTGCCAAAAATCTCCCGGCGCCAGTGAAAACGATCCGAAAAATTTTCAGACAGGGATCTGCTTTCATTAAAAACTGAACTACATAGAGATCTGTTTCTGTGGCCGATCCCTCCATTTAGTTTGCGAAAAGGAAAGGAAATAATTGCCAATTTTTACTAATGAGCAAAAATTTAGGTAACTAATTAAGATATAGATTTGAAATTGAGGTCGGGAAGGGGTGTCATCTGCCGACTATTTTAGCGTAGCGTCTTCGTTCTGTTCTAATTATCAGAAAAATGTAATTCTTTTTTTAATGATCGCGTTAATGTAGGTGACGGTGGTTCTCTTGAACAAATTATTCATTATGTTTGCGGGTATCGGGAAGGAGGGGGTTAACGCCTTTCCCTGGGATTGTAATTATGTCGGCCCCGGGCAACGCCGGGCGGGTTAGCTAGTCTGTTTATAATAATTACTAAAACGATCGGCTTAAATTAATGTAAAAACCAGTTTTGAACAACAAAATTTGTTATTTAACAAAATTGTCACATAAGCAGTAAATTCAGAATATGTTATTGTTATTTACTTTTACATATTATAGGGCATGAAGTATTTTTTAAATTATCAGTTAATCTCTAATTTAAAAACATAAATTTATTTTTATCATGTTGAAAGAGAACTCTGACAATTTACTTATGTTTAAATCTTATGTGGCTAACTTATTATTTTTTATGATTTGAGATGGTTCTTCTGTTTTGTCATAAATTTTCATTACTTTTTTTTTTTTTCAAGCAGTTTTTATATCCACTCAAAGTGTTTACATTCTCCAACGCATTTCAAACTGTGCTGTTTTAAACAGTTATTTTCAGAAGTGAATTTTACAGATTCGTCTTATTATATTTTCCATCATAATTTGGGCATTGTTTTCGTGATAAATGTGTAAAGTATAATTTAAAAGTTTTATTTTAATATTAAAAATATCTTTATTGTATTCAATAGTTGGAGTATCATAGTTGAGATTTATTCAAAATGAGCGAAAAACGCCGGGACCAGGACTCGAATCTGGATACTTTGGCTTGCCGTGTCAACGCTCTTCCTACTGATCTATCCCAACGATATCCTGGTTGGCATATTTCACTCTTATTTGTTGGACAAGACTGCGAACTGCAGTGCTAATTTAATTCATCCGAGCTATCATATTGGCATTTTACATGATGAATCTGAAATAACATTGAAACTCCTGTAAACCATGTAATTAGGTCATAAAATGCCATAATGCCATGTAATTAGGTCGTCAATTTACATTATTGTTAATTAGTACATTAGAGAAATTTACTTCATGGCAAACGAATTTCAATCAAAAAGGTTGAAGACACCTACTTTAAATAAATCACATAAAACTCAGCAGTAACGTGTGGAAAAGGACAGCATAAATCCTTGATGACTCCCTTATATTGATCTCACTTGAACATTAACACATCACTTCATACAAACGCCAAGTTTGATATATTTTAGAATACGAGTAGTTCAATTAATTACCAGAACGCATTTCTTCTCAAAAACATTCAAAAATTTGAATAAAGTATGACTACGATGAGGAATTTAATTCTAACATACCATTGATTTTACAATTTATTTACCTGGAAAATCCAAACGCTCTTCATCACTGTTAGAATCAAAAGTCCATATTTTTCACTCACTTCTTAATATGTTATTATAATTAAAAAAAAATTGTTCACATGTGTGCTTCTGAAGACAATACAGCATTTTAATATTTTAAAACTTAGTTATATATAAATTAAATAATTTTAAGGCATTTTTTAGCAGGCCACAGATGATAAATCGCCAAGTAGTCTTTATGGTTGCATTTGCATACGAATTACAACAACAATGAATTTAATGATGCGCCAAACCACGCCCACCAAAATAAGCCAATTGGCTCTGCAACTGCAACAACGAAACACTTAAGCACTAAAAAGTATAAAATATAAGTAAAAAAGGGCGCAATATATATATTTGAAAATACGCTTTAATAAATCAATAGTGACATGTTAAATAAACTATCATTATACGTTGAGAAAGAATTTGGAAGTCTTAAAAAGATAATTTAAATAATGTTTAATTTTTTTCTTTCCTATTACCATATCTTAAAAAAGAACTGGATCGATAATTAAAATTTTATAAAATACATTCATTATCTCGTGATTTCTACAGAACGTAAAACAAAGCAATGAATTTTCCATAATTTATTTCGGTGCCCATGCCAAACTATTTTATTGTAGCGAAAATGTTTGGTAAACAAGATGAATCACAGTTAGGAAATTAGACTTGATTTTCAAGATAGACATTGAATGTTTAAAGACAGTGCTTTAAAAAAAAGTATTTTTACAACTTCAGTTTTTGAATTATGCATCAGAATTTACCGCGGTATTTGATTTTCTTATGATGAGTTTTTACACACGACTTTTATCACAACATCTTTTTATTTTCTCAAAAGAAAAAAAAAGAATAATTTAAAGGGTTATCTTCTACATCGAATATACTCAAAATACGCCATTTTAGGTGTTGAAAAAATAGTGTCAACTTATACACCAAGATATACGGTAATTCTAGCCATGAGATTCCTTTTAATAGAAATCGATTTCTAGAAGCTTTAACTATGCCAATCTAACTAACCTAAGTTAAAAATACTCCTCATTAATTTAATAGAAACATTTTAAACTGCGTATTGTATGCACCAATATATATATATATTTAGGAGAAAGATATTTAGAAAATTTATTACTTTTTTAAGTCTTTATATATGCAGTATATCCTCTAGCTCAGGGGTGCAAAAATGTAGGCGTCAATGGGCTGATTCCCACCACTAAATTTTATTAGTATACTTCGCCTAAATTGTATCAGTATTCTTATTATGCGAAGAATACTAAAAATTTAGTGGTGGGAATCGGCCCATTGGCGACTAGATTTTTGCACCCATGCTTTAGCTTTAGATAAGTTTTCACCTAATCAATGGTACTAGATAATATATTACTACAGTTAGCAACACTTCACATTTATTACTCTCTGTAGAATTTACTCGCATCAATTTTTTTGCTGAAAAATTTTGCAAAGCTGTCGGTAAAATCTCTGTTAAATTTCACACATAAGCATCTGATATTGGCCTGTTTGCGATTTATTTTATTTTAGCCATATTGTCAGAAATCAATAATGTAGTTGTAGTGTTTGACAAATGCCAATGGACAACGAATTTGTAAAAAATTGCGATTAATTAAGCTGCACAATCACAGAAAAGCCGCAGTAGAGGACATTCTATGGCAAGGTCTCTTGTGTCTATTAATAGTGCGTTTCTTTCTTAGAAATTTCAAGTGGTACCATTTGAGGGGCGTGTCGCCCTGTCGATATATAAAAACAGAGCTGTAAATGTCTTTTTTGGACAGCAAATGTTGACTGTTAAGTGCGTGTAAGTTATCATATGATTGCGTACTATCACGGTTGAGCAGTTGGATGCCATCAGGTTGGGAAAAGTGTCACTAAAGTTACCAAAGCAAGAGACGTGTGGAAGAGTGCAATCTTGCAGGTTATAAAGACCTATGGCTGTGGACATGCTACGAGAAGGCATTCTGGAGGCCGTGGTAGAAACATCACACCTCAAGAAGACCGATATGTCTTCCTAGTGGTTAAGAGAAGCATACATGATTCTCCAGGACACATAGTGTCAGAACTTTCTAACGCTACTCTTACTTGGTTATCTGAGAGAACCATAGCTCGGTGAATACATAATGTTGGTTTCGATGTACAGAAGCTTGTTACAATCATTCCACTCTCAACACATCGTCATACGAAAAGTTAACTGCGGTATAAGGAGGATATTTGTTGGAATCAGAAACAGTGGTCCAGAACAATGACCCGTAATGAATTCCGTTCCACCATAAACAGTGACTGTGACTAGTATGGACAGATAAGAGTATAATGAAAAAAATCTTGTGTGGATAAATATAATAAAAATACCAAAGTTTGACACGCAATAACATCGTATAATAAACAGACGCACGTTTCATGAGTATCTTGGACTCACTTCCTCAGTGTAAATAACATAATTTTAACTTCGACTCAGCCACTATTATTAAGAAATATAACACTCCATTAGATTTAGACTTCTTTGAGGCAGTTTATATTCATAAATTTGGTAACTCCCTGGTCAATGATTTTTCAAGTGTACCGTACATCTCACCTTTCTGGGTTGAGTTACTTTGTCATAGTGAATCCTCTACAACCAACCAACCGGCGTAATCAGATTGGAGGAGTTTCTCGGTGTGTTGTTGTTTTTCATTTGGGTTTTTAGATTCATTTTCATGTCTTTGGGGGGATACAACAGGGTTTAATTTTATTTACACTGAGGAAGTGAGTCCAAGATACTCATGAAACGTGTGTCTGTTTATTATACGATGTTATTGTGTGTCAAACGTTGGTATTTTTAGTATAGATAAGAGTATATTTCCATCACCAGAATTTTCAGAAAACTGATAACTATAAACAAAGAGTGATTGTGTGATCTCGCATCAGGCGTAATGACAGAATTCTGCTTCACATATTTGAAAAAGGTACATAGACATCTCTGTGGCATTGCAAAGGCGTTCTACAGGGTTATATCCATCTTTCCCTTGGTGCGGTTAGTCCACAATTTCTATTCATGGATAACAATGCGCGTACACATACGATATCTAAAGCCCTTGCACTATCAGGAGACGATATTGAGCGTATGATATATATTTCTTATTCGTCGAACATAAATCTTATAGAGCACGCCTGATATACAATCGGTAGATGTATTGCTCAAAGACAGAACTCTCCTTGAACCGTCCAGGAACAGGAAATCGCTCTGTGAAATGAATTAGAGAGAATTCCTGAAGCTCTCCCCAGCTGTTTAGTGAACATAAAGCTCAAACGATGCAAAATGTGCATCCGTATCGGAGAATGTCAAACTCAACTCCATACTCACCGAATCATGTGAGTTTTATTTGTCAGTACAAAACTTTTTCGTCGCTGTTGAAAAATGCCGTAAGAAGCATATTGTGTTCTTTTGCGAATTTCGCTTTGCCATGTGATAATATCTGTATGCTTTTGCATAAAAAAATGATGCATAAGGACACCTATTAAATATGTAGTAAGGTTCATTTCTTTAAACGATGTCTATCTGTAGTTATGACTACAGATGAGTCAAATGTCTCTTTTTCATAAGCCATTGTCAAGCAGTGTATATTTATGCATCCAGTGAACCAAAGAAAAAAATAGTCTAACATATACTAAAAAAATCTAACTATACTAAACTATTCTAAAACAATCTAACAGAGGAATACATATTCTAAAATTTAATAAAAAATACAAAAATGTTTACAAATATTAAAAAACTTCTCAAATTTTGTTACTATAAAATGAGTTAGTCTTCTATATCCAGCCTAACAATTTTGGCTCATAAGAATTATTTTCCCTTAAAGCTGAATTTTTACAATTTTTTTTTTATGATGTAAATTTAAATAAAATTCCGCAATCATATATATTTAAAAAATACGTTTAGATCCAGCATTTAAAAAAAAAAACCTTTACACACTTAAGAAAACAAAAAAAAAAAACACAAAAAAAACAAAAAAATGAAAATTAAGATTTTATTGATATGGAATGATATTTGGACTTCGAAAATCCAGTATAAAATTTAGTTCACGTAACACATTCCTAAATTTAAAAATTTAAATTATATTTCGTTTTAGAATTCAGTGAGAATACATAAAATGTCATTTTCTCCCGACGCCTCAAATTAAAAAAAATATATATATAACTTCACGTTTTAGATAAAATTTTAACATTACATAGTACTTGAATTGAAATAAAAAGAAAGAGTCAAGCAGTAGAATTGAGCAAAATAATAATATATTTAAAAAAAATAGTAATCTATTCTTCAAAATGAGTCAGAATGCAAATAACATTGTTAATTATAAAATATCGAGTTGTAATTCAGTTGAAAATCATTAAAGCTAAAATCTATTCAGAAATTTTTATAAAACGCTATAAAAGATCGTGCCTCATTCTGCAATGCATTTGTGAAACATATTTAAGACAAATCTTTAAAATTAATTCTGTATTACGTTTGTCATACACTGTAAAAATTTTAAAAAAATGTTTCTAGATCCAGCAAAACTTGAAAGAAAATATAACATATCTTCTTTAGAATTATCCGCGATTTTGAAATGCGTTCTTTTTTCTTCATAAACCTCATAAACCTACAGATTTTGGAGAATAAAAGAACCATTTCTGAAAAAAAAAATATTTTGCTGCCCGTTAAAATTAAGAAAAGAAAAACGTTTCCGAGTTGTTTTTACAGGTTATTTTTCAGTTTTCTCAAAACGAAATTAAGTGGTTTCCGATACTACAATTATGAAATAAACATATTCAGCTGCGTAACTCACTTTATTACGCGCAAGGTTAACAACATAGTGTTAATTTTAATACGAATGTTATTTCTGTTAATTTAGCATGTTTGATTTTTTATCATGTTTGTTGAACAAGGAAATGTTTACTCTAGAATTGATAGAATACAATAAATTATTTATTTCACAGACGGCAAAAATCTTAATGCGCTCTAAAACTTCATAAACGTTTCGGTTTTAAATTTTCTTTTCTGATAGAGGAACTTCGTGTATTATGGAATAGTTTGGGTAATATGAAATACTAATATTTCTTTTTGGTAACGTCCTGCAACTAAGCAGCAATATTTTTTTTCAAATTAAACAAACTTTGTATTTCTACATTATGATGTAGTACAACAACAATAGTATGCAGCTGAGAGAGCTCAGCCTACACCCTCCTTCGGGCGCTTAGACGTCATAGACTGGTATATTCCATGAAGCATACAACCTCCTATGATAGCTCTGGATGAGACGATCTTGAAGTCTCTTTTACTCAATAGTCCGAAGGCCACAAGTTCTTTATAGGAGCACCACGCCACCACACCCCTCCAGTTAACTGTTAGGGTGTCGCAACGGATTCCCTCCGGACGAAGTCCACCAGAAAGCGGTCAAGGTCTCTGTACTTCCTCTGCTTGGTTAGATGAGCTTCCTGAAAAGGGAACTGGTCGTTGATGATCTGGACATCCAAAGAGTGGACTCTGTCTTGTGTATACAAGATCAAGTCAGGCTTAAGCTTCCTTTCGTCAACGGTGAACACTTTCTCTTTGTGGACAGTATATCCTCTGTCCTGAGTCAGTCGCTGGATGTACTTCACAACTGCGTCATGTCTCTCGATCCGGCCTGGATGGGTCGCATAACATCTCTGATGGATATGATTCAGAGTTTCCACATCGCCGCAACCTCTGCGGCACATCTTTTCCTTCTCAAGTCTGCCCCTGGCACATCAACTTCTGTTGTATAATAAATTATATCTCAGATGTATGGATTTAATGTAGTCTTTGCCACTAAGCAAATTTGTGCCATCACTAACCCAGCTGTGCGCTGTTGGGCACTTACTGGATTCAGCAAGACCCTTCCCATCTACATGTTTATAAAGCTGGTTTCTGAAATAGGTATTGTTTCTCGATGATGAAGTTATTGAATATATGCCTATTTTAAGTAAGTTTGGATGAGGTTTGTTGTATAATAGCTAGAGGTAAAAATATATCAAGAAAGAAACAAAAAACCAATGAATGATAGACAAAAAACAACCCACAACAGGGGTGAGCCTATAAAAACGCTAAAAAGCCTTGACCGAGACAAATACAACAAGAAGTGAAATCAGCCCATAAAAGAGGCGATAAACACTACAGCGACAACCCACCATGATCGTGACAAGCCAACAGACAGGGTAAATATGTAAATCTATGTACGCTAATGGCACCTGGTGCATGTAAAATCCGTCGAGGGTGCAAAGCCCTCCAAGTTACCTGTGAATAATACCTCTGGGGGTGCCTAGTCAGGTGAGGGTGTCGTCACCTGATGAAGGTTCTAAATTACGAGACCTATTAAATCTGTCAATTCAACAAAGTTAAACAGAAACCTTGAACCGGCAAACAAAAATAACGGTAGCAAATCACAAGAGATCAAGCACAGCAACGATGTGAACAAATCTATAGTCAGGTGGATCACAGCCATGCTGTGATCAGGCGATTTCCGCCCCGCACCCAGGTACTAAGCCGTTAAGCTAGGCATTCATGCTGAGCAGGTAGAGGCCTGGTTAGCGGTAAAAAAACCTTCTGTTTGCAATCATCGGGATAGTGAAACTAAGGGATGGTATACCCATGCCTCCGTCGGCTACCCTCGCATGGAAGGCAGCCTTCGGAAGGTCATGGGGGAGGTGGAGAATCTGCCTAACTGTCTTCCGGACCAAGATATCTATTTTGTTTAAGTTACTTGCATACAGCTTTGAGAAGATGTAGGAGTGATAGAATGACGGTAGAAGAAAATTTCTGAGCATGAAAACTTTTTGTTGCGGTTTTGCAGGTGCCCGAATCGAAACAGATATTTTTTCTTTAACAGACTGTATACTGATTTTGAAGAGGCCATTAGGGGTGAAATCTGCACCGAGATATCTAAAACTTTCATCAACTTGAATCTTTTTAAATAATAGGTTGTTACAATAGAAGTCTTGACTGGCGTCAAAGATCATCTTTTTTGTCCTCTTATTCTTGATCCACGCAAATGTAAAGGATTTGTTCATATTTATCCTTAACCCCGCTCGTTCCAATCCATGCCGAAGAACGTCCAGCAATTCCTGAAGTTCAGCTTGATTTTCAGCCATGATCACCAAGTTATCCGCGTAAGCAATATGATTAATGAGGGCATCACGGAACCAGAAACCAAGGTCTGTTTGTAAATAATTAAGTACTGAGTTAAACACTAATAAGAATAGAGTTGGTGAAAGAGGGTCGCCTTGGCGAACCCCCCTTAGCTGGGTGGAATTGTTCACTATTATCAGACTGAAAGGTTAAGTAGGTTTTTGAATTATGGTAGATAAATTTTAAAAAAGACGACATTTTCGGGTATGTTCAACATATCAATATGATCAAAAATGGCCACATGGGCCACACTGTCGAATGCTTTTTGTATGTCTAAAATGGCAACCGCGATAGGTTTTAAATCATCTTGTACAGAACGTAAAATCGCTTGAAAAAGGTCAATTCCACGGGCGACACCGTCTAACTTTTGAAAACCATATTAAAAACTACTGAGGGTAATTTCTTTATTAATTCTACTTGTGAGGATTTTATGGAATTGACGAGTCAGATTGGAGGTTATCGAGATCGGATGGAGCTGAGATGGATCTGTAGTCTGATTTTTCTTAGGGATAAAGATCGTAAAACTGTTCAAAAGCAAGTCAGGGATCCACTGCAGGTGCAAAAACAAACTGAACAGTTTTGACTTCACTCGGTCGCTTATCCTTTGGACTTCAAACACCGACAGGCTATCAAGGCCTGTCGATGACTTCCCTCTAGGATTAAATTTTGCGACTTCATCAGGATAAATGAGAAGATCTGCATTAAAAGCTGTAGGAAGAATATCTATTTTCAAATTGCTAGGGTCTGGTTCAGAAATAGGCACAAGAGTCAGGCGATGCCGCCAATAGTCAAAGACCATTGAGGAGGTCAAAGTACTGTCAACACTGTTATTATTGTAAAGACTATTATAGGCTTTATTCCTATTCCTCTTAAATAATTTCTGGAACCTTGCAATTTAATGCGCTTCATCTTTCTGTTGGATAATTTCTTGGTCCTCATGGAACCCTCATACTTCTTCCTATTTCCAGCAGGTTCATCCTTAATCAAGGTCAGCAAATAACTTTCAATTAAGCTCTTGCACCTATCTGGATCTTCTAAATTCATGAAGGCTTCATCAAGGAAACCCTCAGCCGGAGTTAGCGCCCCGCGGATGCGCCTATCCCAATTTAATGAGTATAAATACGTCTCAGGAGAGACACAGATTTCGGTATCTTCTAATAAATTAAATGTTTCATTCAGGTTGGCAGGGAACGACGATCTGTTCGGTACTGCATGGGTAGAAAGGTCTTGGGTACCCAGTGAATCAGTACTGGAACTGCTGCTGGATGTTCTATCGGGGGGAAAGGTGTTTAGTATATCCAGTACCCTTTTCTTATAGCTATCAGGTCGCCGTTTACCTTTAATCGCCTCAATCGTACGACCAGGTAGAATCTTAATCAATTCCTCATTGATGTTCAGGATCGGTCCTCTGTCACGCATAATCTCCGCCTCCTTCAGAGCCATTCTACCAATCTCTTCATCTGTCCACCTTCTTTTCGTCTCTACTTTGCCCTTAAGATCTTCCGCGGCCTTTTCATGATATTATCTTGGGTGTACAGCCAAGGCCTCTCCAAAGCTTCTCTGGCAGTATGCACATTGGAAAGCCACAGCAGGTGCCGGGCCCTGTGAACTCTCAGCGGCTACACAACAACTATAAACAACTTAAGAACGTTCCCAGAATGCCTCTCAGAGCATGTCGTTCGTCGGTTGACGTCAGGGGAGTTGTGTAAATAAACATTTGGTTTTCGTGCTTGGAAAAATTCAAGTGGTAAGTTTTAAATCCTTTTTAGTCATTATTAGAAATATTACTTTTATATTGAAACTAATCATGAAGTACTCCCAAATTGTAACATGTAAGGCTCGTTTTTTAATTCATGATTAATGGCAATAAAAATAATGTATTTTTTTTTTCAAACTGGATGTATCGGTTTATATAGAATACCAGTATTGAAAACCCTTTACTGTACTGATGCAGAGACCTATTCTAACATTGTGTTTTATGCATGAAACTTTAAACAACATTAACAGACAACCAACATAATCTATTTTAATAATGCTTGATTGGTAACATTATTTCTGTATGTTTCCAAATTTTGTTCGTTTTCTTCATTTTTAACCCTCTATTCCATATTAGCAGACTCTCTTATAATAACCTGCCAAAAATGCTTTCATTATGATTATTCGTTTGCATGTGATGAAATTTTGTAAAATTATTTTTGTCTACAAATAACGAATCACAGACAGTTAAAGTTTGTGATTGTATTCGTTTTTTCAAACAATATCGAACTGTGATATTGCCTCGATCGTAAATGGTACTCTATAATACCCGAAATTCCTCACTGTAAAAAAATCTGAGTAAGGTTCCTGACGTCTACTGTTTAACATTCCTGGGTTTACTCGGATTATTTATGCTGATCCGAGAATACCGAGAAATATGGTTTAACATTTTCCACAATGTTGTGTAACTTTTCGAAGTACTTAAGAAAGTGGAATTTACTGATCAACTGTGAAACGTTCCATATGTTTTGCCAGTAACATTCCTTAGTTTTCTCAGGTATACTTTTGAACTTTCGTGTAACCTTTCGGAATTATTCTAAACGAGAAATTATCGGTGATCTGCGTAAGTTCCATATGTTTTGCGAGTAACTGACTGGTGAAATTCCTAGCAAAACCTGTGGCAGAATAGCTGCCACACATTTTCTCAGGAACTTTACACCAATTTTTTTTACAGTGCTCTACTGGCAGTAATATAAAGTTTTCTTTCAGAAATGCTATTTTAAATCTGAGGAATCGATTAGTTTCTGAAGTTTCTAAAGAAACATTAAAGCTTTATCGGAATCGTGGATGAGTCGGAAGAGGTCATATTATAATTTCGTAAAATTTTGCTAGATTCAGAAATATTTCTTATTTTTTACTATGCACGGTTTATAAAACACTGGATTTATTAGTACCTTTGGCAAAATAAATATTTTTCTGCACTATGCAAATGTATAAACTATAGAGTGTTTCAGAAAAATGTATACATACTTTGAATGATTATAACTCATTCACTTGTAATTATTTTTTAAATTCACAAAAAAATATACATAAAATATACAATTTTTCTTACTGCCGCATATGTTCTAAATTATTACCGTTGTCGTCAATACACTGCTTATAATGATGGGTTATTGATTGAGAAACTTCACAAACATTTCGGTTCGTGTTGTGAACCATTCTTACTCAAATGAGGTTCCGGAACGTTATCTATGAACATCTATTGGTTTCAAACTTATCTTTTATCCGATGGATTGTAAGCAGAAATAGGTGGATCTGCCTGAAGTTCGATGCGGTATTGTTTTTGTACTTCTGTGTATTTTCATACTTACAATAGTATTTTAAAATAAATTGTCTTTTTTCAAAAGTTAATCTTGGTCCACTCATTATTTCCAATTAATTATACTTTGAAAAAAAAAATAGAACGTTATGACCCGTTAAACAGTGCATGTATGCATTTTTTAACACAACCTGTGTATCAGCTTTGAGAAAAATTTACCGTTTTAAAAAATGTATTGTGTTTTATATCCTATCAAAATTGTAAAATAATAATTTTTATTAGCTTAAGTAGGATTAATTTACCATCGATTTTAGTCGGAGCATTTTTTTTAAAATTCTGTTAAACAGTTTATGAGACAATTTTCTATACGTAATAGAAAAAAATGATTTTTCTAGAACGTTTTGAAAGTTAAATCTAATATTACGTTGAGTAAAAAGTTTTCCCTCAAGGGGAGACACCTTCGCGCAAACAGCTGTCATTCGTGCGGTTGTTAACTTTTCAGCCAACCAATTTTTGCATTTGAAAGCAGGGCTTATATGACTGTGCAATTTGTTTGTTAAAAATTTATTATCTTGTGCTTCAAAAAAGTGTTTAAATTGGAGCTATCAAGTCAGCAGATCAGAACGATTATTTACTATGAGTTCCGTAAAAAACTCAGTATGACTGAATGCCACAGAAAGATGTGTGAAAGTTTAGGAATCAATACTGTTCCTTATGATACAGTTAAAGTTTGGTTTCGGAAGTTTAAAGCTGGAAATTTCGGCAGTGAAGATGAACCACGTTCCGGCCGCCCTATTGAAGTTGATTGTGAGCAGTTAAAGCAAATCCTTGATCAAGACAGAAATGTTTCAACACAAACTATTGCGTTAGAGCTGAACGTTTGCCAAAAATAATAGTTCACGCTCTAAAACGCATAAACCTAACCTTTAAGTTCAACCGTTGGGTGCCTCACGAATTGACTGCTGAAGACCAAGTGCAGGAGAAAAATCCCTTGTTTGGCTCTGCTCAGAGATCAAAGGAAAGAGAACATTCTGGACAGAATTGTGACTTGTGATGAAACATGGGTGTACTACAACAGTACAGGCCATAAAGAAAGATGGTCTGAACCTGGGGAATCAGCTGGCTCGGTTGCAAGACGTGCCTTAACTAACAAGAAGGTGCTCCTCTGCATCTAGTGGGATTGTCGTGGAATTCTTTACAAAGAGTACCTGAAAAGCGGACAAACTATCAACAGTGCAATATACCACAACCTGCTAATCAAAGTTTGCGATACCATTCGCTTAAAACTACGAAACGAGTTCAGAGGGAAGGTGGTTCTCTTTCATCAACCTAACGCCCGGCCACACGTTAGTACGATAACCGGCTGGACGCTATACAAGCTGGAGTGGGATTTGATGCAACATCCACCATACAGCCCCGCAATGTCCCCTTCAGAGTTCTATCTGTTTTCACATCTGCAGCTGCATCTTGATGGCACAATCTTCCATTCAAATGAGTAGGTCATAAATGAGGTCGATGTCTTTCTGGACTCGCGCACGGGCCAATTTTTCGCAGAAGGGATTGAAATGTTGCCAAAACGTCGGTAAACGATTGTAGATTTAAACGGAGATTACTATCCTAATTAGCTTTGATGATTTCGTATGTATTTATCATTTTACAATAAAAATTTTTTGGCGGAAAACTTTTTACTCAACCTGATATTTATCATTATGTTATTACTTTTCTTGTTTTTTATTCCTTTGAGAAAGAAAAAATATTTACTCAAATTAATAAAACAAATTATATTTTTGAGGAGCGTAATATAAAACTATTTTCATTCAGATTTTTTTTTCATAGCATTTCTAATGTAGCTTTGGGTTTTCAATGTACAAATAAGAAAGTTTCCATCAAAATTGAAATCGGTTTATCAGATGAAATAATCGATTTCCTCATTTAAACAAATTTAAAAGATGTAATCTAAAATCAAATAGTCAAAAGATTATTATTTTTTATTATTATTCAGAAAGAGGAAAAAAAAAGATTTAGAGGATGAAATCGAAAAGTTTTATTAAGAAATGGATCTGTGTTTGGCTGAATTTAAACGGAAAGAATTAAGAAACAGAAGACATATAGCAGATCATTTAAAGAAGTTACCAGAGAGCCAGTGCGAAGATTTCGCACTGAAATATAATATTTTTAGGTACTTCTCTATTATCCCGTCGATCACTTTTCATAACAAAAAACTACCGCCAAACTGTAAGATTAAACGCCAAAAATGCCATCCCATTTACTTGATGTCAGAATCATTATGCGTGTTTGTTACGTCATCTAGTGGTTTTACGTTCGACATTTGCGTGTATTTTTCATTATGTTTTACTTATTTAGTAGTTATTTTCTCTCTATATTAAAAAAAAGTAACCACCGCCGCGGCCGCCGGTGTCAATTAAGATTTTGTGCCTTGAAGTCGTTCTGGACTAATATCCAGAAAACTATTGCACATAAAAATTTAAAAATTGGTAGTTTTATAAAGAAATGTTTGATAACCACGCTGAAGCAAACAGTTTTTAAATCGAAGAATTACTTTAAGAGATATTTAATATTAAAGTTGGTCAAAATAATTTTCTTATAAAAGTTTTATAGAAACGAAAACTATGCACAGCAATTTAGCCATAATTTGTAAGGATATAGTTGACAAGGTTGGGGTGTGCAGACTGCAATTATTTTTTCAATTTGACTCATTTTTTGAGGTTATATTTCAATTTTTTATTCAAAATTTTCATTATTTTGACGAAGATTTATTTCATATTTCATAAATTCCATTATTTGAATCGTTGCCAATTTGTAAAATAGCGCACGTAATAATATTCCCTTTCAATTAAGAAATGTATTAACACGTGACTATTAAAAACAGAAATAAAACATTAAAATAATAATTAAGTGATCACGTGTTAAAAGCAATAAATGTAGAAAATAACGGAATAAAAAATATACTTGCGCGTGAATACTAAAAAGTTAAACAATTAAATTATTCCGCGTTTTCAAAGCATTAAGTAGAGTGAGATTAATTTATTTCGACAAAATATTTTATCTATTATTGCAAATTTTAAAACAGCGTAATTAATAATATTTCCCTTCAATTAAAAGCTATATTTTTACGTTTAATTATTACGTTTAAATCAACGAAATAACTAATAAATTGGTAAAATATAATTAAAAATACAGATAAACGTTGAATTAAAGATCACTCGATGACATAACTACCACGCGTAACGCATCTGGTATAAATTGAATGCGACGCCACAGATATGCACTTTTGGCTTTAAATCCTACATTTTGGCGACAGTTCTTTTCTTTTATAGAAAGTAGTAGTCGGGATAATGGAGTAATACCCAATTTTCTATAGCATCGTTATAAAATTTCCGGATGCCATGACATTGCTTACTTAACCATTTTGCACGAGTTGATTTTCAAATGTTTAATTAACCTTATTTTATCAACAGTTGTTAGCTGTCTCGACAGCAGTTGATTCGGCTTTAAAATCCCTTGGTCAAAGGAAAATGAATGGAAACCCGATTATAGCAGATATTACAGCGAACAGCCGATTACACAAGGCCGATTATAGCAGCGGATTACAGCAGGTCGTTTAATTATAATTCAATCTTCCGCAATCGTTTTAAGGTTGATCAAATCAAAGTGCTTTTACAGTTTGTGGTGTCAGAACGGGGGTTGGCGAGCGTAGCTCGTAGGGGGCACAGCCCCCTAGTATTAATTAAAATAACAATTGTGTCCTTAAATTCTTATATTTTATATATATATATATTTTGATATTCCGATGGCAACGTTCTCCCGTTTATTTGGCGATAGTTTTTTGTTATGAAAAGAGGTCGACGGGATAACAGAGAAGTATCATTTTTTATCAATATGTAATATTTATTAGATGCAGGTTTAAACTTCTAAAGAAAAAGCAAGGATAAAAATATCTGCAAACAACATTTAGTTGTTAGTCAAGCCAGAATATCATCTAATTTATTCCATCAAAGTAGACTAAAAACTGATCCAAGATTGCTAAAGACACGCGCGAGAAAAAAAAATAACAATCGTATTTTGACTGCATTAGATGATGACGTCATCCGCTTCGGAAAAAAAACATGAGACTTAGAAATATAAATCTAAACATTTCAATTTCAATTTCGCTTTTTAATCATAAGTATAAAATAAACCCGTGCGGTGTTTTTTATAATAATTGCTGAGCATCATATAATGTGGTATTTTATTTTTTTGGCAACAATAATTTCAGGAAAACCTTTCATTTCTTTTATGAAAACGATGCCGATTTAATTTTAGGTAGCTTTCAATACAAAAAAGTATAAAGCTACCTATTGCAGCCGTTCGGAGGAAAGCAATTCCGGAAAATTTCGATATATTTTCACCGATCATGACCCCCAGACCCCAAAACCACCTCCGTTCAAATATTGATTTATATATATATATATATATATATATATCCATATATATATATATATATATATATATATATATATATATATATATCTGACCCATGTCATACGATAACGCTCGTATTTATAAATCAATTTTGATGAAACTAATTGTGTGTATTAAGCTTACCAATGTCTCGCCCGAGTTCGTTGGCCAGCTTGGTCCGCCATTTTGTTTCAAGATGGCGGCCACTTAAAAATTTAAAACTAAAATAAATATGCAAAAAAGTTAAAAATTCAAATTTGTTTTTTAATTACGTGTTAGGCCTTGATACAAGGATTCCAGACCATTTTTTGGTTTACCTCTATCTTAAAAAATGGCTGAGATAGAGCAGTTTGAAATTCTAGGGTGGCTGA
The DNA here is from genome assembly GCA_963931845.1 of Maratus michaelseni. Lineage (NCBI taxonomy): Eukaryota > Metazoa > Arthropoda > Arachnida > Araneae > Salticidae > Maratus > Maratus michaelseni. The sequence goes on from OZ007591.1 coordinate 311,307,858, forward strand.
CATTTTGAAACAAAACAGCACATTAACGCGATTACTCGCAAATTATTTTCTTTCATTGTTGTAATAATTTTCCCAATCATACGCATAAAACTATATATTCATATCCGTTAGCGCCAAAATTGGCGACATTGGCGAGAAAATTGGCAAAATTGGCGACATTTGGTGAAATATCGCCAAATTTGGCGACCAAAATAACTCTTCATAAATGAAGCCAATTTGGCTATTGCTCAAAAATTTGGCGAATTTTTTATTCAAATTCAGTATTAACGAATCTTTTGTAAACGTTTCTTTACATTTTAACTTGCTGTTTTCGTGTAACATTAGCTAAAATTTTAAAACGAAGATATAGGAAAGCTACCTTTTCCTCCCGGTACAGGCCGGAGGGACTTTTTAATTTTCAAAAATTTTAATCAAAAACATGTTTTAACGAATTGTTAAGTGTGCTATGTCAGAAGCCGGTTCTAAAACCTTTCATATGGTATCTCATTCGTTGTTCTGCGTTTCATATTTTCTTAGAAAAAAGGATGTTGTATATATGATTTTTTTAAACGACGTCTTAATAGATGAAATAAAATTTCGTTAAAGGATGAAAACGGAGTTTGTTTTCAAAAGAAGATTTTTTTAGCTGAATATAAATGGAAAGATTTGAAAAGCGAATGACAAAGAAGTTATTCATCTATAGAATTTCGGTTGTTAAAAAATGATGGCCAAATATACAGTTTAAAAGAAGAAATCGAAAAATTAGCTAAACAAAATGCAATCGAAAAATTTGATTCAAACAATGAAAAACTCAATGTAAGGGGAAAGAGTTGAGAAAAAAAATAAAGCACAAATCAAACTATCATTCTATAATCTCCTCATTTGCAGAATTCCTTTAGTTGAAGACGATGTAAAAACTCCAGAATATCCATAGGGTAATGAAATCCTACGAAATGTCGTCAGAACTATCAAAGAAGAAAAATGAAGAGATAGAAAATTTAGTAAAAAGCCTCTAAAAATTAATTTTAAAGATAAATGATTTAACTTGTAGCATATTTGTTTAGCTACTACATTATTACTGTAGTCTTGGGAAAAATGGATTTTTTAGTTTTGTGTGTAAACGTGTTGTTCTGATTATGATTTTCTGATCCCTGATTTTATGCGTGACCGAGTCAGCTATTCTGTAGCTCTTTTATTTTTGCATATATAAAGTATATATCCGGGAAACTAGTTTCCGCGGTTACTTTGACCAATGGTATGGTTAATAAGGTATCTATGTTTCTCTATTGGGTATAAATACAGTGGTAGAAGATAGATTCAGCGTAGTTAGTCGCATCCTTCCTTTTGTGGAGAATCAGACTGGAGTCGCATTGCTTCCAGATTTTGAAGGTAAAATCTATCATGTGCTGAATATCCATTGTCCATTTTACGGTCTTGTTAGTGTTGTACCTTCATTTGAGATCTTTGACAGCATGGATAGTTGTAGAAACTGAGTATTTCAAATAACGAAATTTGGAATCCATGGGGCTTCCTTGTCAATGCTATTTCAATATTGCAAAGTGGCTTTATTAGTGTTTTCAGTGACAATTTATAGTTATAACTGCAGTATCTCTAGTGATTTGAGATATTCTTTTATTAAGTCACTGTGAACGATCCGCGTAGCCACATTACTCTGGATTAGAGTGAAAGTTTAGTGAATGTATTGATAATAGCATTATTTTTTCCTTCTTTTTGTGTCACAAGCTTAACTTTAATCATCGTTAGTTAAAAGTGTCCACTCTGTCATCCGTGCTTAATATTATTTTTAATAAATCAATGTAGTTGTTAATTTCTGTGCCATGGATGCTTTCTTACTTGATGTGCCCGAAACATCCTTCACAAGCTTTCGAAACTATTCGATTTGATTACTAAACTCATAAGATATTTATGAAAACTGATTTCATGAATCATGAAATAGGTTAAAGAGAAATTCAAATGTACATTGTTCATGATTTCACAAGTGATTCTACACTTAAAGATTATTATTGTTTAAAAACTTTTTCATTACAAGTAATGGTGAATTCTGCCAGCGGTATACGATGCGTAATAACACTGATTCACAAAAAAGAACAAAGTTTAAGCAGCAACGGAAGCGATCAAGTATTTCGAGTGTGACTCCAGATAGCTGTAAGCGCTGTTTTACTGCTGTGTCACAGACACAAACCGCTAAACACAATCAGTGGTTCTTTCACTGAGAGGTCGAAAGATAAAGCAGTGGGTCCAGAGACGAAAGTGTCCCTGTTTGAGATTAGGAATAAAAATATGGGACGTATATGTCCAAATTTCTCTCGAGGATCTGATGCTCTTTTTTCCTGGAAAAACCTTGGTTTTATTGTTAACGACAACAAAAATCATGGGGCATAGTAAAATCATATAACTAGTAAAATGTATTTTCAAGAATGGTTGTATATTATTTTATACTATTAAGTAATAATGTTTTTTTAACTAAGAAATCAATTTAATTTTTTTTTTTAAATATTAATTTAGAAAACGCAGTATTTTTAAAAATAATTTTCTAAATATTACGCATATCAGACTTTTATGTGTTTAAACTATCGCACTTTGTTTAAAAATTTCTTTATTTGTAAAATCTTACTCGAAAAAACATTACATTCGTATATGTTTAAAACTTTAATGAACATCACACTTTCAAATATATAAAAGTGCATTAAATTGTTCAAAGACTTACTTATTGGTTAAATATTATATGAATAAATAATTAATTTACATGTGAATTAAAACTGCAATTATATAATTTGTATGACCTTAAGACACATTGCTCCGTAAATAAATATCCAAATTTAGAATTGCATGTTTGTGTGATACAAGCATGGCAGCATATTAAAATTTCACATAATCTCTAGAGCGTATACTTAGAAATATATGCAAATCTCATGTTTCATCGATGTTTGTTTCGATTTTCTCCTCGTAGGTTTATAATAATATTAGAATGTGTCTTACAAAATGCAAATTCAGGTATTACAATGAAGATTTCTGGAAACATATTAGGTATGAGTATTATAATTATCTTTTCAAACAGAAGTTACATTGGATAACTTGAAATATTTATCTCTGAGGCAGAATAACTTAAATGAAACTTGTGTTTTAATTATATGACAGAAATTCTCGTACAAGCTATGCTGCCTAATTTAGCGGCATATTACTCACAGTATATTTGTTTACTTTATTTAAGACAATATCAGAAACTTAAGGAGTAAATCCTATGTTCTTAAACTAAGGACATTACAATAAGAAATATTTAAATACGTTTTTTAGTCATTATTGCTATTATAAGTCAAATCTATAAAGAAATAAACTACATTTATTACATCTGTGCATTATTAAAGCTAAACTGCACTGAAGTAGTCGAATTAACAGTAACCGATTTTTGTGTTTTCTGGAGATAACAATTAAACATTTTTTTTATATAAAATAAATATTTATGTACTGTTACGGAAAGTTAAGTTATGTTTAATAAACTTTTTAATTCTCATCACATTAAATTCAAGTCATTTATTAAATAATATTTTAAACATAATAAAAATTTTCAACTATTTACAATTATTGATTTTTAATTCCAAGCTTCTGTGATTTTCTATCTTTTTTCTAGAAAAGTAGGAAATTTATTATTTCGCAAATTGCTAAAACTGCAATTTGAAAACAATTTCTACCTGTTTTACTTCGCTGCAGTGTTACATAGCAAAAGATTCATTTTTTTAACATATCCATCAATTCTGCGTCTAATAGAAAATAAAAATAATTATTTATTATCTATTTTTTCTGTTATTAAACTGTTTATTTTTTTTATTGAAAAGTAAAAATGTAAAAGAAGGGGGTGCCCCCTTTAAAACTATCGCTGACAGCAAATGACTAAGAACTGTGTATTTATGTAAACATATTTGGTTACGTTTGACTTGTATGTGACACTGAAATGAACATATGCTTATTTCCAAATTTACTTTAAAGGGTTTTTTAATATTACATTCTTTACTTATCTCCAACAAGTTTAAAAAAACAGCGTTTCCTTCTTTTCTTACAGTATCTGTATTATGTAAACAAAATATACATTATTACTTTTTCACTGAAGCTTAAAGTACAAATCTAAAACGTGTTCTTGTACTCTAAATATTGTGCAGAATAATCCTGTGTACTACTATTGTTTTATAAGATGAGGAGACAAATCTTGTAGAATTATTATTTACGTAACAACAATCACCTTTCAACAGAGAAATTAATGAGATACATTCCTCATACTGAAAGCATAATTGTCATACGTGTGTTGCAATAGCAATAGTGTGCGAATGAACTAAAATAGTTTTTCTCATAAATATAATAATTTGTTTCGGTATTGGCGTGTCCCTTTATAAAATTATGTACAAGAATATACATTTTTAAAAGAATAATGTTGTTTAACCCTTTTTTGTAAACGCCTGATTGGGAACGCTTGCCATGTTCTGGCCATGCTTCAATGACTTCCACAAATGATTTTTTTGAAAATGTCTAATATCTGTAACTAACTGTTTTGCACATGTTTCAGCTGAAATATAGTATTTTAATAAAATAAGAGATCCTTGTAGAGTTTAAATATTTTCATATAGACACCGGCCCAAAAGAAGCTGGATACATGCCATTTATGAATGGCAATTGCTGAATTTCACCTTTTTTGTATGCCTTCTAGTTGATCGTAACTATAGCATAGTATGTGGTGTCTATATATATTCATATTACATATACATGGATGCGCAAATGAATGTCATACCGACTACAGACTATAATTACAGGTTTTCAGCTGTATTATGCCTTTCGAAATTGATTATTTATTTATCTTTTATCGTATCAAAAAATGAACTTTTATCACAATATTCTGAATGTTTTCGCAGTCTATACACGACACAAAATTATCTTTCTTCATACATTTAATCAGAATTTACAAATACTCGTTAAGTGTCATTTTAACAAGTTTTCATGGATGTGTAGCACCATTGGACTCTCGTAATTCCCCCCCCCCCTCCCTCACTCTTTTGCTGTAGATCCTGAATTTTTTTTTACTCCATATTTTTATAATAATTCATTCTTGTGTGTTGTTTAATCATTTTTTTGAAAAGCTTGATTGGGTAATTGTTATTTACGGGTTTCAATTACTTCCACAAATGATTTTTTTAATAGCAAACTACATATATTTTCTTTTTTTAAATGTGTTTTTCTTGTTTAGTTTTTAGACGTTTTCAAATTTCAGCAAAATATAACACTTATTTTTTTGCATTTAGTTAGATATTTTAAAATTGCATTATGTAAAAATATAAAAAAATTATGAGTTTTTGAAGGCAGTTCTGTACTTTTATGGCTTGCGGCAACAGAGTTGTGTGAAATATTGTACATGCGTCCTACAGACGTAGGAACAGTATAAGAAAACTAAATGAAATCTCTCTTATTTGAAAATAAGTAGAATTCAATACAGACAGTGTACCACCTGTGGCGACGCACGTCTGGCGGTTAGATTCCACCGGACGTACATGTCGGCACGAATGTTTTCAAGAGGCAGTAAAAGTTGCTATGTACAACTTTATTCTGTGTCTCTAAGCAATAAAATATTTTCAATACAATTATTATTTTATAAAAGCAAAATATGAAAACTTTAGTGATAATTTATTGAAATTCTGTAGTGACGGAGCAATTTTTACGAATTGGAAGATCCGGAGTGTTGGACACATCGACATCATTATATTTATAAAAAATGAAGGTTTTAAAAAGGAGCTTATGCAGGAAAATTTAGAAAACATTACATACATGTACGCAAATCTACATATTAACAGGAGGTGAACATCTCTGTACAAACATTAAATTATTAAGTAATATTATGCAATTAACATTTAATACATTAAATACAATGCAAAATATTAATAAATTTTTTTATTATTTGCTTATATTAAAAGTGAAAACTGTATAAATTTTAAAAAGAATGTTACGTATTAAAAAAATGCCGTCGAATGTGAAAAAAATAATATTTAGAATATAAAAAATAAAACATTTCAACTTCTATTCAAATTTTCCAATGATTGCCACATTTCTGGAATGAAGGTTTGGTAATACCCAATAAGCTATTTATTCTTTTATTATACCCTTGTGCGTTTTATTCAGGTTTCTGAATTACTCTGTGTTCTACTTTTAGCTACCGAGCTATTCACGCTGAATGACTCCCGTGTTTATCGTTTTGTTATAAAATAGAATGAGATTCATTCATAAATTTGTACGTCTTATATTTTTAATCAGACGTTTGACAGGTTTATTTTGGTAAATGGATATTTGAACTAATTTTAAAAGTGGTAATTTTTTCAATTTCTGAATGGAGTTCAGTACTCGTTTATCATATACAAATAAATAAATAAGTAAATAAATAAATAGAAAGATAAGTAATAGAAAGATAGTATAGCTGAAAAATAAATTTATCTAGTAATTCAAATAAAAATTTACAACCTTTTTATGTAAATGCTAATTTTTATGTTTCCCGCAGCATTAGAAATAAAATACTACCTTGTTCACAGGTGATTATGTTCATTTAAAATTTACAAACGTGTTATGTTTTTGGTATTTTAAAAATCATTTGTAGCCTTTTTTTAAGTTAGTTAAATTATAGAAAATCCAACAAATTTATTTGAAAAATTCAATTTTAATAGCTTTAATTTTACTTTATTAATGTATGATATAGCATAAATCACACGATAAATGAACGAATAATTTTGAAGACAAAAATGTATGGAAAAAGAATATTAAATAGGATATTAGGATATTGTTTCAGTTTTAATATAATAGTGTATTGATTCTAAGTGAGAAAAAATGAAGATAAGTAACGTTGATTTGTATATGAAAATAAAATAATAGAACATGAAAATAAAGTAGTAAAAAACGATTAACTTTTGAGTTTTAAAAAGTGAAAAAGTAAAAATAAAGATGTAAATAAGGAGTGATGTATATTAAATTGATTCTTTATCAATTTAATTATGGCTTATTGAAAACTAAAGGGAAAAAAAGAAGATATGTAAAACGTAACGTCGATTTGGATATGAAAAGAAAATACTAGAATATGAAATTAAATATTTATTTTTATATTCTAGTATTTTCTTTTCATATCCAAATCGCCGTTAAGTTTTACATATCTTCTTTTTTTCTCTTAAAAAAAAACCAAATATCTTTTGAGTTTTAACAAGCGAAAATTTCAAAATAAAGACGTAAATAATAATCGATATATATTAAATAGATCCTCTATCCATTAGTAATTAGGATATTCAAAATGAATTAAATTCGTAGCTTACGAAATTGGGTAAAAGTTAAATCTCACAAAGTTAATATTATTTAAACTTACACTTATCCTAATCGCAAAAATATGCGATTAAATATGGCAAAGATTCATGAATAGTGGTCGCAAAAAATCATATCAATTGGCAGGTATGCAAGTGTTTAGAAAAGAAATTGTATATTGGTGATAACTTACAGTCAATGAAAGAAACATGCCGAGACACTTCCATCCCTCTCGGCTATCGCATGACCAATGTAGTCTTAAAAGCAGTTCACCAATTAAGGGGGCAAGAGCGTGCCAAGCCACATTTTTGAACTTCTGAGGTATTTTAATTTTAAAATTTGATCAAAAACTCAAATCAAGATATATAACCTAAAGTTTTTTCGCTAATATCTTAGTAACATTTGAGATATTTTGAGTAATAAAATGGTATTACTTTAATGATATTACTATTATGTTTTTTGTAAGTTAGCTATCTTCATTGGGGGCATTAACGTCTGGGGAAAAAACGAAACCTGTCACATATGCTGCACCAAGGGAAATTAGAAACAAATAATATGTTGGATATTATAATTTACAATATTAAGCAACAGATTACAGATTTATTTCACCAAAAATGTGGCTTGGAACTTTCTTGCTCCGACCCCCTCAATTGGTGGAAACCGGCCTATGTTGATCACATGAGAGACGATATGGGTAGCAGTGTCGCAGCCTGTACTTTTCGTTGGCTGCGGTGAGTTGATCAACAACTAGAAAAGCAGTTCAAAAATTGGTGGAAAACAGTCTATGTTGATCATATGAGATACGAAATTGGTAGTAGTACCTTTCGTTGGCTGTGAGGACAGTGTAAGCTATTCAGTCTATACAAATAACTTTTCCTTATACAGAATAAGATATAAAAGAGATTATTATAATTCATTGAATATAAATTCTGTAAATATAAATCGCTATGTCTAAAATAGCATATAAAATATACAGTGTATGTATATAAAAAGCTCTATATTAATAATATAAATCTTATTTTGCTCTGCGATTCTAAAGAAATATTTAAGAAAGTAAAGGAAAAGTCTACATTTATAAGTACGTTAATTAGCTGTATAAGCTAATTTCTCATTTCCAATTATATTCTGCTGAAGCTAAAATAATTCGACAGTAAGAGCAGGGGGAATTAAATATTTTAATCTTTGTGGATGAGCTCGAATAACAAGTAGAAAGAAATAATTTGACATTAATTAAAATTTCATTTGAATGAAAGATACTCCAGCCTAATAAAATATTTCATAGATGTAATTCCGCAAATTCTATTTCAGTATAACGGCAATTAGGCAATTCATTTTTAATTAAACTCGTTTACTTTAGATGTTTACTCTGTTATTGTCGTATAATACTCGAGAGTAACGAAATTTATATTTATTATCAATGTGTTTACTATATTTTGCATGTAAAATTACTTTGTCCATATAGTTTCGTTCGGTATCCATGAAACTGTTTAAATTTAACAACTAAATGTATCAAATACTTTTCATGAAATTTCAGACATCAATAAAGTTTATTACAATTAAAATTGAGGATAAAATTGCTGTTTGAAAATGTTTAATAATTAATTTTGTAATACTTGTCATGCATCGAAATAAGAAATTTCTTAAGAGTTAAATGTACTATTTACTGGAAGGTGGCTGAAAATGATCCTCTTAAGGGAAAAACTTGTGTAAAATAACATAACTGTTTAAATAAAACTTTGGCCCTTTGGTAGTATGTTTAACCCCGTCGCGACGAGCGTCTTTTACAGAATTTTTAATCTTTTGCCACTGTTTTTTCAAAACAGAACTTTTCGGCTAATCGAATCTCAGAAATGCTGTCATTAAATAAGGCAAATTTTACAATAAAAGTTAACTGGTGGGAATAATCGAGGATTCTGAGCACCTCATGCGTCACGTATACGTGTCGCTCGTCCCCAAGGGGGCACCACTACACTCCCCAACACTATACTCGTCCCCAACACTATATTTTGCATTATAAACATATTTTAATAATATTTTAAGCACAAATTGAGTAATGACAAAAATAGATGTTTTAAAAAGTGTCCAAAGGATCATTTTACTTTCACCAAAGGGCAAAGTGATCCTTAATTTAAAAATAATTGGAAATTGTTTTTTATCAGCAAAATAAAGAATATAAAAGTAATTAAGACAATACATAAGTGTAATTCACACCTAAAAACATACTCCATTAAGTAAACCAATTCATATTTCTGTACATGAAGAACTGTATTTCTAAATAAATATGAAAGTTAGTTCTTACCTTATGACAGATGTTATAAAACCCAATTTTTCAAAGAATTCTATTCAGAAGCGTAATACTGCGATTGCATGAATACCGCCATTGCTTCTTCTTCATTTATCACAAACAGTTTCTAAGTTATCCTGTAGATAGCGTGACCTCTCTGGAAGAAAATATATGTGGATCGTTTTGCCGTTAGGATCATTTTAGGCCACCTTCACCTATATAATACGTTCCCGGTAGAATTGAAAATAGTACAGTGAAAAATAAACAATTGAATTCTTAATTGGTGCGGTATAAATACAAGTCTATATTATAAAAATAACTATAGTGGGCGGAAATGTACAAAATAATAATGAAAGAAAAGAAAATCCGTAAACTGAGATTCCCCTGAGGATGTGCGGCCGGAGCGAATGACAAAATACTTTTTCTTTAGTTTTCACATACCATTTTACATTATTTCTTTACTTCAAATATTCTATATGCTAGATCAGCGGTACTTTATCTCTGAGATACCACAAACCCCTTTTCTTTTTCCCCAAATCTTTGCGGTCGGAAATAACGTATTTTTAAGAATATCAAACATAGGATATATAAACATATAGTGATATGTAGACAATTTAAACTATATTTTTAAATAATGAATTTAGCTTTCATTTTTCTTTCACTCAAATATTTCTATCTTAATATATATATATATATATATATAAGAATGTTACAAGAACTTGATTGATGTTTTTTTGAAATTCAAAGATATTATATATATATATATATATATATATATATATATATATATATATATAAAGAAAAGTGCCCATTTAAACTGATAGCATTGAGATCACAGGCTATTCACACTAATTGTATATTATACACCTATTTCAAAGAATAATGCTCCTCGAAAAATAAAGAAATAGATAATAAATTAAGGTGGGATTTTCCCCCTTCCCCCTTTATACTTAACCAATGAACTGACAAAACTAATCAGGGTAGCGTCTTATCACAATGAACCTATATACAAATTTTGAAGCAAATCAAATATTTCTGCATGAAAAATTCATGTATCTAAATTAAGGGGATTAGCTTCCCGTTCTCCCATTTATATTTAACCAATGAACCCCCAAAACTAATCAAGGATGTGCCTTTTTAGAATAAACATATAAACAAAATTTGAATCAAAACGATATTTCTATCAAGAGTTATCGCGTTACGTACGCACGTACATACATACAGAACGGGCGGGCACATTAGCTCTTAGGCTTTGCTAGCCTGTGAGCTAGAAACTGTTCATTGAACGTGAGATCCTTACGGACTTTCTGTAGACACGCTGAAGTGTCTTTTCTGTCCGCATACCGCATTTTAAGAAATGCAATATTTTGATTCATGTTTTTTACTAATAATCTCCTTCTGATAGATAATTCGTTAGAGAGCATTAAAAAAACAATAATTAAATAAATACTTGATAGAATTTGGTATACTGTTACGATTAGAAGAAGGAAAAAATCTATTATATTCTAACGAGCAATAGTGCAATTTTACTTTGTTTTTGTTTATTACACAATGTATCTCTAATTTTGTTTTTTCTTTTACCGAATATACTTAGATGCATGTATCTTCTTGCAACAATATGTTTAGTTTAAACGATAACACACAGCAACTTATATATTTATATATATGTAAAAATATTCGCAGACATCCACTTTCTATCATCTTGAAATATATGCCATATCCACATTCCTTCAGGTTTCTCACTCAGTGTAGTCATGACAGAATTTTAAAAAAAAGTTTTTTTTCCTGTGATCTGACTTTATTCTTTTTTTTGTGCGTTTGAGAGTATGATTAGATTAAGGAATCATGTTTTAGGGTATTGAGCCTAGCCAGTTGATGTAGTCATTTTCAGGACGGCCGAGCGAGTGACATGGGCAAGTGATTTTCAGAAAAAGTCCCTCGAACAACCGTGCTCCCTGTTTTTGTTTGGAATTTCTGGTATTCTCCAGCAGAGGGCGAACTAATCAAATATAGGCGTGTACTTACTTTTATTTGGATAGAAGGCTTGCTTAATGTGGTCTTACACTCTAAAATTGGAAAGAGTGAGAAGTTGACTCTTTGGAAGAGTGAGAGGCATTTTCACTCTTTTAGGAGTGAATTTTATAAATATGCACTCTTTAAAGAGTGGAACTTTCCACTCTCTAGAAAAGAGTGAAATATCTCACTCCGTTGTCGAGAGTGACTGTTCACTCCGTTGACAAGAGTGAGATATTTCACTCTGTTGAAGAGTGAGGAAAAACAGTTTTTTCCAATAAAATCACAAGATGGCGCCAGCTGACGGATGAGAATCCGAGTAATCTCCGTTATCGAAACGAAACACCTAAAATGAAATCCTTTATATATAGTAGCACGATTTAAAAAAAAACTGAAAAAGGCATTGAAATAATAAATGAATCGATAGAATTATGGACAGGAAATATATTTTATGCTTTACAAATTGCAGGATTTGCCAATGCTAAGAAAAGTGCAGGGAAAATAAATATTTGAAGTAAATTTATGCTTAGCTGCAACACAATTTTGCTTCTATTTTATAAACAGAAATTTAATATCTCTGAATGCTAATTATTTTCCTCTTTATTTAAATAACCTATTCTACATATTTTATATCATTTCTAACCTCTTTATGAATATAAACAAAATATAACTATACAGATTAAATTTTCTGTTATTTTTAGCACGTTTGAAATTAAACATAAGAGAAATGAAAAATGTTGCATTTAATCACTGATTTTATAACATTTATTATAGAAAAAAAAAGAGTATAAATGTGTCGGAAATAATCTTAGGAAAAATTTAACAGCTGTAATTTAAGGAAAAAAAAACGTTTTTTACCCTGACTAAAATTTCCCCCCTAAAAATTAGTTTTGAAAAGTAAATTTGGGGGCCCCTTTGTATTTCAGTGAGTAAACTTCGGCTTCACGGGCCTATTTGGTAAACAGGCCCTGGGCCTCGGACAATCTTAATTGGGCTCTAATTATGGAAACATTATTAGCAAGAAAAAAATGAATGAATAAATAAATAACTGCTTTGTTGTAACGGAATTTTTTTCATAGCGGAAATGTACAGACGGGTGTTCGCACATTTTTTAGACGATTTCTGCGTTGTTGTTTTTAACGTTTAAAATATGAATATTGCTTTCTGAAATAATCTGTATGATAATCTTGTTTCTTGATTCTAATTCTGCATAATGCTTTCGATGGATATCGATGGATGTTTTCGATGTAAGATAAATTTGCGATAGTCATAAATCCTTACTTGAGACTTCGTTTTCCGCCTTGAAATGGGCTCTTTTTTTCCCTGTTTTTTTTTTTTTTCATCTCATATCTTTTTACTATGTATATGTACTGATTTTTGGAATAGCACTTTCCAATCAATTGTTATGTTTATTTCTCACTAAAAAGTTTTTATATTATGCGCTTTGCAATCATTTTAGACTGTGGAATTAGCATACTTCTGTTCGGAAGAAGAAAAAAAAAACGCAAACGCATCTTCCCATTCACAGCTATTTTAGCATGCGCAATCTTGAAATAAGAATAAATTTGAAAGTATCAGACGATAATATAAATTACACATAATAAGTTGTCAGAATTTTTTCCTCTAAAAGAATTCCATCTTTTTAAATAATTTATCAAATTTGTCTAAAAAATGTGCGAACAGTCTCTGTATTATATGATACAAAAAGAAGGTTTCAGTTTCTTATTTACACAGTTGAGAAACACCGTAGATATTTATGATTTCTACACAAATTTAATAAGTGTGTTCGAATATCACAAAAGAAACAAAGCTAAAATAATGTAATAAGAGCATTGGGAGGGTGACCGCCTACGAACAAGCGTGCGTAAAAAATGAGTTTCTCTTTTTTATTCAAGAATTTTAGTCACTCCTGAAAGAGTGACTATTTACTCCTATCAGGGGTGAAAAAACTCACTCCTGAAAGAGTGAGTATTCACTCTTTCAGGGAGTCAAGAATTTCACTTTTTCCTAGAGTGAATAGTCACTCTAAAGAGGTTGGGCAAATTTTGACTCTGCGATAGAGTGAATAGTCACTCTTTCTTATTTAGAGTGTATGATGCAATATGTTTTGCCAATTGCATCAACAACAGCCATTTCTAATTTTAATGTTAATTGCTATTTCTGAACCAATAATTTTAATAACTGTCAAACAGACAAAGTTAATTAGGATTTACAACCTAAATTATAAACATTAATTTCTTATTTTGACAATAATTTTGAATTTATATCTTAAACATAATTATTTACTTTGATTTCTTGGTCTAAATGCAATAACTGTCATTTTGGGAAAAAATGATTAAACTTTATGATCTAAATGTAATTTTGCACTGCAATAATAATTTATTGTTTATAATTTGTAAATAATCATGCATCACAAGAACAACTCAGTTTGTTTATATTACGAAATATTCTGATGCAATTCCGATAGGAAATATCTATTTTGATTACATCTTGGTTCATAATAACTGTCATGTTGATGAGAGCTGATTGACATTTATGACATTTATGTTTATAACTGGTAATTTAAAATTAAGTATTGGTTTTTCCGTGTTTGAGAAAAATTTTTGGGGATTTTAACTTTTTTTGGGGATATATATATATATATATATATATATATATATATATATATATATATTTAAAATGTATTTATTTATTTTATTTTCAGAAACGAAATTAAACGATAAATTCTGCGTCATTAAACTGAATGGAGATGTTTAAAAATCTCTGTAAGGACTGTGAATGATGGTACTATGCATGTAGTGCATCATACTGAATATTCTGGTGGTTTATAGTTTGGCCACATAAAATATACGTACCAAAAAATGGTATTGTAGATTTCCACTTTATATTGTTGTTGAAGTACTCACAATACTACATATTTTTTGTTGTCTCTTACACACACACACACACATATATATATATAAATTAGGGCTGGGCGATATCTCAATTTCAATATCGTGATATATCGTCAGCTACGTATCGCGATATGACGATGTATCGTAATATTAAAACTAAATATACAGAATAAATAAAAGTATATTTTGAGAAGAAGAAAGAAAGAAAAAAATATCTGTCGGGCTCGGCCTACAGGCACAGGTAGATTTCAAAGACGCAGACCGTGAGGCGCCTGTTTGTTGGGAATTGCAGAAGAAATTACCTTTTTGCCATGATGCTGCAGTTGGGACCGCCCACAATCTAACTTGTTTCCCAACTTGTTTGCAGGCGGAGCCGGCATGGATTTTTATTTATTTATTTACTTTTTTGCTATAAGGGTTGGTCTTATAAAAAACTTGTCACTATAAAAGTTTTAGATAATATTAAGAGGATTTATAAAAAAAAATAGCGGATTTAATATTTTGTGAATTGATGAAGTTATGAATTTTTTTCTTCTCCCCCTTTGGGCCATTTTTAATGATATAAAAATCTGTCATACATAAATTTTCGGCCCTTTTCCTAGAAATAATAATAACTTTAAACGGATTCGATACGTATCATAATTAAGAAGTTATGGGGTTTCTTCTGTTTTCACAAAAAAAACCCATCCCCCCCCCCCTCCCCCTTGGTTCGATTTTTCCCATTAACGAACTTGACCGAGATTTTATGCCCCTTGATTTTATGTATCAGTTTTGAAGAGATTCATGCAGAATTATTGCAGTTATCGTGTCCATAAAAAAGTGACATAGATAGATAGATATGTAAAGTTTTGAACTGGGGGTGGTTTTGGGAGTCATGATCGACGTAGATCTGCAAAAAATTTTCAAAAATTCCAACTTAGGGGAGAATGTAATTGGTAGTACTTCTTACGAAATCTACCTAAAAATCAGTTTTACTTGTATTTCCACTATAGGGCTGGCTTTAGACGAAAGCGAATTAGATAGACCGTTTGAGTCGCTAAAATCAAACTGGCGATAAGATCGAAATAGACAAAAAATTTGGTTAAAATTTAAATATACTTAAAAGATATCATTTGTAGCAATGAATAAAAATTTCGCCTTCAAGGGACCCGGGCTAGTAAAACCGCATCTGGCACCAAACATGGAAATTTTAAATACTTCCAGATTCCATTATTAAAACAATTGCTTTATATAACATCTTTTAAAGAGCATTACTTGCATAAAAAAATCTATAAATAATATAAAACTAGGACTTCCCTCAAAGGGATTAGTCTGAGTGATATTGCTGAGAACATAGGGTTAACAATTACAATATAAAGAAAAAGAGCAAATTAAATGATATAATTACAAAATATCATATATAAATTCATATACACTGTTTAAAAAATAGAAAAGAACCATCGAATAGAAAAGTTCATCAGATATGTTGTCATAATTTTTTTTTAATATGTGGCAAAGAATCTCATTTTCTTAAGCGCGTATTGCGCAAAACTTAAAAAAAAAAAAAAAAAAAAAAAAAAAAAAAAAAAAAAAATACACGCCGGATCTTTTAAAACGCCAACCTTTTTAAAGTTACGTAATTGGATTTGCAGCCAATAGATTATTCTATCAAGCGTGGCTTAACGCAAATTTAATTTCATTGTTGCACCTTTTTTTGTGTGTGAATTAAAAATTTTTCTTCCTTGATTATATATCTATTATTTGTATAACTGTTTACAGAAACTCTTACACTTCAAACGACATTGATAGCATGCTTTGCTACAAACCAGATTGCAAAACTATAGTCTAAATTACTATTAAAGTATACAAAAAATCTTTCGATGACTTCTGTAAAATAACTTTTACATTAAATCTAAATATCGGCAAAATTGAAAAATTACATATATTTCAAATTTAAGCTTAACAGATACTTCTTGATTATTCTCTAGGAGGCTCTGCCCCCTGCGCCTTTACTGCGCCAATCCGCAGACTTTTTTTTCGCCTGTCTGTCTCTCCACAATCTGTCTGTTTCCCTATCTGGTCTTCTGCCCGTCTCTCTAACCAATTGTCTATATCTCTACACGTCTCGCTACCTGTCTGTATATTTCTCTACCGGTCTCTCTACCCGCCAATCTATTTCTCTAACCCTCTGTCTATACGTCTAACTACTTGTATGTCTAGCCATGTCTCTATCCACTTCGCTACCCATTTGTCTATCTGTCTCACAACTTGTCTATCTGTCTCTATACCCGTCTGTCTATCTGTCTCTCTACCCGTCTGGCTATACGCCTCTCTACCCATCTTCTTACCCATCTCCGTACCCATCTACTGTCTCTGTATTCGTCTATATACCCGTCTCACTATCCGTCTGTTTTTGTACCCGACTCTTTACCCGTCTCGCTACCAATCTCATTACCCGTCAGTCAACTCGTCTCTGTACTCATCTCTCTACTCGTTTCGTTATCTACCACGCTACGCGTCTCGCAACCTTTCTCGCTACATTCCTGTCTACCGGTGTCTCTACCCGTCTCATGACCCATCTCGCTACCCCTCTGTTAACCCTCTTTTTACCTTTCTCTCTAGCCGTCTGTCTATTCGTTTCGCTACCCGTCAGCCTACCTATGACGCTACTCGTCTCTCTACCCATCTCACTACCCGTCTGTCTACCCGTTTGTTTACTCGTCTTTCTACCTCTCGCCACCTCTTTCCAATATTTAAACAATTCATTTAATATACAGAAGCCGTTTATCAGTTATTAAATGTAAACAGAAGTAATTATCTAATATGTGTAATCAGATGCAATTTTTTTAAATACATTCATAAACCTGAATAATAATTCATCAGTTTTGTGTTCATAGTTGTTTATATCATTTGACAGTAAATCTCAACTTCTTAAACCTGAATTGTCTCAAGCTTTTAAAAGAAAAACCACAAGCTCTGTATAACTGCAAAGTACCCTGAGGGCTATATTAGCTACACGTTATTAAGTTAAGTGAAAGTTTCGTTATCGCGTTTGCAGCCAATTGCTTATGTCAGAAAGCGTGGCCTAACGCCATTTTAAATTCATTACTGTAACTTTTTTTTCTTTTTTTTTGGGGGGGGGAGGGGGGGGGAAGTGTTTCAAATATATACATTTAAATTAAAACTTTTGCCTCCATGCCATTAGTGTTGTTTGTATTGTTATAAATTTTGTATATATCTGTAAATATTCCATTTGTTTAAATTTATTTTATTTTATTATTGTGAAAATTGCAGTATTATTAATGTATTTCCTATTGAGCATCATGTAACTCAATGCTAAAGGCCTCAGGTGGTTTGCAAGGAAAACAACCTTACAGCATCGGTTTTTATAATGAGTTCTATTGGAAAATCGCCAAGGAATGGGTTTATCGCCAAGTTGGCGATGGTTTTGGCGACTTATTTTTGTCGCCAAATTTGGCGATATATCGCCAAATTTCGCCAAGTTGGCGACGGATTTGGCGACTTTTTGTGCAACCACACCCCCTTATACCTATACATTGGGATCCTTTCTTGCTTGGGTTCTCTATTGAAAGTTAAAGCACTTTCTGGTAATTTCTAGCATCTGAAGGCTCTGGAATAATCTGGAAAGATCTCTGAAACCTATATAAGGACCACCATCAGTTCAGTTAGTTAGTTGTCTGTCAACTGCGATTGAATTCATACGAGAGGCTTTGCATTGAGAACTGTGTTTCTCGGATCGATTTTGTCGTTGATACGTCGTATTGAACGCATTGTTTCTGTGTGAAATTTTGCTTAGCTTTTATTGGATTTGAAGATTACTGAATATCTTGTAATTTTCAGAAGATATTTGTGAAGGTATTGCACTGTTTATAGTGAATAAAGCCTTTTTATTGTTCTTATATATTGGCATCAGTCCTTTCGAACCCCGAGCTCACAACATTTGGTGTCAGGAGTGGGGTTGAATGCCGATCACCAGAGCAATGGAGGCGCAACTGACTAAATTATTGGAGAAATTAGGGGAGATGGATGAGAAAATGACTGCCAACCTTGCTGAGTTGAAAGAAGAAATGAAGAAGGAAATGACTGAGAATCAGGCTGAAATGAAGGAAATGTCGGAAGAAATGAAGAAGGAAATGTCAGCGATAGATGAGAAAATGACTGCGAACCAGGCTGAAATGAAGAAGGAAATGTCAGCGATAGATGAGAAAATGACTGCGAACCAGGCTGAAATGAAGAAGGAAATGTCAGCGATAGATGAGAAAATGACTGCGAACCAGGCTGAAATGAAGGAAATGTCGGAAGAAATGAAGAAGGAAATATCAGCGATAGACGAGAAAATGACTGCCATCCTTGGCGACTTAAAAGATGAAATGAAAAAGGATATGTCAACCAACCTTGGAGAGTTGAAAGACTTAATAGAGGATAAAATAACATCTTTAAATGACAGAATTGACGGCGTGGAAGACAAAGTTGAAGGAAGATTTCAAGAAATAGAAGGAAAGGTAGAAGAAATTCAAATGACAGCGAAAACCGTAGAAGAAAGAGTAGAAGAAAAAGTTCAAAAGATCGCCAAGACCGTTGAAGAAAGCATAGAGAATGTAAAAAAAGATTTGGAAAAAATCAAGAAACAGAAGATAACTGCCGTAAACTTTTCCGAAGATTTCAAGTATCCAGATATGCTTCCTCGGGCCTTTATTAAACTTTCGACCTATGACGGCAAATCCTCCTGGCCAGTTTTTAAGACACAATTTGGGATCGTAGCGGACGCCAATGGATGGGATTCCCAGACAAAGGCTTGCCAGTTAGCTGCTTCTCTACGAGCTGATGCTGCCGACGTCTTACAGACTTTGCCTGCAAATGAACCGCTGGATTTTGAAACGCTCGTCAGTGCCTTAGAATTGCGCTTTGGCGAGAAATGCATGAAGGAATATAGCAGACTCCAGCTCAAATCTCGACAGCAGAAATCCACTGAATCCCTGCAAGAGCTTGCTACGGATGTCGAGAGACTTTCCCATCTTGCTTATCCTGACTGCCCGACTGAAATTAGAGAAAGCTTGGCTCTGCAACATTTTATCGATGGTGTGCGTGACTCTGAGATCCAGACAGCACTCGGATTGCAGATCTCAATGATTTAAAAGGGGCTTTGGTTTACGCTCTGAAATTCGAGGCAGCCAAGCAAGCTACTAGGAAAGATCGACACTTTGTGCGAGCAGCCAACCTGCCTGAGACGTCGGATAGAGCTGTGGAGCGCTTACAGCAGCAGATGAATGACATAATGAGAAAGATGAACTCCTTAATGGCCAACAAACCTTACAGGAAGATCAAGTGCTGGAAATGTGGTGGGGAAGGCCATATCCAAATCGACTGCCCAAGACGACCCAGCACCGAAGGTAATATCTCTCCCGCTAAAGGAGGAGCAGGAAAACTGATTAATGGCCATCTTGCGGGGCGGAGGTTGCCAGATTTTGAGAAGCCCCATTTTCAAGTATGTGAAATTTCTGCAAGAAGTTGCGGCGAGAACGGAGTTTTTCTAGTCGGAAGTGTGAATGATTTGCCCTGTAATATGATCATCGATACAGGAGCCAATGTGACCATCATTCGGAAAGATCTAGCTCAGCGACTGAAAGAAAAACTCTTCTGGACCCCGCCGCGTGTTATTCTTCAAACTGTGACCGGAGATAAGATCGATATACATGGAAGAATGACACTGAAAATAAAGTTTGGGAACGCCGCTTATCGCCATACAGTCTACGTGGCCGATATTTCAGACACTTTCATACTCGGACTGGACTTTTTAAAAGATCATGGATTTACACTGGATTTTTAGAAGAATGAGTTACGCTCTGCGCAAGAAGATGTCACTATTTTCAAACTTGGAAATGAGTCCGGGTCTATTCAACGGATCACAGCCAAGGCAGATGTTATCATCCCTCCTCGGACCGAAATGATGATACCTGGATTAACTGAGAACGAAGGTAGTTTTCAATGTGGCTTGGTTGGATATCCTGAGAAGAGCCCAAAAGGAGTGCTAATAGCATCAGCACTGGTAGATCTGTCGAGAGATGTGATACCCGTGAGGATGGCGAATGTAAGTGAAAAATCTAGAATTATCCAGAAGGGTGAGGTGCTTGCAACCTGTGCTCCAGTCACCTGTGTTTGCAAAGACCCGAGCTTGATGTTGTCGGAGCCGCCTACAAGTTTAACACCTGAAATTGGACGAAATGAAAATTTATCTCCTGAACAGAGACATGCCGCAGAAAGACTGTTCCAGGAATTTAAGGATGTGTTTTCTCAAAACGAGAGTGATATTGGTCGCACTTCACTGACACGGCATAGAATTGATACTGCCGGCCATCCACCGATTAAACAGCATCCCAGACGTTTGCCGTTCGCTAAACAAGAAGAGGTGTCTAAGCTCTTACAACAGATGCAGGATAGTGACATCATCGAACCGTCATCAAGTCCGTGGGCCTCTCCCATCGTGTTGGTCCGAAAGAAAGATGGCTCCACAAGATTTTGTGTGGATTATCGCAAACTTAACGATATCACGAAGAAGGACAGCTATCCTCTACCAAGAATAGACGACACGCTAGATACTCTTTCAGGACATAAATGGTTTTCCACGCTGGATTTGAAGAGTGGATATTGGCAAGTAGAGATCCATCCTGATGACAAAGAGAAGACCGCATTTACTACTGGACAAGGACTTTGGCAATTTAAAGTTATGCCGTTCGGGCTCTGCAATGCACCAGCAACGTTCGAGCGCCTCATGGAGACAGTGTTAAAAGGCCTGACTTTTGAAGCTTGTCTCATCTACCTAGATGACGTCATCATTGGTGGCCGCACGTTTGAAGAACATCTAGAAAATATTCGAAAAGTGTTAACGAAGCTAAGAGCGGCGAATTTGAAGCTGAACCCTTTGAAATGCAAGTTCTTCCAACGAGAAGTAAACTATTTAGGACACATCATCTCAGCTGAAGGTGTTCGAACAGATCCTGAAAAAGTGTCCGCAGTAAAGAACTGGAAGCGTCCGGAAAATGTCCATCAGTTGCGAAGCTTTCTGGGACTATGCACTTATTACAGAAAGTTTGTACAAGGGTTCTCCAACATCGCAAGACCCTTGCATAGGCTCACTGAAAGCAAGCAGAAGTTTCTATGGACACAAGAATGTGAGAATTCCTTCCAGCAGCTGAAAGAAGCTCTCACATCCTCTCCAGTCCTAACCTATCCACACCCCGACAAACAATTCATTGTGGACACGGATGCTAGTCATGAAAGTGTCGGTGCTGTACTTTCCCAAGAAATAGATGGCCAAGAACGAGTCGTAGCATACTCGAGCAAATGTTTATCGAAACCAGAGCGGAATTATTGCGTCACTCGTAAGGAGTTATTAGCTATAGTGAAAGCCATAGAACACTTCCATCACTATCTCTATGGCAGGAAATTTCTCCTTCGTACTGATCACGCATCCCTAACATGGCTGATGAATTTTAAGAACCCAGAGGGCCAAGTAGCCAGATGGATACAACGACTCCAGGAATACGACTTTGACATCAGGCACCGCAAAGGCTCATCGCATGGAAACGCCGATGCCCTATCAAGAAGACCGTGTCCCGAGAGCTGTCGCTATTGTTCCAGAGCGGAGAGCAAGTATAATCCCGAATATGTCATACGCCAGATGAAGACTTCACTATTGACGCCACCAGATCCCTGGAGTGATGAGAAGATTCGACAAGATCAAATGGCAGACTCTGAGATCAAACCAATCTTGGAGTTATTAGAATCTTCTAGCACGAAGCCCAGTTGGAAAGACATCTCGACTTACAGTTCTACGACGAAGCAATATTGGGCTCTTTGGAACTCTCTCCACGTCAGGAATGGTGTCCTGTTCCGAAAATTCGAATCGGAAGATGGGAAGACATCTCGGTGGCAGTTGGTACTTCCTCGATCTCGAATCCCAGAGGTCCTCGAAGAATTACATGGCAGTCCCACTGGTGGCCATTTTGGAGTCATGAAAACATTACACAGATTCCAAGAGCGCTTCTTCTGGGGAAAAGCGAGAGCTGACGTCGAACGATGGTGCAAATCTTGCGATGCATGTGCAGCTCGAAAAGGACCAAAGAAACGTAGCCGAGGAAGACTACATCTCTACAATGTAGGAGCACCTTTCGAACGCATCGCCCTTGACATCCTAGGCCCTCTGCCAAGAAGTGCTGATGGCAACAAATACCTCCTTGTCGTCATGGACTACTTCACGAAATGGCATGAAGTTTATGCCATCCCTGATCAAGAAGCTTCTACGGTTGCGGATGCCTTGGTACACCAGTGGATATCAAGGTATGGAGTCCCCCTTCAAATGCATTCTGACCAGGGGAGAAATTTCATCTCTGCTGTGATTGAGGGTCTCTGTCAACTTCTCGGAATGGACAAAACTAGGACGACGCCTTTACATCCACAGTCGGATGGCATGGTTGAGAGGTTTAATCGTACCCTCCTCAACAACCTCTCACTGCTAGTTTCAAGAAACCAACAAGACTGGGACCAAAAACTTCCCTTGTTTCTCCTCGCCTATCGCAGCGCCGTCCATGAAACGACCGGCTATTCCCCGTCTCAGATGCTTTTCGGTCGTGATCTTCGTCTACCTTGTGATCTGATTTTTGGTCGCCCTCCAGATGCGCCTTCATCGCCAGAGGGATACGTGCAGAATCTCCAGGCACGATTTGAAGACGTCCACAACTTGGCTCGAGAGCGGATCAACATACAGACGGAGAAGATGAAGACCAGGTACGACACGAAAGCCACGGGACATCAATTCAAAGAAGGTGACAAGGTTTGGTTTTATAATCCGACTCGACGCAAAGGACTTTCTCCCAAACTGCAATCGCACTGGGACGGTCCTTATACAGTCCTAAACAGACTGAACGATGTCGTAATTCGGATCCGAAAGTCACCAAGTTCGAAGCCTAGAGTCGTTCATTACGACAGGCTGGCTCCATACTATGGCCATAGTACTTAGTTCATTTATTGTAAATAGTGTAATGTAAATAGTGTAAATTAGTATGACCATGGTCTTGTATATAAATTAATGTAATTATTTATTTTGCTTAGCATTATCATTATTATTGTTATTATTATTTAAATACTTGTATGTAATAATGTCTATGCTTTAATTTTATTTTATTTTTAAATAAGTGTATATTTTGTATAATTCAGCATTATGAATGTGTTTTGAATAGTATAGCATTTGTTGGTAACGGGTTTGCTCTCCGATCAAAGGTTGAACTGCCCGGGACGTGCAGTCCTTGAGAGGGGGGCAATGTTATAAATTTTGTATATATCTGTAAATATTCCATTTGTTTAAATTTATTTTATTTTATTATTGTGAAAATTGCAGTATTATTAATGTATTTCCTATTGAGAATCATGTAACTCAATGCTAAAGGCCTCAGGTGGTTTGCAAGGAAAACAACCTTACAGCATCGGTTTTTATAATGAGTTCTATTGGAAAATCGCCAAGGAATGGGTTTATCGCCAAGTTGGCGATGGTTTTGGCGACTTATTTTTGTCGCCAAATTTGGCGATATATCGCCAAATGTCGCCAAGTTGGCGACGGATTTGGCGACTTTTTGTGCAACCACACCCCCTTATACCTATACATTGGGATCCTTTCTTGCTTGGGTTCTCTATTGAAAGTTAAAACACTTTCTGGTAATTTCTAGCATCTGAAGGCTCTGGAATAATCTGGAAAGATCTCTGAAACCTATATAAGGACCACCATCAGTTCAGTTAGTTAGTTGTCTGTCAACTGCGATTGAATTCATACGAGAGGCTTTGCATTGAGAACTGTGTTTCTCGGATCGATTTTGTCGTTGATACGACGTATTGAACGCATTGTTTCTGTGTGAAATTTTGCTTAGCTTTTATTGGATTTGAAGATTACTGAATATCTTGTAATTTTCAGAAGATATTTGTGAAGGTATTGCACTGTTTATAGTGAATACAGCCTTTTTATTGTTCTTATATATTGGCATCAGTCCTTTCGAACCCCGAGCTCACAACAGTATCATTAACTAATACCTTGTAGACCGAGCTTCATTTGAAACAAATGTAAAAGACTTCTTCTACAGTTTTTTTTTAGGAGAAACTTTCGTAATTGGGCCCAAAGCCAAACGGAGCTTTTAATATCATTATTGTAACTCTTATAGAGTTAAAACAATATTATTGCTAGCTTTATTCTTGTTTGAGACCAGCCTTGCCTGTGTATGTGAATGGGGAAAAGTTTCGTATCCAATGTCGGTTGGCGAAAAAAAATTTAAATGGTGCCAAAAGGTAGTTTTAGCATCTTACAAAATTTTTCAAGAGAGCGGTAAAACATGTTTTTCAAATATTTACAAATATACGTTTATTAAAGCATGTTTTTGCACCATCTTAAAAAATTAAGCACGATGCTAAAATAAAATTTTATCGCCATATTCGATAGTTTAATAAGTAATGAAAATACATAAACAAACTTATTTAACAAACCTAAGAGGCATTTTTGTCATAAATAACGGCTAGTAAATAATAAATAGCATTTAAGAACTAAAAATGGAGAAGTGGTCCCTGTAAAAATGCAAAACATATTATACGCTTGATATATGTTAATCTTTTTATTTTTTAATATTTCCGAAGGCACAGATAAAAAGGTAAAAATCTCTTTTCCAAATACCATTACAATTTAATATATATATATATATATATATATATATATATATATATATATATATATATATATATATATATATATATATATATAAAGTAAGCCAAATCCTGCAGATCCCAACAATCACATCAAAAAACTTATCACCAAAAAAGAACTCGCCAAATCTTACGGCACAGGAGATGGATTTTTCCCTCTGAATGCAGAAAATTAGTTTTTTTTTTTCTTGTACAATGGGTGATTATAATATAATTGTTTCATTTCACATACTACATACCGTTTGATATATTGGTACTTTTATGTTATCCTGGCGCAGTTGATAAATCGCCAAATATTGTTCCTATAACATTTTCATATTGAATTAATTTCATTTTAATATAAACCTTTCACTCATTTAATCTAAAATACATGCATTGCATTAATCCCATTTAAAATGCTAAAAAGAGAGAAAAAAAAAAAGAAATAATGCCATAAATCGAAACCTTTTATTTAAACACCAAATATTTTTTTTTTTTTAATTTACACACGCGAAATAAAAAAAGCTGCTATTGCTGAGATTTGCGCCAAATCTCTAATACCAAGTCTACCAAGTTATCATGGGGTTTTTCTTTCAAACAGAAAAAAATCCAGATTAATTTTCGATTTCTACTAAATTGAAATATATTTTATTGTGCTGAATATTAGTGCGTGCATATTTTTTTGCCCCATGTACTCCATGAACTTTTCAATTCCGATTGTCTACGAAAATCTCCCGCCGGTGAAAATGACGTACTCACAAAATATCCGTGACGTATGTACTTTAATTGTGCTTTTTTATCTATTTTTTTAATATAATTTCCAAACGGTTTGACATTTATTCTTGGTACTAAATAGACGTTGTTGTCACCTTTATAGGTACCTGCTGTAAAAATTTGAACGAATTCCGGCAAATATTTTTTGAGTTATGCTTGACGAAAGGTTTTAATATCCATCGTAGCTATATATGGGGCAAAGTAATACTGCGCTGTGTATGAGTCTTCGTTGCACTCAGACAATTATATAACATCTTTTAAAGAGCATTACTTGCATAAAAAAATCTATAAATAATATAAAATAAGTTTTACTAAATTATTCGCCAATTTGCGCTTTATGAAATTTTAGCTTCTTGTGAAATCTCTAACAAAGTAATGAGACTGATTATTACAATAATTCAAACAAAAATTTTCGGTTTGCTCGTTGTAATTATTGGTTCGTTTCACACCCTCCTCCATTCAATTTATCTATACTAATAAAAGAAAGTTTCGCTCTGTGTTTCTGTGTGTGGGTGTGTCTGTCTGTGATGGCTAGGAAAATTTAGCGCACCTAGAAGTCTGTAAATTTAGATTTAGGTAGTCCAAACACACTCCTGGTATACCTGAGTCTCAGAATTTTAATATTTTAATAATTACTCTATGATAATTGTGGATTTGCAAGCGAGAAAGAACGAATTCGAAATTATTTTACTAATTAGCGAATTTTAAGAAAACTAATTAAGATATCAATTTGAAAATTTCTGAGCATATGTAAAAAAAAATTCTGCATCCGTCTATGCAATTCGACCGGTAATTTTTCTTAATTTATGCAAAAAACTGCTAAAAATCTGCTGGCGCCAGTGAAAAAAATCCGAGAAAGTTTCAGACATGGATCTGCTTTCATTTAAAACTGAACTATAAAGAGATACGAAATAAAACCTGTTTTATTGGTTTTGTATAAAATAAAAATAACTGTTTTCACAATAAACAAACAAAAAAGTATTTGTTTTGACTTTTAGACAATTTTATTTAGGTAATTTTAGGTAGTATTCTTTCATCGCTAGTGATGACCTTTACTACAGACACGTTACTATAGATTTAAACGAATGTTCTTGATAGTAAACAAACAACTGATGAAAAATTTTAAATGAAATTCCCGCTACATGGCAATGTCGAGATGCAACTCCAGAGAAAGCGGGCGATGTACAATGCCGAAATTATGTATAAATTATTTTTTTCACACATTTCTATCGCTTGCCTGGGTCGAATCAGTGCGGAAAAATATATTTTGTTATTTTTATCATACTCCTTACATAAACATATACATATATATATATATATAATACCTTTGAATTCAAAAGACAACGAACAAGTTCTTTTACTAAATCTGACCAAATCTGTAATTTAAAGATGGCACGTAATTAGTTATAGATATAGATATACTCACCTAAAAGTGAACGGCAGAAAAAAAAATGTTGTAGGAAAACTCTCGTGATTTGCCCGATTCCGCTACAGAATTTTTGAAATCGATACAACTACAAAATTATTGCTGTTTATAAACGGCAGTAATTTTCCAAAAATTTTATCGAGTGTCTTATCCATTCAGCAACTGGATGTTATTGACGTGTGGACACTGTGCAGAGCATGGGGTCATATTTGGAGGGTGATCAGATGAGCAGTATTTTTTTTTTTCGTTGGTAGGTAATTTGACGGTGTAAAAGATGGGATTTTGAAGTGAATTTTTATAAATGCTTTGTGGGTGTGTACGAAATTAATTTAATATTTAAATGCGTGGAATAAATATCTTCGCACATATTAGTCAGATACATAATCAATTTAGGATATATTTATATATTTTAAATATGTTATATGTTTTAACTTGAAAAAAAAATTCGAAGATTAAAAATATTCATAAAGAGTATGTTATTATAAAAATAGATTTTGTGACGACATCTATTTTATTAAGAGAATTTTCTGAAGGGTCAGTTTTATTAATAGTCATTTTATGAAAAGACTATTAATAATCTTATTAATAACTTTTTGTGACGGGAATTGTTTATATTTGTATAGCTTGTGAAGTAATTTTAATTTAATTTTAATAATTAATAACTTTTAAATAAAATAAGAAAAATAGTTGTTGAGTTTTTGTACATTATTGCGCAATTAGAAGTAATGTTGAATTAATTTGCGATTAGTTTTTTTAGCTGCTTTATTAACATTTTATTTTAGTGAAGGGACCTGTTTCTATTGTTATATGTTGTAAAATGATTTTAATTTAATTTTAATAATTAGTAATTTTTTAATAAAATAAAAACATTAGTTGGTGCTTTGTAAATGAATACGTAATTTAAAATATAAGTTCAATTAATTTGTGAACAATTTTTTTTCTTTATAAGTTTATGTATGATTAAGCACATAATTATTTTATATAATTTAAAATTTTAATTGATTTTTAATAACAATATTTATAATATGTCTATGGTTTATAGCACTTTTATATTTTTAATTAATGTGTAAGATAATGATATAATATTGTATGAATAGCAAAGTAGTATAATAGATGATATGGTTTTAATGCATTAGTTTTGCACTTAAAATGTTGAAGGCGTGCGCTATTTATGTTTGTGCCCAGTGCCCCCCCCCCCCCCTCCAAATCTGTAAGTCGGTCCCTGATTAGGTTTAATATTTTAACGATAAAAACTTTGATTTTTAGATGTGTATTTGTTT
Source organism: Maratus michaelseni (assembly GCA_963931845.1). Taxonomy (NCBI): domain Eukaryota; kingdom Metazoa; phylum Arthropoda; class Arachnida; order Araneae; family Salticidae; genus Maratus; species Maratus michaelseni. Next base: position 311,336,559 of record OZ007591.1, read on the forward strand.
TTTATTTTAAAGTTTGATATTTTTGAATATTTCTTTTTTTTCACTTAAAGAAGGGGGAGGACTTTTCCAGGTGGACAAATTAGGCCTTTAAAATAAAAGTCTTGAATAGAGTATTAATTATTATCAATAAAGTTAATAGTGAATCATGCAATAATATAAAAAACTGAATAGTTTTAACATCACTATTAAAACTGCAGATAAACTACAGAAAAAAATCACACAAGCTTCCTATAAATTAAGTTCTGTAAATGTACTTCACACTAATGACAGTTATACTGCAGATATATCTAGAAAATATACTTCTGAATAAATGACAGTAAAAATACTTCATATTTTCTGCATTATTACTACAGATGCAAAGTCTCATTATTTTTTTAATTTATGGTTGTAAAATGACTTTACATAAACTACAGTATTTTTGCAGATAATATCAGAGTATTTTCGAAGTAAATTAAAGCAAAATTACTTCACATTAGCTGCAAAAGGAATGAAGTATTTTTACAGTCGAGATTGCACAACAGAAAAGCTGCAGTTCACTGTAGAAAAAAAATCAAAAATACTTAACTTATAAACTACATAAAAATTGCAGTTCATTTTTAGCTGGGTATATATACAAGGTGTTTCTACGATCATGGGACAAATTTGGAGGGGTGGTGCAGCTGGCTAAAACAAACAATTTTTGTTTAGGAAAGCAGGGTCGGAAATCCATTTACATAGTCAAAATTACAGGGTGTCTCATTCCAATCTGAAGTCGTGTTTTCATTCATAACTTTAACAGCAGTGAAGATATTTTAACAAAATTCGCAACAGACTCATCTTTGTACGAATTGTAAGCATACTGTAAATATTTCGTTTAAATATCTTCTTTATTGTTAATGTTATGAACGAAAACGAGACTTCAGATTGGAGTGAAATGCCCTGTATTTTTGACTATATAAATTGATTTCCGGCCCTGATATCCTATACAAAATTGTTTTTTACAGCGTCTTGTACCACCCCTCCAAGTTTGTCCCTCGATCATAGAAACACCTTGTATATTGATTGTATATTCTGATGTATATCACACTCCGGCGAATACCAATTTCAGTACCGTGTTTTCTATATTTATGTATCTTCGCTGTATTGAACGCAGCATTTTTTTTTACACAGAAATATTAATGACATAAATAACATAAAAATACTAAAGAACATTTAAAAGTCTAATAATCAGTACGAACATGAAAAAAAAAGTGAAATAAGGACATTTGTTACTGCCAGACATATCTGCTTGAGTGTCCACAAAGCGTTTCGCATAGTACTTTCGTTCATTTAAATAATCACAACTTCTTATATTTTTCATAATATAGAAATCATAATTATTATGCTTATCTTTTCTCGAAGCCTTCATTTTTATACCCGTATTTTAACGCGCGCTTTTAAAATTTTATCTTTTTTTTTTTCTTTCTTTTCAAAAATGCGCTCTATACGCCGTATTATACGGAATAAGAATTACACGTATGACTATGCACGTCAATCACCGTAATAAGAAAGCATGAAACGTGATCATACATATGCATAAATCAACATTTCAAACAAACATAACTGAACAAATACCTCAATCACGAAAATAATTATAACTTCTTATTTATTTAATATGTCTGAATTTTTAATTACAGAATTATCCATGTATGAACCTTATTATTCAAAATATGCTCCAGTAAAATAATTTGCTTGTCAGTCATTGTATATACTAAAATATATAAATTATCATTTGGATACAAACAATGATATTCTGAGGTGCAATTTAATTGCATCATTCACTAATCACTGTTTTTCAAAATAACTTTGTTTTAGAATAAAATCTACATGGCGGGCATATATATGTTTCGGATATACTTGGATTTTCATTTTTTTAAATGTAACTAAGAAAACATAAACGTAATCAAATATATGCATAAATGTCAAATAATCGTCATCAATTTCCATACTGTAAAAAATAAAGAAACTATTGCTATTGAATATTATTTAAGGTAGTGAGACGAAGTAATCATCTGAGCATTTTAGTACTATAATATGAACTACTTTATAAAACCAATGTAGTGCTTTGTGCAATATCACTGCTATTTAATTTTTCTTTTTGCTACATAACGAAAAGTAGTCTTTGTTTTTATGTTTCAGATTGTTGAAAGTACCATTTTCAAACTATATTATGTCTTAACGTGCTTTTAAATTGATTTATGACTGAAAACTATCACTGCAGAGATTATAAATTAACTTGAAACTGAAAGTGGTAGTTCTAAGCAGTTTTATTTATAACTAGCTATTACCCGTGACTTCGTTCACGCAACATTAAAAGAAGAATAAATACATTAATTAAGCAAAATACTTCATGCCCGATAATTAAAAACATTAATAATTAACTAACTATTTATCACATTACATAGGAGACAATACGGTATTTTTTGTTATAGGGACCTTGACATAACTCAGTCTTAAAAAAGTGAAATTTTGTGCCAAATAATCGCGAAAATGAAATTGCAACCAATGCAAAAAGGAGGGCCAAATAAAATCGCGTAAATAGACGAATTGGGTGAAAACAAATGTCAATTTTACCTGATAAACAATTTTACTTTTAAAGCCTTTGTGAAACGTTTTAAATGCCATCATTCAAAGAAAAATTAATTGGAAATAGTATATACTTTCTTCTTTAAATTCAATTCTGCCTCCTTGTTAATGTATAGCTGAAACAAATCTTGTTTTCTAAATGACAATATGTTGACAGGCAATTTTTGTTCTCCAGAATAAATTGATTCATGAAGTTTGAATATGTGAAAATGTGTTTTTATTTTTCGGATTATTTACTGAAATCAAGATTTTGTTTTCACCAACTATTCAAAGTGAAAATAAATAAATAAATAGTGAAAATGAATAAAAAAGATTCGTCTGTTTTTCAGTTTTTATGAGAAAATAGTGTAAAAAATATACTGATCTGTTTTATTTCTCCTTTTTTATACACATACTACATATGGAGTAATTTACTTTCCGTTTTTGGAGAAACTTCGTTAAAATTTACAAAAAAAAATCTTGGCATCTAATTTAATTTTTTTCATTATGAGAGTTTGTGTGACATCCCCGGATCAATGATAACCAGTATTAAGTAAATCGCGTTGCGTTCGATAGTCTAAGAGTAGTTGCGAAATACAAACACACGATCAGATTTTAATATAATAGTTTCGTGTTCATTTTCCTTTTCTTAAAATTATGATGTGACTTTTAGCAGAAAACTCTCAACTGTATATAACGGATACTCATGCTTAATAATCAGTATAGATAAAAAAAAACATTTAAATTTTTCGTTGTAAATATGACGTGAAACTCATCTACTTTCTATACTTACTGATCCTTGTATTATTAATGTAAGGAATTGATTCACACTCATTTAAAAACATATTGCAAAATTCCCGTTTTATTTCAAATATGTCGTCGCTTTTTCCCCAGAGAAATCCAATTTTAATGACACAATTCTTGTTAATTTTCTTTTCCAGGCAATTAATTTCAATACTGGGATAGGGGAAATTATGTTACTTTAACGAAATAATATTAAATCTTTGGGTTTTATCAATAAAAATGGAACTATTAACATTCGTCATTTTTTAGGTAATCGAGTTATTTCTTTTAGTTTTAAGAATGAAAATAACTATTTCTCTCTATCCATGACATCATTTTCGACATGGATAATTTTGCGGAGCATATTATTGACATTTGCTAACCATTTTCTTTTCAAAGTTCTTTTTACTTATTTAAAATTTAAATAAAAAATACAGTGTAGTTATATTAGCCGTGTGTAGACGGTAAAAAGACGAGTATTGATACCATACAAAAGAAAAAAAAGAAAAAAAATAAAGAAAAAACCCAAGATCATTTTATTTGACCATCAAAGCATATCCGCTTTATTTTCGATGTTTGACGTCATATTCGCCTGTTTCCTATGGTTACGCATATTGAAACCTTGTATTATTATCAAAAACTAAAAAAAGTACGTTTTATTTCGAATAATATTATTTAATCTTTTTAATTCTTTAAATTTCTTATTTAATTTTCCTTCTTCACGTGAAAATTTTTCAATTGAAACTAAATTGTTGGGTAAAAATTATTATTCCGGGCTTTGATTTAGTTTTGGCAACGATAAAGTATTAGCAACGGTAAAGTAAATTTAACCATTTTAAAATATTATACGAAAAAAATGTCCATTTATTCTCTATGAAAAAACGAAATTTTGAATTATTAAGAAAAATATTTGAATAAAATAAACAAAAACCAGCCTATGTTCCTTTGACGGCTGTAATCAACCTATATCCAAAGATACAGGATCATTAAATGCTCCATTTTGACGCTGGCTTCAGCCTAACATTTGCACACAATCAGATTTATAATATTATTAGGATATTTATGGTTTTAATATAGCTTTCAAGATGTATTGGAATTCAAAAATTTTCATTTGTATAATTCTAATCATATTTTGAAATTTAATAGTAAAGTAACTTATTTGAATAAATATTCTCCAATATATTAAATTTCAGCCAAGAAGGAAACAGTATGTAAAATAATTACTTTGTTCTATATAAATGTACTGAAATGTACTGAATTTTATCCGAATGTGAAACAAAAGAATCATAAAAAATAAATTTTCAAATCTGTAGACTTTAGATAAAAAAATTCCATAACGAGAATGCGAAATGAAAATCTAGGTAGAATCGTTCTCTTCGGGAACATTTACGTTTTCAGCCCCGTCATAGAAAATATGTTCACTTTTTTCGTATTTAAATACTATTTCATTTTATTAATATCTGCGTCCGTATATGCATTTGTAAGCACGTACAACTGGCGAATGGTAATATGAGATAAAAGTGGCCCCTTTATATGCTCAACATCAAACGATATCTTGGGACAAACCATTTGGGTTTCTATCACGAATTGTATTACATGAATTGTTATTACTGGTTCCGTGTTCTATCAGCGCTTAAAATTGTGTAATTTTTTTCTAATATAAAATACATGCATGAACTATTCTATCTTTAAGTAAAATGTGAAGTAATTTATAGATATCATTGAATGGTTTCTTATTTCCCATCTCTTTCTCCTATTGTTCTGTGGATTACAATATTAAATTAAAATGATAAAATTGAAAAAGAATAGGAGTATGGGATTTTATTCATAATTCAGAAATTTAACAAAGGGTGATTTATTACTGTTATCCAATTCAAAAAGATAATCATTTAAGTAAAAAGTACTTTTATCTTTTGGTGCGACTTTTTTTTTTATCTCTAAACTTTTTTTATTTGCGTTTTCCATTTTCTATAGTATTTGTAAAGACCTTTTTTAGATTAAAATTTTGGCACAGCTAAAAATGAATGTGATTCTCAGTGATATCGATTTTAATATTAACGAATAATAATAAGGGTAGACTACATGCATAAAAAGAATGTTATCGATTTTTGTATGATAGTTTTTATGAAAGAAAAAATGTATTTGATGTCTTAATCCTTTTATGAATGTCATATTGTTCTTTGCATCATGATGAAGTATCATAAAATTAAATAAATATAAAATATGATGACCTTTCTTTAAAGAAAATAGAGCGCATTTTTTTAAAATTTTTTACTGATATTGATAAAATTGTGGAAAGTTAAAGACATTTATTAGCTGTACCGTGACGAGAAAAAAATTATTCTGAAAAATGCGTCTCTAAACGTAATGAAGAGATTTCTTAAATCTACCGCGAAGTATACGTATTAACATGTTCAGAACCTATGAATGCAGATTGATTAAAAAGTCTGATAAAACCTTATGAGTAGAGTATTTGACATTTCATTACGTAAATGCTTACCCATACTCAGTTAACATTTTCATTAATCTCTTCTAAAGATGATAAATGTATGTTTGCACATTTTATAAGAATATTGATGGATATACAGTAGATATTTAAAATTTTAAAATGCTACAGCCACCATTTGATAGCCCGCCGTAATGTATCATTCGTGAATATATATATATATATATATATATAAATTTATATTTAGTTAATATAAAACAAAAAATAAACTGAAATTTTTTTTAATGTATTTTATTTTAATTGCACTATATCTTTATGAAAATACTAAAACGTGTATTAACGGACGTTTTTGAAATACAAAAATGACATTTATTTAAAATTTTATCAATTTCCTTTTCAATTATACCGAATCTCTTTCTTGTTTGCTTGGATGTGTGATAAAATGAGTTTCTAAAATATTCTTAAGCCTACAATTGTCTATTAAAATATATCGTACAGTCTGGCGTATATTGTAATAGGCACTCCGGCCTATTACGTGCCCCTAAAATTTTATAAAACACTTTTCTTTTCTTCATTTTATAAGAATGTTGATGATATACAGTAGATATTTTAAATTTTAAAATGCTACAGCCACCATTTGATAGGCCACTTTAATGTATCATTCGTGTATATCGTTTTTTTTACAGTTTTGAAAAACAAAAAAAAACCCTCTAAATTTACAGATTTTTGAAATATATTTTATTTTAATTCCAATATATGTTTATGAAAATACTAAAATGTGTATGAACGGATGTTTTAGAGAATACAAAAAGGACATTTAATTAAAAGTTATCAACTTCCTTTTCAATTAATCGAATCTCTCTCTTATTTGCTTGGATGTATGATAAAACGAGATGCTAAAAGATAGTGCCAGATTACAAATGTCTATTATATATGAAGACCCTAGAAGACAAGGGATACAAAGTGACAAAATTTCGATTTTGAGTAATTGAGTTCAAAGTTTTGAGTCAATAGTAATTGACTGAAATAGTTATGAAACGGTTGCTTATTTCATAGTGGTTTTCGAACTCTTATTTCAAAAACTGTGAAAAGAAAGTGGAGTACAACTTTTTTTTAAATTATCTATAGTTAATCAATATCGATAACAAGTGGTACAAGTTTCGAATGCTTAAGGGGTCTCATACCTTTTGTAATCTTTCTACCGCCAGTGAAAAGTGATGTGGTTTCAAGTTCTCATAAATTTTTAAATACTTTGTGAAAATACATAAGCCTTTGTAATATATTTAAGCCATATTTCAGGCTTGATAAAATGTAAAAATAAACACTTATAATATAATATAATAGTTAAAAAAAATTCAGTTAGTATTGCAACATTTTTTCACAAGGTATGTCACAATCCACACGATAACTTAACTTAGAATGAATATATGTACATAAAACTTATGCTAAAATTACCTTTAAACTCTATTTTATAGAATGAATTAATGATATATAAATTCATTGACAAAAACCATTTAAAAAGTTCAATTAAATTTGAAAAACAGGAAAAAAATTGGAAAAAAAATTAATTAGTCATTAAAAAATAATGAAGATATTTAACTATCCCAATAATATTAATTCATTCTATAAAATAGAGTTTAGCAGTCATTTTAGCATAAGTTTTATGTTCATATATTAATTCTAAGTTAAAGTATCGTGCGGAATGGGTCATATCATGTGAAAAATTTTGAAATATTAACAGATTTTTTTTTAAAGTATTATATTATAAGTGTTTATTTTACATTTTATAAAGCCTGAAATATTGTGTAAATATATTACAGAGGTTTGTGTAATTTCAATAAGTATTTAAAAGGTTATGAAAACTCGAAACAACATCTCTTTTCACTGGCGGTAGAAATATTCAAAAGGTATGAAACCCCTTAA